>OX596217.1:5370750-6570750 GCA_951394215.1 Glyphodes perspectalis
ATTTTCAAAATCGGTTCGGTAGATGATCTCTGGACCTCATAAACTCAAAACATTAGCTCTTTATAATATTACTCGTAGTATCTTTAGATGGGTAAAAAGTAATGTTGGACTCTGGACGGATCCCGCCACTGACCCTATCGTCACTGCTTGTCAGTGTGAGTAACTTGTGCAAAGCTACATGATTGATTGACACATGATTCATCAGCGCTGTGCCGAAATCACTGAAACTAATAGTACACACATATACATATATATATATATATATATATATATATATATATATATATATATATATATATATATATATATATATATATATATTATGTAATATATATGTGTATGTATATATAAAACTAATATAATAGTAGAGCTTCCAAATTAGAAACCTACTTCTGTCGTTTACCGAATGAACATGATTTATAAAAAAAAAGTAAAAAGGGTTCCAAAATTTCTGATTTCCGGCATCACTTTAAAAACAATATCTACCTCGTTTGCTTAGTGTCTCCAAAAAGCAAGGGTAGGCCTTATGGAAAGGTTCAGAGTTTGATTCCTCTGATGTACTCTTAAGGACATCAATGTAAGTGTCGCTGACATATTGACGTAATTTTTTTTTTTTATATATATTTTCAGTGTTATCACTTTGGTTGGATATATGTCAAAAATATTTCAGCATATATAGCATAAAAATATATCAGAATAGTCTTCAATAAGAATACCTACCTGTTAGAAAACATATCCAAAATGCTGAAATATCCTACAATAGCTAAACATAAACTATTTTAATTTAAAACTTTTCATTAATATTTAAGTTACTGTTTTAAGTTGGCGTTAATTTGTATTCTAAATATATCACTTGACATTATCAGAAATAAACCTTATGGCGAGGTTTGCTTGCCAGTGACAAAAAAGGGATATTATTAATTAACTATTCACGCGGACTAAATCGTGGCTGGATTACTGGTAATTAATATTTATGTCATTAATGTACTGTATTATCACAATGGGCTGACTAATGCTGTTCATATTCTATACATATACAATTGTAGTAGGGTCGAAAGTCTGTATATTGAAGTTTCTCAACACTTTTATTCAAAACGAATAATAATTGGGTCCCTTAAATCGATCACTCATTATGCTTTTTTTATTATCAGTTTATCTGTTCGAGAATCGTGTGAAAATTACCAGACGTTTAAACGCGGACTTTACAAGCGGTTAGGAGACACTCGTGCTAGGTCATGTAGTTTTTAATTATTGGTTTTATAATGAAATTAAGTCCCCGGACGTAGTCGTGGGCGGTCCCTAGTACAATCATTTGTAGTAACGAACGTCATTGTTGATTCCAAGAAAATTAATTCATAGATTAATTGTTTACAAACAGGAAATATTCGGTAGTTATACTGCGAACGATTTTACGCCGTTTGCATATCATTAAGGAGTCGCATCGCCATACATTTTTTGTAGCTGTTACAAACTGGTTGAAAAGCGTGTGACGAATTTAATTTGAAGTTTAACTTTTCTGTATGTGGGCGTGATTGGTTGTGTCATACCGATTTGGTGACTTGGAAACTATTTTGGAACCAGCCAAATAGTAAGGGCTAACCCCTACGTAGCGAAGTGAAATTAATTGTATGGCTATTTTAAATGAAGGACAAGAAACCATCGTGAGAAACCTTGGTCAGACGCGAATCCATCTTATGCTTACTGGCATAGTTAAAATATTTCTTGGGAGTCTTAATTCATCCCATTATCTTATTCAATTAGCCCTCATTTGATGACTTTCGACTGCGAAAATCGTTAAATTAAGTCTCGTTGATAAAAACCAAACCAATCATTACGCTGGGCACGATAAAAAATAATGATTTAATTTACCATAATACCTCACTATTTTATAGCTATGATTCAGCGATTCCTAATAATTTCGCGGCACCTAAGGTTCTGTGTAGTCGTCATTAAAGTTTCGTTGTTGAATAATTCGTCGTCTCATCCTCTGATTCAGCTAAATATTTACATATGATGTTGTTTTAAATATCTAAATGCCCCAATAACTTTCCCTAATGCAAAAGATTATGAAATTGAGAGTTTCTACGATTTATTTTACATAACATGTTTGGGCGGGTTGAAAACTGTCCACATTCAATTCGGTTCTACTCTATATAATCCTTTTAATATTTGGCTTAAAATGTGGTCGTCTAGGTAAATATGTGACAGCCCTATTTACGTTCATTCATACTAACCCTTATCTTATCTGTCAATTGTCATTCACTACTCACCTAGTTCTTCTCTTTCTTATGTATTTAAGACGAGTAGCGAGTAATTTAGTAACTAAACGTGTCTGAACACCAACAGTTTCGTCGACTAGATAAGTCGAGTCGATCCACTTTATTCTATTTCTATAGGGCGAGCTACTCGTTCGCTACACTAGCTACTAAATTACTTGCTACTCGACTGCAAAGTAGTTCGAGTAACAAGTAATTCGGACTAGGCTAGTAAGCCTAGTCCGAACTAGCCTATAGTCACGGAGATTTTTCACAAAACTAGTTGATTTATTACTAGTCCAATCAGCTTTTTATTCAGACCGTATTGCGCGGTTAATATTTGAGCCAGTTCGACTTTTACACTGAAGCTCTTTTCAACCGACTTCAAAAAAAGGAGGAGGTTCTTAATTCGACCGTATATATGTTTTTTAGTATTTATTTTTAAACAATGCTTTGGTTACTAACCGAATAATCACCCGTAATGAATAAATAGGGTTTATCATTGTCAGTATTCTATAAGGCCGCTTGTAACGTTATACGTTGATTTTTATTAAAACTACATATCAATAACATATTTTTTTCCAATAAATAAAAAGATAACTAAAAAACATGTATTTTATTAAAATAACCTATTTAAAACTAATTATATATAAGATTACGCTATGACGGTTAACTTCTTATCATAAAAAGTGTGCAGTATTATATCAATCTTGCCATGGTGGATAAAGGTCACAATGACATTATTTTGGTGACTTGATTCAATGGCTTTACTTAGACGTTTTTTTTTTTAAGGTGCATTTTCAGTCCAGATGAACCCCCTAGTAGATATTATGTACTCATTACCTTGGATGGCCCAAGATCCTGGCCACGTAGCCAGGGGTCGCGGGTTCGGTAACGTGGGCTTTTGTACTCGAGTCGTGGATGTATATAAAACGTATTTAAGTATATATGTTACCTAGTATCCATAGTACAAGCATACATGCTTAGGTTTGGAACTAGGAAATTGGTGTCAGTCTAGATAATTTATTTATTTAGATAATTTATTATTTAAACACATTTTATCTTTTGTTTCTGGCTGTATGTGGTTAAAGGGGCCTGCTGCCTATTTGACTCTGCCTACCCCTTCGGGGATTATGGGCGTGATGTTATGTATGTATCTTATAATAGATTCCGGATATGAATCCGATTTTCCAATCAAAAATTTCGAATCAACAGAACAGGTTGCATTAAGTATGAATTGGTCTTGCTAGTGCATTGTACTATATTGTCTAAATGAATCACCGTCTCTTGCAAAGATACGTACATACGTAATAACGATTGCGCATTGTTATTTCCAGAGGAAAATGACACGAGGAAATATGAATAAGTACGCGTAGTTATGATATGTATTTTGAAGGTAAATCAGTCACATTAATTCATTGTCTATCGGGCGTGGTTGTTCGCACCTTTGGCTGTTTCTGCGAAAACATTCTTGCATATTCAAAAAAAAAAACCTATTTATTATGTCACTAGCCGCCACTTGCAGTTTTATCCTGGCGATTGATCCTTTAGATTTTCGGTTGGAATGCAATTTTTTCCAAGATACAATGTAGTCTATGTAGAGATATACTTTGTCTCATGTCTTCGTCGTTACTGCATGGGATAGAAAAAGTCAGAGCTCTCCCTGACTTCTCAAATAATCCTATGCAGTGACATAGATCCTTTGAATCATTAAAAGCAAAAGTATGTGTTACAACTAATATTTCGCAACGCATTTAATATAACTAGCTTTTACTCGTGGTTTCGACCGAAAGGATTCAGTATGCCTGTGAAATTAATCGTGAAAGCTTTATAGAGTTACTTTCGAATTTATATATAATATTAATAAAGAAAGGATCCCTCAGCTCATTAGAATGCATATAGGCTATATTTATTTGTATCGCTCGCTCATCGCCGAGTTTGTAACTTTTCGTAAATAAGGAAACTTTCTACGATGAATGACATTGGTGTAAATTTTATACCGTACGATTCCATATCCGCATAGACACAATTTATGCGGTTTTATATTTCTCAAGAAATGGCGTGACTACGGCTGCTAAACTTAAACCAGTCTTAAAGAATGAGCGAAGCAACTACTATGTAATTATGTAGGCATTGTAAGGGAAAAGTTTAATAATGATGAATGGAAATTTAACGCAAATTGGTTTCGAAATTAGCGATACCTGACAGAGGGTTGACATTGCGGAAGGATATGTGTTAAAAATAATCGAAATCGAGTATAATATACCTATATATTAAGTATGTATGTTCTCGACTCTAAGGAAGTATGCAAAATTTCCGCATAACCTTTCTTCAATATATTGTTATCTACGACGATTATATATCACATACATATATATGTATGATGTTGTTATGAATATTTATTTCTTTGTACTTGCTATGAGTACCTATTATTCTATTTTTAAACACACCGGTCGCCATCCGTTCATAGTAATCAAAACTCTAATAGGCTATTACTATAAGTTAAAAGGCTTCCTTCATACAGTTCAAATCTGATTCTCACTTATATAAAAAGGGCCCTACCCGTATTCATATCTTATTAGGTATACTAATAAAGGTGACGAACGTGTTAAGAGCCTTATTAACAGTGAACTATGTGTGGAAAAAAAATTTGAATGTCAAAATAGCGGGTGAGGTTTATAAGGAACGCGTCAAAACGCGCTCGTTCTCTGACTATCCGCTAGGAAGTTAGAGTGAAATAGATTTAAGTTAATGGTGATCCAGCAGGCGACCAGCTGATAAGTGGTCACCATAGCCTATGCACATTTTCAACACCAGAATTGTCACAAGTGCGAAGCAGTATACTATGTAAATAAACTAATTAACATAATGTTAAAATAGCGAGTGAGGTGTGTGTAAGGACCGTGTCATATGGCGCTCGGAACTGTGAATTTGAAGTTAGTTGTCATGTCATTCATAGTATACTAATATTATTAAAAGGAAAGATTTGTTTATTTGTTTGCTTTGAAAAATCTCCGAAACTACTGGACTAATTTGAAAAAATCTTTTATCTGTGCAAAGCTATCTTGTATACTCTGCTAGTAGATATATGGTATTGGTGTATACGCATCGTATACGATCACAACGTAACGCCAACGTGTTTGTTTCAGCCCGCCGTCGGACAGTAATTGGCGGCGTACGAACTCGGACTCAGCGCTGCACCAGTCGTGCGCGGGCGAGCAGCAGGCGGCCGCGCAGCCGCTGTCGCCGCACCATCCGCTGCACTCGCATGCGCACCCACACCTGCACCCTCACCAGAACCATCGAAGAAGTGAGTGGCGCCCTGAGGCAGACTGTAAGAGGCCCATATATTTCTAGAGGTAACAGTCGTGCGCGGGCTAGCAGCAGGCGGCCGCGGAGCCGCTGTCGCCGCACCACCCGCTGCACTCGCACGTCCACCCGCACCTGCACCCCCACCAGCATCGGAGAAGTGAGTAACGCCCTGAGGCAGACTGTAAGAGGCCCATATATTACTTGAGGTAACAGTCGTGCGCGGGCGAGCAGCAGGCGGCCGCGGAGCCGCTGTCGCCGCACTACCCGCTGCACTCCCGCACCTGCTACCCCACCAGAACCATCGCAGTAGTGAGTGGCGCCCTGAGGTAGGATGTTAGGGGCCCATAGATTACTTGGGGTATCAGGCGGCCGGGGGCGAGCAACAGGCGGCCGCGGAGACACTGTCGTCGCACCACCCGCTGTACTGGCATGGGATTTGGTATTTTGCACAGAGTTCACTGACCTCCAAGTATAAAAGTCCAAGGGGGTGCACGTGTACTGACCTCATGTCAAGTTTTTTTCACATTTACACCCCTACCAGAACCATCGGAGAAGTGAGTAGCCCTCTGTGGTCTATGAAGAACATATTATATGAAATATTACCGACTGGCTGACCATCAAGTCCAGACTATTGGATTTGGACTTTGATGCTTTGCAAAGAAATCACTCACACCAGAGCTATCAGAGAAGTGAGTGGTGTCTATGGTAGACTGTGATATATTTAATTTAATAAAAGCTTACTGACTGATTGGCTGACACTGCAAAATGCCTACTGAGCGTTGTTTAGGTTGGTTTCGATTAGACACTATCATTGATATCCAATTGTATTTTATCAGTGTCAAATCACTGACGTGTTTGGGAATTTCATCGCTCATGTTGACACTCAGAAAGTTATTCTATGTATGCTGTATTTTCGTATTGTGGATTTGGACACAATACCGATTAAATAGATTGCACAGATTGCACTTTTCTCGTGCATGTCCCTTATATGAAAGGAAAGTCATGTATATATAGAACAATAGGATGCGGGCTATACCCGAACGCGGATACAAACCTGCGCGACAGGAAAAAGACCTTCACGCACAACGCCGGTCCCGCGCGAATGTGCAACAGTTATTTATATCTGAATCGCCGATAAAACAATAAGCTAAGAACCTGTCTACTTCGCTGCATTGGTAAAAATCGCAGGGCGACCTTTGTCTGTAGTAAGAGATTGGAGATTCCCTATACTGATAGGGATATTTCCCGTTTGGGTTTTTTTTGTAACCCTCTAATTTTACCAATAACCGATACAAAATCTATATAAACATTTAATAATCTATCTACATAATGTAATTTCGCAATCTATAATATTTCAAATGTTTTGCGGAGGCTTGGATTTTTTTTTATGGTACTATATGTATGGTGCGATGGTGAATATATGGAATGTGCAGTAGGGTGATTGAACATCAAATTGAATACCTAGATTGAATGTGTACGTGTTGTTACAGCAGATGACATCCACCTCGATGTGCTGGCGACACTGGGCATGAACCCCAACAACCGTCCCCGGTCCTCCTGCGAAATACCCAGGATACCAAACAATAACAAGTAAGTTTGACCTTGACCTCAAACACTATAAAATAGAATGCGACCTAACATTTTAAACTGTATGTGGGTCGTACCCTACCACCTACACATAGGTGGACTAAGCCTGTTTAAGGCCCGGGGCGGCCCTTGGAGATAATATGAGGCCACCCAGGACCGGAGGCCTGGGGCGGACCGCCCCTTCCGCCTCCCGGTTAGTCCGCCACTGCACCTACAATTAATATTTTTTTGTGTACTTGCTTACGCCTGTGACTTCGCCATCCGGGAATTTGGTCTGTTTCAGAGGCACTTTACCTCGTGTCTTACAGGATCAGGATCTAAAAAGTTTTTCTCGTATAAAAAGTATCCTTAACGGTCATAATGTTATGGTTCAATCTTTTAGCGTACCAAATTTCATCACAATCGGTTAGGTAATTTATACATGTGTCATATCATACGGGTTGGCGGGAAGTTACTTTCGCGTTTATACTATTGGTAAGGATTCGGACCTCCGGCCATGTCGGGTTGCGGTATCACGGGACTATTAAAGTGAAGGATCAGAGGGTGCACTAGTGTTTGCGTAGACACTTGTGCACTATAATATCTCCTGCGTAGCGGGCTAATCCCCGTTGAGATTGGCCGCCGTGACCGAAATCAGTTAGGAGGATATAACTATTATTAAACATTATACATGTTGGTCGGGGACTTAAAAAGAATATGCCAACTGTGGTTCTTGCCTAGCATGTCGTAAAAGGCGACTAATGGTATATCGTTTGGGTGTGTGATTGTGTAGGCGACAGGTTAGCTTGTCACTGCTTTTTCACAATTTTTCATCTAACCCAGCCCGGCTTTATTTTTGGCTGAATGTGGTTGAAGAGGCATGCTGCCCCTTTGACTCTTGTCTACCCCTTCGGGGATTATGGGCGTGATGTTATGTATGTATGTATGTATACATATTGCCTCAGCATCTCAGCTGGTAATTAAATTTCAGTTGCAGGTGTTACTAAGCAACTAAACTTATGTGTAAGGATCGTGCCATATAGCGTTCAGTTCGCTCTGTCTACCACGCTAGGGAGGTGGCGTGAAGTTTAGTTAAGTTTAAATTTTACTCTTGCGGGTCTGGTTGGTTATAAGTACAAATTCCGGATCCTCCAGTTGCAAGATTGCATTCCCCTACATAGCTTATTTTGATAAGATTGTATTAGAAAGTTATTTTGAAGTTGGTGTTACTCTCATTTTCAATTAGTCCGATTAGGATAATAAAATTATTGCCGTTCTATAAAATAGTCCTTCGTGTCATTTAGATGTGTTGCACAACACAGATAACGTTTTCGAATTGCGTCAATGTCAGCCTCTCATTCAAGTAAGTTCGGGTTATCAAGCGCCGTTGTAACATTTTGAAAACAGTAATTAAAAAAAATATCGCAACTAATACGCATTGCTTGTTATTGCGTTTAAAATGTTTTGTTCAGTCGTAAAATTGCCTACCTACGTGTCGTTACACAACATACATATATTTGTATATTCATTATAATATATACCAATTGTTTTCATTTATTGATAGTAGGTGTGATTGTGTTTACATTAAACATTATGGTAACGTACAAATTAATACTATTAAATGCGAGTTATTCCCACCCGATCCACAACAACTGATCCCCTGGGGGATCAGTTTTATTTTATATTATTTTTTAATACCGTCTGATCCCCTATGTCGGAAATCAAGAAAAACATTTTTTTTTTATTTTTATCTCATCCCCTAATACGTACTAGCTTATTTACTTCTTTTATTCCTAACTGTACTTACTTACATTAGAAATATAATGAAGAGATCCGTTGGGAGTTGCAAAATACATGGGGGATCAGATGCAATTAAAAATTCTTGGTCAATCGATTGCAGGGGATCGGAAGGGAATAAATCTTAAGTGCGGTTTATTATTATATATTCATTGTATATAAAGATATCCCTTTTACAAATCAAATCAAGACATGATTTGTAAATCAATATAATACTTCATCATGTCTTGCAAAAAGTTAGTTCTTAAAACTCCGAAGAGGGGTAGGTAATATAAGTATCTCATCTTCTTACCTTCATAATACCCCGTACTAGCACGAGTATGGTAGTTAAAATTAAATATTTGAGTCTGTTTTTAAAGGGATATCTTTATAATACTACGGCTTTGCGGATTAGTGAAATATTACTATGTGATAAATGGTATTGCGGCAAAATTATAAATTTACGCTTGTATGACAGGTAAACGATTAGATAAGAGAGAATCGAAGGAATTGATTTAAAAGTGACGTCATGTGCATTATCTACCCCATGTCGATTTACTACGGCGTTTATCTGTCCAAATCTATTTGGGCACTCGCTACTATTGAATAATACACGTTGCAAACTCGTATGCGCCACAACAGAAATAGCTACATATATTGTTGAGTGCCTAGAAACAAATAAAGGGAAAAACGTATGTTACTAATAAGTACGTCATACCTTGTCACTGCATATTAAGAGCGAATGACGCATTCACCCAGAATCAAATAAATTTTTGTCCAGAATCGACCGAATCGAATCGTACCCTTGAAAGTTTAAAGATGTTTGTAGGTTACCTATATCTTTTCCCCTTAAAAAGTTAAAACTTTAATCATGCTGTAATTAAAATTCATTTAAAAATATGGCCTGATTGGTCCTGCTGATTAATATTTTTTTATTATACGCTGTGCATGCGATTTCTCCAGCGTTTAATGTTCCTCGATAAATGGGCTAACTAACACTGAAAAAATTTTTCAAATAGGACCAGTAGTTCCTGAGATTAGCGCGTTCAAACAAACAAACAAACTCCTCAGCTTTATAATATTAGCAACATTTGTCTTAATGTAATGTGGCCAACAATGCTGAAGAAATAAATACCTCTGGGGTTTCCCAAGTCCGATCGATGAATGGGCTCAATAATGATAATGTAAACATGCAATTATTGTTATACTTCCCGCTGTGTCTAACTGTGTTTCTCAAAGTCATCTCTTGAAGACTCATAAAACGCCGATAGACAAATATTGTCCGTTTGTCTGTCCATAGAAAATAGTTTTTTTTTTAATCGACATCACATACATTGATCTGACTCCGAGGTAAGTAGCTTAAGCACTTGTGTTACGGATATCAGAATCAACGGTGGTATTACAAATATATACTTAAAATTTGAATTTTAACACCCAGACACAACAAACACAAGTGTTCATCACACGAATGTTTGTCCTGGGTGGGGATTGAACCCACAACTCTTGGTGCATGGGGCAGGGTCACTACCGAATGCGCCATCGAGCCAGTCTATATATAATTGATGGCTAGATATAGTTGGCGATATATGAGCGAATTATGTAATTGGGTCTTCCCGTGTAATTATTTGTTAATAAATAAATAAATAAATAAATAAATAAATGAGGATCTTGTTAAGGTCTGTAGATCTTAACCTAAATACGTTAAAGTATTGAACCTTACAAAGCATAACTAACGCGAATAGTATGGCCCTAATTTTATGTTCTGTCGTATTACTTTTACTTACATGAGAATTGCACTTGGTCTATTGCTATGCCATAGATTATTGAAAAAATAATTGCTCTACCCACAATAAAATGCGGCCCGTACAGTTTGAGCACCTCTGACGTAGCCGCATACATAATTGAGATCAATTTGTCGCACGCACATTAAACTATTTAACAATCTAGAATAGCGTCATAATGGCAATCCTACACTAGCTTTTAGTTATATCTTATGATTAAATGTGTGGTAATTAATATCTTCTCATCATATTTCGAGCATTTTATCGCGTTCTTAGACGCGATCCGCTTGGAACATGGTTCTGGATATACTTAGTAGATTTATATATATACAAATTTCGTGTCAAAGTGTTAGTTGCCGTACGCCTCCAAACAGGCTTAATTAATTTTGATGAAATTTTATACGTACACTTGGTAGGTCTTAGAATATTATTATAATATTTCATACCCCTAAGTGATAAGGTTGGGCCACCCCAAAGCAATAACATGAGAAAGGCTTTACCGATCTCGCTAATTATTTTTTAGTTGTGTTTGTTATTGTCGAGTGAAGGTTCTTATGGAAGAAAAATATAAAAAGTTTTTTTTAATAAATTCTTCAGACTGACCCACCAAGCTTGTGCTATGGATACTAGGTGAACGGATAGACATACTTAAATACGTTTATAAACATCCATGACTCGAGTACAAACATCCATGTTCATCACACGAAATATTTGCCCCTAGCGAGATTCGAACCTGGCAGGCTCTGACCACTCGACCAACGGGCAGTTGCACGGTAAATAAAAAAAAATGGGTATTCAAAATCCAAGAACGGGGCGTTACGCAGTGCGCCTGGTCAGCTAGATTTATATACTCAACACTATACTATCATGCCCGCAGTCAAAGTCAAAGTCAAAGTAGTTTATTGCATTTTTGAGTGTACAGCAGGTCTTAAATAACATAAATAGAATCATCATGATACCCTTTTTCGGTATTTATCCAGTCATCGAAGGGATAGGCAGAGTCCAAGGAGTAGTAAGTCTCTTTAAAAAACTTTTTGCTAAAATATGATAAGAGTTGGGTTTGAAGGAAAATTATCAAAAAGTTGTCCCAAAATAAGCGAAGATTAAGTGTTATACCCACTACACTATTCTCGCCTTTTTCAGCATATTAGATAAGGAACACACTTCGTGCATTATTTTATGTCCCAGATCAACATGGGAAAATACATTATTTTCTAACTAACTAACTAAACTTCACGCCACTTCTCTAGCGGGGTAGGTAGAGAGAACCGAACGCCATATGGCACGATCCTTACACACCTCACTCGCCTCTTCAACATTCATGATCCTTTTCATACAAGCCCTACAATTTTTTCTGATTTCTCTGAATTACATATCTGATAGGTACCCAAATGATGTCAGGGGTTTTTACGCTGGTTAAAACTGTCACTTTGGCGACTTTATATATAACGGCCTTGACATCACGTACAGGCAGTTCTGCAATATCATTCCTTTAAAATAACAGCTCATTAAGACATTCATTAATTTATCATTTTTAATTATTGGCAAAATGTTATTTTTAATTACTCTAAACCCATTAAGTTATTATTCACTTGAGTATGTCACTTGTATATGCACACCGTGATGTCATAGTGTACAGTTGTAATACAACGTCCATGGAATCATTAACTTTTAAAAGTCCATAAAATTATGTTAATTGACTAGTGGTATCAACCCCCTGCTAGAATTTTAACTAAGTGATTTTGTTATTACAACTGCATGTCCATCTCCATAACACTATCTCAACATGTGACAATGTTAGACGCATCTTGAGTTGACACGAGAAAATCAAAACGAAAGAAGGATTCGTCGAATCCTAAATTGTTACTAAAATTTTAATGCTAATTGAAATTTGTCTGTCTTTTACATTTCCACGCCTAAACTACTTGACCGATTGTGATGAAATTTATACGCCAAAAATGTGAAGTGTAAGAAAGTACATAGGACAAACCGTTGGAAAATTTATAGAACCCGCAGGTCGATAGCATATCTATGACAGTCCTAATGATGTTTTTTTTGAATACCAAACCGCTAGGTGGCACGAGGGAGTCCCGTGGTCTTATCACTGTCACTATTGGCTCATTATTGACAGAATGTCAGTTTGTTCTGACAACTAACCAATGACGAGGGTGACAAGACCGCACGTCACAGTTACGCCATCTTTTGGATGTTTTAATTCAAAAAACCCTCATTGCACTCGGACGTAGCCATAGGCTGAAGCTAGTCCATGGTACTTCTGTGACACCTTTGAAAAAAAACAAAACAATTTGACAATTGAATCATGTACCTGACATGCACAGTTGTCAGCTTTATCTGCATGTCGGAACAGCTGTTTATCGATCCGTCACTTGCAGTGTATACGAAAGCGGGGGGGACGGCGGGGGCGGCGGCGGGCTGGGCGTGGGGCCGGGCCTGATGTGCGGCGATCAGAAGATGCCGTGCGGCTCGCTGCCCAACCTCACGTCGGTTCACTTCCCGCCGCCACACCACCTGCCGCATCGGACCTCGCCCGACTACAACCAGCCCAGATATGTGAGTTACCATATATCAAGCAACATCGCGTACGTTGATCTGATACTACAGTAAAGGCTTATGTACTTGTGCTATGGAAATAAAAAGCAACGAAGGTACCACAAACACTCCAACAAACATCTGTTTCGACCACAAGTAATTGTCACACAGGTGTCGTAAATGCCTTCCACCTCCTTGCGTTTGACCCAAGTCCGAACCGTTGCACCAACAGTGTTACGACGAAGCCATTATGGTATTCTGAGTTTTGTTTTATAATTATAGTTTTAATGTGGTTTGACCAGCTTGGCATTCTGGACTTTACTTATAGAAAGTGTACGTGCTAAAGGGGCGTGGCTTCTGTGGCCACGCCCCGTACAAAGTGGACTTGGTCAAACATTTGTATACTAACATCTTATTTGATTGGAAACAGATCAATGTTCTAAGACTTCGTTAGTTATTACTTGTTACGTTTTTTACCTTAATGACAAGTTCTTTAGCTTTGAAATGTTTAAAGTTCAATGTACGAGAAGATGTTTAATCTATTTGCTGTACTGTCCAGAGGCTTGCATCATAGCTTACAAACTGTGAGTCCGGGTCAACTTCAGGTGCTGTATATGTATCCATCACTGGGAGACAGTACGGCGCTGTGGCGGTCTGATGTGATCAAGCTCTAATAGTGATTGGCCAAAACGATCGCTAATGCCCTACCCTACATAATAAAGATCAACAAATATTTTCACCACGTGAAAGTGTAACTTTTATATGAAACAGAGTCTAAACTACTGCACAAAAAATATAAAACACCTACCACCGAATGTACTTTAATATGTTTATGAATGACAAGAAGAAAACACTTCAAACTAAATACTACCAGATTTTCTCACACTCGATAGAAATAAACCGTTATCTCGTTTCACGCCAAAATTGATCTGACTCACGTTTGCTGCAGCAATATTGTGGTTGTGGCGAGCTGTAATCTGGACCGGCTTACGTTATCAAATGAAATAAATTAGCTATTAGACAAACAATGTAAACGAGATTAAGATAACGCCGCGTAAACAAATCACTGCGTTGTCAATATTGCATGTTTGATGCGTGTTCATTGACTGTTCGAATAGTGGAGAAAATTGTTTAGTGTGACAGAGCAAGCTGTGACGTAACGCTTTATTACACTAAGCTTTTTATAAAAACAAATGAATAATTACTGTCTTCAAAAACTAACTACTTCGTTATACTATAAAAGAAATGATAAAAATGATATTAATTACCTAGAGAATTATGTCAGTCTGTCACAGACAATTTTCTGTCTGCTTAATTCAACAAGCTTTTAATAAATAAGACCTGTGTCAATAATTGTGGCGCGTGTTTATTTATTTATTACTAAGATACATTTCAAGGTAACCTGGGATGTATTAGTCAATATTTACTTGAAAAGTTACCGAAAAAAATTTATTACTAAAATATATTGGCTCATTACCTAAAAAAAAAAATAATACCTAAAAAATTTGTAGGTTATGATAAGACAAAGCATTTGTTCAAATACGCGCCATAAAACCCAGACACATTTTTTTTCAATCAATTCAATCTGTGGACCATTAAAATAAATATCAATTCTAGAGCCCCACATCCCCCGGCGCGGTGTCGCCCGGCGGCGGCAGCGTGTCGCCGGCGACGGGCGGCCTGTCGCCCGCGTCCGGCTCGCCCGTCGGCGCGACCGTGCCGCTGGCCGCGCTGCACCACCCCTACGACCACGCGACGTCGCTCTACGACACGCAGGTGCGTCGCGACACGGCTTCGCGTCAAAATAGACGTAGCTTAAATACACTAGGGGAGAAATGTCCTGCGACACGTGTCGCCAGCGACGTCGCACTACGATACGCAGGTGCGTCGCGACACACGCGTCCGTCCAAATAGATGTAGCATAAATACACTAGGCCACTAATGTCCTGCGACACGTGACGCCAGCAGCGTCGCTCTGCGACACGCAGGTGCGTCGCGACACTCGCGGCAAAAAAGATATAAGTAGCATAAATACACTAGGGGACAAATGTCCTGCGACACGTGTCGCTAGTAACGTCGCTCTATGACACGCAGGTGCGTCTCGATACTGCCTCGCGTCAAAATAGGTGTAGCGTAAGAATAAACTAGGGGACAAATATCCTGCGACACGTGTCGCCAGGGACGTCGCTCTACGACACGCAGGTGCGTCGCGACACTGCCTCGCGTCAAAATACACGTAGCATAAAAATACACTAGGGGACAAATGTCCTGTGACAGGTGTTGCTCGAGGCGTCGGGTGAAGTGGTGCGACGGTGCCGGACTTCGCTCGACATATCGCCAGATATGTCGAACGAAATTTCCTGGATTCGCTTGACATGTCGCCGATAGGTGTCGCAGAATATTTGTCCCCTAGTATATATCCGTGGTGTATAAGGCGTTTCTACGAGAGATGTGCGAGGGTATGTTTATTGAGAACCAATAGAATCGTTTTATTTGCCTAGCGCAGAGCGAGGCTTAGTAAATGAAGCAATTTACCACCCGATATGTTCGAGTATGCGCAGCGAAACATGTATTTATTGAGAACTATCAGAATCGCTTCATTTCCTAGCTTAGCGCTAGGTAAATAAATAATAATAATAACAAAATAAACAAATAATTTCTTTAACTGACACACCAATATCAAACTAAGCTTATATTGCTTGTGCGATGGATACTGGGTAACGGATAGAAATACTTATATACGTTTTTAACATCCATGACTCCAGTAGTTCATGTTCACCACATTTCGAAACCGCGACCCTTGCTTTTGTGTATAGTCTCTGCCCACTCGACTAATGTGCCGGTCAATAGAGCGATTCTATTGGTTCTTAACAACCACATCCCTCACTATGCATCCTCTCATTTCACTAGTAGAAACGCAGTCTAAGGGGCCATCCAACTTTTACGTGAAACGGAGTTTTGGTATTGTTTTCTCCTCCCCATCTGTGGTCAAAACTACGCTAAGGTCCCCTAAAATAAAAATAAAATACGTAAATGTTTTCTTTTTTATTTTCTCAGAGGTAACTTTTCATTTAAACGCTGTTAGTTTTACAAATATTTACAGAACGATATAGAAAAACAAAAATTTATTCGTTATTTTACTCACGAAATAGATGACATTTTAGTCATCAATTTCGTATAAATTGTAAATAAAAAAATGTACTATACACATAAACAAAAAGTATCCCGATTTTGCTGAGAACTGTTTATTTATATTTATATATATATTTATTTATTTGACCACCAATTTCTTTCATAACGTGTTACATCAGTATTTATCTTAGGATACCCCGCAAGTTTATAAACAGTTTTAAATACTAACATCACTGCAGGGTTCCCGTGCGATATGAATTTCCACGAGTAATACTTTTCAAGTAATGAATTTCGAATACAACAAATCATAAGGTTCTTTTGTAACATGACATAACATAACATCACGCTTAAATCCCCGAAGGGGTAGGCAGTGTCAATAGGGCAGCAAGCTCTTTTAACCACATTCAGCCAAAAATAAAATTGGTTTGGGTTAGATGGAAAATTGTGAAAATGGTTTCTTTTGTAATTGTAGTTTAACATTATGGTATTGCCCATATAACCTTTATATAGTTTTTTGTCATTTACTCTTGACCCCATTACGGACCTAGCAAATACATATATGATTAGCTCGATGGCGCATTCGGTAGTGACCCTGCCCCATGCGCCAAAAGTTGTGGGTTCGATCCCCACCCAGGACAAACATTCGTGTGATGAATACTTGTGTTTGTTCTGTGTCTGGGTGTTAATATCCAATATTTAAGTATATATTAGTAATACCACTGTTGATTCTGATATCCGTAACACAAGTGATTAAGCTACTTATCTCGGAGTCAGTTCAATGTATGTGATGTAGTCTAATATTTATTATTTTTATTTATTAATATAGTGTAAAGTATGTCTATATGTTATAAATAGACAGGCCAACGGGGTCATGAGGTCAGAGACCTGGCCACGAATAATCAAGGGTCGCAGGTTTAAATCCCGCTAAGGGCAAATGTTACGTGTGATTAACACGTACATTTGTACTTGAGTCATGGATGTGTTTATAAACATATTTAAGTATGTCTATATGCTTAGTTTCGACCTGGGGAATTGGTGTGTCAGTCTGAAGAATTTATTATTATTAAATAGAGTGTACGTAGCTTGCAATCATATATGTGTGACATATTCTATGTTCTGCTATATGATTTATCGGTGTGTGATATCAGTTTGTGTTCTATGTCGCCGACATGAATTAACAGATTGTATAGAACGTTTAGTATTCAGGAATTCCATCGTTGAGACTATCGGCATTGTTTTTCTTATAAGGCGCTTCGGTTCCTTTTTAAAAAGACTGCTTAATGCGAATGATAATAGAGATGTTGACTGGCAAGTCAATTGAGATACTTTTTAAAAGCTGTGAAAACACAATTACTTTATAGGATTTGTATGGGCTTATCGGTTTATGACGTCACTCGTTTGTCTAGTCAACTGACTAAATACTAAGCGGTTTTTGTAAAATTAAAAATCTTAGACTCAATATATTTAATTCAAATAAATATAATATATTTAATTCAAATGTGCCCAGGGCTTTTAATAGTTTAAAGACGGCCCTGTCCAGGATATACATAGTTAGTAAATAATGGTCCCATCACCTGTTATATATGTAATTTGTGTCTCTTTGTGTTGAATTGATAAATAAACTTGCTTTATTGAATTAAGTGATTGTTAATGAATGGTTAGATAAATAAAAATAGTTTTAATAAATGTAGTAGTTTACATAAATACTGTAGTAAAATAGATTCAATTCTAGATATTATCTTCGGTAACAGTAGAGTAATTGACTGGTGCATAAATCACGGAAGAAATTGGCTTAGGAAAGAGAATATTTAAGAAATGATAACTTGCTACTGCCGCTAACTAAGCCCGATGAATCTCATCCCCCACATTTTTTTCTAATAAACGACGTCCTCGTTATTATAGATATTATTATAATAGTCTTGCATAAAATAGAGATAGCTTATAATTTTGATGATACATTTTCCATTTCACTGATAACTATTTGCAATCAGTATTACGAATAAAAATACCAGTCAACTATCCTACTGTATCAATTATTTCGGATGACATTTTGCAGCATAGATACAGCCAACCTTTGAATAATGTTAGTGTGAGCTATACTTACACTCGTGTAGTAGTTTACCTAACCAAAGCTTGTGAACGTTAACTGTCGAGCGTCAAGCCTCCCGATAGGTACGTTAACATTTATGTTGTTTTTGTTCCGTTTGTGTTTATTTGCTTTCTACACAATATCATTTTTTGTTTATTTCAGAATCACTTATCTGTACCAAACACAAATAATTATCTTCATCATAATAAGGTTCGTTTTCTTTTTTAACCTCCTATTAAATTTTTCCGGTTCATAAGTTTTCTGCAGGCATTCGCTTCAGCTTTTGAGGTGCCTCTACGCTCCGAGGAGCTTGACATTTCTCTAACACCCATTCTCGACACCTTATTAATCCGGGCTGCAACTTTCCGCCACCAGGGCGGCGCCACTTTCGACTGAGGTGTAGAAAATGTAAACAGAAGCATTTGGTTACTAATACATGTATTAGTAAATATTTTTTTTTTATTCCATATTGCTTGCTTGGTTTTTGCATCATTAACATTAATCGTTTGTAACCAATATTTGATTTTGTAACAATTCATCCCATTAGTAGAACAATGTTACATCTGGACTACAAGTGTAACGTAGTATATACTAATTGGATGAACTATATGATGCTTAGCAAAATTTACTATCATCCATAAATCGTAAATCTCTGTATAACAAACTGTATTTACAATAGTAAGAAAGAGGATAGATTTTCATTGTATTTTATATCGTATTATCATTGTATAGAGACTATTTTAGCTTGAAATATTTCATATCACCTCAGTCTCGAGTAGCGACCTCTGGCGAGCGAAAGATTAGCCCTCATTCCATCAGTTTTCAATGCTTCAATCGGTGTACTAATAATATCTGCATGTAATTAATAATTATTTTAAATTCGCTTTTTCGGCACTAATTTCAGATCTTTCGAAGCAAATTTTGCTTTCACATTTCCATGTTATTACGACGAAAATATGTAAATAACGTTATTTAACTCAGCTTCGTGTTTGATTAACATTTTTCACCTGTCCATTTTTTAAATCTTAGCTATTTTAATTTCTAATGTAAATGTGTTCATTTTATTTGAAAATTTATTGAGTTTATAGATTTATTCTATAAATATTTTGTTAAATGTTTCTGTATTGGGATTATTAAAATCAGTGTTGCAAATAACTTATTTTGTAAAAAAAAAGATATTTTATATTTTTGTCAAAATTATTTCACACTAAAATATTTTAATATTTTCATATATCACGTTTTCCTCACTATGTTAACCTATATAAATAAGCCGCCTGGTTGTAGGAGTTTTTAGTCATCATATACTTCATATCAGCAGTCCAAAATTGTTGATAATATTCATGACATGATCATCAATATGCTATGGGCGTTACATACATTTGCTTATGTGGTGTCATTCTTACATGCATTCAATGGTGTTTGTTTGTTTGTAACTAACAATAAAAAAAAATAATTGAAATAGAAATATGTAGTATAAATAAAATCAATTAAAGTATTTCATTTATAATTTCAATGTTAAACTGGTTAACTTTACTCGAGATTCATTTTGAATGAAATATTCCTGAATCCGTTTACAAAACTGTTTATCTGTTAACCAAGTATTATTTAAGGTTACTGATAACTAACTAAACTTACCGCCACTTCCGTAGCGGGGTAGGCATAGAGAAGGTTACTGATGACGTAGGTTTTTTTAAATTTATTCATTACTTTTACGAACAGAAGGCAAAAGCTGCAAGGAATTAGAATAATTGCAAATTTCATTCCAATATTGGTGACTCACCATTAACCTTATTCATAAAAAATACGCTACGCGTTTCTACTGGCTTTATTAGTGTTTGTTCAAATACATCGGCGCGGGCGACGGTAGTTATACAATAATTGCTCGCTAAGACAGAGACCGCAATATCGATAACCAAACGGTTCAATGTACGCGCCCGCTAAATGTACGTGAAAAAACACTTGTTTTTTTCTAACAGCATGGTCGCTTGCCGCATACTTAAAATAGTGTGACCAAGTTATGTTAATCAAAGCCTAACATTGTCATTTTAAAATACGTATTACTATAATACAAGTCATTATTGTTTTTCTTGATTTACTTTAATCAGTCACACTGTTTTCGACCCTAAGCCGTTTGGAATAAGGGCGTCGTATGTAGATATTGAGTGTTGTGTTTTGACTGGTTGCAGAATATGTCGCCACTGGACCAAGGTTGGATCGCGTCAGGGTACCAATCGCACTGTAGTCCGCCCTCTCAATACTCGTCGACATCAAATATCAACATACCTTCACCCACGGTAATTATAATACAAGTTTGTTAATACTGAACCAAATTATACTTCATGTGCTAAAAGTTCGAAATTGTTTACTATTGAAATGACTTATTTGATCTTCATTGTTTATTAAACTATCGTTGAAATATTACATTTCTAATGTATTATATTATTTTTCGCAAGAGTGAATGTGAACTATCAACTTAGCTTAATTAATCAAGTAATGGAAAGTCGCTCTTCTATGAAAATAAATAAGTGGTCAGTGAACGATTTGTTAGCCTAGAAATATGAACTCTTGAGAATTGTTTTTGCTTGTATAAAAACACATGTTTAAGAAGTAGCAAAGTGTTTTTAATAATAGGGCATCTATTGGGTATTAATTGGCAGCGGTGGTATAGAGCTATTACAATAATATATAAGCCTGACATAATTACATAGTTTACTATACGGTGGCCAAATTAAAATAGGGCAATTTTTTTAATACTCGGATCAATATTAACCACCTGATAAAGCTAAATACAATCCAACCAATTTGTCCATTTTATTTGTAAGTTAACTTAGAATACGAACGATAACATTTTAAAATCAACGATAATGTAATTTATTTGACCGTTCTCTTACATATGTATATCAAAGGCCTTAGAGGTATACCACAAAGCGCACATAAATTTTCAATTCAAAACTATTCCACTTAGCACATCAGTTTGAAAACGGACTGATGCGATTCTATAATCATCATCATCATCTTCAACCAACCTAAAGATTCTGTAACCCTGTGTTTGAATTCAAATCTAGTAACGCAACAATGTTTCCAGATGGTACACAGTCCAGGCAGCCCGGCGGAGTCGCCGGGCGCGGACTACAACCTGCACCAAGTGCTGCTGCAGCCCTTCGAGCAGATCACCATGGTGAGCCTCGTCATAACCCTTACCAATGGCATGGACCGCTGGATAAAGTACGCGATGAGCTAGGAGTGCGGGGGAGTCTAAGCCGCGTCGTACATTCCAGTTCAGTGCGGGATTATATGAAATGGTTATGTGCAAGACGATGTCATTCAACATAAAGTAAATACTACTCATTTCCTACCTAAGATCTTATTTAAAAAAAAAAACAAAATTCAAAACTTCTTTATTCATGTAGGCCTTAAAAAAAAGCACTTATAAATCTTAAAGTAAGATAATATGTTAAATCCCTATAGGTACCAGAGTCCTAGTACAACTATACATGTTTTTTTTTATCTGTGACCACAGCCGGGAAGTAACGAAAATAAAAACACACTACACTAAAATAGAAAAAAAAAAAAAACAACGGGGAACAATTTTTTATGTATCAATAAATCATGAATATCTGTAATTTATGAGCAATTCATGAATGTATTTCACCGCTTTATTTTACAGTTACTAAAATGTTACTAAGTTTATTGAAATGCAATCAAGCCATTTCCAAGGTGTGCTCGCTTATACTTAACATGCAGTGTTTCTTTTTATGTTAAATATTTATAATATTTCTATGCTTCAATGGAATAGCAGGGAGTTGTAAGTAATAAACTGATGATATGAATATATAGATATGCTAACAAAACGCTTCTCCGTCTGAGTATATGTACCTACTTTAAATTAACATAAGTCGGTAAAGACCGAACAGATGAGTCTGAAGAACTAGCTGACTATTGGCACTCACTGAATAAAATGATCGCAGCACAGCATAATGAATAGCACAATAGAGACAAAACTATAGAACCATTGATATTGTTATGTGTATAAAAGAAATTGTGACTGGTCGTGCCAAAATATAAACAATGTTAAATATTAGCTATGTTATCACGGAGCGGTTTTTTACTATGGTCGTCGAGAGAGCGAGATGGCAAAATGTATGGGAAACTGCACTGCAGACTATACAATTGTTTATGAGCCCTACAATTTCTAATACATATTCAGTGATTACGGACTAGCTTTTAAATCAAATTTTTATTGCTTTCATCATCCGCTAATTGTATTACAATCATGAGATACCTACCTATTATAGTATCATTTACTGAACCAATTATCCACATTTGTATCACGAACACAATAATAGAATTGAGGCTCAATAGTATACCTGGCAATTATTATATTTAAATAAGGGTTAAACATGAAAATACATAGAAATCGGACCTGGAAAGCCTTTGTTACAAGAAAAAAGCCAGAGTCACGATCACTTAATGACCAGTTATTTATTGTCAATAAATAATCACGACTATTCTCGCAAACTCTTAAAAAACGTTTTTAATTAGAAGTTGCTACCGCCACGGCCGAGTTTAAAATCGCTCCTAGTTCTTGGTCAGACTGGTCGTAAAAAAAGTTATTTTAGTATTTTGTCAATACAATTATGACAACAGATATTTTAAAGATTCGAAGACTTGTAAGGAAAAATATTATACAAAGTAAAACAATTATGTGTTTCACACTAATACGTCAGTCGCATTTCCTTACTGCGTTGCTAATGCAACGACTATTGACTACATTACTATTAAATAGTACGATCACAAGAATATATAATAACATTATTGAAAAGACTTCGGTGGAGCAATGGTAAAACGTTTTATAAAACGTTAATATTAAGAGTTGATGTTATGAAGATGACTTGCAAATTAATGTGAAATATTTTCATGTGGTCGTACGAATATGTGACTTGATGTACTAACTGTCTCCTATAAACTGATTTACAGGATTAGATGTTTTTTTTAAATGACAGTAAATCAGTGTTGACTCTATTAACAATCCTGACATGTTTTCAAATATTACTACATACATACATATATACATACATAACATCACGCCCATAATCCCCGAAGGGGTAGCCAGAGTCAAAGGGGCAGCATGCCCCTTCAACCACATACAGCCGAAAATAAAGCCGGGTTGGGTTAGGTGGAAAATACACACCCAAAACCCGATATACCATTAGTCGCCCTTTACGACATGCTAGGTAAAAACCACAGTTGGCATATTCTTTTTAAGTCCCAGACCAACATAGGACAGTGGGCTGGGTTGGATGGAAAGCTGTGAGAAAGGAGTGACAAGTGGCTAGGTCGTCGCCTACTCAGTCACATACCCAAAAGCCCGTAAACCATTAATCGCCTTTTACGACATGCTAGGCAAGAACCACAGTTGGCACATTCTTTTTTTTTTGTCCCTGATCAACATGGGACAAATATTATTAAATTTCGTATTTCAGAAAAATTGACTTACATTACACAACACAAAACAATAAATGCCTTATAAGGCCATGCATTAATTTATCGCATCTAACATGTCAGAACGGTGGATAATATTCTAAATAATATACGTATACCAATACTCCACGATCCAAATTGTCTGGTTCCCCTATCTAAGGTGCGCGAAGGTCAGATCGGTGGTCGCTTCAATGTAATTACCAGACTCACTAAATCCGGGACTATGGTCACAGCGGACCCCGACTAAGCACGGAACGTAACGCTAGAAGAATGATGATAGCATATACCTATTGGTACAATAAAGGATTGAAGAGCTATAGAGACAGTTGGTGCACCGAGCGTGTTGTACGTACGTGCCGCACGTACGAGCGTGTCCGTAAACGTGTAACGTTGGTGTGGATGTTGGCCAAGGACTGGGCGCAGCTGGTGCAGACGCTCGTCGAGTCCGGCTGGACCGCGCACGTCCAAGTGGCGGAAAATGTACGACACCCCACACACTGCATTATACATGATACACTTGGTAGGGCGCGGCGTGTTGAGAAGCGGCGGACGCGGTTGTATGCGCATCGTTGAGGATGCAATTTAAAACGGTACGCGTTTAAATGCGCATCCTATATTCAGGATGAAATTTAAAAAGCATGAGTAATGTTGAGATGTCCTGCGCATCCAAAATAAATATGGATGTGTAATCATAATCCAACATGTCTGATTCACGTATATGTACGTCAGATAGTATATGCGCTTCAATGTAATTACCAGACTAAGTATGGGACATAAGGCTAGAAAGATGATAATGATAATGTTGAGAAGGAGCGGCTTTAGTCGAATATCGTAAATATCACCATTAGCATAGCATGCTATGATGAAATTTACACCATTTTACAATTTAATTACATATATAAAAATTTTATGGTATGTTTTTCCTAAACAATATTCTCTGTAATAATGAGCGAACATTTTCAAAACGGCTCACAGTGTATTTATATCAAAATCATAAATTCGTGAAACAATCCGTCTGTACAAAATACAGCATTGTGTTTTTTTTATTGATATTGTCGCTTCTCAACTTGCTGCGTTTACATTCTAAACTGCCTACAAGTTTTGCATATTGACAACAATAATTGTATATGTAAATAATATGCATCTCTTGTGTGGTAATTATTCACTGAAAACAATATACTGTACACGTAAAATGCCAAAATATCAACTGGCTTATCTTAATTCAGTGTAGTGTTACATAGTGAATGTTATTATTAGCCAAATAGTAAATGTATGTTATTTTCAGTGTAAATACAGTTTTCAAACATCAATGTCTTACGATGATCAACTATTTCAAACATTTATTTACCCTTTCATTGCTTATTGTACTGGGCGATGCAACGATGTACACAGTTTAAATAAGCCGAATAGTCGTTACACAGTCTTTTCGTAACTTAATATAAGTTTGTTGTTAGGAAAATGAGTTGTATTGTTGTTAAAATTATATTAAATTCCTGACTACTGCAACTCATTTTCTTAATGACTTTAGTCGGTTATCGTACTATTGTTTTTTGAAGTAATCTCAGTTATAATTTTAAACCATGTAGTAATTCTACCGTAACAGTAGTTAATATTATGGTATAAGTACTATATGATATTAAAACTTTTCAAAAATGATGTAGGTAACTAAATTAATTTTATTTAAATATATCAATAGTACAATAACGTTTTATACTTCAACTTTACTTTGTTAAGCTTTATTTTTAGTTATTTATAACTATCAATACGTCTCAACTTACGTTTTACATAATTTGCTTGCACATAGTATTTACAGTTCAAATTCTTAGATATAGATTAGACATACCCTAAACCTAGGTATTAGCTGTATTAATGTATTGTTATTTTTAATTTCGTTACTATTATAGACATTCGATTTCGGTATACCATGCACAGACAGAATGTATCACCACATGATTCGAACACATACAAATAGCATGAGATTCAACAGTAGAAACACAACATATAATTTGAAGCATGTCTTACGGAGCGTCCAGATGCACTCTAGCGTTTAATTTTACTGAAACATGTATTCATTTCATTTTTATTCGTGTCATGTGTACCTTACCCGCCTGCTTACTTGTTAAGACCGCTTCGAGTGTCATTATACAAATGTAGACGTAGTGACGTCATGTTGTTTTTTATTTCAGGATTTTGTGCATTTTTCTCGGTGTTTTTGATTGCTTGCTATGGTCCTGGACCCTATTGCCGCGCGCTAATGGCCGGTTTCGCTCGACAGATGGACAACCCGGTGCCGACCTACAACACCTCGTACATGAACCACAGCTCGCCGCACTCGCCGCAGACGACGAATACGCCGCACACGTATTCACAGGTGAATATTCATTTTCGTACTCTTGGACCGTGGGGTCCAGAGGCCCGCAAACTTTTCCAGGAGCTGTCCGCCCGGCTTATTCAAGTTTCTGGCGACCTGAATGCTGGAAGCTTCCTCGGCCAACGCCTCAGCCTGGCAATTCAAAGGGGCAACGCTGCCAGTATTCTGGGTACCCTGATCGGCGAGGCGGACAACTACCCTTTTTCGTAAATATGTACATAGTTATTTTTTTTTAATACATTTTTAATATTTTACATTTTCAATGTAAATTTTCGTACAATCTGAACAAAACGGATAGTTTACTCAAAAGTTTTTTATAGTCCGTAAGTTTTAATTCGATGAATGACAAAGATACAGCGCTTCAAAGATCTGAAATGAGGCGCTATACGTCACTTCGACGGTAAGATTTTACGCATCTAGTGACGTCAGGTACTTTAAGGCGCTATATCTTCATAATTTTTCAAGGTTTGCTGAACAAAAGAATTTGTGTAATACTGGATTATAAATGTTTTTAGAGTAAACTAGCCCATTTGTTCATCCGAGCAAATAATCCGAGGAACGTTAACGATTGGCTCATTGATTGAAAAAAGCAGTAAGCATAATCCTTGTTATTTATAATTGTCGCTGTAATGGTCGATCTTCCGATAGTATGAAGGCGATAGATTTGTTTCTTAAACTGAATATACAAAGTGGTTTTTTCTCATAACTTTTAACTATGCTCTCTCCCGAAATAGATACTTACATGTATGTATTAATTTGGTGGTGATGAATTTGACTAATGACCATGCAATCCAATCGTTCATACTTATCAACGCGATTTTAATTTCCATCTATCTAAAATTATGAAAAGGAGAGATTAAATTTCCTATTTAATACAAATTAAATAGGCTCCGAAACTACTGGACCGATTTCAAAAATTCTTTCACCAATGGAACGCTACTTTATCAGCAAATAACATAGGATATATTATATTCCCGCATTTCCCCGGGAACGGGAACTACGCGGGTGAAACCGTGGGATGGCGCTATTGTTATATAAAAGTGTGTGTTGAACGTGTCAGGCGTCGTCGACGGGCTGCGTGGGCGCGGCGTGCAGCTCGCCGCGGCGCGGCGCGCGCGACCCCGTGCCGGGCGGCGGCGGCTTCGCGCTGCAGCCGCTCGCCTCGCCCTCCGCGCCGCCCACGCCCGCCACGCCCGCCAGCATACCCGACATCATACTCACAGGTGCGCGCTTTGTGCTACTAAAGAACACCCGCGACCCGGCAAAACGTCGCCTATAGATGTGTAACCATGACCCAAAACTCCATATTACGAGGGTCATATCGGCAGTCGTTTCAATGTCATTACCTGACTCGCAAAATTTTGCATGGTGGTCTAAGCCAGGGTTTTTCAAAATGGCTACGGGTACCCCTTTTAAAGTCTCCAGATGACGGCGAACCCCTAGACTCCAGACAGTACGTTCAGTAGCGCGCCCGCCGACAAAACGTGGCGCACGGATTAGTCTTTCATCCTCCATTACGTAAATCTTTTCGCGAACCCTCTATGATCGAATGGCAAACCCCTAGAGGTACGCATACCCCTATTTGAGATACGCTGGTCTAAGCAAACTCCGAGCCGGAGTTCACTACCCCTTCTAAGCACATAACACTAGAAAGATGAACAATGACCGGATTTTTTGAGTAAAGATTGTTTTTGTACACATTACAGATTACTCGGGCGAGCTGGACGCGGGCATATTCGGCGGCGAGGAGGCGCAGCTGCGCGAGGGGCTGGACCTGGACGACCTGACGCTGCTGGAGGAGCCCAGCGCGCTGCTGCCCGACTCCGCCGTGGAGCACGAGTTCCGCCTCGACCGCTTGTAGTGCCCGCCTGGTGCCGCTGGTGAGGTGTCTCGCGACCTTACATTATATATTGATTGGCTTTGTTGAACTAAACAATTCGAGGCTTGCTGTGATTGGTCCGCGACATTTCGTTCGACCAATCGCGTCCAGCGTTTTGAATCTATTTGATAATTTTACTTGATGTGATCGACCAATCACGGTTAGCGTTGAGACTGCGTTGAAAAAACTCGAAAGATCGAGACGAATAACACCAAAAACGTTTATTAATAACGTTTTTTGCATTATTTGTTTAATATGTAAAGATGCAATTACCTAATCGTGCCTGTATTCAGTTAGATGTTTACAGACGTCACGTTCTTTCGAACAACCGGCCCGGTCTAATGGGTGATTATTGTTTTCAGGTGACGATAATTGTAATTAGTGATTAGAACCTCGCAAGGCTATCGATAGACAAGCTACTGAGCGCAGCACTACCGTATAGTGAGGGCGCAAAACGCATTCCTACTGTATGATTCCCAAGTCTGTTCGCGGTGTCACGGAGAGTGACGGAGGGCCCTCGGACGCGAGACTCCCTATACTTCATGACAATTTCTATCGTTTCAAGTCTGAGTTAGTGAACATAGGACTCGGTGTAGCCGTCTGTAGTAATTGTAAGAGGGTTGTGTGTGAGTGGGCGGGGCGTGGCGAGAGCGGTCCGGAGACGAAACTACGGGCCAGGCGTCAGACGCGCTTCGGACATTCAGTACATACTAGAGACGTGGATGTTTCTCTCCGTACTTTATAAATATGTACTGGACTAAAGACGATTTTAAATCGACTTTAGTGTTCACGTCAAGATGAATCTAACATAGTGATAAAATTTACAAACCAATGAATTGACTAGTCTTAATTAATTGCTGATAAGTCAATATTTCAGTGATATTTCTTCTACACTTGTACTTTGTGCAATAGAATGTATAAAAGGTTTATCTTGAAGGTGTCCAAAGCGCTAGACGGCGCTGGAGCGGTCGGTCCGCCGCGCCCGCCCGCGCTCTGCGGTACACTGTAATATAATTCGGATGCAAGTGTTCATTGTGGTTTTAACGTTTTACTCATGTTTCTATTCGGAGGGTTAGGTATGTTATAGAATTAGATTTTTTAAAAACGGTAATCGATCAATTTATCGACGATTCGTGTACAGCATGAAGTGATTATTTTTTAATTAGTATTGTGAATATTTACTCGAATATCATTAGGGAATTTAATTCGGATTAAATGGAGACATTTTTATTACTGTTCTATAAATGTGAGGCCGTACGGTCGTTTCTTTGTACATAAAACTTGAAAGTGTTCACTTTATTGAAATTGCATTTAAATCGCTAATGTTGCATGCTAGTGTATCGGTAATATTCAGTTGCATAAAAAACGATTTTGATAAATATTAATTAATGTGCACATACAGCAATATGAATAATTGCTAATGAGCAAACAGTTGCTGTAATATAAAAGTTTCATCAATATTGAAATGTTTGTCAATTTTTATTCAAACAGAATCGTGTAGTATGGTAACTGTTTGTTCTCGGCAATATGTATAATCATCATTTTCAAATATTATCATTCAGCGATTGCTCAAGCGTTGACTGAATTTTCATCTTTAGTCAAATGTTAATTGTATTATAAAATTGGTAGCTTTACCTTTCCCAAGGGTTTGAGAAGCACACCTTCCTATATTCAATCCCACCCGAAATGTATGTAAAAGGTAGGTGGATTATGTCATCTTTAGTTGTACTGTGTAGTAACATAACAGAAGATGACTTAATCAATCGAATTGTTTAATCAAACTGCATCATGAACCGTAGCGGAGAGTCATCATGAATCAGAGTGAAACAGCTATCTATATATAATACGTGAAGCAAAAATTGTGTACCACTTATTATGAGAAATACGCGGACGGAGGAGTATGAAATTTGGCACAGTTAAAGTTTATATAAAGAAAGAGTGAAGAAAGCTAATGTATTAGCAATTCTTAAAATAAATAAAAAAAAAAACGAACAATAGTCGAATTTTGACAAGTGGGCAATCACTAGTATTATTAAAAGTGTGTCTCACTTTCACCCGTCGCTTTTCTGTCGCGCGTTGTCGGAGATTGCTAACCGAGTGGCGAAAATCTTAAACTTTGGATCTGTCAATATTTTGACATTCATATTTGATGTGCTGCCATTTTTGACGGCCATTTAAGATGATAAAAACCCGCATGCTATCAATAGAGTACAACTGGGTATGGTTGTTTACCCCTGTCAGTGAACTCACAGTGATTTAGCAGTGTATTATTTCACACTTTTTTGGTTGGCGTTGAAGATATGAAAAGGTTACTTCTCAAAACCCCCATTCAAATATCTGCACAGCTTCTGAACGTTACTTAGCATGATACAAACATGTCCCCAATTCCTTTAAAATGTAATTCTTTAGAATAAACGTTTTAGAGCAATGTAAATAGATATTTTCTGAAGACCTAAGAAACAACAATGAACGAGGATTTTATTGTGTATAATTAAAAATATTTTAACGTCATATTGTTGTGTTAGAATATTGAATTGGTGCAATGCTATGTGTAATAATAATTTAAAAAGTCATCTGTTATTTTTCTACAAGTGGATTATTTATACAAATTTAAAATTTAGAAAGTATATAATAAAATGTGTTTTTACCAAAAATATAATCGTTTTCCCTTGGTCCCATTGTTGTCCTTAGGGCTGCAGAGTTGTTATTGAAATTTTTAATAAGCTTTTGTCGCAAACATATCTAATGTATTTATGTACGTGCGTGTGGTTGCGAGGCTCGACAGCGTGGTATGGTCAATTCATGTACATTTGTTACCGTCTGATAATAGTCGGAAGGCGTGACGTCATTTTACACTAGGGACGATGAAAGATATTGTGACAACGGACTTGAATGAAATGAATATGATATTTGATCATAAATGTGTCAGTGGGATTTCAGTGGAATCTGTGAACTCGTGGAAAATGATATGGAATATCGGACACACTTATATAGTACTTAAGGAGAATAATATATGAAATAAATTAATTAAAAATATTTCTTTCCAAAATACCTATTTGCCTTATTAAATTAATGTTTTCTTAGTTTCAAAAATAAATAATTCAATTGTCTACTCAGGTTCAAAAAATCCAGGATTTCAAATAATATTATCTGACAGAGCATTCGCAAAAGCAATAACAACTATAGATGGATCCATATAGATAATAGCGTTCCACCTTAAAGGCACGTTTTTGCCCAACTGTCAAATGATGTCACGAATTCCTCTTTATTTTTTACACACATTTGATTACGGCGGACCGTTTGCAACGAACAGGCTGTCTCAGCGAATAATGCATTTTCACATTAAGTTTACATCTATCTGAAGTAAAACTTTAAGTAGTTATTAAGTTTGAATTATTTAGTTTTAGTACAATCGGTGCATTCGCAACATGAGTGCGGTCTATCTTAATCGTTTCGATGTACCTTGCAGCCGGGAATTCATTAGGCAACATTCGGTGACTGACAACATCGAATTTACTTATATTTCGAGTAAAAAATTCAAATTATATGTATTATAACATGTTTACTGTAAATCCTTTCGGTGTTCTCATAAAATTACCTGGTGAGCGTGTTTGATATTATAATATGTTTTACAGTATCTTTAATTACGAATTCTGTTAATTTCGTTGTTATAAAGATATTGACATTGTTATGACCAAAATTCGCTTAATATGTCTGTTTGATCATTTGCTTTGTTGCATTGCAGTATATCAGATGTTAAAGTATTCTCACTATCATTTTCTTTTATTCCAAGTCTATACTTATAAAATATACATTTTATACTTATGACAGTTACCATTGTATGCATTCATAAATCTAGCGTGTGAAATGGGTTATCATGATATGGATTGTACTTTGTACAGTAAGGTAGAATGCTTGATTCCGCGGCCATATATTTTCTAAGTGGTTCCTAAAAATCTAGTGAATCTCCTAATTTAGGAATATTACGCCATATTTGTTGCCATATATAAAAAAAAGTCTACCAAATCATTTTTTCTACTACATAACTTTTCAATGATTAACTCGTCTGACGTCTCAAAATGTTGCCTAAATCTAATAATGAATACCCAGCCACTTAATTAATCACGTTTTTTGTAAAAAGATATAATGTACAAATTAATTTTAACCCGGCCGCGTTCGGATGCTGCGAGTGCGCCGACTCGCAAATGGACACGTGTTTTTCTGTTTTGTAAATGCTCATATTATTACGTTTTAAGAGTCTAGTCATCAAGTTATGAGTCCAAGCTAATACCAGTTCGATGATGCGCCCGGTCGCGTTCGTTCAGTTTCATTCCAATCAATGTGCACTCGCGTACACTGTGTTTGGGGTGAGGGATGCTTCGGTGATGCGAATCTGTTGGGTCTGGCGCGCGAAGCGGAGCGACGGAGATATAAAGCCAGCTCACTTTGATGATTGGAGAATACAATTGTACATATATTAGTACAGTATACTGTAGTGATGATGAAAAGTATATTGATATTGTCATAATGAGATTATTCTACTTCTTTTTAGAATGAAAACATTCTATTACTTACAATCTATTTAAAATAATTATTTTAAAAGTTATATTTTTCAAAGTTTTTTAACGGCCTATATATATAAATATAAATGTTTAATCTTTGATGATATCATCACTCGCTCCGCTTCCTCTGTGTGTCGGCCCATCTTGTTTAATCCTGTCAGTAAGTTGGATAACCACACAACGTTACTGGCGTATTTCGTGTATGAGTTCCATACACACTAAACATAGTTGTTGATACGGTTTAAAGTTTAATTTCAAATTCACTAAGGGTATGTACTGTATGACAGATGTAATTAACTGTATAAATAGTTATTGTACGATAAATGTGATAAAGGAAAAAAGCACAACATGAATAATAATAGCGAAGCCTAATCTGATGTTGGAGTAAGTTTCTTATTCTTGTAAAAGTGTTTCAAATGTTCGCTTACACCGCGGTTGTTTTAGCTGAGTAATTTATATAAAGAAATGTAAGTAAGTACGTACTACAAGTAGTATATCAAGTTATATGTTCTGATGCAGGGAAAATGGTTTTCAACCATTTTATTTAAACCTACTGGATTCGAATGTATCTTGACCTATTTACGATTCCTTCAAAAGTTAGTCAACAATTAATTCGTTTGAAGAATCGATTTAGTGTATTAAATAAATCTTTGTCTAGATTTAAGGGTACGGAGGCCCTTTAGCCATTGATATGCAGGAGTATGATTAAAAGTAACATATCTCTATGACATTTTACTTTTTGACAAGAAATTTAAATAAGACCAATTGAACTAATTCCATCTGCTTTGAGCTTGTACATAGTTCCCGAGCATAGTATGATGGGACGAATGAGCAACCGCGGTGTGGGAGCACATTAAGGCATGTAATGTAATGTTGTGAGGTAGGTCTGCATATGCAGAGGTCACTTGACCACCGTTGGGTTAGACTCGAGTCTGGATCGGTGCAATATGGTGTTGCGCGTTGGGTTAAAACTGCGACGCGTTTGTGATTCACGCAAACTTTGTGACGCTGGTAAGGCTATTGGCTAATATGGGCTTAGGTGACCTGTTGTATGTATCTGTTGCGCCAACTTTTAACAATGGATCTCTAATGATTAGCGAATATACAAATATCTATAGACGTCCTGTCTACGACTTTTGAAGCAAACGAACCTAATTCATCTTTTGAAATATAAATTTAGTCATTGTAAGTCTTTAACTATGCGGTGGAATTTAGACGTTGATATATATGTAATTAAAATCAGGAATCGGTTTGAAATGAAACTGCATTAGAGATAAATTGTTGAAACTGGCCGTAGATTTCTACATACATTTATTACAATTACCATATTACCGTTTAGTAAAATAATATCTAGACATATTAGAAAATCAGCCTTTCCAAAGAGAATTATCGATTGTTACATTATTTTATTGTTTATGTAGAAGTACAATGCCAAATTACAAAATTGTTTCAACTATGGAATGGGGTGTTGTGGTAATCAGACTTAGTAGTACTTATTTGTTTAAGCGGATTAATAAATTTTATTACTTTTTAGTTTGTTTACATTGTCAAAGACTATGGTCAGATGCTGACCTAACAAAGGTATTCTATTTCGTGCAATTATGAGAGATACCACGTTCTTACTGGTCTGATTCCCCACTGGCACCCAATAATCGGAGAGTACTCATAGTTATAAAATCTGTTGGATTTTTTTACCTTTTGCATTTTGGAGTTTAGGTTATGCGTAGCGATAGTGTTAGTATATGTGCAGATGAGAGAGCTTTCATGCCCCTGGAAGCAACGAGACACCAAATCGTGTGATTGAGTATTTCTACAAAGTCTTTAATCTTTGATCAATTTGTATAACATTAAATCTAGGACATAAATGTTTCCCTCAAATATGCACAAACTTAATGAAGATTTTGCAGTAAAATATTTCAAAGGTTTGTTTTATTTAAACCAAATGTACATAATAAGTGTGATAGAGATGAAAAGGTCTCATTTAAAATAAAATTGTTGTAAGTAAATTAATGTCTTTTAATGCGATCCCTAACCCATATAACTACTTCCAGGAAAGTGGCGTAAAGTTTAGGTAGGTAGGTTTAAAATTCACTTGGAACTAAAAAAAATATTCATACACTGAGTAAATCTTTAATAGGTACATAAATAATCTTGTTACATCTAATCATAAAACACAAATAAAGCGAGTAATATCAATGGCACCACATGTATAATAAAAACTATAGAATTAATTGTTCATTTAGTGTTTAATGTGCACCGTCCTTTAAGATGAAAGTACTGGCATATTCCTAAACAATCAATTAAAAACAAGGAAACAAAAAATTCGCGCAGCGATCAATTGACTGTCAAGATTTTCTAAGAAGTTTTTTGGAGTGCTCTAAAGCTGTGAAAATGCGTTCTTTTGTACTATTATCATTGTTTACTCTTCTGTTGACGACAACAATCGCCAGGCCGTCGCAAATGGATGAAAGAAACGAGAGGTGAGTATGGGAGTTTTTCAATATTAGTCATGAATCACATGCCATTTATTCGCTTACAAAATAAGGCACCTATCTCACAAAAATTTACGCGAATCATGAATACGTCTCGGTGTCATGGTCAACTATAATTTTTTTACCTGTCTTGTCAAGCAGTGAGCCAGCAGTCTTTATGATATTTACTTATATTAGCATTAGTAGCTCCATTTATTATTATCGGATATCTAACTACTAAATTAGGGTTATCCAGAATATTAATAGGTACCTACTGTATCAATTAGGGAAAGAGTACCTAGGTACATGGACATTTATCATGTTCTTGAGTTCTTGACATTTGATTCAGTGAAAATCATTGATACACTATAATTTGCCAGTTATTTATTTAACCGCATTTTTCCGGTATGTATTGCATTAAATGGTAGGCTTACCATTATTATTATCATTAGGTTACCTTAAATATACATACAAATTCTCTGTTTATGTAAACCTTTTTTGGTTTCGTCAAACATTATATTCTAATAACATGTACAATTCTTAGCGAAGCAGACCAATCTGAATATGAAGGCAACGAAGAATCCCAAGCAGAGGAAAATACACAAGAAGATGAGGACTCCCGTTTGAGCGATCAGGTGATATAATATTCTAATACATTTATTACTTATTAATCATAAATCATTAAGCCTTAGGTCAATTGTTGAAGAATGCACAAATCTTTTATTAAGTAGATACCATACATACAATCACAACCGCAATCCTATATAATAAGTACATACGCAAGACTAAGAGATTTGTATTCTCGTTAATATAAATAAAATAATAAAGATAATAAATTAATGTTACTTAATTATCTAACTAAACTTCACGCCACTTCCCTAGCGGGGTAGGCAGAGAGAACTGAACATCATATGACACGATCCTTACACACACACTTTTCATACAAGCTCTACGGTTTTTATGACTCCTAACATCACCTTCTGTTAATAAACTACCACGTTACTTAATTATTAAAAAAAAAAAGATATATTGGACCAATGAAAAAGTTACATATATTTTGAATTACAATAATTACAAATCGATCTAAGAGAATACATTAAAATTAATAAGTATAATTGATTTTAAATTAAATCTCTGCTTCCCTAGCGGGCTAGTGGCGTGAAGTTTAGTTTGTTTAGTTAGTTAGTTAATTTACATTATTGGGTTAATGGATATGTGGTTTAAAGAAATCTCAAATTATGTAAGTATGCTTGCATTTAGGATGCCAGCGACCTGAGCGGTGACGAAGAGGCGAGGTCTCAGCAGCTCGTCAAGATGGGCCGGGAGAACTACCAGCAGCAGCGTAGTCTGGCGACCGACTCCGAGCGCGGTGGCAGGGGCAATTCTGACAATGTAGGCATCTGTACTGGTTATTTTTAGGATTCGCACCCATAGCCAGGTCAATAAACCTAATTAATAAGGCTCTGCTGTCCGTCTGCCATCTCTGTACCTTTTAAACGGTAGACAGACATTTTAAACTGTGATAAGAATTTTGTTTTATTCCCATTGCCATTTTGACAATATTTAGAATCCTATAATAAAATATTCGTTAGATTTAGGTTCGTGGTAAATGATGCATGAGTGTCATACTCCTCATAGACTTATGCATAATTGTTTCTATTTTCAGCTTTCAGAGTATTCACGAAATAAGGCCAAGGAAGATGAAACGGCTCAATCCAGCAGTGACTTCTCATCTCTCCCGAAACGTAGACAATCCAACAGATACATCGATAACAGCGACATCAATGACCCGCCAGAGAACGTGCATTTGACTAATTATAAGACCAATCGCGTCCAAGGGGATGCACGAAATAACGAACTAGCTAAAAGAACCATTGAATCCCATATTTCATCGTTTGATGATAGTGAAGCTATGTATGAGAACAATAGAGAAAACAGAAATGACGGCGAAAAAGTTGAATATAATAATGAGGTTGTCGATTCAGGCGAACAAGGCCGACACTTTAAGCAGTATTACAACACTATGCAGGCGGATCATAAGAGTATGCTCGGTGATCGTAACTACGAATTTCGTGATGCGAATCGTGATAGACGCCAAGCAGAACAAAGTGGCTCATTAAACTTATCTAGTTCATCCACTGAAAAGGAAGGCTTTTCTGATATAAGTAATGAAGAGGATGAGGCTGCTATTAAAAGGCATATTAGAAAGCTATCAGGAGAAGAACTGGAAGAATTACTTAACTCACTTTCTGATGACAAAAAAGCTCTACTTAATAAAATCATGGATGGTGATAGTAATTACGAAAGCATCAATAAAAGAGAAATAACCAAAAAAGCGGGGGCTGTTGACGAAAATGGCTACATAGATAGCAGTCTGTCAGAAATAAGTAAAGTGCAAGGAGGACCCTCCATTGACATAAATACTGAATCTGCAATCTCTCCTAGTACGGATGTAGATAATAGTAAACAACAAGAGAGCCAAACTGAAACCGCTGATATATCTAATACTAAATCTTCGGAAACTACTCGAACGGAAAGTGCGGAGAGCAAAGTTGATTTAACTAGGCATTCAGATGACGTTAATAGTAATATAAAATCGGAGGGCAATTTTAATTCCTTTGACGCCAGCCCTGATTCATCTAATGTGCAATCTACGAAAACAGAAAACAAAAGAGAAACTAATTTAGATTATAGTAATGGAGTTGGACCTTTCGATGATTCTCAAATGCTAGATAACTACGTAAATGCTAAGGATTCGGATGATTCTTTTAACGACCAGGATCATGTTTGCTCTCAAGATGATGAACTGGCACAATTAATGGATGAGGAGGCATTACTTCATAATAGTCATGAACAACAATATAAACGTGAAGCTTTAGAAAGTCAAGCCGATTTTGCCGATTCCATAAAGTCTCTTGAAGAGTCATTTCCAAATAACAATTGCGAAGAAAACGGACAATATTTTGAATCGAATATGGCACCGTTGGTAAGGGTCAAAAGGAAAAATGAAGATTTAGTCATTAAAAAGAGAGCTGCCGCTGATTCGCCTGAAGCTAAAGTAGCTTACTTTCCGTACAAAGCCGAAAATGATGACGAGGATAACGAAGAAGGTAGTGAATTCGACGACGATGGTTTCTACGATCGCACATCGAATTACGCCAAGAGTAACGTTAACAAACCTGCTGACGACATGGAACCTTTAAAATATGGCGTACGTTCTCCGCAAATAAAGCTTTCCAAAACGCAAACAAATGTCGAGGAAGATAAGTCTGATAAATCTTCAAATGACAAAATAGAGAGTGACACGACAAGTCTTGGATCTGATACTGATAGCGTCCTCTCTGGCGTAGAAGGTGTCGATGACAACCTTATGTTTAGTAGCGGGACAAGGAACAGGCGTACATTGGAAGAGGATTCAGAACAAAAGGCAGAGATTGAAGAAAATAGACCACTTCGTTCAACACCAGTCTTGCTGGAAGAAGAAAAGCGTCAAGCAAATTATATAAACCTGCCAAATTATCAAGAGAGTGATGCTTTCGGCCCTTGGCCTCGTAATGAAGGGGAACTGAGTAGGTACAAAAGAATAAGGCGCGTTAAGCCCTCTACATCGTTAGGTGTGACTGGCGAATAATTTGTTTTTCTAATAATGTTCTGTGTTTGATAACTTTAAGCATTTTGAGGTATCTTGGGTAACATAGTTTATAATTAATATTAATTTACATTGTTTTAGATTTGTTTATAAGTTAAATATAGTTGTTGTAATGCCATTAAAGCTGTTGATCCTACTAATGTTATTATTTTGACACATAGAACTATCTGATTTCAATGAATACATAGGATACTTTCTAATTGCTTCCTACGTGATAAAGAAACAAATTCGGGTGTGTAAAGTTGCGGGTACAGCTGGTAGTACCTACTTGTTTAATAACTTTGTGGATTTAGGTGTCCTGAAATCGTAATTTAGAAGAATGGAAATGAAAAACCCCATTTTTTTTTCTAATATAAAATTTTATTACATGGCAAAGTTTGACAAAACAAAAAGTAAATAATAATAAATGTTAAAATAACAATAAAATTATGCATTTATTGCTTATAAGGCATGTTAATCGTATTAGGACTAGGTTTGTTAGCTCGCCTTTTATTGGTAATAAAAATTATGGCAAAAATGATTAACTTCAAAGCTTTACAAAATAAGGAATGGATTCGTGAATATGCGGCTTATTTTATTTCTGAGTCACTTTTGAGGCGTAGAACTTGTGTTCGCGGGTGTCGCGCGTGTGTTTGAACGGAGTCTTCGGGGACTCGATGAGGGTCGCAGGGCATGTGCCATGCACATGCGAGGTGAACTCGCGCTTGTAGCTCGTGCCGCCGTCGCCCAGCACGAAGTGGGACGTCGTGCCGTGGTGCCGCACGCGCTCCACTCGCTCCGACCGCTCCGACCGCTCAGACCGCTCCGACCGCTCCGACTTGTGCGCCTCCGACCGCGAGAAACTGCCGTACGACCGAGCCTCCGACTGCCCATAGAAATCGCCGCCGACGTGAATATTGTCCCTTACAGTAGCGCGCGGCTGACGCTCCACCATCGTCGACTGCCCGTCCCTCCTTGTCTGGTTACGTCTGTTATCAGTGTGTGAACTCTCGCTGTGTTGAGAAATCACGCCGATATTGTCGCGGCCGGAACGGTGCATCGAGCTGATGCTCTTTCTGTCCGTACTGTGCGAGGAGTTGCTTATGTATTCGCCTCGTTCGCCGAGGTTGCCGATGCTCTTGCGCTGCGCTGCTGCCGTCGAACTAATCGAGTGCTGAGCTTCTGTAGACGAACTCACTCCTTTACGGTGCAGAACTGCGTTTGTCGAGTTCGTATCGGAGACCAGATCAGATGTGCGCTTGTGATATCCACTACGAGATGAGTTATCAACAACTGTGGTCGAAGAGTCGCCACCTCCATGCATTGCTCTCTGGAAGTCAATGCTGGTCTTCGTGACGCTGTCACTCAGTTGGTTTCTGTTGACGCTGTGCGATTGTTGAGAGGATGATCTTGAAATGTTCTGTTCAGTGTGACTTCCTTGGATGATATGAGAGGAAGACACGTTACGTTGGGTATGACTATCAGAACCGACGTGATGCTGAGAAACGGAGCCTTGGCTGGTTGAATTCGTCAGGTTTTGTGAACTGCCTTCTACTCTCCTGGTGCCTGTTGTTGAATAAGTGGTCTGGTTTTGTTCCTGGAGACTGCCGTGCGTAACATGTGATGCCGAGCTGACATGGCGTTGGGTTTGACTGCCAGATGTGATGTGTCTCTGGTCGGACCTATCCGAGGAGACCTGCCTCTGGTCAGACTGCTGTGACGATACTACTCTATTAGTATCGCTGCCAATCTGCCTTTTGACCTGACTGTCTGAAGTTATATGTTGAGTGCTTCTTTGCTGTGATACGTTTCGCTGAGTGTGGCTTTCACTTGTTACGTGACTGTGGCGTTGGTGGGAGCTTAAGTCCTGACTACTGCTGGTAGACGACACTGACTGTTGATCTGCTGAAATAATCCTTTGAGTGGTGTCTCCATCAGTCGGCCCTCTCGGTATAGTGCGGTCGTCTACAATTCTTCTGGGTTTTCCGCCATCTGGACCTTTATCGTCGCCGGTGGAAGTGACATATGTCTCGACATTTCGTGTAACGTTCACCCATTTGCCAGCAATCAGTTTCTTTTCTGTTACTTGCTTGATAACTTTAGTCGTAGAACTAGATGAAGAAATATTCTTTACGTTTCGAGAATCAGTTTTGCTTAAAGATTTGTCGACAACGTTTCTTGAAGTCAAACGGTCAGTAACATTTTGAGATCGAGTTCTATCGACTACATCTTGAGATGTTACGCGGCTAATATTAGTTTGGGAACCACGTTTGTCAGTATAGTCATGGGGCCTGTGACCAATTGGTGTTCCAGAAGGCGAATGCTGGGTTGTCTCATGATGTACGGTACCATGTGTTCCAGATTGCAAATGTTTGGTGGTCTCATGATGAATGGTACCATGTGTACCAGTTTGGAGATGCTTAGAAGTCTCGTGTTGGGTAGTACTGTGTGTGCTGGATTGCTTGACATGTCGTTCCGAGTGCGACGTATGAGTTTGATCATCACGATGAACTTCAGTGTGCGATTTAATAACGTGATCATCCCGTCCAGTAACAGACTTTCTATCAACAGACTTGTGGGAAACCTCATTAGTTTGCATGTGGGTGGCATCGTGTCTTGTTACATGACCGTTAGTATATAAATTGTCTTTAGGTTTGATGGGTCCGGGCTTTTCGCCTGGACTCCATTTCTGAACTGCTGGGCGATCAAAGTCTCCTTCCGGTCTTAAGTTGTCTCTTGGTCTGACCTGTTCGGGCGTATGTCCGGGTTGCCAGTGGGATTTGGGTCTGTCTTGGAATTCACCAGCTGGATGAAGGTTGTCTTTAGGTTTAACTTGATCAGGTTTGTCTCCTGGAGCCCACTTAGCCCTTGTAGGTCTATCGAAATCACCTTCTGGTTTTAAATTGTCCTTTGGCCTCACTTGAGCGGGCGTTTCACCGGGTTGCCATTTTGTTTGTGGACGTTTTTCGAACTCACCACCAGGCTTCAAGTTATCCTTAGGGCGTACCTGTGAAGGAGTTTCACCCGGCTGCCATTGGGATTGTGGTCTCCTTTCAAAGTCACCATCTGGCCTTAAATTGTCTTTAGGACGGACTTGTTCAGGTGTTTCACCTGGCTGCCATTTGGTTTGTGGACGCTTTTCAAAGTCACCTTCAGGTCTTAGGTTATCCTTAGGACGTACTTGGTCAGGAGTCTCACCAGGTTGCCATTTCGTTTGAGGACGTTTTTCGAAATCTCCTTCAGGTCTAAGGTTATCCTTAGGACGCACCTGGTCAGGTGTTTCGCCTGGTTGCCATTTTGTTTGAGGACGTCTTTCGAAGTCACCTTCAGGCCTAAGGTTGTCTTTAGGACGAACCTGAGATGGAGTTTCGCCAGGTTGCCATTTTGTTTGAGGCCGCTTTTCAAATTCACCATCGGGTTTCAAGTTGTCTTCAGGGCGTACTTGTCCTGGTCTGTCGGCAGGTTGCCATTTGTCTTTAGATGTGCGTTCAAAATCGCCTTCAGGATAAAGGTTATCATGTGGTTTCTTTTGCTCGGGCTTTTCTCCTTTCACCCATTTTGGTCTAGTCGGCCTATCGAAGGTTCCCTCAGGTTTCAAATTATCAGGTTGCTTTATTGGTGTGCGTTTTTCGTCGTAAATCACTTCAGTCGGCTCGGGCCTCTTCTCAAAATCTCCTTCAGGTTTCAAATTGTCTGGATGGTAAACAATAGCAGATCTCACACCCTTTGTGACTTTATAATCGTCTCTACGGGTGTGGTCTTCAAACACGCCTTCAATTTTAAGATTGTCTTCTCTGCGTACTAGTTTTACTTTTTGACCCTTAACCATACGATAAGTATCGGAGGAGCGAATATTTTCCATTGTTCCTTCCATTTTTAAGTTATCTTCATGTTTTACAATAGCAGATCTATCACCCTTCACAACGCTATAGTCATTTCTTTGCTTCATATCGATAAACTCACCTTCTATCTTCAAATTGTCTTCCCTTCTAATGATATCCAGCCGTTCAGTTTTTTGTCTGTGGCGTACATCAACCTCCCTATCGATGGTAATATTATCAACTTGTTTAAATGGTTTGCGTTTCTCTGCTGGTTGAGATGGAACAACTTCAGGTTTGTAAAACTTGCCATCGGGCTTCAAGTTGTCTTGGGGCTTTACAACGGGTGCTCTCTCACCCTTAGTAGCGCTATAATCGTTGCGTACTTCAAGATCGATAAATTCACCTTCGGTCCTTAAGTTGTCCTCGTGTTTCTGGATAACTACCTTTTCAGTCCTTTCTATGCGTTTGTAGTCGTCACGTGAGCGGTGAACGTCTATTGTGCCTTCCATTCTTAGGTGATCTTCATGTCTGACTACATCAACACGATCGCCTCTGGTTGCTGTATAGTCTGTACGTCTAACCACTTCCATATCGCCCTCAGGTTTCAGATTATCTTCAGGTTTCTTCTGAACCGGTCTTTCACCGACAACATGTTTAGGCTTCTCAGGGCGTTCAAATTTGCCTTCTGGTTTCAAGTTGTCTTGCGGTTTCTTCGGAGTCTGCTTTTCGGCAGGCTGCCATTTCTCAGGTTTCGGTTTTTCGAACTCGCCTTCAGGTTTGAGATTGTCTTGTGGTTTCTTGGGAGTTTGTCGTTCAGCTGGTCGCCATTGGTCTTGTTTTGGTTTCTCAAAGTCACCTTCAGGTTTGAGGTTGTCTTTCGGTTTCTTCGGTGTCTGACGCTCAGCTGGATGCCATTCATCATGTTTTGGCTTCTCGAATTCTCCTTCAGGCTTCAAATTGTCTTTAGGTTTCTTCACTTCTGGCCGCTCAGCTGGACGCCAATCATCGTGTTTGGGAGTTTCGAATTTGCCTTCAGGTTTTAAGTTGTCTTGGGGTCTCTTAGGAGTCTGTCTTTCAGCTGGACGCCATTCATCCTGTTTAGGTTTCTCGAATTCTCCCTCTGGTTTTAAGTTATCTTTAGGTTTCTTGACGACAGGTTTCTCAGCAGGACGCCATTGATCGTGTTTAGGCGTCTCGAAATCACCCTCTGGTTTGAGGTTATCTTGTGGCTTTTTGGGTGTTTGGCGTTCAGCCGGGCGCCACGCGTCATGTTTAGGCTTTTCAAAATCGCCTTCGGGTCTTAAGTTATCCTTCGGTTTCTTCATTTCAGGTCTTTCAGCTGGCTTCCACTCATCATGCTTAGGAGTTTCAAATGTTCCCTCTGGTCTTAAGTTGTCTTTTGGCTTCTTAGGAGTTTGACGTTCAGCCGGATGCCATTCATCATGTTTCGGCTTTTCGAATTCGCCCTCAGGTCGCAAGTTATCTTTTGGCTTCCTTACCTCAGGCCTTTCAGCAGGGCGCCATTCGTCATGTTTGGGTTTTTCGAATTCACCTTCTGGTCTGAGATTATCCTGAGGTATTTTAGGTATTTGCCGCTCAGCAGGCCGCCACTCGTCATGTTTAGGCTTTTCAAATTCTCCCTCTGGCTTCAAGTTATCCTTCGGTTTTCTGGCCTCAGGTCTCTCTGCTGGGCGCCATACGTCATGTTTGGGTTGCTCAAACTCACCTTCAGGTTTAAGGTTATCTTTAGGTTTCTTTTGAACAGGACGCTCTGCTGGTTGCCAATCTTCAGGGCGACGTTGTTCGAAATCGCCTTCAGGGTGGAGATTGTCCTCAGGTTTCTTTGCCTTTGGACGTTCCGCAGGGCGCCACTCTTCTTGTTCAGGTGCCTCAAAATCGCCTTCTGGTCGCAAATTATCCTTCGGCTTCTTTTGAATTGGTCTTTCCGCAGGGCGCCACTTCTCGGGTTTGGGTGTTTCAAACTCACCCTCAGGGTGTAAGTTGTCCTGAGGCTTTTTGGGTGTTTGCCGCTCAGCTGGACGCCATTCGTCATGCTTGGGCTGTTCGAATTCACCTTCAGGTCTTAAGTTGTCCTGTGGCTTCTTAGGCGTTTGGCGCTCAGCTGGTCTCCATTCATCATGTTTAGGCTTTTCAAACTCGCCTTCTGGCTTAAGGTTATCTTTTGGCTTCCTAGGAGTTTGACGTTCAGCTGGCCTCCATTCGTCGTGCTTAGGTTGTTCAAATTCACCTTCCGGTCGAAGATTATCCTGCGGTTTCTTGGGCATTTGGCGTTCAGCAGGTCTCCATTCATCATGTTTAGGCTTCTCAAATTCGCCTTCTGGTTTGAGATTATCTTGAGGTTTCTTAGGAGTTTGACGTTCAGCTGGCCTCCATTCGTCGTGCTTAGGTTGTTCAAATTCACCTTCCGGTCGAAGATTATCTTGCGGTTTCTTAGGCGTTTGGCGTTCAGCAGGTCTCCATTCATCATGTTTAGGCTTCTCAAATTCGCCTTCTGGTTTGAGATTATCTTGAGGTTTCTTAGGAGTTTGACGTTCAGCTGGCCTCCATTCGTCGTGCTTAGGTTGTTCAAATTCACCTTCCGGTCGAAGATTATCCTGCGGTTTCTTAGGCGTTTGGCGTTCAGCAGGTCTCCATTCATCATGTTTAGGCTTCACAAATTCGCCTTCTGGTTTAAGATTATCTTGAGGTTTCTTAGGAGTTTGACGTTCAGCTGGCCTCCATTCGTCGTGCTTAGGTTGTTCAAATTCACCTTCCGGTCGAAGATTATCCTGCGGTTTCTTAGGCGTTTGGCGTTCAGCAGGTCTCCATTCATCATGTTTAGGCTTCTCAAATTCACCTTCTGGTTTGAGATTATCTTGAGGTTTCTTAGGAGTTTGACGTTCAGCTGGCCTCCATTCATCATGTTTGGGCTGTTCAAAGTCTCCTTCTGGTCTAAGGTTGTCTTGAGGCTTTTTGGGTGTTTGACGTTCAGCGGGCCTCCATTCGTCATGTTTAGGCTTTTCAAACTCACCCTCGGGTTTGAGGTTATCCTTTGGCTTCTTGACTTCAGGCCTTTCAGCTGGACGCCATTTATCTTGCTTAGGCTGCTCAAATTCACCTTCGGGTTTAAGATTGTCCTGTGGTTTCTTCGGTGTCTGTCGCTCAGCTGGTCGCCATTCGTCATGTTTAGGCTTTTCGAACTCGCCCTCAGGTCTTAGGTTGTCTTGAGGCTTTTTAGGTGTCTGCCTTTCAGCTGGGCGCCATTCATCATGCTTAGGCTGTTCAAATTCACCTTCAGGTCTTAGATTATCCTGTGGCTTTTTCGGCATTTGACGCTCAGCTGGCCTCCACTCATCATGTTTAGGTTTCTCAAACTCGCCCTCTGGTCTCAAGTTATCCTTCGGCTTCCTAACTTCGGGCCTTTCAGCTGGACGCCATTTGTCTTGTTTGGGTTGTTCGAAGTCACCCTCAGGTCTGAGATTATCTTGCGGTTTCTTAGGAGTTTGACGTTCAGCCGGTCTCCATTCATCGTGTTTGGGTTTCTCGAATTCACCTTCTGGCCTCAAGTTGTCCTTCGGCTTCTTGACTTCAGGTCTCTCAGCTGGACGCCATTCATCTTGCTTAGGTGTTTCGAAATCACCTTCTGGTCTGAGGTTGTCTTTTGGTTTCCTTGGAGTTTGACGTTCGGCTGGTCTCCATTCATCTTGTTTAGGTTGCTCAAATTCACCTTCAGGTTTTAGGTTGTCCTGTGGTTTCTTGGGAGTTTGACGTTCAGCCGGCCTCCATTCGTCATGTTTAGGTTTTTCAAACTCACCTTCGGGCCTTAAATTATCCTGGGGCTTTTTTGGTGCCTGCCTCTCAGCTGGCCGCCATTCATCATGTTTCGGTTGTTCGAAATCTCCTTCAGGCCTGAGATTGTCTTGCGGCTTCTTGGGAGTTTGACGTTCAGCAGGTCTCCACTCATCATGCTTAGGTTTCTCAAATTCTCCTTCTGGTCTCAAGTTGTCTTTAGGCTTTCTTACTTCTGGTCTTTCAGCAGGACGCCACTCGTCATGTTTGGGCTGTTCAAATTCACCTTCAGGTTTCAAATTGTCTTGAGGCTTTTTAGGTGTTTGACGTTCGGCTGGTCTCCACTCATCGTGTTTGGGCTGCTCGAATTCTCCCTCTGGTCTCAGATTGTCTTGTGGCTTCTTCGGCTTCTGTCTTTCCGCTGGACGCCATTCTTCATGTTTAGGTTGTTCGAATTCGCCTTCTGGTCTCAAGTTATCCTGAGGCTTCTTGGGAGTTTGGCGTTCAGCCGGCCTCCATTCATCATGCTTGGGTTTCTCAAACTCACCCTCAGGTTTCAAATTATCCTTTGGCTTCCGGACTTCCGACCTTTCAGCTGGACGCCATTCATCTTGTTTGGGTTGTTCAAAATCGCCTTCAGGTCTGAGATTGTCTTGTGGTTTCTTAGGGGTTTGTCGCTCTGCCGGTCTCCACTCATCATGCTTGGGTTTCTCAAACTCTCCCTCTGGTTTTAAATTGTCTTGAGGCTTTTTCGGAGTCTGTCTTTCAGCTGGACGCCATTCGTAATGTTCAGGCTGCTCGAAGTCACCTTCAGGCCTCAAGTTGTCCTGTGGCTTCTTCGGAGTTTGGCGCTCAGCTGGTCTCCACTCATCATGTTTAGGCTTCTCGAATTCGCCTTCTGGTTTCAAGTTGTCTTGAGGTTTCTTAGGCGTTTGTCGTTCAGCTGGCCTCCATTCATCATGCCTAGGCTTTTCGAACTCTCCCTCAGGTTTAAGGTTGTCCTGTGGCTTCTTGGGCGTCTGCCTCTCAGCAGGGCGCCACACCTCATGCTTAGGTTGCTCAAATTCGCCTTCAGGTTTAAGATTATCTTGAGGCTTCTTGGGTGTTTGACGTTCTGCTGGGCGCCATTCGTCATGTTTAGGCTGTTCAAAATCACCCTCAGGTTTCAAATTGTCAACTGGCTTCTTCTGTTTTGGTTTCTCAGATATTTTAGGACGGAAGTCATCTTGGGATACAGTGTGACTATCAAATGTTCCTTCCATATGGAGATTGTCCTTCCTTATTATTTGTTGCTGTCTTACATCAGTTTCTTCGTAAGTTCTGTACTCCTCTTGAGAAGTAGTGATTTTTTGCAGGTCTTCAGTGGAATAGAACTTTTCAAAATCTTCCTTGGTCCATGTACGGCGACGTTGGGGACGTTCAACTGGGGTCATCTTTTTAGGGAAATCTGTTTGGTTAGAAGTAACAAATTCAATTTCACCTTCTCGGATTATATTGTCCGTTCTTCGCGCGACCATTGTCGTTCTTTCTACAATGTCAGTGTAATCAACAAATTCAGTTTGATTGGTAGTCTCAGTGGTCATGTCTCCCTCAATCTTAGTCCATGTGTTGCGCCTAACTTGTTTAGGCCTTTCAACGGGCTTGACGGTGTACTCAGATCGGGAAGTTGTAGTATCTGGAATGAGAAATAAAGAAACATTATTCTCTTTATTCATTACTTATATTGTAAAGAAACGAGCGAAGATCTGAGGGGACCCTGTCTAAGGACGGGAAGGATGAATCTGATGATTGTAAAACAGATAAGGTTTTTATTGGTAAATATATAATAGATTAGATTAACTAATTACCTGTGAATTCTCCCTCTGTAATTATGTTATCAGTTCGACGTATGATCTCGGCTCTTTCTCCTGTGACGACTTGATAGTCTTCAGTTATAGTCCTTCTAGTCGTAAATTCTCCTTCTGGACGTAAGTTGTCCTCAGGTTTCTTAACTACCGCCTTCTCAGCAGGGACAAATTCATCTGGTTGTCTCCTAGTAAAATCACCCTCGGGCCGTAAGTTATCGATTGGTTTCTTCTGTTTAGGTCTCTCAGCGGGTTTCCATACCTGTTTTTCTGGAGTAGTAAATTCTCCTTCGGGCTTAAGATTGTCCTCTGGGCGTTTAACAGGCTCACGCTCACCTGGTTGCCATTTCTCAGGCTTCCTCGTCTCGAAATCACCCTCAGGCTTAAGATTATCCTGGGGCTTCTTTTGTTTCGGACGTTCAGCCGGGCGCCATTGCTCTTTCTCTGGAGTAGTGAACTCTCCTTCTGGTCTAAGATTATCGTCGGGGCGATGTACTTGTGCTCTGTCACCAGGACGCCACTCTTCAGGTTTACGCTTCTCAAAGTCACCTTCTGGACGCAAATTGTCTTCAGGTTTCTTGGGTTTTTGCCTTTCAGCTGGACGCCATGTATCTTTTTCAGGAGACGTGAATTCGCCTTCAGGTCTTAAATTATCTTCTGGCCGTCGCACTGGCGCTCGATCACCTGGACGCCATTCTTCAGGTCTGCGTTTCTCAAATTCACCTTCAGGTTTGAGATTGTCTTCAGGACGCTTGACTGGTGCCCTGTCACCAGGGCGCCACTCGTCAGGTTTCCTTTTTTCAAAATCACCTTCAGGCCGCAAGTTGTCTTCTGGTTTTTTAGGCTTCTGACGTTCAGCTGGGCGCCATTGTTCTTTATCAGGAGTGGTAAATTCACCTTCGGGTCTCAAGTTATCTTCTGGGCGCTTAACTGGCGCTCTGTCACCCGGACGGTATTCCTCCGGTTTTCGTTTCTCAAAGTCTCCTTCTGGTTTTAAGTTATCTTCAGGACGGCGTACAGGGGCGCGATCACCTGGGCGCCATTCTTCAGGTCGCCGTTTCTCGAATTCACCCTCAGGATGTAAGTTGTCTTCAGGCTTCTTAGGCTTTTGTCGCTCTGCTGGACGCCATTGTTCCTTTTCTGGCGTAGCAAAGTCGCCTTCAGGTCTCAAATTATCTTCTGGCCGACGCACTGGGGCCCTGTCACCTGGACGCCATTCGTCAGGACGGCGTTTCTCAAAATCTCCTTCGGGACGAAGGTTATCTTCAGGACGCTTAACAGTAGCTCTGTCACCAGGCCTCCACTCATCAGGACGACGCTTTTCAAAGTCACCTTCGGGTTTCAAGTTGTCCTCCGGTTTACGAACTGGTGCCCTATCTCCTGGGCGCCATTCCTCTGGCTTACGTTGTTCGAAATCACCTTCAGGCCGCAGATTGTCTTCAGGCTTCTTAGGCTTCTGCCTTTCAGCTGGCTTCCACGGCTCTTTCTCAGGAGTCGTGAATTCGCCTTCCGGTCTCAAATTGTCATCAGGTCTTCGAACCGGCGCGCGATCGCCTGGCTGCCACTCGTCAGGTCTGCGTTTCTCGAAATCTCCCTCGGGTCTCAAGTTATCTTCAGGGCGTCGTACAGGCGCTCTGTCACCTGGACGCCATTCCTCGGGGCGCCTCTTTTCGAATTCGCCTTCTGGCCTGAGGTTATCCTCGGGTTTCCTGACTGGGGCCCTCTCGCCGGGGCGCCACTCCTCAGGACGACGCCGCTCGAAGTCTCCCTCCGGCTTGAGGTTGTCTTCGGGCTTGTGCTGCTTGGGCCGCTCGGCGGGCTGCCACTTGGGGCGCTCGGGCTCCTGGAAGTCGCCTTCGAGGTGCAGGTGGTCCTCGTGGTGCACGGCCGTGGTGCGGGTGACGTGCTTCTCGTCGTAGTCGGTCTTGTACGCGGAGACCACGCTCGTCGTGTGCTCCACATCGAACAATGGCTCCGGGGCATCGTTGTGTGGGCAGCGGTGACGCCTGGAAATAAACAATATACATTATTAATTTTTCATTGAGAAACAATCTTGTCGTATGGCTTTTTAAACTAATTCACATAGTTATTAAAGCCATTCAGCTTTTTCAGCATAGATGAAAACGAGATAATTTATTAATTCTATAAGCATATTAAACCCGTTTTTGCATAACTAAGTGACATAATTAGAGACCGAATCAAATGTCATTTTAAATACATTTCTAATAGAGTAAAACTAACAGTATGTTATAATAATCTACATCTAAACTTTTACACTACAGAAACTTTTAACCTAACCTTCACTGGCTCTAGTCTAATGTCTGATGTCTAACAACCTCTTGATCCACCACTAAGATTTTTAAATCTCCAAGCTGAGAACTAACTACGCTCTAACAACCTTCCAACTACGTTCTAAGAACCTTTTGAAACGGTAGGGGTTCAAGGCGAGGGGGTATCGTCTCGGCAGCGGCAGCGGCGGCAGCGTCAGCGGGCCGGCCATTGCACGCATCCATCGCGCCCCTCATCGCGCTGCGCGTGGCCACCTAGCCAGCATCCTCGTGCTCGCGTCGACGGCACGACGGACAGTAAACGAGATACGCACAAGGTAAGAGCCTACACTAAAAGTTGGTTTTCTAAAATAAGCTCCATTCCTACATACCGGCTTCAAAATAAATTTTATTTTACTAGCAATCAAGTACTCAAAAATCCTTGTATAATCTTATCCCGCAATTATATTACGTTCATTTTCAGAAAATTATGTCGTTATACATAGTACTTTTGTCATTCGATTATTGTAGTTTACCTACTCACGCAACAAATCAGCTACTAAAAAGCCCTTCTGAAAGCTTATCCTCCAGTTGGATAACGATGTGTTAATTTTCCCAGAAGTACCTAGCTATCTTTGTTTCAAAAAAAATTGTACTTGAAGTAGTTTGTTTATTAAATAATGTACCCTCATTTTTGTAGCGACCTGTATCGTAGCTTACATAAATCATTAAAATGCAATTATCACATTCAGGTTCAGAATCGATTAGATTACTGCAAATAGATTGGGTCCACCTAGATTATAGACACAGAGCGTAAGATACATTAATATTGAACGTCACTGTTTACAATCGAATTTGCATTGCAACTTATTTCAAAACAAAAACAGCGAACAGGCAATACAATAAAAAAAGTTGAAAGGCCTATCGTATAACGATTTCAAACCACAAAGGGAACTTCACATAGACTTTAACATCAATTGCGTTAGAGAGTAATGTAGCTTATGTTAGAAGATATATAGTTTAGTAGGGTTTGTACACCGTACAGTTGGTTTCACGAATTTTCAGGCCGTTTTACCGTAACGATGGGCGGGCGGAGAGAGCCCGCGGAGCGCACTGCCGTGCCTTCGCTGTGAATGCTCTAACAGCACAAAGGCTGCGTATACAACTGCGCGCACATAGACGGTGTTTGACGTGACCATTTCCATTTTCAGTTAAAACGGGACATCATTAATGACCTTTATGTGTATGTGGGAGATATGGCTAGTACCTGATTTGGGACAGTTGAACGTTTAAAATGTTTAAACATAATATGGTACAGCCTTTACCTTAACTGAAGATCGCATTTATGAAATAGAGTATCTTAGAAACCTAAGAAATCACAAACTGAGTAACATTATTTTTATAAATTCAGATGGATGCTCTTGACTAGAATCCCAACAGAAACACTTGATTACGGTTAGTTTCGGTGTTAACTTTTTGGTCGATGAATTTAGAAATCAGCTAGTCTCTTATAATAATAATCTCTTATATGACTTTCCATTTTCTCGGCTCGTGTCTGGAATCCCTTTTAAAACGGAACCAATAGTCACTTTAACTTCACAGTCCATTATTAACTAGTTAAGTTCATGAGGCAGTACAAAGGACTAAAATTTACATTTCGAAGTTATAAGCTTGACTATTAGAGTAAATTACAAATGGTATGCAGAGCACTTCTCATAGTGCGGTTAGGCATACTAAAATGTTCTATCGATCTCGATGGAATACTTTTAAAATGTCAGTAATAACTTTGAACTTTCAACTAGTCTATCTATAAATTGCGCTCTAATTAGTGACCCATTATATTTTCAAGTCTAGCCTATGTTGCTGGGATCAGTTTAACAAATCGATAGACTCCTCATTTTAGTAATTAATATCGATTTAGTAAATTAAAAATGTTACATAAAACAAACTTACAATACTAACATCATAAATTATCTGTCTTTTCTTTTCTAATTGATTTCATTATCAGGAAACAGAAAATCTCACTAAGTTAGGGAAGTAGGTAATATGAAATATTTTAGTATAATTATTATCTTCCTTTTATTTACGTTTTCATAAGCAGCCAGCAAGCTATATATTATTTTTGAATCACTAAATGCATTATCATCAGACATCAGTAGAAGGTATATTGACTTAATTCTTTGAGACTTTCTCACTAATCTCTTATTAATTTGAATAAAATAAAACTTGTACATACTAATTAATTAGAAATCGAAAGCATTCCCAAATAAGAAATTACAGGCCAACTCCTTTTCATCAATTTTCAATCACGTCCTGAAAACCCAGGCAACGACCGCGTGACCTATTGTGGTTGCCATAGCAACGCCGCCGAACCTCACTCGAGTCTACAAATGGAAAACTAGTGCATATTACTTATGTATGATTGAAAAGAATATTCAAAAGTGGTAAGCTGCGTTCGTGTGGGGTAGATACGATATCCATATCAACCGATCTTATGAAATCGATAGATGATGCCTGAAAGACATCAATTACAACGAATATTAACTTAATAGGAAGTTATATGAGCTGATTTGTCAACGAATGCACCAAAATGACTTTAAAATGAAGCCCCTAAACTTTTGTTTTCTTTTTAAATTTGATCCGATCCGACTTTAGTGTTTTTTTTTATGGTTCCATTTAATATTGGTTTAAATTTGATTATGGAATTCGTGAATAAATTATTAAAGTCGGTTTTGTTTGTGTTAAAAGGTATATTTTTTGCATCGTGTGGAAATGAGAACACGTGAAAAGTATTGTGGTTTCGAATGCATGCACTCCACATTGTTTTATCTTTATTGCACGTTTGGCGAGTAAAATACGGCCTTGTAGACTTAAATATGTGTTATTTAAACAAGCTGACAATACAAAAAACAGAATTTAATTTTATGTCCAGTATATTATGTGTCCAATAGTAGAATAATGAACAATAGCACATACATACTGGAAGATCTTTCCAAATCCGATATTAAAAACAATAGAAAACCGGATGCCAACTATGGTTGGGATTTGCAATCTTTATTCCTTCAGACATGTGTAGAAAGCCACAATACACAGCCTTTATTTGTATGTCAGTGATCTTATAGGGAACTGTGGACTATCAGTTTTAGATCTTAGAAAATCACCTATTGAATCGATAATCTGGAACCAAAATTATTATCTAGGCCTCAGTCCTTATTTTAATACCTGCAATCTTAAGTAAGCATTCAAAGAACACCCCAGCGCAGTTAGTCTGACGTCGCTGCAATGACTAAACCTGACAAGATTGCTTTCGTATAACCTCACTGCACTTGCATATCCCTTTCTAAAGGGCCAATAAATCAAAAGGAATGCGAAATTAATTCCGAGCACAAAGCAGTTTAGCGGGGCATGTGCGAATGAGCGCAGTGAAGCCGGGCCAAATATAGCGCTGAGTCAATGAGCTAATCAAGCTCTTTGGCTCCTTAACGAGGCGCTTTCACGAGACGCTCCTCGCAGGATAAATCAATCTCACTTTGCCATTTGAATTGGACAAGATGGCCGTGACGGCACCTACTAAAGAATGATACTTTTTGATGTTAGAACTCATAAACACTTCAATTTGTAATGCAATTTTTAACAAAGATTTAGCATTTGTAGCTTTCGACGAAAGTACATTGAATACTGGCGAGTGCATCGTGAGTTTATGAAATCATTGTTACTGTTATACATTTATATGCATAGCAGAAACAATTATTTTGTAACATATAAGCCACTTATGTGGCTTGATATTCTCCGAATTTATGCAAGTTTAGTAAATTTATTTTAGTTTGCGAGGCAATTGAGGAAAAAACATTTATAAAATTCTTCGGGGTTTCGCTAGGCATTCATAAGACATGAACTTAAGTTCTTCAAATTCTGCCGAGGTTTGAGACTTACGTAAACGTATAAATTTATATGTCTAACCGACTAGATACATACTATTAACCTGAGATTATTGACATCTTGGATTTTATGCCTTGGAAAGAATGAAACAGGTACTGCTTAATTCACTTCTTTTAAATCATGACAATCTGTCATTTTAAATATTTGTTATGTGTGTTACCTAATAAACAGTTTTCTTTCTTTCTTTCTTCCAAACGGTATAACTAGTTGACAAACCTTAAGTGTCTAGCAGGTTCTTTCTGAGTCAGCGATTTAGTCAGAGTTCTTAACAAACAGCTTTCACATAGGCTACTGTCTACATTCAATAAATTTCTTGACACAGTCATTTCAACAAGAAATAAAAGCGAGAAAATATTCAATTGGCTAACTATTCCTTGGTCTTGGAGTCAGTTTAGATTGTAAAAGGGAAAGTTAAACTTCGATGTGTTTACGACAAGATAAGCTAGAAAGCTCTTGGAATATGCAGAAGCTTTATTGATAAGACATTTATGAATTATACAGGTATACCTATTTGTTACGCCACAAATCGGTCGTTTCACTTCACGCGGATACGTAGTAAATATAATCCCTTAAAAATTGGAAAACAGAAGTTACAGATAAATAATCTAAGCTACTGAAAAAAAAAAAACCATACTGACCAAATAATGGAATTAAGTTTTAAGAATAAACGGTGTCCAACTAACTAACTGAACTAAACTGTTTAAACGGTGTCGATATCCATATTATGCTTCTCAGACTTGAACTAGTACAATGTCAACCATATTCCTGACCCAGTGAAGAAGCTGTAATTATGTCGTACTCAATGAAAGTTTCAAAGTGATGTCGCCTAGCGATGGGGCCCAAACATGTCCTGAATTCGTCTGCGCTAATTGCGATCAATATCGCCCATAACACATGTGAATAAACATCACACAATAAACCACTGATGCCATCTGCCATGATAAACACAAAGAGCGGCTTTGCTTACATTTTGTTATTTCACCGTTAACAGTCACGCATGCTTTCAAATGAGTTGTGAACGTCAATTATCATTCCTAATTCCAAATTAAGCATACAGTTTTTTATTACGTACTATGTAACGTATAGATATGATTAACAATTCAACACTCATGACTTGAGCGTACTTAATTAATATTAAAACATCGTAAAATATCTTAGAAGACTAAACTTCGAAATTTAATGAAAAAATACCTTTTAAACAACACCATACTAAAATTTCACTTGATTCTAATATAACATAGCTTATTTAATTATACAATAGTTTATACAATAACGTTAGAAGAGAATCACACAATCCAACACCCATTTATCCATGAATCTTTGAATCACACATTCGAACATCCATTTTCTCCTAATATGTTGGTATCACACGAGCGAACAACAGGTGCGTGAGCCGGGACTGATCCTGGGTGCCATTAGTCATTCCGTAGATTACATCAGAAGTACTCACAGCTTTCATTACGGACCCACAGACCGTGACCGTTATCACGCTTAGTTTTTACGGAAATATTACAGGATGGTTTGCGAATCGGTTATTAGGTTAAGCCTGCTTAGTTACAGCTTTCTGTTTTTGGAGTGGATGCAATACTTGCTTGCTGTAGCCTGATCTAATCTTATCTATTTGCAATAGAAAGTAGTAGTACTAATAAGTAGCAATTCTAAAAGTTGATTTGGTTTTTTCGTCCAAATGATTGTCAACGATTTTGTAAATAATTAAAAAAATATAATTGCCATATTGTTGCATAAATTTAATAAAATACGGTCGCGAAACTCAAAAAAAAATTAACATAACCATCATAAAATTATAAAAAATAATAAACTTATGTTCATACTAATATTATACACGAAAGTTTATATAGATGGATGTTTGTTACTCTTTCATGCAAAAACTACAGAGTAGATATTAATGAAATTTTGGAAAATAAAATAGCTCATACACCCAAACAACATATAGGCTATGTTTTATCGTTGTACCACGCAAGCGAAGCCACAGGTAGAAGCTAGTTTTACAATATTCCAATTATATGTTGCGAAAACAATGTGTATACTAATTTCATTGCTATTGTTTTGTATAAGTATTACCTTACACACACACGTTTAAACGTTAATATTAAGTATCTACCAATATTGCATTGCATGCCAATATTTACGTCAGATGGCGATGCAACAAAAGATTAAATAAAGATAGTAAATATTAAACCAAAGGTTAAAGTACATAATAATTACAATGAATCAGCGACGCAAGGTTCCTGGAAGACCATGACATGACAGCGTCAAAATATTTATAGCCAATTCCTTTTAATTTTGCTCTGAACGGACGAGAGTGTAAGTGGTTCTGATACATCACTATTAATAGACATTAGTAACGAAATAAGCATACATAAACACTAGATTTTGATGTAAAAAACCTACAAATGTTCGTATAGATAAATATTACGAGTACTTACTATGTATCGAAAAGTTAGTAGCGCTAACACATAGATGCTTCGTCATTAACATTTGGCTCCAAATCAAATTATATCTCTTTTGTTCTCTTTAAGTATTCTGGCACCATTCTTCGAGGATTTATCCTTGTATTTTTTTGTACTTTTTGTATTGGAATTTACTTTTGTAATTAAAGGTAGTAATGCAGACAGGTGAAATAAAATTGAAATGAAATTGTCTTTATTTTACGCAGGTTTCAAAAAAGCCCTTATAAATCGTCAGAATGAGAACAATATCTACCGGTTCAAAACGTAGATTCTACCGAGAAGAAAGATGATAAAGGGAACTCGGCATACTTAGCATACTTATACGAAAAGTAGGTAACACTAGCTATTTACGAAATATCTTTGACTAGCAGCGCTCCGCGGTTTCACCCGCATAGTTCCCGTTCCTGTAAGAATATGGGGATAAAATATAGCCTATGTTACTTCCGGATAATGTAGCTTGCCAATGGTGTAAGAATTTTTGAAATCGACACAATAGTTTTTGAGTTTATTCATTACAAACATACACACAAAAATACAAAATACAAATCTTTCCTCTATAAAATTATCGACCGTAGTCAGTCAAGTTAGATAACTTATTAAAATCTTGTAATACACATTAAACTTTAAAAGTGCTTATAAATTTCCAGTTAGTTGAAATGATGGAAATTGTTCGATGTTTGTATTTGACTCTTTGAGTTTCTCTCAGAAAATAATGCCGATATTACATAGGTTTAAGGTTAAATATACTATTTGATAAGAAGGGGAACAGCAACAAAATTCCTCATGCGTCCGAAAATACTTACTTAACCCAATCGTAGACAAGTTAGGTTGTTAATAATCATTGTAATATTATAAACGGATATACAATCTGATAATGTATAAATGTATATGTGTATAAATAAGTGTGATGTGATTGCTCAGTATTCACCACCGGCTATTTACAGTATGAGGCACGATTCGCATAAGCTAAGGGTGCACCATCTGTGCTGAGTCACAGGGATTGCATTACGAGGAGATCGGCCGAGTCGCCGCACTAAATCGGGAGGATTACTCAACAGCACACTCACAAGAACAAGACGACTGTTACAACAAGTTCATAATCACCTCTGGTGGTCGGGATCCGAACAAACATGTTTCATGCATGTATTTGTTGCAATGGCTCAGTGTTGCAATTGCTATTAGTCAGATTAGGCTCATATTATATATTTCTTAAGTGATCGAGAAGATTATTACCGAGATTAAGGCAACGACTCTAACATTATATGTAGGAATGACTAGATTTATACCTGAATAGATCGTTACTAACAACTTAACCTTTATATATTCAAAGTCCAAAAATATCAGTTTCAAAAATTAACAAATCAATAATAAATATATAATATTATATTAGATAATAACATCACTTTCTTCTAATTCTAGTGTAAGCTTATGCACTTGTTTTATAGAAATTAGAAGGAATGAAGCTACTAAACACCCGAGACAATAACTATTACACGAAATTTGGTTACGGCTCTTGCATTCAACTTAAAGTCTTAACTAACAACTGAAGCTGTCAATAATACTTGCAGGTTTAATTTGTATTTATGGGTGTATTTCAATATTATTGGTAATCGAAAAATTTCTTAGAGCCATCTCCTTGCTTCGTGTTTTAACTATAAATGGTCCCGGCCGATATCTGTTATTCGTACATCCAGTCGCTAAGTCAAAGGTCGTGCCGCAATGACGGCTTGATAGTATCTGACAGTGAGGTTGGTCATTTGCATTTAATGAACATGAAATTACCTATACATATAGCTGGAAATACTCAGAAATTCTATCCGAGTAACCTGCATGGTGAATTCATCCTCACGACCTCATCTCTTCATAATAAAGGTGACACTTATACCTAGCGATCGGTAGGTGCGCTGAATAAGATAAATAAATATGTTGGCTAAATGTAATTCTTACAAAGCTGGTCAGTTAAGTAAGTATATAATGCAAAGGTTTGTGCATAAGTTGCAGGAGAAATGCAATTAATTTTCTATTATGCTAATTCTTGACGTTGAAATGAGTCAACTATGTAAATTGCGCAATTTTACAAACATATCTTGACTCAGTAGTTTTACGTCATCGGTCTCCTACACACGTCCTTCAAGTAAAAGTCATATAACTATTATAGGAATATTTATTAAGCTCTATCGAAATGTTACCTGGTAACAATCGTTCTCTTTTAAAAGTTATATTATACCAGTGCAATTATTTTACTGAATCATCTTTATCCACAACTCAATAAAGGTTATGATTGCTACCTAAAATGACTAACATTTGTTTTGAAACATTGAACAACCAACCCACGAGACGCGTGAATAATCTGGAGGCGTTGCGAACTCCGAGGAATTTAATCAAACAAATATAAATGATTGTGTTTTTGTAAAACCCCACTTGCTCATTGTATGATCGGTGCTGTTCTCATAAATAGTTTACGTGAAAATTACTAATTATATAGACATCTATACCAACACAGACACGTTTGAAAACTAGATGATTTCAATTTAATGCCCATTCGTTGAAAATGCTGCATCTCGCTTGATTTTCCTTATCTAATGAATATTTTGTCTATATTTTATCCCTTAGACGCCTACAACACTCATTTGCTAATGAACTACTAACATAATAGATTCATAACGTATTTTTAATCACTTACAAATAACGAGCCCACTTATTATCAATGCTTATCTACTACCCTGCATAACTCACGTAACAGCTGCTTATTCATCGTCAAAGTTTATTAACCTTAGCCATAAGAAAAGTGTCCTCAGCAATCAGGTAAGCAGTTATTATGAGCGTCTAAAATGCGCGCAAAAATACAGCGACCCCAATGCGTCTGAGTTGGAAAGTTGTCCCCTGTGGAAGCCCAAAAATGGTTTGACGTGCGTACTGAAGGCTCTTGCCGCTGGAACTCATTGCAACCGAACCACTGTGCGTATTGCATAATGCAAAGATACTTATCGATATGGTCAGGACGGGATTGAAAGAACAAAAACTGGGCGAGCACGAATTTGGCAAACACCAAGAGTTTACCGAGAACGGTAAATCAATTGGCAAATTTACAATCCGATTTCCATCTTGGAAAGGCAACAAAAAGAATCTATAATTTGGAGTCGAAATTGTTTCCAAGCTCACTTAGGTTTTTGCTAAATTATAGGTACAGTTATAGTAAATTCTGCCTTTGTATATTTAACTGTTGTAAAGTAATTTGTTAAAACAAACTTCGGATGTTAAACCATAACCGATTGTTTGAAAATGATAAGATTACAGGAAAGCCGCGCCGAAAAATCGTCTATATCTAATTCGAACGAGTGTGAAGAATCGGAACTAAAGGTGTGTGGGTGTAAAAACAGTTCGCCAGTCGCTAACTCACACAAGGTCGTCGACCATATGGCTACCTGTCTAGGCGGCTCCAGTGCTAGCACGCAAGCCTATTCTCAAAATCACCCAACAAACAATCCGACGTTGTTTCAACAAGAGCTCACAAATACGACCTTCAGCGAAATAAAATCATGTCTGATTCTATGGTCTGAAAAAATTGCAGCCAATTATTCCGTAGCGGAAAATCGGTTTACACTCAAACTATGTAGGCAGGTTGCCTTGATAACTTCCTGACGAAACAAAAAGCTTTTTTGACCCAACCTTCTGCACATGGTCGAAGATTAATGGTTCTGGGATAATTACAGTAAAAAATCAAAATCCATTGTGGTAACTTTATTGAGTATATTTTCAAAGAATTAGATTCTAGTGGCGAATATCTTTCTACATTACTTTATTACTTTGAGTAAAGGATTTTTATTTTTTGTTGCAATTATCTGTATTTTTGCCTCAAGATTGCATCATCACGTCATCATGGTTTTCGTTCCAGAAATGCACGTTTACTCACATGCCTTTGAAAACGAATCAGTCGTTGATGAAATCAAATTTTCAACAAATATTACTTTATCTATACTTATAATAAATCTGTAGCTCAGAGGTCAATTCTGTACATGAAATATATTTTCAAAATAACTATCAGGGGGTGATTAGTGATCGATACTGATGCCAAAAATGCAATCAGTAAATTTTTTGTCTGTCTGTCTGTCTGTCTGTATGTTCCTTATAGAAACAAAAACTACTCGACGGATTTTAACGAAACTTGGTACAATTATTCTTCATACTCCTGGGCAGGTTATAGTATACTTTTCATCACGCTACAATCAATAAGAGCAGAGTAGTGAAGGGAAATGTTGGGAAAACGGGAGAAGTTACTCCATTTTTTAAGCTTCCATCGCGTGTGCAGCCTTAATGGTTAAAGTTACATAGAAATCATGTATGACGGAAATAGTCTTTATAATATTAACCATAAACGCTGGTGACACCGCTGGCACAGCTAGTACCTAATAAATTCTTATATAAACTTCATTAATTTTTCCTATAGGTATAAACGTTTCAGCATATTTTGAGTAATGAATTATACGAAACACTTAAAAATGTGAATTGCCAGGTACGACTAAGACTAAACTAAATATGACGACCGATTTCTCCGTCATCAGTCCAAATATAAACCCGAAATAATTCGTCTTAATGAATCAACAGCGAAGAAAAGTCGCTGCAAAGTCGAAAGATGACGTAAGGCTGCGTTCGTTCAGAAACGTTAAGTTACATAGCGAAGTAAACACGAAACGGGTTTGTTCGAGCGACGACGGCGAGGACGTGGGCTCCGGTGAGATCATCGCCGGCTATAGCCGAGAGGTCGCAGCCTGCACCACTTTACACGTCACGTATCTTTCTAATTGGCGTGCCAATTTTGTTTACAATGCCCGCTTTTACATAGCTCTCACGCGATGCCATGAGACCGGTGCCGTACGAACAAAACAAACGAACGTCAAAACTGTCCAATTCAACGCTGATTTAAATGTTTATGCTAATTTACTCGCATTAGATTCTTGGACGGTAATTAGAAATTCTATTATGCAGAAGTTTCACGCAGAAAAATATTTTATATATCGTTTTACATCAAACAAAACCTCTTTCATCTGGTAAATACATGGTCAAAGTATTTTAATTGAGTCTCTTGAATTACCGAGAAAACAGAATACATTATACTTATTCCAAGCCTGTGCATAGGAAACACGCAATATCTATGGCTGTTATTAAAATAACGAATTGAAAGCCAACACCACTGACAAGATAGACTGGTAATCTCAGATTTAATCTGAGCATAACATAATGCTAAGGTTGAAATAGAACAATCATCCTATGGAGCCTATTATTATAAGCAACACCATGCAAAATAACGATTTCACGGCAAATGTATCAAGATCAACCTCGAGCGTCAAGGTTTGAAACAACAACGATAATCCTCAAGTGTCCCAAAATAAAGCTGACTCAAATTAATGAATAAGGTCTTCCAGAATTTACTGATCAGGTTTCTGAAAATATTGGTCAAGGATCGAACATGAATCACGTCTTACAAATAAGTATCGATACTTACGTAATGGGAAATAATCCTGGCAAATAAGTCTGTATGTATGTATATTTATACTATCTATAGAGATAATCAAAACTTTCTATATACATTTTACATTGCAATCACCACTTACGACAGTAAAACAAGTTTCGAATCCACCGTTATAACTTAAAAAATTCCAAGTACAAAATGGAGACTTGAATTTTTCGCCAGCCATTTTAGAAAAAAATCCGAAGTCTTGAGACTGAGACTCGTTATTTAAAGTATGACGAATAAACCGAGCATATTATTATTCTCGTTCAAACTCTTGAGGAATGCAAGGCAAGGGCTGACTACATCATCAAAAATGAGTTAAGAACGAGTCTGTTTTCTCTCCTCTTTTATGAAATAATAATTTATCATTTTGTCACATATTTTTAACATGAGTAGCTAAATGAGATTTCCTGATTGACCTTCGTTAAAGTTACTCACAAGCTATACTGATAACCTAATATGTATGTGCACATATAATATTTTTAATTAATAAATCAGTAAATTGTTATTAAGTATTTATCATATCATAGCACATCTCATGACCTGTAAGGATGAATTAAATAATAGAACATACCTATGAGATGAGAGCGAACCACATTTAATGAAATTTAAGCTATACGTACTCAAATAGGTATACGCCTTCTTTAAAAAATCGCCAAAAATAAATAAATAAATAAATAATTACTAACAAAAATGTACGTTAATTTTGTTCTCGCTTGCAGTCAATAACCTAAAGTGCTGTAATAAAACTACAACAACAATAAATAAATACCGGACTACATCACATACATTGATCTGGCTCCGAGCTAAGTAGTTTAAGCACTTGTGTTACGGATATCAGAATCAACAGTGGTATTACAAATATATATTTAAATACATAGGTATTGGATATTAACACCTAGACACAGAACAAACACAAGTTTTCATCACACGAATGTTTGTCCTGGGTGGGGATCGAACCCTCTTGGCGCATGGAGCAGGTCTCTACGAATACCAAAGAATAAAATAGTAAAAAGATGCCGATTGCACATTTTTTTTTGGTTTAACGAAAGTTACGTTACACATAGGTACATGTTAGCTGAATATTAACCAGTTAAGACGTAGGACGTCATAAGGTCAATTCAGATCTGTCGTGGAATCTTTTTCAATTGAGGAACTGCGAGTGGGCGACTAATATTGCTCTGGTACTTTATTCGTTGCTCTCGTTAGCGTGATGCTATCACTTTAAGACAGACGGTCGTCAATCTGCATCTGTTTTATTGTGCAGGATGCTGTGTTTACTTTGACGACAACGCTGACAGCACCGACTGGCTGTTATCTAAATCCTAAAGTATGTCGCAAGGTCTTCAGTACTGATTGCCATAATTGTTCTGATTTGCTTTATCGCGGCATTTTTCTCAAATTTGTTTAGCAGGTCATTCACATTTTGAAATGACCTCGTCAAATTGTCGTTCTTATTCAAAGCTATGACCGTTAAAATAATTCATAACCTTTTTATTTTTTTCATTTTTCTTTACAATAAAATAGCATAAATTTTTGAAATTGAGTATCTCAATATTTTAGTCGCTAAAACGTTTTACATGTTATTATTTCTCGTGCTTTGCAAATTATTATAGATATCTTAGGCAGATTCATAAGTTATATAAGATTGTAGGCAGAGATACATTTCTCGAGATATTAGTTCGAAACATTACAACATTAGTAAAATCAATCGTTTATCGCATACCTGACTATAAACTAAAACTTCGGCCGCGTTATTAAAGCGGGTCCCGCAAATACTCCCACCCGAGTGACCCGATATTTACATACAATACTTGCCGCGTGAACAAGCTCTTGGAATGAGACTGGGAATTCTAATGGCCATTTATACATATTTGTATTTCATCTGATGTACGTCGACTGTTAAATGTGTAGGTATCCAGAAATACAGGTTACCTTGGTTAAAATTGCTGCTTGTAAAAGTGAGAAGCGCTGTTTTAATAACGATAAGGCTATAAAAGGTGCAGATAATCATGAATCGTATCCTTGTTTAGCAATAAGATTAGTAAAACTTCTTTATCGACACAATCATCACCAAAACATTGTCTAGTTTGCACAGATGATACCGACAACAAAAAATGTACTGGTGATGTTGTGTCTACATTGTAGGCGACGAAACTAATCAAAAGTTTGATTTTAAGAGAGGAAATCCTGGTAAACGGTCCATTTATTACCTTGGGGCAATTCCGTTCTAGGATCCAAGTATGGCTATCGACCATGTCACCCACTCTATTCCACACGTGTGTAGAATTATTTGGCTGTGTTTAGACAAGCGTAAATCAAGTCACGTCCAGATGGACATGTCACACGTCCACAACAATGGATGTAGCTGTGATTACATGCGAACGCAAAATGATCCTTGCCATTTAGGGACTGACGTGCCTCTCAGACTTTCTAATGTTGCAAAATATTTGCGCTTCTATATGAACGTTTTACTAATGTTGGAGATGTATTATTAGACGCGACTAAACAATGTTTGTGCAGCGTATGTGTATTAAGATCCTGATAAAATTATTTGATAAATACTTTTTGCTAGATAAAGAAAATATTACACTTGTATTAACCAGTTCCAGAATCAAGTTCAAAGTTTCAAGAGATTTCGGACTATTGGCAGTGATAAGTCCTTTTTATAATTTAGCATAACACAATTATACAAAGTGTGGGAGAATTATGACAAAAATAGATTGGTGAACCTAAATATTTTGTAGATTTCTACTATATATTTTAATGAAAGCAAAAGACTAATTTCTAGTAGTTATGGAACAATTTATTAAAGTAATTCGATGGTTCGAGTGACTTGAAGAGTCTGATAAGACATTTAAATTAGTACTGAAACGTTTCACATATTTTTCTTTATCCAGCTCAGTAACAAATTTTAAGTACTTTACATTATTTGATTGTCACTTTACACCGTCAATAGAATAAGTCAATCGTGACAGGTTTTATTGACAAAGCGATATTCTAGGAAGTGTTGGTATCGTTACGCTCACTCTATTTGGGTGGAGGTAACACTGGACAGATGATATTTATTGACCTTACAATTTGGTAAAATTATCTACTAACTAACAGCTTTTAGTTGGTTGAAATTCTTTAGCTAGATACAACAAAGTAAGTTTAAGATTATAAAGTGACATTGCAATACAATATCACAAACTGCTTGATTTAGTGGTTAGAAACCATGACCACAAAATCCTGCCAGGGGCAAAGGTTCGTGTGATGAACTAAGTACACAGTCATTTATATAGGCCCGTTGGTCGAGTGGTCAGGGACCCTGGCCACGAAACCGAAGGCCGCGTTCGAATCCTGCTAGAGGCAAATGTTTCGTATGATGAAAACGGACATTTGTACTCGAGTCATGGATGTTTTTAAACATATTTAAGTATGTCATAAGTTGTATGTTTGGAACTAAGGAATTGGTGTGTCAGTCTGGAGAATTTATTATTTATTATTATTGTTTATACAGGGGTCATGGATAAAAGATTATTTGACCATGTCTATCTTATGGCTTAGGCATTATTAATACTTAGTTAAAGCCAGTTTGAGAAGCGTATGAGTCTAAAAAAAATATTTATTTTATAATTTTTAAAGTCTTACATTGTTAAGTATGTACAGATAAACGTTTGGTTGATACTAGGTATATAAAAGACTTGTAAGTTTAATTAGTAAATAGCAACCTTTCTAAAATAACTATGATGCAAGCGGCCAAGGTGCATCCTCACAACAATTTGATACGAAGCAAACACCTACAAGACAGCTGATAAGTGCCTCAATTGATAAATACGACTCGCACTGACCTCCGGGATAACGACTAATGAACATGTCAATAATACATTATATTCAATGGAACTCTTCACAGTGTTTACAAGGAACTATGATGATTGAGAAGTGGTATGCCGATATTATAATGGACCTTTCATTTTGTCGATGGTTTTTAATTTATTAGAATCTTTTATTAATATAGACACAATTTTTTTACAACAAATTTACTCATAGATAGATAGAATTGACATTCATTTTTAATTATGATGATTTGAAAATCAATTTTAATGTAGAGTGTAGTTAGTATGTAAAGCTGTAGTGTAAACCTAGATAGCAGCTACATTTTTATAAATAGTTATGACAACTGCTTGCTACAAAAGGTTTTTATGCAGTTATTCCCGAGAACACTTCCTAATAATAGCATAGTATTAAGCCACGAAAAATATTTGAGAAAAATCTTTTATTCAAGTACCTATATCCAATTTGTCAATATCAAAATAGAACGATAAACTGATAAAATTGCTCTTACAAAAACCAAGCCTCGATTTGTTCTACTCAATAAATGAATTATTTTCTAACTAGTCCAGTGAGTATTGCCCAACTTTTGCTTACTGCATGGCCGCTAGGTAGTTAAGTACAAAGCCCTTTCTGCAACAACTAACACGCTTCGACCATAACAAAACTCTCTGTCACGGAGGCTGCGCACGCGCACCATGTGGCTAAATCACAGAGGCTCTGTATTCGCAGGCCATTAACTCCGGCCAACTCGATGGTAATCTGCAGGATGGCAATTCTTATATCAAAAGTCATAATCTGTTATTAAAAGTTTTGCTGCCAACTTATTTACCAATACGAAAGGAAAAGTAGATACAACTACTGCTTAGCTTAGACTTCAACGGTCAAAAAGTACTGCTTCATCAGTGTCATAAGGTCATTTGACAGTCGAAATAAATAAATTAAAAGATGGCGATAAGAGGCTCAATAGAAATAAAATGCAATTAGCCAGAACACAAATCAAGATTTCCTTGCATACTGTTACCGAAGACACAAGAGAAGCCATACGCGAATAACAAAATGATTAATGCAAACAAAAAGTAACAGTTGATTATACCTACTTTACTAGGTTACTTTGCTTCAATTATACAAAATTTGATGCAATTAACATTCCAACAGGATAAAATGAGCTTATTCAACAGCTATTACACCGATTAAGATACAGATTATGTTTGTACTACGTTGCATTATATAACACGTATTATATGCATTGTGATATCACATAATTACACCTTCGTGAACGTAGAAAGATTGTGATATCAGCGAACAAACCCCGAAATCTATATAAATAAAAATGAATCGTCGAAATATATGTACGTACGCGCGTAGGTAACTCTAGAACAACTGCACCAAATTGGATAATTCTTTTTATATTTTGTTTGTAATTGTCAGGACCAGGTTGGTACGGGATCAACGGGTTAAAATTCTACTATTTTTCATAAAAATATTTAAATTTTTCGCTTAAAGAAACCTTTTAAAGTTAAGTTTCACGATTACACGATTATGTTTTAACACGAGTTTGCTTAAATTTTTCCCGATTACTAAAACTGTCATAGCCCCAATTTAGTTAAATTTGATGTAACCGTCGATTATGTTTCGATCGAATATCGAGACTGGGAGTCGATGAAGCAGCAAATCACGGAACACCTACTATTAAAGTTGCCTTAGAATCAGCTGCTAATATGGTGAGACAATCAATTTGAACGGTGGCTGGGCGAATAAAGGTTTCGGCGTAAAACTGGGGCAGGTGAGTAGGTTTGATTGATTGTGATCGAAATAGACCCATATGTTCAATGCGTTGCGTAATTACTGTCTGATTGTCAGTACTCTGACCTACAAAAGCAGCCGATGGAATAGTAACAACTGGGTGAAAAACATGAATGGTGGCTTACATTTCTGGTATCAACATCTAGTTTATAAATAAAAATCTTCAGTTAAAAACTTCTTAAACTGACATTATTTAAGGTCTTCTCATTAAAACGGATCTACGGATCTACGTTAAGAAACAGACAGCATGACTAGATAAAATAGTATTGGACTATATTTTATCAATGCCAAAGAAATTTTAAGCTATTTTATGCATACCTAATCTAGCCATATGAATATGTGCATACTGACTGATTTTCATTAAGTTGTTTATGCTAAGTTGCGCCAAATTCAATGTACGTATAATGGCTATAAATCTCAGGATTTATTAATTATGTTACAAATTTTAACACTAACAAAGCGTTAGTAACATAAATACTAAAAATATGAATTTATATTGCGCAAGATAAAACATTAAATCATTATTAAATGAGCATAGAATTGAGTAAGGTCGAGTGACAGCAGGTGGATCGTCGCCCTCACCACTCGAACCCCTTCGTTATTACTGTGGTCAATTGCATGCCGCAAATAATTATAAGCTCATTACGTTTTGGGCCACTTACACCGGGGTAAACCGTTAAAATACTACAATAAAACACACGTGACAGCGATAATACTAGTGTACATTAACTACATGTTTAGCTATTCCCTATGCAATATTTTGGGATTCTATTGTAATGGTATATTTATGAATAAAATTAGTTAAAACTTCGACATGTCGGTAACTACCTAGAGGTACATCGCAAACATAGTTTATGTATATTTTTATTCAAAAATGTTTCTCTAAAATTTAAACCAAAAATTATATCCAAATTCAAACCTCACACATAGGTATACCAAAGTGGAAAATGTCATGACTTTTTTCTTTAAGAAACTATGTATGGTGTATCGTACTACTACTATACAGTAACAAAACAGTGAATTATGTCCATATAGTGTTATGAGACATCAGTGGGTTTAATTTTAGGTCATACAATGGATTTGGGTCAATGTCATTTACATTGACCTGAATTCAATTGTTATTTTACTCTTAATATCAGTAGAGACTTTCATGGTGACAAAGGAAAATTAATCTGTCAATATTTCTCAATAATAGCTCTATATCCGACCAATGCAATTTTAATTTTAGCTAGAAACGAAACGCGATTTGTGACTGATTAACCGTTTTCTGCGAAGTCGGCCACTATGCCATAAATGAAGACTAGACTTTCTCAGCTAATTGGTTAAACATTGTCCTCTTCGATCCTAGACCAAGTTTGGTGATGTGTGCGAGTCCAAATAAGGCATCGGCTGACTAGTCACATGTGGACACCTACGCGTTGTCTTTTGACACTAGCGATTGGAAACGTCGTTGGGTGTCATATGATGCTGAAGTGATTTATGAAGGTCAGGCGAGACTTCCCATGCGGGCGGCTCAGGGCCGTTACTACAGGTGAAACATAATGATTAGGAACGATTTTATTAGGAACTTTTGGGTTTGGGTTTCAACTATAGTTCCAGCCACGTACTGTTGTTGTAAAAGGGATGTTTACATCCTACTTCGTAATATTATATAGTTTGCGAGCATGTCTGGATACGAATAAATAAATCTTCCAAACAAAAACTACTTAAAGAAATAACCTTGTTGAAATGTAAAACATATTCCGATATTGAACTAGCTAACACATAGGATGATTTTTATCCTATATGTATATTCCCGTGTAATTTCAACCGGGATAATGTTTCCGTTGAAAATAATGTTTCTAAACTTTATGGGAGGATGTAAAACAACTCAGATGATCTCTGCTTAGTAATTGTTGCAGCTCAAGGAAGCTAGGCTAACGATGATGATGTCATCAATATGTTTATTAGTAATCGTGTGTAAATTGTAGGAAATAGAAGCTGCCGAGCTGACAAATACACGTGCTTGCAATCTGAATACATACCTACCTACATTAATCACACACGTATCTACATTAAAAATAGTATGAGCTAGTAATGTGAGGTGAGAAATAAATAATATTGTAAATATTTTCAGTACATACGTATAAAACAGTTAAATAATCCTTATGTCTTTATAGAAATTACGCCAAATCTAAAACTTTTTCTGTAATATTTAAGAAAATATAGTCTTAGGGCCGAGGTGTAGAAGGTATATTTCGATGCTTTGGTCAGGTTTTTTTTTGTTTATTCGCTATTTTTAGGCACCATGGCAGCATTGCTTCACTTTACAAACGTGTGCTATACACGAACCAACCAGACAATTCACTATTGCTCAATCATCTTTTGTATTTAATAACATCTGTATTAGATTTCAAAGCTAAAGGATCATAGTTGCCCGTGGTCACCGGTCTCCGAGGGCCTAACGGAGTTCCAATTCATTTTGCCAGTCTCGTCACTCTATACAGCACTGCATATAGCTTGCACCGCTCCGCGCACGGTACAATACCCTATCTCCGACACACGTGACCGCGAGGCGACGCGTGCGCCTGCGCGTCTTTGTTCGACCGCTCAATCAGCCGCCCGACTAATGAACGTCTACTTGTTAATGAGAGAAGCATCGTTTTCATTACGACCTAATAAGTCTGCGAAATACTTTGTTTAAAGGGTTCTTTATCTCCATAGGAAAGCAAAAACATAGAAAATAATCCTTCTACATAACGTAATAGACGAAACTTATAATTTAACGTACCAGTCTGTTACGTTTTCACGCTTGAACCGAGAAAGTAACCTTTCTTTTAAGAAAAAACCTGGCACATCCTGAGGTATGCACGGAATTCGCAAAGAGTCAAATAGAGCTGTGAGCTTACCCTACTATGATTTCAGTTCTACGATCTCTAAAAGCTGTTTAATTTCAAGACTGTCAACCAAACTTCTAAAATAACCCAATCAAGATATCGACTTGTTGATTTCTTTTTAAGTAAAGCACTATATATACATAGTTTATAATTTTTTTTTTTTATATAGTTATGCATTGACTATAAAAGACACTTATCCTATAAATGCTATTGGTGTCGAAAAGTAAAGACTGCTGTAAATAAATAAATTCAGACTACATCACATACAATGATCTGACTCCGTGGTAAGTAGCTTACTTAAGTAATTCTAATTACTCCTCAAATATATTTAATTAGAAGTTTCACATTTAAACAATTATATGGGTATTTTTTGTCGTACCAAACAATAAAAATACATATAGGTAAGTATATTTTATATAACATAGGTCTTGTATTATAAATATACAGGGCCATTCCATACGACTTGACAATATTCAAATAATCTATCCTCCTTAGAAATATGTGGGTCATACGTCTAAGCGTAACATCACAGATTACATAATTATAGTACCACCTATATTTGGTCATATTCAGTGTAAATTACGAGGTAGTATAAAACACGCTAAATAAACTAGCCTTTAATGGTGTTTAAACAAATTAATTTGTGTTTTCCACATTATAGATTCTCAATAAAATTGGTTTCTGATTACCCCTACAAATCTGATATATTTAACACTGTTAATACATGAAGCCTAATATTCAAAGATACACGATATTTATGAACTTTAGTGTTAATTGATTACTTAGTTTTATTTCCTAAGAAATTGCGTGACGTGTGAAGGCCAAAGGAAGGTCGCTCCGTGCGGAACTAATGATGATTGCAAAAACATTATAAACGGACAGAATATTCAACATTGTTAATCGTTTAGTCATACGTTGGGATCAGAACACTTTCTGAATACTAGAAATCTAGAAAAACTAGTTTTATAAATAAATTCAAATGACTCAATTATAAAAGTCAACAAATTCGGTAGTAGCCTAGGTAACAATACCTATTATTAGGATAAATTAAAGTTTACGATTCGCGTATTTTTTTCTTATAATCATGAATGAATGAAAGTTATTCAAGATTAAATAATTAGGTCACAAATGTTGTCTCCTTAAAATCAGGGCAGGATCTTAGATATGTAGAGATTGTAACAGGGAATAAACATTTTTTTTTTAATTTTGCAAAAGATGAACTGCTAACTCCATATTATATGGCTTAATACGAGATTTTCAATATTTTGGTAAAAACAAAACTAAACCAAAAATCCTGAAGGCTTAACATTTTCGGCTTATTTTTGTTTTTTTTTTTAATTACCTAATGATAAATTTATCATGTGTTAAACGTGATACTTTCTGTAATCGGATTAAGATATGAGAATGCAAGTAGATATAAAATGGGTGCATAAAATATATTTGGTGATAACGCCTGTAATAAACAACGGCTACCTTTAGATATAAAACTATTAGGGTTATAATATTTTTTTTCCTTTAAGAATATATGTACCTACCTACTCTGAACAATACGGTAACTCATTTACAGTCTACCAAAAAAACAAAATTGAAGGAACAAATTTTCAAAAATAAATTACTTTGAAAGCAAATCAAGCTACTGAAATCTGTGTGTCTAATGAAAAGGCATGAGATCAAATCTTCCTTCAACACTCACATATTTTTAAATTTTATCAAACATTATCTTTAATACTCTGTCCTAACAATCAAGAATACAACAAAAAAATAAAATGTAGTATAATGTAGAGTCCGAAAATTCTCATTATTCGAAATGCCTCAGAAACTGATGTGCAGTAAAAAAGACAGAAGTAGGTACAGATAACACTATAGTTATATTGTGCATGTACATCTACCTACTGGAATCTGTCTGAGCAAAGCAAGCGTGAAGTCGAGATAAATTGTCGCATTTATAGAATGTTACCGCGGTACCAGCGGGACTTTCACAAGGCCATATCGCGAGATCCGCTCTGATTTCTTCCCGGTTCCTACAGGTATCAATAGAAACTAGACACTAATGCTCATAAACAGGCATTTGTTCTGAGAAACACGAGAAGTACTGTGGAAATACTACACCTAATAGCGTAATAAGTACGAGTGTGATACTTCTTTATCAGTGGTCTAATAAGACGACCTTGACTTTGACAGTTAAGGAGGATTTCATAAGATTGTTATTAAAGTAGAATCATATCGGATTGTAAATTATAACTCGTCATCGGATTTAGCTACAAATGAACCATTAACTCTGCCCGTGATTACGGTCACCTTTTTCTAAAAGCATTGTAACACAGTCGGTTAAAAAAAATTATTGGTAGTGTGATTACTGTATTGAGAATAATTTTCTAACTCCTAAAGTTTAACTTTTATGGAATCGAATTAAATCGAAGTTCCGATTTATCAACAAATGAAATAAATGGAAGTTTATCTTTACTTTTACATCACGAAATTTATTAAATAAAAAAAAACATACGGACCGATTGACCCTCCTTGGCAAACGAAGCGAAAATCGTAAAATATAACCAAATAACTTACGTAATCAAAGTACAATAGCTAAAAGTTAATTAACTTTTTATTTCACCAAATCCCTATCTTTAACAGCCAAGCAAACAGTTACGCATTACGGTTAATTAAATGGCCGTTGGAACTAAATCTATTCAAACCGCAGTTTAAACTTTAATTACTGTAATCTTCGCCTTTGTGACCACATATTGTTATTGTAGCCGGGACAATCCCATAAGAGATAAAGTTATTTACCGACAGTAGGCATAACATACAGAGGACTTGACGAGAAATAGCTTACATTATATGAGTCTTACACAAGATCTTATTTTCTTTTTACCGTTTATTTTAATGTATGATAATAACGTACGTTGTCGTATATTGCTGAATATGTTGCCGTACGTGTTCTTCGACTAAACGAAGTTTTATTGCAATAGACAATAACAGGAAAAGGTATTTTTACATAATTGAAAATTACATTGCACCTATGTACGTAAATTATATTATTATTACTATTTCCTACGAGTTTCTAAGGAAACTTTCATACGAATATTTTTTTGTAATCATCATTAGGCTTTAGTATTTTAACGTAGCTGTATTTCATATTTTTTCCTCACGTGTCCCGCTGAAAACATTGGGATGTAGTCACGCGAATTTTCCCCATTCCCTGAAAGTGTTAGATATCACATAATGTGATGGGGTGCCAGGCGCGCAGGGGCACGGCTACAGGGTACGCGGGACCACGTGAAAGGATAATGAAACTACGTTGATCATAGTGGCAAGGTGACTTGATAATTAATGGGAATAATTTTATTTCCAGGTATATTTAAAAAATATATAGGTAATGAATTGGCAGTCATCAGTTCGTGTGCTCTTTTAAAAATATATTAAGGTTAACTAACCATAAGTAAAAAAAAGGTTCTGCTGCAGTTTTTATATATATTTAAAATAATTAAAACAGTCTTGACAATTATTGAAAACTGATGTTCTGTAGGATTCAATACGTATTAAATGTTACTATTTCTCACATAACTACTGAACGGATTTCAAGAACATTTGGCATACCTACAGATTGACCTTGACCTAGATCAAAACATAGAATTTTATCAACAACTTTTATCTAAGATAGTTGACAACTCCCGAACGATACGCCTAAAATTTTATTTAACCGACCGAACTCTATTTGGGCGAAGCACAAGCTAGTAATATGAGCCTAATCCCAGACTAAAGACAAATTGAATACCGCGGTTTTACAACCGCTGAATCGATATCATGTAATTGGACGAATCACTACAGCTCAAATGTCATGATTGGCTCAATAAAAAGAGGCCTTCGTAGAGTCGTGTGCGCGCGAACACGACATGACGTGATCACTTGCAATAAAAACACTAATAAAAAATGTAATAGACAATAAGTATGTGCATATTGCAAAATAAATGGGTGAATGAAATGGTAGAGATATTTAAATCTTACAATATTATTTACAAATTTTAAATATTATTAACTTGCTGTGTACGTTTACCAATTCATTTCAAAATTAATCTAAACACTAGTTTGTTAATTTCATTTGTAAGTATAATGTGAAAAAGTTTGTTTTAATATAACCACTATTATAAACTCGACGATTTATACAACTAGCTCCCGAAAAAGAGAAAACATCGTGAAGAAATTGTATTCGAATAAGAATTTGTCGTCTTCAAATGATAGGTACTAAAATCCCCCTTAAACTGGTCAAATGGTATAAAGTTTAAGTACTAACAAGATTGGCTAAATTTAGGATCATAGTCTACGCTGATCTTAATTTGAAAAAGGAAGATGATCATAACATATAATAATTTCCACTATTTTTTACTTGTTTACCATTTAACAACCCAAGAACTATTATTACACATACTTTAATGGAGTAACCCTAAAAGTTTTTGCAATAAAATAATCATCCTAACTCTACGTGACAGAAAAAGCAACAACGTTTGTCCTTGGCCAAATGTACGGTCGGTGCCCCCAACAACCACACCAGTCTACATTTTTGAACAGGTCTCTACCATTCTATTTGATCAGATGTCTGTCGCTAAAGTGGAGGAAGGAATGGTAAAAATGTGTTTAGTGTAACATCGCTTCCTACCGATTAGATTTATTGGTTTCATAGAAGAGTTTCTTGTTTGAAAATGACTCTTACACCGTTTTAGAGACGACTCTACATTGCATGGTAGAGCGATATTAATGCTCGTCAGTTTTTCCGATAGAATCGATTGCGGTGTTCCACACTTTTCTTTTTAACAGGAATGCAACTGGTTTAAATTATCTTTGACTTGGTTTGTTGCTAAGGCGTGAGAATTTTTATTAACTTATATGTTTAACAAAAAGTCCATACGAAATGATCTCTACTATATTGTCTGGAACTTGTAAATCATATTTATACTAATATTATAAAGAGGAAATATTTGATTGTTTGTTTATTTGTATTGAATAGGCTCCGAAACTACTGGACCCATTTGAAAAAATATTTTACCAATTAAAAGCTACTTTATCAGCGAGTAACATAGGCTATATTTTATCCCCGTATTCCCACGGGATCGGGAACTACGCGGGTGAAACCGCGTAGCGCTGCTAGTTATAAATAATTTGCTCAAAAATATGGTACAAATTTATTCTAGCTGCTTATTCGCAACCTAATAATAATACAAACGATAAAATGTTATTTGTTAAGTGTTCTCGTATATTACACACGGGTAATATATTACAGATTATTATCATTTATCTTATCGTATTATCCGATGCCTTAGACGCGTAGGTCGGTACTGGAATACTAACTGCATACAGAATCCCACGCGGATGAAGCAACTATTTTACTGGTTACTGCAACAACTAGAAAATTCTCGTTTTTTCTTAATCCGGCCTTAGGAATCGTATCACTCATAATTAAAATAAATAAAAAAAAAAAAAAAAGAGTGCGTTATTTTTCAAAACGAGAACGGCAAGAACACGCGGCTGACTTAAAAGGAGTATTAATTCAAAACAGAACATATCCCCGCTATTAAAACCTAAGTACGGTTTATTAAACAAACAAAGGTAGGTAATGACCTACCTTTGCATTGGTATTAAACAGGAAAAAGTAAACAACCAGCACATACAAATAACGTTGATCCAATTTGTCTGGACAATAATGTAGGTACTAAACCAGACTAAATCTAGGATTATGTTTCATACAAATCCCAACTACAAACAGGATACCGTTGATGAAATATTTTTTCAACGAAAGGCCACTCTAGGGAGTAATATGAACGATGACGTCACTTGGTAACGCACTGTCAAGTGGCGAGGTTTACGAGATTTACGAGGTGGCGCTAGCTAGGCGAGGAAGGCCCTGCGCAAACGTGGACACTTTTGTGGATTCAAAGTACCAATTAATATTTGATTTCTATATAACCAGTATCAAATGGTAGCTAAATGGTAAGGACACGCGCCTTATAACCTCGACGTGCGGGTTCAAACCCGAGCAATTGGTTCACCTCTGGATTTTTCAAATCTATGTTACGTATCTATACCACTAGCTCGGCGGTGAGGGAAAACATCGTGATGAAACCTGCAAATTCAAACACCTTTCGATTTGTAACCATGATCCGAAAATTGTCTATCTTAGGGTTACGAAGGTCAGATCGGCAGTCGCTTTAATGTAATTATCAGACTCGCTAAATCCTGGATCATGGTCTAAGCGGACCCAGTCTAAGCATGGGACATAACGCTAGGAAGATGATGAAAACATTGTTTGTATCCTGTTGCTTCCACTTGACACATCAATATTAGTAACTGGTAACTAAAAATGGCCAGTTGAAGACACAGGCAACATTTACAAATCCCTACAATTGTACTGAGCCACTACGGTTACCGGTACCAGTACCAGGAATAGCAACCGGCGACTGTGTCTGATCGCTTGCAGGACACAGCAACTACGGTGCTCTGTGATGTTGCGCCCTGTAGCAACAAATAGTGTCTACGTTTGCGCAGCGCCGAAGCTCCACGGTTGAGTACTCCGGTGACCCACACGCTCCGATACGTCCGCACTTGACTTTTAAAGCTGGCATTTAGAGGACTGATGTAAATCGTGACCAGTCATAGGGATGTTGACTACACACACAAATAATGCTGACCGACTTAATTTATTTGCAATATCGTCTTATCTATGGCGTCCATTTATTGATCACTTTTAAATTATTTGTAACTTTAGATTTTAAGCATTGTTAACATTATTTAGACAGCGATATATATCACTATGTGTTTATATAAGGAGAGTGTATTAATTTCACGGCTCATTTAAAGGTATTGTAGGTATATTACAATATACTATAAATTAAAGAATTCGTCAAAATAGAAGAATGAAGAATTTACACATATACATACATAACATCACGCCCATAATCCCCTAAGGGGGTAGGCAGAGTCGAAAGGGCAGCAAGCCCCTTCAACCACATTCAGCCAAAAGGCTTTTTGGCTGAAGAATTTACTTACACTTTAATTGTGAGTCTGAGTGGGAAAGCTTGGTATATTGCTAAATAAATAAATAAATTCTCCAGACTGACACACTAATTCCCTATTCCCAAACTGTGTTCCAAACTAAACTTTAGCTTGTGCTGTGGATACTTGGTGAATGGATAAACAAACTTAAATACGTTTACAAACATCTATGCCTCGAGAACAAATGTCCAAGTTTATCACACGAAACATTTGCCTCTAGCGAGGTTCGAACCCGCGACCCTCGGTTTCGCGTCCGGGGTCTCTGAAATGTGGTCTGTCAAATGTAAACGACTGTTAGCTAAACCAGATAATACATCGTAAGCACATCTATACTTATAATAAATCTGTAGAGAGGTCAATTCTGTACATGAAATATATTTTCAAAATAACTGTCAGGGGGTGATTAGTGATCGATGCTAATGCCAAAAATGCAATCAGTAAAATTTTTGTCTGTCTGTCTGTCTGTCTGTCTGTATGTTCCTTATAGAAACAAAAACTACTCGACAGATTTTAACGAAACTTGGTACAATTATTCTTCATACTCCTGGGCAGGTTATAGTATACTTTTCATCACGCTACAATCAATAGGAGCAGAGTAGTGAAGGGAAATGTTGGGAAAACGGGAGAAGTTACTCCATTTTTTAAGCTTCCGTCGCGTGTGCAGCCTTAATGTTTAAAGTTACATAGAAATCATGTATGACGGAAATAGTCTTTATAATATTAACCATAACCGCGGGGGACACCGCTGGCACAGCTAGTTCAAAATAAGAATTATTGTTATAAAATAATCTCTATTATAGGGTTTATTAGTCAACATTACTTGGCTTAAAACGATGTCTTATGCGCGGGTCGCACCATTAGAAACTATTGATTTCCTGAATCGATGAACTCATCCAATTTTCATAGGAAATTATATGCCTACAAAGTGAGAATGAATTATCAAGAAGTCCGCAGACAGCAATTTAAATGTGAGTCAAGGCTAAGTATTTTCTAATTACCAATTTTAATGATTAACTATGACAAGGCAATAAATGTACATCTATGAGAAAAACTTATCCTTTTTATTAGCCAATGAAAATGAAAGAGAATCTTTACTTAATATGGTTATAATACCTGTTTCTATATAGCTGATGGTAATCAAGTTAAATGTCATGGCTAAAAATTTCCTACAGAAAATGTAAATCGATAAGTTTGGTACATATAAAAAATATACCATGAGGCCTATATTTATTGATACAAGTTAATTTTTTTTTATTGTCATTAGAAAATAAACACCAATTTTTAAACAGTGAAATTATAAATAACGTCGTTATAATGACTTTAAAAAGACTTTATTATTTACTATATTAAATATTTCGTTACTTTACTATTACTTTAAGCAAACTACTTCTTTAGAGCATTTTTAAATACTTCAATAAATTATTCTTGCACAATGGCAAATTTTCAATTAACATATGTACCTATTTACTTGCACAATGGCAAATTTTCAATTAACATATGTACCTATTTATAAAAAGGCCGAAAGTTATTCCGAATTACCGAGCCGAACCGATATACTAAACGAGTTTTAATATCGAGGGCGATACTAATGTCACTTATTCGGTGTGCGCCTACGCAACGTGTTGGTGTACCGCTTGTATAAGGCTTGCAACATCGAAAGGTGACTCATTGTTATCCGCCATAGCTCTTTATGGTGTTTCACGAGCATAAGACACGGTCGTATTTAATTTAAATTTTTAAATTCGCAATTAAAATGTACGTTTTCTTATGTAAATTGAATAAAGAGGGCAATTATATTTAGGTATATAAGAGAGTGGTGAACATAGATAGAGCTTATAAACAAGGTAACTATTTGTCACGTTGATGACTAAATCTGTTTACCATTGAGGTAAACAACGTATTAATATAAGATTAGCAATAATTATAAATTATTATAAAACAAAGCTTGATGACACACTAAGCGAATGATTTTAATTTCATTAACGGTTCAATTTAGGATGCTATAATTTCTAATTTAGCTGAGATCTGGATGTTTTAAAAAACGCTTTCAATTTCTATCTATATATTTCTAATTTCTATAAATTTCGTCTTTAGAAGTAGAATGGAGTTAACAAGTTGCTCGTTAATATTTGTGATAATAAATGTTTGTACTTATATGACCTTTGTATACATTTGAATCTATTACTAAATGCCAATTGTAATTAGAACTTTTTACTGACAATAAGAGATATGTAATATATAAGCAAACACGCCAACTAATATTTATTATTTCCAGTGAAAAATAATTTAGGTAACTCTAATACTAGGATGTCATTTCTGTATTTAAACAATACAAGCACTTAAAATAATATTAATATTCTTATTGAAAAAGATAAGCTAATGATTTAAAACCAGTTTTACGTTCCAGATTCTTATAAACAAATTTTGTGACACCTGTTCATTTTTATTTCATTCATCGTTTTTATGATTAAAGATTAAGACGTGGTACTCTACAATTTTGTTTTTATACATAATTTTAGTCACAGTACTTCAGAAACTTCAGAAAGTATATAAACTTATTAAATTAAAAACCCATCCATATAAAAATATATAAATTAGAAGGCAGAATACATTATCACATCAGAAAGTATTTTTGGAATCGTCTCTATCATGGCTTTAAATTAATTGTGTGAATTGAGTTGTATATCCAATTCATAAAAGCTAGAACGGAAGAGCAATTTAACAGAAACAGCTCTAACAAAGGTCATTTACTGTAGCGGCCGTGACTTTGTGAATGGACAAGCGTAAACAATGATAGAGAATGTCCAAGTAGGCAGCTTGCCAACAGATGAAATTGTATGCGCAAAAATTACGTAGATTCGCGGCATTTGAAGAATAGTGACTAGTGTGAGGAATGTAGAGATGATAGTTGTTGAACACTTGAATGTTTAAAATACGTCTCTACCATTCGTCAATAATTAACGGGTTGTAAATGTTGTCATAAACGAATATTATGTCATTATTACATATTAAATTACAAAATAAACTTAGCAGTAACAAATACTACATACTACAAGTTATCTGATGGAAAAACCGATTTATTAAATGGGAAAAAAAATATATTATTATTATATTAGTTATCTGATATTTCCATATTTTGCTCTTGAAATAATCTAACATAAACTTATAAAGACAACAAAGTTATATATAGGTATGTATATATCACGACGAAAATACAGTACTCCCTAAATCTGTAAACACATTACGTGTTTTAAAATATTTCGTTAATTTCTCATTTTTCGGCCGAGTACAAAAGACATGTAGAGTCGCGACAGTTACCAAGACACGTACCTACCTTCTCGTTAACGCGTATTACGTAACGCGCCTGTTTTGGCTCATCGTCAATAAATAGATCGGCTACCTGACTGTCTGTAGAGAATAGAGATAACATCTAAATGGCTATAGATCAGATAACACTGTTTGGATTGAAAATCTTAATCATCTGATGGAAGGAAACCTTTGAAAACCGACTCTACATAGAGTTTCATAGTCATGCCTACAGAGACTGAATTCAATCTAAAACTAATACGTGAAATAAAAATAATCACATTTGTAACACGACAAAGCACCTATTTCAATAACGTTTAGATACTCACAACAATTTGAACGACTTATATGTAATTAATATATAATTAATTATAATATCCATAAGAATCGTTTCTACATACGGAGAGTCATTAAAGTTAGAACTGAGAGGAGAACTACCTAAGAAAATTAGTAATTATATCATATTTATGTTATATAAATTTAATAAATATTTTTTTATATAAAATGCATACTTCCTCATAATCTAGAACCATTTCCTTCACTATCATTATCTTTCAATATCCATTTATGTATATTTTTGGTATTAACAAAATTATCTAAATTACAATGCATATATTGAATGTTAAAATTTGATGAAAACATTATAGCCAAAAAAAATCATCAGTCTTTGAACAGATTTTCCTCTTCCCGTTAACTTCTCTTCAGAATTAGTATGTTCACCAATTATGAACTTTTAAAACTAACTACAACTCTGCTTGCAGTACATTTCCTTGTAATGTTGAAATTAAAACGTTAGAAGCATTAGGCCTTTTGCCACTTTCATATATATTTGTAAATCGCACGTTAGAAAATACGAGAGCCCAGAAAGCTGTGGAAAGTTCTTTCGTAAAGAAACAACCACTTGCGAACAAGTTTGTTTGTAAATTCACGGTCATAACGTTTCACGCAAACGTTGAGATGTATAAGTACAAAACTTAAGCAATACGGTTTCAAAATGGCTTCAACCTACCGGAATGTTTCCTCGGTAACGTCACACTAACCTACAGAGATTACGTAAGCGATGTCATTTAATTTACTCGAAGTACATTTTGGCTTAAATAAAATTAATTTAACTTTTGTGTACGTAGCGTAAGATGTGATTAACTAAATTTCAATGTTAATAATTTAAGTTTCAAAAATCACAAGGTAAAATAGTTCATATTTATATGATTCATCATAAGAGACAATTGTGTAAACGAACACACCATTGCAATAAATAATATTATTTACAAAATATATCTAATATTTAAAATACAACACTTCAAGTACGTGTTGTAGTGGTATAGTAATTTAACGGTTCATTATCTCAAATCGTCAGTTTTATCTGAAGAAAACTAAAACATGCAAACCTGATAACTACATTATGAAACACAGCCTAGTCCCTTATCTTGCGAAATAAAAATAATCTAAACTGCATCGTACTTCTAAAGAAACTGCCGAGTTATAACAATACCATGAAATACATTAGAGAGTTTGCCTCTATTTGTTGTAGAAATAGCACATTTTCTGCACGATAAATAATGCTAACTTATGTACGAGTATATCTGACACATCGTATTCACGCATCTCATTTTACGTCTAAGATCAGCAAAGGACCATGAAAACATTTCTATTTATTGTCATAATGACGTCACCGAATGCTAATAACATTACGATTACACCGCGTTTGAATGGTTAAGCAGAATTTAGAAAAATTGTCTCACCGACAATACACGTTTATTTCGTCATGTCTCGCTCACAAAAGTATATTTGTTCATCAATTTAAAGCCAATTGTAATAATGAACAGTTTTAACGGTCTGTTTTATGCCCACATTAGCTGTAAAAATGCTCTTATAACCTGTGCTATGAAGTTATAAGCATTGGCTGAAAGACGTACAAATGTAATAAAAAGTTTAACTCACCCACAAGTGCAGATTTCACAGATGCACTGTTCCTTGTTGACTTTTTCTGGTTTCTTGGGGCCACCGTGCTTGGGCCTGGTCTCGTCAATTATTGTGGTTTCCTCGATAGTGGTCCTGTCGTCACGCACCGTCTTCCTGTTATCGATGATCGTCTCGTCGTAGACGGTGCTGACGGTGGTGTCCTCTCTCGTGTCGGTGATAGCACGATCTACCACATCGTATTCTCGAATCACGTCTTCCGTCGTTTGGACGTCGCGCTAAAATATTTAAATAGTTAGTATCTCCCTATATTTTAACATTCACAGTATTTTGTTTTTCAAACAAGAAACTGTAAACTTACCAAGTTTTTGAAGTCTATCGTGCTCTTATCGACGAAGACATTGGTTTTAATTTTGTCATCCTCTTTAGGCTCTTCGTATGTTGTTATCTTCCTTGTTATGCCGTTCTCAGTAATATATCGAGTTACCTCAACTTGGCTCCTGTTCTTTTCCACTTCAAAGGACTTTTTTGTAGTTTCTCCGGTAGTTGTTAATACTGTTGTCTCTTCAGTATCGACGCCTTCATACAAGTCTTTGACGTCTTCATTAATTTTAGTTCCAAATGTAACTTTATCAATTCTTTTAAACGGGTACTTTCTTACGGTCTCAATGATTTCTTTCAGTACTCTGTCATCAATATTTCTGTTTATTACAATGTTATTGTTACTAACAGTTACGTCCTTTTTATGCGTAGATTTTTCAATAATTTTACGCAAGTCACTAATAGAATTAAAATCTTTAATGTCTCTGGATGATAATATTATGTTTTCTTCAGTATCTTGACGCTTCAGATGGTGCCTTGGCTGTTCTGGCCTTCCAAATGGAGACATTTCTTTGGGCTTTTTGGGCCTGTCATCGTCTTTTTCATAAACGAATTTTCCATTCCAAGTTCCAGTACTTCTTTCGTATGTTGTCAATGTATCTTTACTTTGAGATGTAGAAGTGGATGTTGTTTCCTTGGAAACATTTTGTTTCTCCAGATTCTGTTTCTCTGTAGTTACGAAATCAGATGTTTTTGTCACGTCTGCGAAATCTTTAGAATGAGATTGAATATCAGATGATGTGGATTCATAGGTAGAAGAATGAATATTTGTATCTGATGTATCACGGATGCGTTTATTGTGCACGTCATCCACATCTGTTGTATGATGTTCAGTAATGGCCTTCTTCTTTGTGAAATCACCACCATAAACATTTCTTGTCGCTGCTATTTCTTTCCCATTCTTATAAAGCACAGATTCCTCAGCAACTTGTGTCGAACTTTTGGGAACACCGTCTTTACCAGTATCGTAATGAGATTCCTTGTCCAGGACATGTCTGGCATATTCACTTTCTGGTTTCATTCCAGTACCACTGACATTGTGGCTTTTTTCGTATGTACCATGTTCCTTACTATCTCCCCATTCTCTATGAGAACTATCTACGATTTTTTGTTTTCCATCAACAACTTCAAAGACGTATGATGAAGAAGAGGCTTGCTGAGCACTGCTAGTGTTACTTTTTAGTATTTTTGTCGAGAAATTAACATTTTGGGTATCACCCACTTGAAGAATATCACCAACTTTCCTCAGTTCGTTTTGTATAGTTGTATCATAACCGTAAAAGTTAGATGAATCTGTCTTATTTGCATTGCGCCTTCTGTCAGTAGTAGATTGATTACTTGTAATGTTTTCAACCACATTTCTGTCAGTTTGGTGAGTTTTGCTTGTATTATAGTCAGATGTTGTACTTGATTTATGTATTTGATCTTTAGATGTTACGTAATCCTGAGTCGAAGTGGTATGACTCTGGACAGGATTTGACCGATCTTGAGTGGGGTGGCCCTGGGTAGTAGCCGGAAAACCCTGCGTAGATGAAGGATGACCTCTATTAGGAGAAGGGTGGCCCTGGTTGGAACTAGGATAGCCCTGATTAGAAGCAGGGTAGCCCTGGTTAGAAGCAGGGTAACCCTGGTTAGAAGCAGGGTAACCTTGTTGTGAAGCGGGTTGACCCTTTCCAGAGGGATGACCCTGGGCATAGCTGGGATGACCATGTGTTGATGACACATTATCTTGAGTAGAAGTAAGCTGGTGCTGTCTATAATTATCTTTTTCTGATGTAATACTCTCATGTGTAGATATCTGTTTTCCATCTTTAATCAAGGTCGATCCCTCTTTAACAATCATCTGACTTGTGGGCTTCTGGCCGTCTTTACCTGTATCATAATTGGACTGCATGTCATAGTCTTGCGCGCTATAAACAGATTGAGGTTTTATATCTGTTCCACTTACACTCGCAAAAGCTTCTTTTGAAATATTTTCAGTGGCATCGCCCCATTCTCTCTTCGAACTATCTATTATTCTCTCCTTGCCATCAACAATTTCCACAACATAGGAACTAGATGACGATTTTGTTACACTGCTGCTCTTAGCTTCGCTCGTCTGTGACGTACTACTGTATTGTTTTGATTTGACATTTTTGTCAAGAGTACCTTCTCCTCCGTAAAAATTGGATGTATCAGATTTGACAGTTTGAACTCTCTTGGAAGGGTCGGGGGAGTTGCGATAAGACACATTATCTTGCTGCTTTACGTTTCTTTGATCACTCGATTGATTTGTTCTGTTTACAGTCTGCGATGACGTCTGACTGGATTGCTGTCCTGATTGATTGATCAGTTCCTGACGCTCAGAGTGAAGGAAAGAATCGGCCGCGTTTGCTCCTTGAGATCTTGTCAAGAATTTGGAATTTGAACCCCCCGATGAATCAATAAACGCAGTGTTCAGCGATTGATTACCTGTAGAGGAGTCCACGGATCTGTCATAAATTTGACTGTGACTAGAGCCAGAGCGGTGAACAGAAGATGAAGATTGAACCGTTTCGCTCTTCGAACTTTGTTGATGGGACGAGGAAGACTCTTGCAACACGGAGCTGGACACAAATTCGCCGGTGTTTGATTGAGCCATGTCGCTTACGTGATGCTCTATTGATCTTGATTTAGATAAATCAGTCATCGAAGGTGCTTCGGTAATAATATAATGCGGGTGACTATTGTAATGCTCAGATATAGTAGAGCCGCTTATTGAATGGTCAGTCACATCGGTTATCATTAGCGGGTCATCTTCCTCGACCTTTACCTCAATGTAGCGAACCTTTTTGCCCGTAGAGCTGGCCTTCTGCAACGAAGTGCTGCTGCTGCTCTGTTGGACAGTCTTGGACGTACTGGTCTTCTGAACACTACTCGACGCACTAGTACTCGAAGTCACTTCAGACGACTTCGTCTGTTTAGTCTTTTTATTTTTTATCGTCATTGTGGTCCCACTACGCGCAAATAATTTAAATTTACCAAACTAAATTAACTGAGATTCTTAAATTACGATTAAATATTTTAAAATATTAAATACGAGTCTTAACTTGAATATTCTATCACATAATAATGTCAAACGATTGCCATGTATTGTTAGGAATGGTCGCGAGAGTCGTTCGTGTCGTTGTCGCTGCGTGCGCGCGCGTCGCTCGCGACTGGCTCGCGGAGTCTGGTGGCGGTGCGCCGGCGCAGCGCCGACGCTCGCAGGCGCCCCCCGTCGCACCTTGGCGTCGCCCACGAGACCTTCGGACACGTAAGCGCTAACATCTCGCTGTTGAAGTCATTCATACCAAAAAAGGTTTAAAAGCTACGGGCGGCGTGAGCAATATCGGGCCTATTAACACTCGCAATAAAACACACTTGATTTGGCCAATATACGTGTTAATTCAAATTCATAGCTTCATTTTAATTCATAACTTTTGATGCACACCGATTTGGGTATAGACAGCATAACTTTAGTTTAGGTATAAAAGATAGATACTTTTTTAATTGCGTAGCGACAGTTTAACTTTAGTTTAGGTATAAAAGATAGATACTTTTTTAATTGCGTACACCGTTAGGAATATTTAGGTTTTAGAATATAATAGAAACATTACAACCAAGAAGTATTCAACCACTTACTCATTATTTTACATCCTATCATTTTTTCTTTTTGCAAGAGCTTGCAAATTATTACTATGTTTACTGTATACTAAATTAATATATATATATATATATAAGTATAGGTAAAAATATAGCAACCTTCACAACATTATGAATTAAGATTCTATGAATCTGACTGAACGTCTTTACTCAGTATAAGTATGTAATGTAACGCAACACCTACATATAAATAGGCAGAGAATATACAAATACTAAGTACGCTATTCTTCATTACACGTTACATATAACATGTATGCAAATGTTTAAACATACGTACACACATAACGATATGTGACACAGATATTTGCATCAGCTTATGGCGAAGACTGCAGCCTCCATCTTCGATTCTGGGCAGAGCAGGGATGCAATGAATGCGTGTCAATGTTTAATTCATTAATCGACCTGATTTTTTTCTGCTTGCACCAAAAAATGCAAGCAACCTAGAACTCTGACGTTATGAGTATAAGGTAAATAAATAATGGACGTATGCATACCTAACTATTATTTGTATTTTATTTACCAGCTTATTTTTTTTTTATATTTAAATAAAAAGAAATTTTAAATTTCGTCAAATAATGTATTGAATTCTGAGTCTGAGATTAGTCCGCTAATCCAACTACCACTTATTTTTGTTAAATAATAAGTTATTTCAAGCAAAAATCTTTTCAAATATTTATACAAAACAGCAGCGACCAGCGGTTTTACCCGCGCGTAGCTACCGTTTTCATGGGAATATGGGTATAAAATATAACATAAGTTACTTGCTGATAATGTAGTTTTCCATTGGTAAAAGATTTTTTCAAATCGGTCCAGTAGTTACGAAGCCTTTTTAAACAAACTATCAAATATTTTCTCTTAATAATATTAGTGAAGACTTACTTTAAACTAACAAAGTTGGCATTTCGAAAAAATAATAGACATAAACAAGCACAATGGGTAAAACATGAATTAATTTGCTGCAACCTACATTTTAATAACTTATTTTTTTAGTATTTCTCATTAATTAATAACACTTTCAAGGTACGTACCTATGTGTTAAGTCATACGCTTGTTTATACCAATGACCTATTTTTATTCGCGGACACTAAGGTCACCTCATGTAGTCATCACTTCATTGATTCACAGAATCACATTTTCCTTCTTTGGTTCACGAAGCTGTTGGTTTAATTACAACTGTTAATACGCCTACTAAACTAGACAGGCTGGATTTGGGTGTCCATTCATGTGCCAATCTGTTAATCTATGAATAAAGAACGCTTAGAAATGTATGAATTAGAATATGAACTGCTGATTAAATAATAAATCAGCCGTATTAAAAAGTGGACGATGATAATGAGACAAAGCTTGAACTCACGGAATAGTAAAAAAGAAGGATTCCGCGCTGTCCAGTGGCGTAACTATAGGGTGGCAGGAGTGGCAAAATGCCACGGGCCCCCACCCGGAAGGGGCCCCCGGATCCCATGAGGACGGGGCACCACCTTATTCTACAGCATTGAAAACGAATGCTATCTTAGAGCGAGGACCCCAACCGATGAAATTGCCAGGGGCCTCAAACGGCATAGTTACGCCACTGGCGCTGTCATACTAAAGCGTGAAGCCACGTTTATGTATGTCTGTCATTTGAAGTGATTATATCAATGTGTGACGTAAGTTGCATGTCAATTTGGAGCACCTGCGTAGCTTGAACGTCTAGCTAGAGACTTGTAAAAAAAGAAGGACTTTGCGCCACTGAGTCCTTTTTTTACTATTTCAATTAATTCAGGCTCATCACCCGTTACGCTCCGAGCTAAAAATGTATGATTAACTAACTGTGCCCGCGGTTTCACCCGCGTTTATGGTTAATGTTATTTAGCCTATAGCCTTCCTCGATAAATTAACTATACAACACAAAAAGAATTTTTCAATTCGGACCAGTAGTTCCTGAGATTAGCGCGTTCAAGCAAACAAACAAACTTTAGCTTGATATATAAGTAATAAATATAATTTATTGACATTTGGCAGGTGTACCTACTTACCTAACGTTCTGTATAACAGATGTATATTTACTCATAAGTAATTAGTAACGTTAATGTTTATAATACCAACAATTTTGTTTCTAGTGGAATTCGAACCTAGACGTCTTTATATTCTCAAGCAGATCTAAGGCAACGTGGCTATTTTCAGTCGCTTAATGTAATACCTATAAAATAATCCTGCAGATGACACTGAAGCTCTATTTTGCTAAAGAGCGTAGGTGGCGACGGTCAGGTCAGCCTACAGACCGGTCCCAGAGGGGCGGCTAAATGAAAGATTTTATCTGTCAACATGTTTTGTATTTCACTTTTTATAAAATATACAAAGTAAACTGTATAAATGGTCAATCTTATTCGGTCATAGCATCAGGCTGCTCGTTTCTGAACTTTCGCAACATCTCAAACTGTGCTTAAGATTTTTTTATAAACAGGGAACTTATACTTAAAGTTACGGGTCAAGACATTACTGTAAAATCGGGTGTGATAACTTGAGATTTACGACAAGAATATTAGGGGTCATATATTTCATTTCCTCTATAATGCAACAAAATTTAGATTTATGAAAAACACGTAGTATGCATACATAATAGATTTCTATTATGAAAGACACTATCTGTCTATATATATATAATATAATTTGTTTAGGTCTTGGGTTTAAATGAGTGGACTGTATTTTTTGGGTAGAATAAATTTGTACTGTAACTATAAAATAACTGTTTACATCGGCAAGTAATTAAATATTACTTGCCGATTATATAATTATATAAATAATTATAAAAATTATATTATAATTATAATATAAATTATATAATAATTGATTACGCGTAAGTATATAAATTACGCGTCACGTTGTTTGTCCGCGATGAACTTTGAAATTATCGGTTATACTTAATCAAATTTGCACACCGTGTGCAGTTTGATCCGACTTGAAAGATAGGATAGCTTACATCTCAATTTATTTAATCCCATTATGTGTCTTTGCATGTTAGGCGGAACTAAGTTCGCCGAGTCATATAAACCAATAATGTACGCAATAAAATTTGGCACGCAAAAAGCTAGTAACTTATAATCACACACGATAACAAAATGACCCGAGACGTATCTCCTCTGGATTTATCTTAGAAAGCACTGGCTACATTTATGAGAGGATTATACTTACTATTACCGTTACATTCCTTCTCCACCCATTAACTATTATGATATGATTGATTGGATAAACTGACTATATCTTTGTATGCATTACACAAGCTTTTAAATGGATACCGTGTTTACTTTTATACCAAGAATGTATTATTATTAAAAACTTATTTTTTATGAGATTTATGTAAGTGGTAATCATTTCTTTAAACATATTGCCGATATCCTCTTATACCTACAAGCTAAAAATCTCCTTGAGTAACGTCGTACAATTTAATAAAATACGGTAAAGTAACTCTGACTATGCAACCGAAGTATATTCACAAAGCAAATGTACTCAATGTACATACAATAATATTAGAAAGACGTTAATATCAAACTTTATTCTTTAAGACCTTTTTAACAATTTCATATTGATGGGATTTTTTGAAAGCCTCGTTGGTCTAGTGGTAACATGCGCCGCCTAAGGACCAAGAGGGCCCGGGTTCATATCCCAAAAAAAATAGTGGCTAGTTATTTCAATATTGAAATTACTCAGTAACTGTTGGAATCAGGAAGTGGGCTGTCTAAGCACCCCCGTGCCTCGGAAAGCATGTTAAGCCGTTGGTCTTGCACCTCTCTCTGGTCATGTCAAATTGCCGTCTCACCGGACTATGAGAGTGAAGGAACAGAGAGTGCACATGTGTTTGCGCACACAATATCTCAGTCCTGCACTATAATATCTCCTGTGCAGATGGCTATTCCTTGTTGAGATTGGCTGCCGTGACCGATATCGGTTAGGAGGACATTATCGATGGGTTCAAGCCCCTAAGGCTTCCCTAGTTCCAAACTACATAGTATAGCAAAATAGAAGTGAAAATAAAATAAAAAATCTACTTATACTTATTTCATCTACATACTTACTTCAACATTTCCAATGGGTGAGGAAACTGGATACGTAGATGCATTTTTTCTTCTATTAATAATTCCATTTTGATAAGCCATCATTGATTTACTTATAAATTGTTTTAATAATAATGCGCCGCCACATGTACATATTATGTAAAATAGTTCTAACCTACTTACTGTTCGGTTGATGAATTTTTAGACTTTCCATCTGTATATGAGTCACAGGTCTCAGTCACGTAGCTGCACCATTTTAGTCCCATGGTAAATTTATTTTTTTAATTAATGTTTTTTATTTATAATTATTTTTTTATAAATTCTCCAGACTAACACACCAATTCCCTAGTTCCAAACTAAGCTTATAAGCTTGTGCTATGGATACTAGGTAAACGGATAGACATCCCCCCCCCCCCCGCCGGGGTCTTCGGTTTGTCGTACCGGGGGGGCTTAGTAGGCCCTGGGTACCAGGACAGGGATAGACATACTTAAATACTTTTTATAAACATTAATGACTCGAGTACAAATGTCCATGTTTATCACACAAAACATTTGCCCCTGACGGGATTCGAACCCTCGACCCTTGGTTTCGTGGCCAGGGTCTCTGACCACTCGACACACGGGCCTGTCAATATATAAACATAGTTCTTGTACCATTGGTAAATTTCTTATTAATAAGGAATCGCTGCAGGCGACTGCAAGTGTATATGCGTTAGCCTTTCATGGTGGACCTGTATGCCTCACCCGTCGGAACAGATCACTGCCGCTCTCCTAACACTATAGTCGCCTGTTTTTCGTATCAACATAACAAGGTCATAGAAGCGCCATCAACCTAATGTGCCCTGTCCTGAGCCTCCAACAGGCTAAGGACGGCCCTATGCAAGCGAGTATAGGCAGGCATTAATGCTAAGGCTGTATACATCACCCTTTCTGAACAGATCACTGCGTCCCTCCCTACACTATGGTAAGCTGGGTCGCCGTGCCCAAAGCTGCACCAGACGTGGGTTGCGCAAGGCACTTGCCTATACAAGGCCTGCTCGTAGGCGGGCCGCTTTTGAATCGGCTCCTACGCATCGTCTGATTGCAGTACCGCAAATAAGTCGATTAATCACAGCTTTTGCACCGTTATTTTGGATTTGAATTTCACTTTTGGTTTGATATTAGTATGCTATTATCTAGGTTCAATGTTTGAGCAATGGGTTCATTCTATCCAGTTAACTGTTTTTGGTGCAAATAATGCAGACATGTACCGACAACCTATGGATTGATCTAGCTACCTAAGTAATAAAACATTAAAATCTGTAGGCGGTCTAGAGAAGGTTTTCAGAACTAAATGAGTTCCAATTAACAAAGGCTAAAGTTAAACAATCCAACGTATTCAATAACATATATTAAGTTAAGTAACTAGGTAACATGGCCTATTGCACCCCTTCAATGAGGGTTTTTGAATTAAAACATCCAAAAGATGGCGTAAATGTGACTTGCGGTCTTGTCACCCTTCTTATTGGTTAGCTGTCAGACCAAACTCACATGCTGTCAACAAGAAGCCAATAGTGACAGTGATAAGACCACGAGACTCCCTCGTGCCATTTAGCGGTTTTTGTATTTTTTAAAAATCTCATTAATTGGCACTCAATTTAAAAAAAAAATTAGGAAACAATACAATAAACCGAATACCGTTAAAAAAAACAAAACAATTTTAGGTTTTATATCTTAATGAATGGCAAAACTTAACTGCCAGATATTTTAAAAATCTGACAACCTTTTAAATTTCATTTGAGTCTCTTAAAAGTTTGTTAAGGTAAGTGCTCCCTGTTTTAATAGTTTGTATGATAAATTATTGTGGTTATCCATGTTTGTTGATATATTTATAGTTTTGTACAGTTAATACTACCTATTTTTGTTGAAATTTTACAGTTTAGGCCGTTAGAATTCAGTTTATTGCTATGCCAACAATTGGTAAGACAATAAACCTTGATTCCAATTTATTGGCTCAATGCCAATAATTTGGGTTCTTTTATCATTACATTTATTTTTGTTTTTAGCCTTTATTTACATAATCATAATGTGTTACATTAAATTTTAAAAAAACATTATGTTCTCTATAACATTTTCAAATGTTGGCCCCGTGTTAATAATGAAAAATCTAATTATTTATAGCAGTGCCAGGAATAGGTAATAACATGCCAATAATTGGTTTTTAGATATTGGAGATGAAGATTGGGAAGATGAACTGGGATTCATCTTATATCTTTAAAAGGGAACAATCCCCAGAAGGTTCCCCTCTAACGATGCCGCACATTAAACTAAATACTTAGGCAAAAATAAAGATTTAACTTTTCCAGAAAGACAAAATTGATTAAGTACCTTACTAACTGACTAAACTTTACGCTACTTCCCTAGCGGGGTAGGCAGAGAGAACTGAATGCTATATGGCACGATACTTTCACACCTTACTTGCTTATTCAACATTCATCATCCTTTTCATACAAGCTCTACGGTTTTTATGATTCCTAACATACCAATATAGACCTAAAATTAAAAAGGTAAATGATTTAAAAAATATATAAATAAACAAACCGTACAAATTTTTGAAGAGGATTAACACGACGACGACGAGGACATTAAAAAGGTATATATATACCAATTTCTTTCTGGAAAATAAAATTTGCAGCAACAATCGATAAACTATGATAACGATGAAATTGAAAATAAATACACAACTAAATTAACAAATACAAATTTTAACATTTTGACATAGAAAACTTGAAGGTGGTGATGATGATTTTTTCAATGAAGTGGTTACTGAAGAAATACAGCATCATTCCGTACAAGACACCCAAGATTTTAAGCCCCATATGTTAGAAGTCACTCATACTGCACAGATTCATAATATCAATATGTAATAAAGAAACCTCAGATGTGCACCAAGTCAAACACACACGTATATTATACTCACAATATTAACTTCCCTCAACCAAAATCATGAGAAGTTTAACTACTTACATGTATAAAATTGAAGTGAGTACAATTGTTGAAAAAGGCTCCATTTTCGTGTCCTGATATTGACATCTAGGCAGAGATATGCAGAGATAAATCTCTGCATCTAGGTCTTAATGATGTCGTTTCACCTAAACCACTAAAACATAAAGGAGTTAGAAATACAAGAAAAACACAATTTGTCCTTAGGTTGGCCGCAAGGCAAGAATTGGAAAGGAAAAAGAAAAATAAAAAGAAAAAGGAGCACTCCGGATAAATTATATTCTATTCGATGCTTACTATAAAAACTCGGCCATCATTTTCTGAACGAAATATTTAACATTTATATGAGGTTTTGTTTAAGGTATAGCTTAAAATGCCAATAATTGGCTTTACTCTATATTGCAATGAGTTACAGAAACACATCCACATGTAGAATTTAGCGCGAAGAGAATAACTGTATAAAATATTACGTGCTTGTGGAAGAACGGGCTCTATAAATAAAGCATTAAATACGTATGGACACACCTCAGAGGCTTCGTATTACTAAAATTACAAATGTACTACACTAGTACTACTAAAGTAATAGGTAGTAATAGGTACCTAGTTAAAAACTTCTAAAAACTATTTCAAGTTTACCGCGCTCCACAGTAAAAACTCCTTAGCTAGCGCCATCTTGTGGAACTCTATTCAACGTCTTACTTAACGATTTGTGCTGCCATCTATTGATAAGACGCAGAAAGTTGTGTATAACCGATCATAGACAAAACGGATTCTTTATTATGAATATTTGATAGCAAATAGATGGCGGTAGTGGCTTTTTAAGTCGATAAATGGCGGCGTGCGTCACCCCACTGCGCAATCAAGCACGGAAATAACTAAACAGCTGTTCTACAATATTCGGTCGGGCAACTCAGGCAGCAGCAGCAGCTGTATGGTCACGCCAGTTTTCCTTGGAGTCGCGATTGTTTGGACAGTTGCTTTCTCATTGTTGTGTCATTCGCCGTGTAGTTTGGACTATTCTTTCGTGCAATTTCAAAGTTTATTGCTGCCACAGTATTGACGTTTGAAGTGTGTGAATTGCAAAATAATCCGTAAGCTACGCTGGCGCTATGTTTACTAAAATTCATCGTTGTTATTGTGACTCAAGTTGAAATGTCTCGTGAATACGTGGACCGCGAGGAGAGTTCCGCTGTGTTATGTCAATAGAATCTCTTACAAAAAGTGATTTAGTTTTATTCTAGTTTAATAAATTAGTAGTTGACAATGTCTAACCCACACAGTTCTGCACTGAGGGCCCTGGCCTTAGAGTACAAAAGCCTCCAGGAGGAGCCTGTGGAAGGATTCAGAGTGAAGCTTTTAGGAGAGGACAATTTGTTTGAGTGGGAAGTCGCAATCTTCGGTCCACCAGACACGTTGTACCAAGGTGGTTATTTCAAGGTAAGTTCTGACCGCAGTGGCGAAGCAATGACCTGATAATCATATTTTTGCTTCAAAATACAGAATTCATTAACAAATTGTGTTTGTGGATTTTTTCGTTGAGCAATGGAGTAGTTTGACCCGAAAAGGAAAACGTGCATAATAAATATTTCGTGTTATCTCTGCAGTGTTTAAAAAAAATACCATGTGGGAGACTTAGAGAAACTACAAATACCTTTGTTACTGTAACAACAGTTACTAGCTATATTTATTATTTTTGCTACCCTCTGACCAAGCTTTATTTTAAAAAAGAATAATCTATATTTATTAGAGAATTTACCAAAAAGCAAAAAAAAAAACAGGTGAAATTGTTTTACCTGTATAACAAATGGTAGGTAACTACTTGTAAATTACACAGATAACAGACAATACATGTTATTTCCATCCATTCTCCCATTTATTAATCAAATTAGTTATCATTTTACAGTCTTTTGTTATTATTTACAAAAAAGTTACAAGTAGCACATACTGATCACTGTAATGACTGGCAATAATATGTGTGATTTGATGTAGAAATCTTTTCTTATTTTGTTTAAATAATATTTTTTTTCTACTTTCCTCATTTCTCAGTACTCTCAATAAGTCAAACTAATTACTCATATGTATTTAATAAGACTATTTAATGATGAATAGTGTAAAATCAAGAAAAATGTGTTTAAGTAGTTTATTATTATACCTTCAAGTAAAATAACTCACTCAATAAGTACCTACTTAATTAAAAAAGCAATAAAAAAAATTGTGAATTTCTTCATTTTTTTTAGTTATAATTTTTTTTTTTTATGTAGGTAAAATGTACCAATTACATGTTTGTAATGGATATTGGAAGAGTAAAATGTTTAAATAAATGTAAACTTAATATAGTAAGAATATTTTGACAGGAGCGTAGTTAGTTTCAAAAGAATACTTAACCATTTTGTAAAAGAGTTTAATAAGTGTTGGAAATCAAAATCATTACATAAATGTGATTTTAAGTTATATGGTTTAATATTGAATACATAATGTTTAAACGTCTCGATACTTTATTTTGCAACTTACTTAATTTAATTAATGACATTTACTGAATATTTATCATACCCACACATTCTGTTTATAATGACTATTCAATATGTTAACTTGTAAGTTTATCTAGGTTATTTGAATTAAGTAATTGTACAAAAATCAATATTAATATTGTAATTACTTTGTTTCAGGCACATATGAAATTTCCTCCGGACTATCCATATTCACCACCTTCAATTAGATTTTTAACAAAAGTATGGCATCCAAATGTATATGAGGTGAGTACCATCGTAAATTTTATAATCACATACAAAATATACCTCCATGTAAAAATAAATTTGTTTAGAAAATTTACCTTCTTCATAAATGGCAGTTTTAACAATATTTGATTAAATGTATGTTAATAAGTATTTTTATTCTGGGTTCTATAAACTAATGTTGTCTTTAATTACCTTAAATACTAGGTATTGAATATCTAACGTTGGAATCCTCCAGAGTTTAAAAACAATACCTACATCCTATTTAACTCTTTTTTTGTGGTTACCTGTTGAGTATTAATTGGTGCACAATTTTTTTTAATTCTTTCCATTGCCAAATATAGGAAGAACTAGCTGTGCCCGCGGTTTCACCCACATTTATGGTTAATGTTATTTTAGCCTTTACCCTTCCTTGATAAATGCGCTATCTAACACTAAAATAAATTTTCAAAACGGACCAGTACTTCCTGAGATTAGCGTGTTCAAGCAAACAAACTCTTCAGCTTTATAATATTAGTATAGATTATTTTCCTCATAGGGGGCTCTCTGATGCATAATGATTATTTTTAAACCTACTTATCATTTCTAAAATTAGCACATTCAAACAAACACACTCCTTTGCTCTATTTTTTTGGTCTAAATTTAATACAATTTATCTGTACCTTATAGACCACACATCTGTAACTTACATATTTTACAAGTTCTGTTGTAACTAAATCAAAACAAATGTTTCATATAGATGAGCTTATATTTTTAAGATATTGCAAAAAAACCACCAAAGTCAGTGACAAATATTTATATAAGTGAACACATTTATACCTTTTGAAGTAAAAACACGTTAAATAAACCAGGCCCTGCAATATACACAGCCACCAAGAATGCTAAACTAATATGGAGGAGAGAAATAACTAACGAGATTTTCTGAGAAAATGTTGCATACTATATTTTTTCATCTTAAGTAATAAGCTTACATGCGTCGTCAGGCAGCCAACATGGTAATTATTATGTATTTATGAGGTATTGCCGCAGTGATCTGTGGGTACTTATGTATTTCATTTAAATAGACCCTACTTTTTAATTATCTACCTCCAAAAATAATATTATATTCTAGCTGTCATTTTTAAATACCATTATGACGTTTAGGTATTTTAAATTATATTTTCAGTTTATTTAAACCACGACTTATAAAGTAGTAAATGTCATGAACGTAATATCTGTACTTAACAATAATTTTGTCGTAATGGCATTATCTTACTGATCCAATTACAATTTGCATGGATTCGCTGGAGGGCAATTTACAGAAAAATATATTTTTTTATACGTTTTGTCTATTATTTAACGGATTTATGGCGGAAAATGGTATATACAATTTCGTTTGGATCTGATGACTTCTTGAATCTGCTATTTCTCGGAAAGATTCTCTATCGAATGAAAGAATAATACAACATTTAACACCCCTGTTTTATTGATGGAGTACCTACACAATGCGCAACATTTGCAGAAATGTCGATTACGATTAACTAAATAAATAAGAGCAAGAATTCTGTTTCAGACTGTACTCAGAATTTTCCTACAAATAAAATCACCTTTATAATCGTGATTATTGTCAATGTTGTCATAAATAAGATTTCCTCAAGGATGCTGCAATTATATTATTATCATTATACCTTATCATCGTTCGCTCATATTGGAAATACTTGTTATTTGTTCAGAGAGCTTACATGTTGAATTGAATACTCTTGTTTGTGCATATTATACATAGATGGGAGTCCCTATATGTTTGTCGGTCCAGGCCAGTTCAAGATTAAATCTAGGTAGCCGACTTAGGAAGTAGGTAAAATATGTCGCTAATCATTAATGAAGTCTGTTATGTTAATTTAATATGGCATAAGAATAAATCCCTATTCACTTTGTTGTCCTCTTCCTTTATTTTTTTTTGTAATTTAGACAGATAAATAGATGTCTAATAACTAACTAACTAAACTTCACACCACTTCCCTAGCGGGGTAGGCAGGTATAAATAAATAATAAATTATCCAGACTGACACCAATTCCCTAGTTCTAAACTAAGCTTATGCTTGTACTATGGATACTAGGTGAACGGATAGACATAATTATGTACTTAATTACATTTATAAACATCCATGACTCGAGCACAAATGTCCATGTTCAGCAAACGAAACATTTGCCCCTAGCGGGATTCGAACTCTTGGTTTCGTGGCCAGGGTCTCTGACCACCCGACCAAAGGGTCAGTCAAATATTAGACAACACAAATTGGTCTGATTCGTAAAAAACTTAGGCAGTTGTACGTATTATGAAAATAAAATGAACAAAGGTTATGTAGGTTATTATTTAGTTAATCATAAATTTAAGATGAAACACCCAGACCCAAGACCAATATGTACAATGTTTCATCAACAACAAATTTTCCCACAATGGAGATTCACACCCCTAATTCGATTCGCGAAGTCTGAGCCATTGTACCAAATTGGTAAATAGCACTACCAATGATTGTCAAAAACAGCAAGTTCGACAGCAGTACCAGTTATTGTAGTAAACTAAACTCTTATCTAATTAGGAGTTACTAGGAAAAACAGCTGCGTTATACTTATAGATAGATGGGCAGACAAGACAATGAAGTTTCTTAATTACTAGAGGTTTTTGTTATCATTATGTTACTTAACGCTATAAGCAATACATGTACGCAGTATAAAATACCTACGTTATTTAATTGTTAGGAAATCAAACATACTTACTTGCCTTCGTATCTTAAGAAATAGAAACCGGCCGAATAAATCCAATTCTCACGCAATTGCAAAATTATGTATATTTATGGACAAAGCTTTATTATACCTTTGTGGATATCAGTTCTGCCTCAAAAAATTATAAAAAAATGGTGCATAATACACAATAACTAACACTTTTGCAATGTACTTTAGATACATAAAGATATTGTCATTTGAACAGGACAAATAGCATTAGCGTTTAGGTAGAAGAGAACCACAATTGATCGTAGTTTTAGATTATGAGAGAGCAACGACAATAGCAATTGTTTTAATTTATAGCTATTTAATGCCAATGTACTCTAATTCATGAATAGGGATTATATGTGACGTAATAGGTACTAATCAGGGCAACCTCAAGTACATATGCTGTCAAAACAATCGTACTGACACATTTACCTAGATTTTTTTCTATGTTATGTGAACATCTAATTAAGAAATTGGTTTACGGTCATGAAAGTTTTTACTTGAACTATCTATCTATGTCACATTGTCTGAGTCAAAGTATTTTGTTTCGAAATAATTCCAGAAAATCTCTACGAATTTGATACTTTCGTAACTTAAGCATAATAAGACATCGTCAAAACTCCTGCTTTTTATTAATTTTCAATATTGTCTGCATTGCATATCACAGGTAGTGTTGCTTGTCAGGTCCTTTGGAAGGCTTGCATGGAGGCACAGCACACGACCGACATGTAAATTGTTTCAGTATGAATGTAGGCTGAGATATACTATTGTTAGCAAATCCATACCAATGAGTCCTTGCTAACATTATAAATACGAAAGTACGTAAGTTTGTCTGTCTATCTGTTACGGTTTCAGGCCTAAACCATTTGACCAATTATGATGAAATTAGGCACAAAGTTTGACCCTAAGTAAAGACATTAGACTTTTTAACTGACTTTAAAATAGGAGGAGGTTCTCAATTCGATAAGAGTTTTTGTAGAATTCTACACGCGGACTTCCGCGTGTAGAAGCTGTTGTTTAGAGTAAGTCTTTGTAATCATTAAACTTAAAACTTGACTACGTGTAGTTATCACCTGTTACTATTGTTCAGAACGACTGCGCCAAAATCTCGTACGATGCGTTATGTACATACACGGAAGGCTTTCGTTTTCGTATCCACTTCATAGCCGCAAAAGGAAGTGTAAACAGGGCGGTACATGCAGACTAACTGTTTGCAATAGACGACAAGGCCATTGCTCCATGATGATAAAGCTTGTTTTTCCGCATGCTCTGTACCAGGGTTTCTTAACCTTTACAAAGACAATTCGAACAGGACGCATTACGAACTTATAGAAAAATCTTAGGCATTTAGATGTTTTTTTATTATTTTGTCACCCACGGATTAAAAATTAGAATACGGCATTTATTTGTCAAAAGATAAATTTCTCACTTTTGCTACTATCGGTCTGGGATCCATAGAACCAAGTTAAAATTTTGATCGTATAAAAACATATTCATCGGTGAACGACTACGCCAAACTATAATAAAAATATATTTTTTGGTTCCAAAGTAGGTACCTACCTACGCTAGGTAAAACATTTATGCTTAGAATAATCAGAAGAAACTTGTTTAAAATCGTTCAGTCAACGCTACAATAAAAATAATAATATTCAGATCAATATTCGTAGCTTCGCAAAGTCAAACAGGGTACATAATAATGAGATTTTATCCAACTGCTGTCTGGGGCACCACACTAGTATGTATACATTATCTTTTTGGATAACGTTTTCACAGAATTGAGAAAGCCGTCGACGATTCCCTGCCCGGGACAATATTTTTAGCTCGCATCGCTGCTAATCTCTTATGCCCTTGGCATTGCCAATAGCCACGGCCACTTTCTTATATCACGTTTGACCTTACTTAACAAATAAGAATTGGTTCAAGGTATAAACGTTTGATAAACTATAACTTAGACCCATCCCGCTGTTGTAGAAACTACATAAAGATTGAATTTAAACTAGCGAAGCGAGTTGGCTAAATTAATGTTGTTTGCGAATTGACGGGATCGTGTAGGCCAAATTGATTGCTCGGTGCAGCGGGCGGGTTCACACGCATTCCAGACGGTATACACTATCATCACTCCAAGAAAAAGCTGAGCAATCTGGAGACGCACAGGAAATTATATGATACGAAACTATTTCGATTGAGTACAGTTTACAGTAAAGTCATTACCGTCGTTATTCCATCTTCCATTTTCTTGTAATAAAAAGTATTTTAGACCGACTATTACAATAATTTGCCACCCTGCAAAATTAATCTTGGAAACCTTGTGGATTATATTTGGTAGGTAGGTATGATCGTGTACCTCCGACCGTAAACTTTCTAAATCCTGTATTTTATTCAAAGCAACCAGTTTAATATTTTCGGAGATATCTTGTTGTTTTGGACTCAAATTTTCTGCCTACGCTGCTTACTTAATAGAGATTGCCATAAATTTTACATTATTTATTGGAAATAATCGGCTTCTTGACTGCATAATATAAAAACGCGAATGTAGTAAATAATCAAATTATGATTTATACAGAAACTTTGTCAATGGATCGGTTTAATCTTTGTAAAAGCTTTACCTATGTAAGGTAGGTATACATAGAATAGGTAGCAATGAATAAGACGGATTGTTGGCGGTCGCATACTCCACACTATGTATACAAACATTTATTAGTGAGGAAGGTTTTCATAGATATAATAAATATCATCAAATTACTAGATAACACAATCGAGACACTGGATAGTCACAATATAATCTCTTGTGATGAGGCTCCTCAAAAATGAATGTCAATACCTCCTCCAAAAGAACCAAAAATTGGATGACAGACCAATGTTGCATTTACGACGGTGTGCGATCTTGTAAGTTTTTCATTCTCTGAAAACCCGCAGTAAAAATGTGCGCATTTCAATCACTCAAACCTCCTCGACCTTTAATGCTCCTGTGTTCTCGTCTCGAACACAAAAAGACACAATCAAAGTCATTGTGTTGATTTGAATGCTGCACGGCGCAGCTGAGATCTGGGCCCGGTTGCAACACTGTTGGCGTCTTTGACCCACGCCTGCGAACGTTTCAGCTGCATCGCGGCTGACCCACTTTTGAAACACACTTCTTCTAACTTCATGGCGCACTGAATTTTTCTTTTGAAGACGTTGCGCTTCGCCGTTTTCACAAAATAATGGAGAGGATCAAAATTCACCGCCTTTAGTTTCAAATTGGTGCTTAAATGTTCATAAAAATACGTACGTATATCAAAACATCACAATATAGCAACAATACCTAATCTTGACCGTTTTTGCGAAATCAGATATTGGTTTACTTAATTGCACACGCAACAATACATGAAATCTTAAAAGTAGGGCGCACCGCAGTGATGTTGACTCGATCACTATGGCACTATTTGTAGTGGATATATAAAAATTGTGTGATTTTTGATATGCCCAGGATCGCTCGGGTTTGTCAGTAAATATTTTGTTATATAAAAACCTCCCTAGTACCTATTAAAAATATCTAACCAAATTGGTCCAGCTGTTCTTAAGATTTTCTTTTGCCAATAAATTTAGTGACATTTCTTTATTTATAACATACTTAGTACTTAGAATTCAAATATAGTTAGTTGCGATTGCTTACAATAATATAAAAGTGAAAAATCACAAGTGACTATCAATATTTTTGTCAGACACATAATAAGTATTAAGAATTATCATTGTTACCCACCAAACTGACTGAATAACTAAAGCCTGTGTGTATTCGTTGGAAGAAAAACTCATGTAAATAAATCTATTGTCTGCACATTTTAGTGCTTGCTCGCACTATCTACTCCATTACGTGTAAACGACATTACCAATTTTATTTATTTACGCCGTCGTTTAATCTTGCCATCTATAGGCTTCTTTCGGTCGTAAATATTCCTGGAAGTGGAAGTAATAATCATCGTCAAGAAAAACATTATTGCGAAGTAACATCCTTTACAAAACATTGAATAATTTAGGAGAAAAGCATTGATATTTTTGCAAATATTTACGTATCCTGCTTAAATAAAGACCGCTGCCATGAAACCCTGAAGAAAACATACGCACTTAGACTTTGTGGATTATTGCGTGAAATAAAATGGAAGTCAGCGGCAAACCACTCCATTAAAACTTTAAAACAGCCACAAGGGTCATTTGTCTGCGTTTTATTCCACGTAATAGTTACGACCCTGAACATTAAGGAATACGACCGAAGAGAGTTACATGTACCTTTGTATGCGAGTATATCAACATACAGCTGTTAAAAATTCCCAGTAGAGACGTAGTTAGTTTCTGAGACGTAAGCGAGGCTTTACGCATACATGCAGGTCATTTCTAAAAACTACGCCTCTAGCCGGTTATACAGTTTTCGCTGCGGGCGTTACCGTTAACTTTAGAAGAGACAGTTGTCGAGTCACATCGCGAATAATGTTAAAACATAGCGGGTCATCAGTCCTTTACCGCATTTGCCTCTGATTCACCTCGCTGTGACGCGTTCTAGCACGCTGTTTGCCTCCCAAAATGTTACTGAAAAACATTAATTGTTTATCCTTTGTAGAAATCTGTTTCTTTGTAGTGTTCTTGAAATTTTCAACCACGATTCTGAAGCAAAATATAGATTTATTACTGACGAACTGCATGTTTCGGTCAATTTCCAGCAATCAGATGAGAAACTATTTTGATGTCTATTTATAAAACTCTATTCATATAACGATATTAATAAATCGTAAAAGCATTTGTAAAATCAGTTTCTAATTAAACCATTATCAATCTCAATATTTAGTTCAGAAAATAAAATCGCATTGTTTTTATTTCCTAAACAACAAAAATACGATAGTTGTAAAAACAGCTTCTCAAACAATGATGTCAGTATATCTAGGCATCCGTATGTTAATCTAGGCTATTCAAACAAGCTATGAAGAGTGAATGAATAATGCGATGAATTAGAAAATAGTAAACGACGCGACGGCTCCGTTTTTACACTGAATACATTTATAGTCGTCCATTATAAAAGGTACGTTTTTATTGAGATTTCATATATGCTCTGTAGAATGCCGTTGTAAGCCTAGACGTTGAAAAATTCACGTCAAACAGGATGCAGTACAGGTTGAACGACCTTTGCATGATGCCACCGACGAAGATGGTAACCAACGCATTACGTTTAATTTAAACGCATGGGAAACCTAGCGTTGATGAGCTAATTTGGAATGATACACTAAATTAATGTTTCGACTTTGTTCTTTTAAAAAAAAACTACATAACCATATGGCATTATTAATTACTGTAGGTGTAAACAAATTAGACTGACCTACGCTCCATAAAGATTTGAACGGGAAAGAAAAACAAGACCATTTGGCGCATTTTCAATAATTGTTTGTTTTCATTTCCTTGTGGAAAAACATTATCTGCGGTACATCGCCGTTGGCACTCCCCCGGCCTTGGGGTAATTAACCTTATTCCTGATCCCGATGACCTGCGTCGCGGTGGTCGATCTGAACTTGTGCTACATTCACGCGCTTCTTTAAATAAAGCCCCAGTGATGCCCGAGCCGACTGCACGGCCGACCAGCGCTCGTGCCAACATTTCAATCGCATACCCCTTTGTGTTAGCCACGTGGACGTCATTTTTTGCGGCGCACTGACATCAGGTCGCGTGACGTCTGCGAGGACCACACGTCACTTAGCCAGTTCATACGGAACTTGCAGAACGCACTGTCAATTCTCTGTGTACTGGTCGAAAATATTAAACAGAAGGCTAAAGTGCTACGCGGGCTTAACTTTTTCCGGTTATTTTTTTTTTGGTATTTCGAAAACGAAGCTAACGATCAAGGAAGTAATGTACAATGGTATCCTTCCTTCTTGAGCAGCTTAATGTATTAGCCATTATCCGCTTTTTAAATGAGTATCTTTATAAATACATTTTTTTAAAGGTATGTTTTATTGCCTATTTTATCCAATGCATATTTGAAAAAAGGCTGTATTATGAAGGCTAAAATGCCCGAAATATTGGGAATACAACAAAAGACTACTTAATTATTTAAAAAATCTGTTTCATGTTAATAACTTTTATACATAGATACACGTTTACATACATGTATGTAGATATACTATTAGTAAAAGCCTTTTCTGGTTTAAAATGAAACAACTAATTTCGTTTAGTCCTTAAAGTACTTTTATTCTGGTTTCCTCGCTCTGATGGGCGTGTTCGGGCTAGTCGTCTTAAAGCTGCAACATACACAATGTGACGACAAAAACGCGGGTAGGTGAGTAGTAAGGCGGGGGCGCTTCCGCGGACAATGCGTCAGCGGGCCTTCAACCCACCGCCGACCAGTCAACCCAAGGTCCTCGCCAGCCGGATCATGCGACTCAACCTCAATAAATACGACATGGCGATTCCGCAAAGCAACCGCTCAATCTAAACTGCACGCTTTAAATACGCAACACGATTTGTGCCCCTATATTCATCTTGTCCATTATAAACAACGTCAGAAAATCAACTGGTCCATGTAAATTCTCGTCCTAGCCAACGAATTTCGTCACGCTAGATTGATTGCGCTTGCATTCGCACGGGTACGCTTTGGACAGTCTCGATCGAAATTACTAGATTTTTCTGGCACTAGCATCGTAAACATTGTGTTCTCGAGTGTTTCCCGATTTAGAGGTCAGAATACACGCATTTTCTTTGTGAGGAAGCGCGCGATGAACCGGTGGCATATTTTTAGCCGAGGGCGTCGTTCTCTCGCTATGGACGAGGTGCTTTTGCGTTATCATCGTGGCTGAAACGCAGATGTTACACCTTTATTTTTGCGTTACAAATCATTTAGATTTAGCTACTTTTATATATCGGATGAAAATAAACTTTATTCGGCTTTGCATTAAAATCTGAGATGAATAACCAAGTAACATCATGTTAACTTTTAGACCTAATTCATAAAATGCGCTAGATATCTCAACCTAATCATCAGAACTAAAACTTGAACAATGCTTTCTGGCATTTGCAAGAAAAATAATAATCGGTGTGAACGTTTCTGTGTGCGAAATACTGTTTCGTAGAATGGTTGGTCGCTCTGCTAGTTAGTCGCTCAAACGTTTTGAATCTGTGAATAGAATTCCCAAACTGCTAAGTGTGGAGGTGACACCATTCGAGTGAGCTGCAAACCAGCTGGTATTCCGTGGGAATAAGGTTACTCCAAAAGCCTGAAGACGAATCGGGAACATAAAAAACTAACATTAGTGTAGTCGTCTTAAACCGAGCAAAAAGCATAAATTCTACGCCGGTGCATGGCAGGATGATGAAACCTGAGTCGCTTTATTCGATAAAACAATTCAAGTGAAGTAAACACGTATTATGTGATCCGTTGTTTATATTTGTTATTGTCCTCGATATCGGTGTGACAACAATTTCGAAGCTATTGCGTGACGTCAATAAAATTGTAATGGGCTGATGGACGATATTTGGATAATTGATTTGAGTATACAATAATATTTTTAGTCCTCAGCTTCCTAGCGTTATGTTCCGTGCTTAGACATCCAGGATTTAGCAAGTCTGGTAATTACATTGAAGCGACTGCCGATCTGACCTTTGTAACCCTAAGATAGGGGAACCAGATAATTTTTGGATCATGGGTACAAATCCAAAGTTATTTGAATTTGCAGGTTTCAACCGCCGAGCTAGTGGTATAAATACGTACATAGATTTGAAAAAGCCAGAAGTACATGCTCGCACCCCTCGGTTATGAGGCGCGTGTCCTTACCATTGAGCTACCTATCCTAACCTATCTACAATAATATTTTTAGGAGATATTTGAATTTTCTTATAGAAAATTAAATGATCATTGAATAAAATGAATTATTTCATATCCAATTTAATTGTACTTTTATTATTTTATCCAAAATCTTCTCCCATCTTTGATAGACCTGATTTATGAGTCATTACGGATTAAAATTTTAAATCATTAATTAATTAGTCAATCCAAGGTACTTTGGTTTATATAAGCGTAAAAAACGTACTAACAATTACAAATCGTTAAGCCACAAGCCTAGAATTTCAATCAGCCATCGCAATAAATTCAGTAGTACGTGGCAGGACAGCACATACAATGTTAGCCTTGCAACAACAGAGTTGGTAATAAAATAAGCGATTGATAGCAGCAAAATACAAATTCAATGAAACACCGTTAGCTTAGGTAACGAACAGTGAAACCTAGTTAGAAATAATCCTACGTAGCAGAAGCCAGGTGAGGTGTGCTCGTTCGAGACGTGCCACACTCGGCCGGGACGGGACACCGTTACTCGCGCCACTCACTTTCACTGTATCATTTTGCCTTTTCAAAGCATCTAGCCTTGCTGACTTTTATTATTTTTATGAAACCATTGAAAAGCCGAGTATAAGGTATCAGCAATCTTTTACGTTTTTACTCTACATTAATTTCTCGCTTGAAAACCTATATGAAACATAAAAATTCTGCATGTTATTTTTTCCATACATTAGATTTTCATCGAGTTCAGTGAGAAAATCTTTTTGTATTCTTGTAATTTAGGTGGAGCGTCTATTTATTTTTAGTAATAGGAACGAACTGGTCAGAACACCTTGTTATTTTTGTTAAACAAATCTATTAATACCTGTTCCGCATCATTCTCATAAGTCAGGATCCTTATGTATCGTGTTTGTTTCTGCGGGTAGCTAGTTATAGTGATACACGTGACACTTGCGCTGAATCTAGGTCGTACGAAACGGAGTAGGCCTGCTCAGCTAACCGTTCAAATTTCAAAATGTTCGCGGTTCGCGAGAACTAAAATGCGGAGGATGAAATAACCTTCACGAGCCGTTGAGCAGATTACGATGTAAATGGGGTGGGTGAGGTGGGCTGGTGCTGCGAGGTCGCAAGGGCAGCGGCGAAGGTGAGCGTAGCCCTGCGTTAGCCGACGCGCCTTCCGCCATCGCCATAACGCACCCGATATCGACAGCTCCTTTTAAAGCGGGACTGGTATCACACTCGTGTGGAGAACTCAATACAATGTCAGTTTTTACACGATGATGCGACGTAACTGTTTTTACTGCGTTGTAGTACTTACATGTCTTGACAGTTCATCAACTTGTACAATTGAATGCCTTTTGTTTTTCTTTTATTAAAATATTAACATTCGTGTTGTTTGCGACTATTCTCTAAGGGTTTGGAAAATATGTTAGGTAGGTAAATCAGGTGAAACTGCATTACTTTCATAAATTTTGTATGACGATAGCATACTGTGACTCACTTAATCGTATATTCAATTGTAAAACTGTTTAATGACTTCAAAGCGATTAAAAAATTTAATTTACATAGTGATAATTGAAAATAAAGAAATATTCATTTGATAAATAAGGTGAAAAAATACGTCTTACAATTATTTGTGTACAGTGCCATATTACGCGCTATTTTATAATTGATATCTTCGCAAGTTTTCCGATTGTACGGATACATAATACAGCTGGCATGTAACTTAACGTCACAAAAGGCTAGATCAAGTTCATTCTTAAAGGATAACAGGAAATATACAATATACAATGTGGCTAATGATATAAGCTAACGTCGAATATGTACAAGCATAATTATTAAACTTACTGTACTACTGTACTGTACTACGATTTAACGCGTAATATATGTGTAGATATGTACTCATACTTCTCTACGGCGCGGTGGTAATTAGATTCTGGCACTGATTAACATTCTTGTATGTAAAGTTGTAGTTGTATTGATTGTTATATGACTTAATAAGAATTGTTGCCTAACAGCGAATGTACTTATCTGGATTTTCAGTGCGTGTAACAGATGACGAAACAGTCTTTATTATTATTTTTATTTAAACAAATATGCAATTACGATGTTTATATGAATGTTTCAGTTACGTATATAAATATGTTATTTCATGACTTTTACAAATTACCATTAAATTTGTATCTGTAACAGTGTTATTTAAACTCAACCCTAGTTGTTAAACTGACGCTCAGTTCAATTAAGATTATTTGTACAACTTACTAGTCTACGATACTTTCACTATAAAATGTTAATATAAGGTAATAATAATTGCATAATTCGTTTATTATTTACTGAAATAATTTCAAACGCAGACGGTCAGAACGGGGCTAGGAACTTCCATTTCCGATATTTCTAAAAATACATCTGTTCATTTACTTTCAAACATATGTATACCAATGTTATATTAACCCATTAGCCCGGTAGTTATCGGATTCACACTTATCTTAATAAACTTAGTGTATATGCTTAGAGATACCTCTTTATATCCCGTACAGTACTCAAATGATGTCCTAGTTTCTGACGATGGAAATGTTCGAACTATGGCTGGCATATTTCTGTCACTTCTGCCTTCAAATATGGCAATTTGTATACTTGACATGCACTAGCCATAACGGTATATCTACCCGTATACACTCATCACATACCGAGTACATGCGAGTACGTCACTATGTAGTCGACTAAAGTTTTTCCATAGATCGCTCTTACATTAATTTCCACATTTCAAGTATGAATGTATGTTAGTATTTCAGTTCAGTCCCTCATTACACTGACACATGTGTCTGTTGAATGACGCAGAGGTGCGTAGTGACTCATGTATTCTTGTAGAGGGAAGGAAAAGGTTTTATTTGTCATTTAAACTATGACTCTGAAAATACACGAATTTAATATGTTAATTTCATACGTACATACATACATACTATAGCGCCCGTCATCCCCTAAGGGGTAGGTAATCTTATTTATAGATCTGATGGGTTTGTCTGTTTGCTTGAACGCGCTAATCTCAGGAACTACTGATCCGATTTATAAAAAATCTTGTGTTAGATAGCCCATTTATCGAGGAAGGCTATAGACTTTATAATATTAACCATAAACGCGGGTAAAACCGCGGGTACAGCTAGTGAGTAATAAGCTCCTTAAACCACATTTAGCCAAATATAAAATGGAGTTGGGTTAGATGGAATTGTACAAAATGTTTACAAGTGACCAACTCGTCGCCTATACATATGCGTATATGCATGAATGTACATACAAAATCAATATATTTTATCATTAGAGGCCTTTTACGACATGCTAGGCAAGGAACACGTTCTTTCTAAGACCCAGGACAAACGTTAAAACGTAACGAAAATATTTTATATCGAAATATATTATCGGAATGTCCTACTTTTCAATTATACGAACAGCGCTACAGGAAATTGTCATTGTCGTCACATAAATAAAGTGCGTTGTTAAAACGTATCGAGAACGATTTCAATGTTTTACATCGATGAAGCCGCAGCTTTTTATAGATCGTACAGGCGCATAATACATTCGGCAACAAATCCCTGCTCATAACGGAATGATTAACAGTGAGGAATGTCCAGCCTAAGTGGGCATTTGTCAACTTAAGCGTTGGCTATGGAATCTATTGCTTACGTCAAAATGTCACTGGGTAGCTATTCCCAGGCGCGGTAATGATAGGCTATTTGTTAAGCGCTTAATTTTCTACGTTCGAAGATGTTTTACCGCGCCCACTACAGAATAAAGTACGTGTGATTTTTTCTTGTCAAATATGTATTTTTATCATTAATTGAATCTAGAAATCAGAACCGAAAGTCTAGTAGTTATGAATATCCGGTGTATCGTAATAATGATTGGCCCCTTATTGCTTTATATGCCAATTACTACAGAATACATAATAATTATACATAACGCTACATCCTGATAAAACTATGCGCGACTTAATATGTAGACACCGAAACAATGTGAGAGAGAACCTTTTTTAATATGATAATTCCAGGATCAGTCAACAAGACAGTCTGGCCCAGATGAGTGCCAAGTACGCAGCAAAATGTGTAACAGTATTTTCAGTGTCTCAACTAAAGTTTAGATTGGCCAAGACAATTTGAACATGGCGCGCCCCAGAAGATTGTCTTATTCTGAACTGAAGTACCTAACTTGAGCAATCGACTTGTTTAAAATTTAGTATGGTAAATCAAGTTATATACGCGTCCTTCGAGCTTTGTATAATTCCCAGATAAAAAAACAACCTGCGCATTTAATCTATCAGCAAGTCTAGCTTGTATGCCAATTTAATTTCAATCCGTCCAGCTATCCTCAATCTTTCGCTTTTATAATACTTACAATCTTACTTATTACTTACAATACTTACTATACTAATAATATATAAAGCTAAAGAGCTTGTTTGGCTGAACGCGCTAATCTCAGGAAATATTGGTCCGAATTGTTTTGGGCTGTAATAAATAGGCTATATAACATTAACCATAAACGCGGGTAAACTACGGGCACAGCTAGTACATGATATACGAGTCCATGATTCCAGCGATGAGCGCACTGCAGAGTGCGATCTGAATGCGTCCTCTCGAGTTTAGCACCCCTCACACTAGTTGCTTTACTGCAATCCCCATCGTTGTGCCATGGTCCCCTAACGCACGGGCACGTAAGCATTGTTATGACGGTTCCTCCGGTAATCGGTAAACTTGACGGTGGGTCGGCAACAATGCCTTTATGTAACACCCGGTTACGCATGCTCTGCGCCGCAACGGAAGCGAAATCTAAATCTTGGACCGTGAAGCATTAAATATCAAGATATAATAACGGTCTGTTGTGCAAACCTGGCCAATTTGTGTCAGAGACAGCAGGCGATGAGCGGCTGCGTCCTGAATTGAAAGCATAGTTTCTAATACTTTGGTCTCGTGATGACACGGAGTGTAATTTCATATGTCCAATATAATTCGGAATATCAGATACTTGACTTGTAATTAGATCTATTTACTATCTGTACACTTATGTGGTTTATGCTGGGTAATAACAGGTGGCGCAAAATTAATCGCTCTATCGGAAGATGTTATAATTATTGCGAATAATTTTAACATCTTCTGATAAAGCGTCGTACGTCAATCATATTTGACATTTGTGAACTACACAGCTGCAGAATACAAAAACAGACAAGTAATGGAGCGCTATACACCGCAAGAGCGTGGAATAATAAACGACTTCTTACTGCCGGAATTGGAGGAGCGGCGCTTGGTGAACATATGGTTTCAACCAGACTGTCCAACCGCACACACAGCACGAGCCTCAATGGATATTGTAAAGGAAGCGTTTCTTGGTCGCGTAATATCCCGTTTTGGCGATTTGGCATGGCCAGCAAGATCGCCCGATTTAACTGCCCCAGACTTTTTTCTTTGGGGCTACTAAAGTAAAGCTTAAAGTCGCGGGTTTATGCCGACAAGCCTTAGACAATCGCAGCCCTTAAAGAGAATATTTAACAGGAATGCGAACAGTTATCATCGGAAATATTGCGAAAAGTCATGGAAAATGCGATGCGGGCACAACTGTATACCAACACTGGCGGCAGCAACTTGACGGATATCATCTTTTCTACTTAACAGAAAAAAAAATTAAGTTCCTAATTAAGACTTCCATCACTCAATATATATATATATAAATATGTAATTCATTAAAAAATTTATACAAAAAAATATATGTATAATTTTGTGCCACCTTATAGTTCTCCCTTTATCATTTATGACTACACGTCTAGCAGCGCTCCGTTGTTTCTTCGTTGTTTCACCGTGGTTTGTTACACGCTGATAATGTAGCTTTTTTGATGGAAGATTTTTTTAAATTAGTTTAGTGGTTTAGGCGTGTAAGCGTAACAAACAAACGCACATTCGAGTTTATTATTTTAGTTAAGATTGGGACCTTCTGCCACTCCCACGTTATTATCTAGAATTATTTGTTAGTCAATATTTATATGAAGTCATTACCATTATACCTTTATCAATAGGGAAAATATAAAACTAATGACCTCACGATAGCTGCGTAGAGGTAAATATTGGTTACTGATACTGACTTCTTTATAATTTAAATCGATTCAACACTATTTAATACGTATGTCTGACTGCCTCGTTGGTCTAGTGGTAGCATGGGCCGCCTGAGGACCAAAAGGTCCCGAGTTCAAATAGAATGTAGTAATTTATTCATGTAGGCTCCACAAAAACGCTTATAGTAAATAGTCATAATAATACAAAAAATTATTCTACCGCCAGGTTCGGAACGTTGATTCTACCGAGAAGAATCGGCAAGAAATCCCGGGTCGGATCAAGTTTGTGGCTGGTTATTTCAATATCGAAATTACTCATTAACAGTCCGAAGTCAGGAAGTTGGCGGTTTTGGCGGACCCCCGTGCCTCGGCAAGCACGTTAAGCCGTTGGTCCTGCGCTGACCTCTCACCGGTCATGTCGAATTGCTGTCTCACCGCACTATGAGAGTGCAGGAACAGAGAGTGCACCTGTGTTTGCGCACACACTTGTGCACTATAATATGTCCTGCACAGGTGGCTAATCCTCGTTGAGATTGGCCGCCTTAACCGATATTATTATTATTAGTATGTGCGTCAGACAATATTTGACCCCTATTGAACATGAAACGTAAAGTAATACAACCGCCAATTCCGTGTGGTTGTTGGCATATTGAAAGCCACCTGCAAATTACATTCTCTTGGATGTTGTTGTTAAAGTAAATGGAATAAGTTTTAATCAATTTTCTTAGTAGCAACTCTCACAGCAGAGACTGGCATAAAACTGCGCGCTTTTGTAATGAACCAGATTGGTTGAATTTAACAAAACACTGAGACTATAACTTAAGTTGGGCCAGACACCTCAGGGCTATATCGATTCGCGACGAACATGTTGAGATGCAATGGACGTACCTAACTTAGAGCACATGTTACGCAATATGTATAATACCTAAGATATTAAATCCTTTTTTAGCGCTTCTCATTATCGACACAATCGAAAACATCTAAATTCAATACTATTGATCGTTTTAGGTTTCATGCTTCGATACTGTCGATAGTTCTATCGATATTGTAATTGTTTTTCAAGGCCACGATAGTATCGATAGACTATTGATATGTTATACTGTTTCTTGCAACGCTAATTCTTAGCTAGACTACACATCCCTTAACTTTCGGAACCGGTGGACATTTTTTTTTTATATGACTATTATTATAATTTGTAAGTGATTTTTAAAGCCTATGTAAATCAAAACTATTTGTAAGTATTAAAAGTACTGCTATTGCATCTTTGTAATTTTTCAACTGGGGACCTTACAGAGGATGTTTACAAGTCCAAAGGTACTGAATTTGCAGATTTTCTCACGACATTCTCATGTCTGAGCTATAATTGGAAATACGTATCTACTCAATATACCTACCAATAAGGAAATGCTGAATCATATTCCAAGTTACAAGCCCATCATGTAATAAATGATTGACACCAATCGTAACACTCTAACAATCTACTCCCATTATTTGTTAAGAAGGATCGATGTTTCACTGACCAATCCATTCACTGTAGAATTAAAAATAATCTTAGCCAACGTGAGAAGTTTCTAAAGAAATAATGTAGCTTCCTAATCTTCGACTGCATCGCTATAAAATTTTATTCGTAACTTAATTGAAACATAACCACTTACAAACATTGATAAACCAAATTGAAAAGCAAGGTTTGTAAACTTCCCTTAAAAAATAAAATTACCTAACGTTTCTATTGTGACTGGTATATCACATCATAAGGCTTATTTTTTCAATTTAATATATGAAACTACGCTATGCGAAGCTAGGTATATTCAAGTTAACGTGGATGAAGAAGGAATTCTGCTCCTATATGTATTACTAACATTATAAAGAGGAAATATTTGATTATTTGTTTGTTTGCATTGAATAAGCTCCGAAACTACTAGAGCAATTTATAAAATTCTTTCACCTGTGGAAAGCTACTTTATCAGCGAGTAACATAGGTTATATTTTATCCTCGTACTCCCACAGGAATGGGAACTACGCGCATGAAACAGCGGGGCGCTGCTAGTCTATTATATTTACAGTCACCAGCATGTTGTATCTACGTTGTGTGGTAAATCTGTACCGACCAAATCGACCACGTGAATAATTAATAGGGTAGGCTGCAGTTGACTAAATCTGCAAGAACCTAAAATAAATTTGCTTTGATGGTTATTAAGTGAGTAGTATCATGTTGTGATAAAACAGAATAAGTGCAAGTAAGACGTTTTTCGTGTGACCGTAAAAACTAGAATACCTAATTATGTAATTTGTAATTGATATGCAAATAGCAATTAAACATTTCCGGTTCTTTTTTTTCACTTCCTGTTATGCATACGTCTTTTGACTGCGCTGTCTCATCTCATTGTTTATTATAATGATATTTGACATAAAAATAAAGTTGATACTTTGACATTTACCTGAGACACAAGATCTCCCGTTTCTTTATTGACATACTTAACCCTATCTTATAATAATAAAAAAGTTCAGATCTCATGTACACTAACAGTTATAAGTCAACTTATTCAAGTCGTTTGCTAACAATAAAGTCAAATAGTTTTTATCTCCAACCTCTGACGCCTCATTGAGTCGTCAGGTGGGCGTTAATAGCGGCGACACAGTTTTAGACTAATGTCGTTGTTATCTCGAATTTAATGTTGAATTTATTACAATGTCCTAATAACGTTAAATCTACAACATATGCTAACCTACAGTAGGTTCTAGAGATTGCAATCCAGCAGCATTTTTTGGCTGAATCCAGCACATTGGGTACATCGCAGCACAGCTGGGTTGCTTGATCCAGCATTGCAATCCCTAGTAAGGATTACAATCCAGCGACATGGAACCAGCACAGCTAAAATTGTGGTGGCACCAGCTGAATTTCTGGCATTGCAATCCCTAGTAGGTTCTTTAGGTGTATCACTCTCATCTTGTTGATCTCCAACATAAACATTTCTTCTGTAAGAAAGAATTTTGTTATCGATGTAAGAATCTAGATTGAACTGGAATTCAAGTTGACTGATCATCTACTCAATAAATTGGCTTGACAATCACAATCTCGTGTCTCCACTTAAAGTAAACTTGTGTTACTTCTTGCACACAAAAAGTTTGTGTGTATTCAATATAGGAAACTATAAGACGAACGCTGTAGTTAACTGTAATTTCCGGGTGTTCCCGCATCATTGCGCACGTAAATCACGTCAGGGGTCTGAATAATTACTTTAAAATCTCTGCCGCCATTTTGGCCCAATTCGTAGTTGATCAGTCGAAAAAGAGAAAAATCACAGCGAGTAAGATGATGCATTACTTTAAAAGAAGGATTTAAACCCAAGCACCATTTTTTATCTCAACGCAATATTTTATTTCTAGCTTTGTTCTAGTTTCAGGGATTATCTGATCTAGCTATTGCATTAAAGAAACTAAAATCGAACGTTCATAAACCTTAGACGGATCAAGCAAATAAGATTATGGTCACACATACACTAACGGTTACCCATGCTGTGTTTCTCTCACCGCACACTAGGTACCACTTCATAATTTTCACTAAACGTTTTAAATTTCTCCCTATTCCAACTATTAACTATTTGCTAAAGTATATCCGCTACATCAAACGGAATTATGCTTCCCACATATGACAACACCAATTTATTTATTAATTTTGCAACGCTAACATAACATAATAGCATATATATTATAAATATCACATGATATAACAATCCCATAACTGTCCTAATAGTTGAAGGATATATTTAAATTTTGTACATAGTGTAATTTAACTAATACAGTCAAATAAATACTTATTTACACTACAAAAAAAAATGAAGATTTGCGTGTTTGCAGCAAACAAACCGAGAATCTACTGGACCAATTTCTAATATAATTTTACCGATAGAATTCTACATTATCTCTGACTAATCTAGGCTATATTTACTATTAGAAGCCAGAACAGCTCGCAGTTGTTTATTCTATTACATTACTATAATGTTACCCAATTCATTCCAGAACGGCGACCTCTGCATATCAATCCTGCACCCGCCGGTGGACGACCCGCAGTCCGGCGAGTTGCCGTGCGAGCGCTGGAACCCGACGCAGTCGGTGCGCACGGTCCTGCTGTCAGTCATCTCGCTGCTCAACGAGCCCAACACCTTCAGCCCGGCCAACGTCGACGCCAGCGTCATGTACCGCCGCTGGCGCGACTCGAAGGGCAAGGATAAGGAGTACGAGAATATTATCAGGTAATTGTCACGCTTTTTCTTCATCTTCTATACATTTTGTAGGAATGGTCACATATATTTCATAATAACATACATAACATCATGCTTGTAAACCCCGAAGGGGCAGACAGAGTCAAAGGGGTAGCAATCCCCTTTAACCACATTCAGCAAAAAACAAAACTGGGTTGGGTTAGATGGTAAATTGTGAAAGAGTAGTAATAAGTGGCTAGCTCAAAACAACACAATCACGCACACAAAACCCAATATACCATTAGTCGCCCTTCACGACATGCTAGGCAAGGAACACAGATGGCACATTATTATTTTATTGCTTGTCTATTAACTAGAATCGGCGCTGAATTATCATGGCGGTTAAGAGTACCACCATGACAAACTATGCTAGTGACATTTCTTGACTTCGTTTACTTACAGTTATCTTACCACTAAAAGAATGTCAGGACTTAACCTTGAGGCTAATTCCACTGAAGAACCTGGTGGTGGATTATTAAATTATGATTTTTTCGGGATTGAGTTGAGTGATTTTCTGTAGTAGGCATAAGTATGTATACGGGTTATTATTTCTATATAGTAGTGTCCCTATAAATACATGCCTGTTGAAAAGGTCCTCTATCTATCTCATAAGCAATAGGATAATGATGCAATAAAGATTAAAGACCACTGCACTAGAAGCTAATGATTGTTTGATGAACATGGTTATATTTCTGTTTTTTTTTTATTGAATGAACTAGTATTTGTTTACTACGCAATAAAAAATAGATATAATTGGACACTTTTTATGGCAGATAATGTTAAATAAGGCTAACCCCAAACTCAATTATTATATTAGTTAGTTATTCTAATCCAAACAACTTTATTTCAGAAGGCTAAGATAACTATAAATACCTAGTATTTTAATTCATGTACATATTTAGTATAAGTATTTTAAATTATTATGAAACAAATGTAATTTTATTCTGCCACTACTGGAATGTAGTCTTACGATGATACAGCTAGAAACTCTATAGTAGTTCTTGTTTATGATGCGATCCAATCCAAGGAATTATAGCCTAATAGCAGGGGTAACGAATAAAGAGCGGTGGTAGCTCAATGGTAAGGACACGCGCCTCTTAACCGAGGAGTGCGGGTTCAAAACTGGCACATGCCTCTGGATTTTTAAATTCTATGTACGTATTTATACCACTAGCTCGGCGGTGAGGGAAAACATCGTGATGAAACCTGCAAATTCAAACAACTTTGAATTTTTAACCATGATCCAAAAATTGTCTGGTTCCCCTATCTTAGGGTTACGAAGGTCAGATCGACAGTCGCTTCATTGTAATTACCAGACTCGCTTAATCCTGGATCATGGTCTAAGCGGACCCCGTCCAAACACGGGACATAACGCTAGGAAGATGACGAGCAGGGGTAACGAATACTATTTACCAGGGGACTCCGTGGACATATTTTATGAAAGAGTAATTTTTTTTCCCTACAGTGTCTAAAATTTTTCAATTCAGGATTTCAAGGTACGGAATGTTTTGTAGAAGCCTTTGGAATATTTTGTGTAAGCGTTAGTTACAAGCATAACTAACGCTTACACAAATTATTCAAGCTTTAGCTTGTTCCGATATTATTGTAGTACTTTAGGTATTGTAGTACGTTCTCTAAATGCTTCCTTCTGTCATCTCTATGGACCTTCAAGACAAACATCACATACTCCTTGTACTTACGATCCTGGTCACACGTTTCGATTCATCCCACACTCATTAATTTTCGTGCATACTCATCAGTTTAGAAACCTGAACTCTTTGTAAGACTCTTCCAATTTGGTCATGGAATTCAACAACAATCCCCCCCCCCCCCCTCGATTCAATTCACACTTCCATCACTACTGAAATGGATAATTAAAATAATGAGTTACGGTAAAAAGTGCGTCTCTTTCCTACCTAATAATGTCCGCCCACAGCGATTTATTGTCAATGCCCTCAATCCAATCTCAATTGAGTACAATAGACAAATCATTGTCAATATAGAATGAGTCAGATCATTTATATGGCTTTGCAATTTTTTTTTATTATTATAAATGGTTTACGTTTCGTTTTACATCAACTGTTTTCTCTGCTAGAAAGAAAATATTGCGTGATTTAAAAAATCGTGTGTTTTGTTTTTGTTTTGAGATTATTGCTAATACTTTGTGAAACATTATATGTGAAACTAACAATAGAACGAGTAGGGGCAGAAAAGGTTGAAAACCTCTAATCTAATGTGAATAATGCCAATATTGAATATTAGCATTTTAAGCTTGATAAGGAGGTTGGTCTGCTTTCCTACATCAATACATATACAAACATTTAATACACACTGCAATTATTAAAACTAGTTTATCAAAAGTGGTGATAAGCAAACGACGCATTTGTTAATTGTGTTAGCACACTTAAAGGTTTGAGATTAGAATGATAACTGTCCAATGTTTTGCTATAGAGGACATCTGGGAGTCAGATACACCTTGATGTTTCCAATAAATTATGGTCCAAGCGCACCCGTAATACCCAAAGGGGTAGACGGAGGCTGAGTAGCAATAAGCTTTTTGGACCACATTTAGCCAAAATATAAATTCAATAGGGTTTGATGAAAAAGGAGCGGTGGTAGCTCAATGGTATGGACACGCCCCTCTTAACTGAGGAGTGCGGGTTCAAACCCGGGCATGTACCTCTGAATTTTTCAAATCTAATCTATGTACGTATTTATACCACTAGTTTGACGGTGAAGGAAAACATCGTGATGAGACCTGCAAATTCAAACAACTTTGGATTTGTAACCATGATCCAAAAATTGTCTGGTTCCCCTATCTTAGGGTTACGAAGGCCAGATCGGCAGTCGCTTCAATGTAATTACCAGACTCGCTAAATCCTGGATCATGGTCTAAGCGGACCCTGTCTAAAAACGGGACATAACGCTAGGAAGCTAATGAGGGTTTGATGAAAAATTGTGATTTAGCTAACTCTAGCCCCGGTTCAACATACATCGATTTATATCCAAAAACTGGGAAGACTGAAAGTAATAATTAGAACATTATGATACCCATATGGAAATATCGTTTGGTTATTTATACTTCTATCTGTCTATAACTTCTTTACGGTAGGCTATTCCGGTTGAAAATATATCTCCCTGCAATATCGATTTTCGGTAACATCAAGAACTTGCTTGGAGACGAAAGTCGTAGGACAAAGCTATGTAAGTAGTTCCTAATACGTATTTTAATTTTCATCTTCATTAACATTCTCTGATGTGTTCAACTAGAAAACATTTACACATTTTCGTAAAAAAATATAGTAGTATCATTTTTTAATAAGATAAGCTTTGACAAGTAACTTTTATTCATACGGGCAAAGCTAGTACATTTCGTAAGAAGAATCGTACTCGGTATCGCTATAATTGTCGATTGACGTGATTGACTTTGAATTGGCAATGTAGCATAGTGGGTTGCTAAGCGGGTTGGCATTCGTTCTTATCAGTACAAATATTCGTAAGTGTACTGCTAAGTGTCATTTTCCTGTTCATTTGTGCTACCTAAAATTAGGTATGTGAAAGTTTGTGTGTTGGATATTTTATCGGTTCGGAACAGTATGTTGTCTGAATTTAAGCTGATATTTTGAGTATTTTTCATCTAGTTTTAGGACAAAATTTTGGGCATGTATTTACTTAATCAATTATGATTTTTTTTCTCATAAACTAATTTCACGCCACTTCCTTTGCGGGGTAGGTAGAGAGAATAATTTCTCATGGCTTAATTCTGAAGTATAAGTAGACGAAATCGTGACAGAAACGAATGGTAATGAATAATAGTATGTAGTATATAATTATAAAATATACTTCATATTAATATACAATTATCTATCTAACCTAGCCTAGTTTTATTTTTGGCTGAATCTGGTTAATTCTGCCTACCCCTTCGGGGATTACGTGCGAGAAATTATGCATGTTATGAAATATATGTGAACCAAATGAGGCCAATTTGTTTCCTATCAACCCTCTTCTTGTTATCGTATTAACTCGCCGTTGGGTCAAAAGCGGTCGTTGTACTATAATTTTAAATTCTTGTGTAAAAACGCATTGTTTGGTTTAACTAGTACTATATCTAAGGTCGCTATGAGAGTCATTTACATTATTTTGGGAAGGCCAATATAGTAGACACGCATGATCTACCAGCCCAACATTAAAAAAACAAAACAAGTGAGCGGTCAGTGAAATAAATGGTCCACAAACTGGTAGGTACATATCGTAACCCCACTTTAGAGTTTTGAATTACAGATAAGCGAATCGACTTGCTTTTGCGTGTCCGTTTTGCATTGATTTCGGTATCAAGTCGCCCTTGTTGGACACCAAAACAACCGATTTGCATGACATGTTTCACAATAAGCCGTATCTTTCAAATCGCACCACTATATTTTTCATGCTGATTGTATGCGCATATAGGATACGATACGAATTGTAAAATTCCTCAGCCGCTGATTACAAACAGCTTTTGGCTGGTGTATCCACACAACATAATGTTTGTTTGGACTACCATTCGTACGTGTACTGGAGACTCGAGACTCGAGAATGTTCCACCGGACGCTGCCAGTGCTAAAACCGGCAATGCGTCTAATTATACCTAATCGAAACGTGTAATGGTCATATTGTTTTGATTTCCAGGAAGCAAGCGCAGGTGGCGCGCATAGAGGCGGAGAAGGAAGGCATCGTTGTTCCCCTCACGTTAGAAGACTATTGCATTAAGACTCAGGTCAAGTCGACAACGCAGGAGCCACAGGTGAGCATTCTTCTTTAGATTTGCATTTTATAAGTTTTTCCTAAAGCGTATCTCTTGGTTATATCAAAAACCCTGCTGAATTTCCTAAGAGCTTCCTTAGGTGAAGCTGTCGATCGGCTGCAAAGAGGAAGTTTTCTTTATCGCTTAGATTTGTCCCACTCCAAGGTGCCGTAACATTCAAGTGGCTGGCTAACACAGCCAGTTTTAGTTAGAATATAAGTGGCGATGGTCAATTAGTACTAGAAACAACAAGTTTTTGTATATTTTAGGAAAGTCATATAACGAGAAAACTGTCTGGATGTATCTTTCACATTCAATCTTTCAGATTACAAATCTCGTTTTAACTCAAAGTTCTGACTCCACACAACCACTTTTAGTTACAACTAAAAATTACTTGTAGTATTGTAGTACAGATCCAATGATGTTAGACAGCAAAATTGAAAATTACAATGTTTACACACCACAGACTGCTAAACTTGTCTTATGCCAACTTCCTGTCGTCTTATCCAAGTCCTCTTTCTAATAGTGTCATGTCTAGTTGTTATTTCTGGTCTATAAACACTATTTGAGGCATAATATCCAACGTTTCCTTGCACACCTCCTGATAATTAAACTTAAACCTCGGAAGGAAGCTAATGTTGTTCGAGGCTGTTTTTATCAACACTCGTAACGTAACCAGTTACGGCTCGTTTCTGGGCGAGTGATCTACTGATAATTCACGTAATAGACAGTCGAGACTGTAATTAAAATAACATTAATGTGTGTTGCCATAATAAAGAGGTGGGTAATTCATTTAAAGGGGAGTTTTATGAGTTTTTTAATGGAGAGTCTATAAACAAATTTATATTCTTGAGTGAGAATATACTTAAAGAAATTGTTTGCAAAGTAGAAAAGTACTCTGTATAAGGTAGCTAAAACTAATACGTTTTATCTGTTAGAAAGAAGATAAGTACCGTAGTTCTATAATCATTTTGTACTGCATTTCATCCTATATTCCACATATCATAGTTTGACATACTATCAGTAATATTTTCAGATTTTCTAGTTGTTAATAATAGTGTACAAACATGATAATGCAGAAAGATACTTAATTTACTGCTTGACATGGGTGATAGATATACTAATAATCATTATTCTGAAATTCTGGATCATTCAACCGTAATATGATGCTGTAAATGTACATGTCCGCAGCTATATGTATATATTATAATTAAAACTGTATGTTCCTCTGTTCTACAACCGCCTCATTACCATTTCCAGCTGGACATGACAGACTTCTACGACGACGACTACGATGACCTGGACACCGACTCGGACGAGGAGCTGGAGGGCGGCGACGGCGACGGCGACGACAGCGGCAACGGCGAGTCGTGAGGCCGCGCCCCCGCGCCCCGCCAGCCGCGCCTCCGCCCGCCGCACACAGCTGAGCAATTTCAAACGTCACACCGCGCGGCACTAGCGTAACTGTAGGGCAGCATTGGCGGCAGGCCACGAGCCCCGTTCTGAAGGGCCAGAGGCCCGTGGGCACAGACCCATTTTGGTCTAACAATGGAATCGAAAACTGTCATTGAGCGAGGGCGCGGGCCTCCTGTGGTATAGTTACGCCACTGGGCGTGCGAGCCGGGCGCACCTCACACAACGACCTAACCCTCGGCTGCGTCGTTCTAAGCTAACAGTGGCGTGCGAGCTAGCGGGCACACCTCACATCCTCACGGTACAGGCTGACCGATGCCTCACCGCAGGGCTGTGTTTTTCCTAGTACGGAGTAGGTACCATGCGATACGCGCATTCGCGACCACACACACTTCGCAATGCAGCACAGGCTAGCCGATACCTCGAGGTAGTACGGCGCCGACCCTCAGTGCGAAAATTAAACATTTAGTATAATTTCAATAATCGACGCTGACTAGTTATTCGCCTTCGTACTTCGCACTTAGAGTCGGCGCGGTCTTGCTCGCTAAAGCCGTTTTGTAGCAGTAGGATGCCAAGCTACGCGTACAATAACCACCTCATACCTCATGTGCGCGCGATTCAAGCTGACTGATGCCTGGCGGCTGTAAAAATCGATTACGTTTTTAACACGCGTGCGAATTTAGAATGCCTCACACAGTTCGAAATATAGTACCTCACGTCGGCAAAGACGATCATTGTTGTCTTATGACGGAAATAATAGAATCCATTTTACAAAATCATGAGTCAGACATCTCGTAGTATGCGGTACACGCCGGCGAATACCAAATCACTGATGCCTTATGGCCTTAGAAATAGAACCCATTTTATAACACCAAGTGCGAATTTAGAGGACCTCATGCATATAATAAAGTAATGTAGGCTGTGAAGTATCCTCATATTGGCGAGTCCGCGGATTAATTGTTCCTCTTAAGGAATATGAGATATTTTATAGATTCTCACATAGCAAGGTAAATTAAAAATATAAAGGTTCCTTAATGTAACGGAGCGCACAAAATGGGATAAAGTATTAATACGTGTCTATATAAAAATGTCAATAAATTGCATTCTTATTACATAATGTTTGCTAGACCCAAACCTACGACCCTACTCAAACATTATCAGTATTTTACCAGATAATCAATTTGTAAACTAAAAATCTATATGAGGTGCTGAAAAATACCTAAAATTTACAGACGCATATGTTCAAAGGGATTTAATCAAAGCAAACTACAATCAATATTTCATTTTAAAAACGAAATGGCCAATGTTTTAATTTTACACAATTAGGCCATCACAAGCAAGTAACTCAATATATTTTATGTGAAAGTAAGACTGTTTGACATTACCATAAAAGTCAGTAAATCAATTAATCCGTCAAATACCCCATGCTTGCTTGTGCTCATAAAGCTACCTTTGATTTGGGGCACGAATATCATTATCAGGGCAACACTGGCGTAGATTCGCATTAATCATTTCACGTCACTAATATCGAGTCATTTACTCGTTTTTCTAAGGTCACACAGATCAATCTCACAACACTTGACCTACGAAAAAATCAAACAGAATTTTTATTCTCCTTAATGGATGCGCTGTACTGCCCGACTCTTCGCCAAACTTTTACATCTAAGACCAAATCATCATATGATTTCATCTTAGACATCTAGAATAACGAACTAGCCAAACCAAAGTTTGCCTATCTTTTAATACGAATAAAATTATATATTACAGTACCGACAAGAGATTTTAATTCTTTTGTCTTAGGGCCGCTTTTTCAATAGTCAGATAAGATATAAAGGTCAACGACAACACATAAAGCAATATTACTGTATGACATACTAATATAAAACGTTTTGTAATTAACTGTTCATTTGTTATTTTTTTTATCTGCCAATTGAGAAACTAGACCCTAACGTTTAACTGATAAGGCATCTTTTTCTTCCAAGTCAATTATAAATCTCTGCTTATGTTGGCATTCGACATTTTCTGTTGACGTAATAATTTGAAATTGCTTGGCTACTTACTTACTTACTGCATAATAGTAAAAAAAAACTTTAAATCCTAACTATTAATAATTATCATCGTGTGTTAACGTACCTACCTACTTATTTGTACATACAAATATTCGCAACATAGACTCTTGTAATGATAACGAAAAGAAAACTATAACAAATATACTAAAGAACTTATTAGCATGGAATACAGTTGTGATATGAAAAGAAAAACACATCATTCAACAACTATTGACCCAACTACAGTTCATTGTTATCCGACAGTATCAAATGTAGCACTGCTGTGTACATAATAATATATTGTTATATACATCTAGTATGACGTGGACAGATATTTGTTATAATTTTCACTTGGTCCTGTTTGACATGACCGCCGGAACAGTTCACTTTACAAATACTAAGTCGAAATCGCAATTCTAAAGTAACCTTTATTACAATGCAACAGAGGAGTATTTACTTCTGCGAATGTCCGCCTTTTGTATTTGTAACTGGGTCTTCGATGGTAATGTAAAGCCTTTATAATTCAATAACTGAAATGTTAATACAATAATGATATGAAGTATAATATCAACACATTACGCTTCATAGTACTGAATTAACGGTAATGAATAGTTTTTGATAGAAACGGAGACGCAATACTTCGTATTATGTCCACTCTTAGATGCTAGTTGAGTCTTATGTATATGTAGAAGTATTAGTAATAGTGGATTGTGTTGAAGGAAATATAGGCTAGACGACCCTGGAGGTCCGATGGAACGTCATTATTCTTCGGCTTATGACTCTGGCATACTAACGATTGCTATTATAGCGTTCGTTTTTCCTACTTTCATTTCTCCTTAATGCTTAGAGCTGGATAGTTAATTATAATTAAAGTGAATGAGTCATTCTTTTTACTTCATCATTTCACTTCATACTACATTTCCGTGTACGTAAATATTAGATTTTGTGTAGAGAAATAATTAATTTTGTCAATAACACGACTTCTGTGATTATAAAACATTATTGCCTATGTTTTTTCATTTTTTTTTATAGGGAATTTAGTTTAATTATTTGAATATTAATCTTAACTGCAATTTGAAGCTTTCTATTTTTGGAGCATTTTAATATGTATTGTATGTAATAATTTTGAACGATTACACACCCTGATAGTTTTGTGTTGGTTTGTTTTTGGAACCTTTAAAACTTAAGGGAGATGTTTCAAGTATTTTACATGATGTACCCGTTATGTGACGATCCTTCGATACGTATTCTTGTGTAAAATGTATATATAAGTTTATTTGGTTGATGACGACAAAATCCATGTGTATAGAGATTTTATCTAATTCATCGATTGGAGAGTATGCTCAAATCAAAATAATATAATGTAATAACAAAGTTGCAGTGTATAATGTATAGAGTACATTTATAGTGATCAATGACCGAAATTATTGTAATATACATTATGAACCTAAGTGAAAATGAAATTTAATGGTTAGTGTGCACTAAGATAAATTTATATATTATACATAGATACTATATAACTTGTATGATTCTAAGGTTTAGATTTATAAATTACCTGCAGTTTTGGCTTCTAAATTTCTATATAGCTGTGCATGTACAACATTATCTTGTTACCTATTAAATTAGATGCTACTTCGTAATAACTAAAATATACAATTAAGTGCAGGTGGATCCAAAAATGACGATTTTCCCTCAATTTTGGGACAACCTGTAACTCCTCTTTGTTGGTCGCTACAAAATTGATTCTTTTGGGTAATATTAAACAAATCGTCCAAAACTTAACAGTTAGTATTAGATGTAAGCTACGTCATAAGTTGTTTGAAGAATTGTAGTAGGAAAATTTCACGACGAGAATGTTAATTACATTATGATATATAATAAACGGAATGTGTTTGAATGAGATTTTATTTGGTTTTATTATTTAAATTTATTCATTCTTAATTAACATTTGCCACGGCACTGATAACTTCCAACTCTCTACTTGAATACTTATAAGTATTTATAGTTCCTCATTTGGTCTATAAACTAAATCGGCATCCGTTTAATGCATTTTAAAAAACTGAGCAGCTATTAATGACTACTACTTATACATACACGATAATATATTTTTCTTTTTATAAATCGTATCTTACATTGAAATTATGGACAAATAAAGTGAAAAGTGGTCTATCTGTTACCAAATTAAATACTTGGTTGATTGGTCTGCAGTCTGAACATATAAAATAATAAAAAATCTTAGTACAAAAGTAAAGATAAGTTTGGGTCTAAATGTTCTGGATATCAACATGACGCGTTGACGACAGAGCACGTTGTCCCGCAATAATATAGATTTCAGTAAATAAAAAATATTTTATTTCCCAAATTAATATTTGTTTTCTTCAATTGAGAATTTCACTGCCGATAAATTGATCAAAGCAATAGGGTATTTGCCTATTTTTCAAAACGTGTACAAAATTCTCGACTCCACCCTACTTCCCGCGCCAGCCGAAAATCAGGGAAATTCTTCGTAATTGGCAGCACTGAACTTGATATACGAAAAATCTTTTTTTAATACATACAACCTCTGTGTACTGAAACATATGGAGACGACCTAATGTTATACGAACAATCTGCTATACAAATATGATTAATATCGATACTGTATTCATAAACCTCTATCTATCTCTTTTTAACAAGTCTACAATACCTACTGCACGTAAAAAGAGACAACAACATATTTGACTTAACTATTTTCGGTAACATTATCAAGTGACGTCATAGAAATACCTAAGTGAAGCCGGCCTACCATTTTGGTTCCTCGCTTTAAGTTGTCAATGTCAGTGGAATTTGCAGTGTATTGTGCCAATATTGATAAAATTTGTGATTATAACATAATCTAACTTGTAACATTCTAAAACATCGTCATAAATAAATTGTTCAGAGACTTATAGTATGTAAATAAGTCAAGTGAAATGACACTACACAAAGGCGCCATATTTGTTTCTCACTCAAAATTGGGCTTCACTGTTTCGTAGTTAAGTCATCTCCATTAGTTTCAGTACTCAGAGCATACAACAGACAAATTCCCTATTTTATAATCGCCTTAGATCAGCTACATTAAATTACTACTTTAGTGTATTAGGTACCTTTATACTACAATAAATTACTACTTCACATATTAAAGCTTGAAATGGGAAAAAACATGATAGGTACCTTTATGGCAACATATTTTGTATTGTCACATTGACAGCCACGTCTGATTTGATTAGCTTTTCTAGCTTCTGAATTGAATGGTAAACAACTGTGCTAAAAGTATTTATTTTCTTTCATTTTATTCGGCCTCGAATCATAATGAGTTGTGTTAGTGATTTATCGCAGTCCAACGAATACCTTAGCTTCAGAAGTAGCGTTCCACTCAGGAAAATAGTGGTCGATTCAGATGGTTCGAAGGTAAACCAAGTTCTTTTCGTTTTATTTCAAGGCTATTAAGTCTTGTAATCTTGAACGTCTTGTTGAAGGCGGTGATTAAGATAATTCTAATTTGTTGTAGGCATGGAGAATATTTGATAGTGGTCCTAAATCGGTCAATTGCCCCTTGTTGTGCTTGCCCCCAGTGTCGGGCACCGCTGATATATATTTCAAACAAGTGATGGGCCTAGCCTCCCGAGGAGTGCGTGTGATATCTGCTGAGCCACCACCTTATTGGAACATGAAGGAGTGGTGTGACGGATTCAAACGTCTAATAGACTACCTTGAGCTAGACAAAGTGCACTTATTTGGAGCATCTCTGGGTATGTATAAAATTTTACATTATAAGTTTTCATTGTGTTTAATTTACTGTTGAATTTGAACAAGAAAAGGGAAGTGCAGCACACTTTTTAATTTGTTTACTAAAGTGATATTTTGTTAGACTTTATATCATAAATTAATCTGATTGTATTATTGATCATAAAACACATTAGTAAAAATAATGGGTCAGAGGGTATATTTCTCTATTCATAGTGAACATTTTAAATGCATTGATCTGATTAGTCAAAAAAGTTAATGAATCTAATTACAGTAGTGTAAGAGGAATGCAGAAATATCCCATCATTTAAAATGATTAATTTTAATGATAATTGCCACATGTTTTCAATAATCAGTATTAACAAATGACTACCTACAGCTGATAATTATTTTGTATTTTTTTTTTTGCAATAACTTGTACTTACATTTTGAATACAATGGTTGATAGGTATGGATATATGGATGCTAATTTGCTATTGCCACAAATTGAGGGAATTGTACTTGCCATGACACAAATTAAGGGATTTATGTGATAATTTTAAAGATTTTCTCATGCATTATGTGATCTTTATTCACTAAGTGAATGAGTTTGGTTTTTAAAGCTAATATTAATTAGTTTGGACATGTTGAAGAATGGATGACGAAATACTGACTAAACAGATATAGGTACCCTTACAATGCAAAAGTGGAAGGATGAAGGAGCCGCGTAAGGCCCTGGCTCACCTACCACGACCAGATTGGTCGCATATTATTAGAAGGTGATGTTACGAGCTTATGAGTCATAAAAACCGTAGAGCTTGTATAAAAAGGATCATGAAAGTTGGAGATGCAAGTGAGGTGTGTAAGAATCATGCCATATGGCATTCAGTTCTCTCTAGTTTATTTTAGTAGTAGTATTAATTAATTAGCCTTAATCTTCTTTTTTGGAATAGGCTTGTGTCCACTAATATTAAATCAGGTTTATTGTGGTATTTATAGTTTTATTATTATTAAAAGATGTCAATGAAGTTTATTATTTACAATGAAATAGAAAGATTAATATTATTTTAAGGATTTTAAAACTGAAAAAAAAAAAGGATTTAGTCATGTGACAGTAAACACCAATCAGAAAGCGTTACGTCACAGAGTGCATCCGCCATTGTTGTTGTTGACATTTTAGTAGAAAACACAGTAGTGAACGAAGAATTCATCCCCATTTTTTTGCATTTTGACTTAATAGATAACCAGTTTTGCCGTCTATTTCACTAGTTTCATATAATTAGCGATGCAGTCTGGATTTAGCAAAGCAAATTCTACGAATCTACCAAGAATAGATATTGTTATGCTCGGATCATTTTTCGCGAGAAACAGTGATTTTTGCTTTTCGGAATTTCGCAATGTGAAAACTACAATGTAAGTAAAAACAAGTGTAAAATATTATTTAGTAAGTTAAGTCAGTTTCTCCGTACCGTACTTTCTCCGTATTTGTTCATTGTTTGGAACTCTTACAAACAATTTATTTGGTGTCATTATACTTGTGCTTTTACACTTGGGCACTATACAATACTTATAAAACGTAGAATCCATTTTTAAGTTAAATAAAGCAAAGAAAAGTATCAATTGCTGTTCACGGTGCGTTTTGTATTGCACTGTGTGATTCATACGCCATGACAGGTTTAGAGCGTTTTCGTGGCAAATTCGCACAAGTTTATAAAAAACATAAAATAATAATGTTACTGATCGATTTTTGAAGAAAAAATCTGTTATTTCTGTTAAATATCTAATAAAGAAAAGAATTAATCGATAATTAAATTTTTGGATACAAGCCTATTGATCATTTACAACTCATTGGCTACCTTATAATTATATTATCCCAATTTTAAGCCTTCCCCTGAACTACAGGGGACCCACTGTAATCCATGAAACGTTATGCAGGGCGGTGTAGGATTATCGGATTTGTCAAATTACAGGGCACTGCCCAAGCCCCCTATAGTCTGGAATGTTTTTGAAAAAAGAACATTAACAAATAAAAGTGATAAGGTTCTAGATTCGGTTTTAGTTAATTAAACAAAACAATAAAGAGCTTACGTTTTATCATAAAATTAACATTAATGTAAAAATAACTATTTACGTTACAAAAGTTTTGTACAAACACTGCTAGACTGCAATCGTCATTATTTGGCGGCATGTACAAGTTGGTAATTTTTTTAAATAAATATCGGACTACATGTCATTGATCTGACTCTCAAGGTAAATAACTTAAGTACTAATGTTACGGATATCAGAATTAACAGTTGATTACAAATATATACTTAAATATTGGATATTAGCACCCAGAAACAGAACAAACACAAGTATTCATCACACAAATGATTGTCCTGCGTGGGGATCGAACCTACAACTCTTGGCGCTTAGGGTGGTCAAATGCACCATCAAGCCAGTACAGTTGTACAGTTATAGGCATGTCGGATGACAAGGAGCGCCGTATTAAACAGGGCCCGGATTACCGCGGGTCTGGTGTACCTCCAAAATTATTATTTGGTGTAGTCATTCAGAAGTTATGCATATATATTATGTTATTTATTCACAGGTGGTTTCATAGCACAAAAGTTCACAGAGCTAACAAAGAATTGTCCACGAGTGGCGTCGCTAATTCTCTGCAACAGTTTCACTGATACATCAGTATTCGAATACAATGATTCATCTGCATTATTTTGGCTCCTTCCTTCGCTGGTACTGAAGAGGATGCTAATGGGTAATTTCACAACGGATAAAGTAGATAGGAGGATAGCTGAATCAATTGACTTCATGGTTGAAAGGGTAAGAATACATTCTACTTTTTTGTAATGAAACATACAACTTTCATACTAATTTATTAAAGATATTTGCATTTTAAATATAAAATGTTAGATGAAATTAATAATATACCTACCTTACAATATGAATAAAATTACTTAAAGTTTTGTTAGTTAGTTACTTATGATTAAATTAAAAATTTGTTTACTTGCCAAAACATAGTTAGAGTTATTAAGTACATATAGACACTATGACTCCCACATTAGGCAAAGCCTCTTTTGAGAGGATCAAGTTGAGTTTGTGCCATAAAATATTACTTTTTAATATTCTAGTTAAGTTTATAGACACACAGGATCGTTCCATATAGCGCTTAGTTTGGTTAGTTAGTTATATACGTACATGTTGTTCCAATGTAGAAAAATCTAGTCTACTCTAACTTTGAAACCATTTTGGTGCAAATAGTGAAAATTGCAATGTTTTTTATTTAACTTTTACTAAACTAAATACTAAACTATTTTCATTACAAAGGTGTGTAACTTGTTTTAGGTTTATCAATGCTCATGCTTATCTATACTTATAATAAATCTGTAGGGAGGTCAATTCTGTACATGAAATATATTTTCAAAATAACTATCTGGGGGTGATTAGTGATCGATACTGATGCCAAAAATGCAATCAGTAAAATTTTTGTCTGTCTGTCTGTCTGTCTGTATGTTCCTTATAGAAACAAAAACTACTCGACGGATTTTAACGAAACTTGGTACAATTATTCTTCATACTCCTGGGCAGGTTATAGTATACTTTTCATCACGCTACAATCAATAGGAGCAGAGTTAGTGAAGGGAAATGTTGGGAAAACGGGAGAAGTTACTCCATTTTTAAATGGTTAAAGTTACATAGAAATCATGTATGACGGAAATAGTCTTTATAATATTAACCATAAACGCGGGTGACACCGCTGGCACAGCTAGTTAAAAATAAAATGGTTATATGACGCTACTTGATATCAAATGACTAATGTATACCTACTTGTTATCTATTAACATAAAGTGAGGGTTGCATTGTCTTTACTTTACATTTCCGCAATATTTCTATGACCTCGAAAAGAGATTTATTGTGTTCATAAGTTTATATTGTTGTGGGGATCTAGATATTTGTTATCTACTTATAACTAGTTTTTGCCTTTTCAAAACTGTCTGCTACACAGGCGTAATCGTGAGTTCCACAGACGCCGGGATCTTTCATTCTTTACTGAAGTAAAAAGTATGATATTATGTAATTTTAGTCGAATGTTCCCGTCAATACGATAGATGAACATTTAAGTTTATAACCGTCCATGACTAGAGTACACGTTACCATGTAGGTACGCACATCGAACCCGCGACCTTCAGCTTTTTGTGGTCAGCTATCTAACCACTAAACCAAGCGTCCTGTCAAAATAGTTTTAGTTTATAAAATATTCAAATTCTCGAGCTATCTAAACCTAAATGAGTTTCACCAAAGCAACTCTATTTTACAATATTGTTTTGCAGCACTATGCTGTTAGGGTTGCCAGATAGAACCTCATCAAATCCGGGACAGTTCTGGGAGGCCCACACACCACGCCGCTTTGCTTCAGCGTGCCGGAGCTTAAAGCATTGCCAGCGTAGACTAAAAAAAATGTGGCTAAAAATGTCTACATGCAAATAAAAAACTAGTAGGTTTTCGAAATCCGGGGCAATAAGGTCTTATTACTGGACATGGGACAAGACGCAAAATTCCGGGACAATCCCGGATTTCCTGGCCATCTGGCAAGCCTATGCTGTTCCCATCTTACATGATAAGGAGTGTAACATGTTTCACAAATTACATTTAAATTAACATTACAAATCGTAACAGCACTTTACAAAATGAACTGACATTATTTGTGCAGGCAAGTAAAGGAATTTAGGCAAAATTTTAAAAGGCAAATTTCAAGCGCATGTAAATGACGGTATATAAATGCAAGCGCATATATTTCTATAATACCTATAAACATAAAGTGAGTGGTTAATAGTTAATAACAACGCATTTTATCGGTGATAATTACTAGAGTGATGTAGGTATATTATTATTTTAATATGTAGTATTTTTATTTCCTGTGGACCTTTATGTACCTATCAAACATGTTGTTTAAATCATTGCAAAATAACTAGTTGTTTTTACTGTGTATTTGACTTACAAAGTGATTAAGTTTGGCGTATTTCAATCAGGGATATTCCGGTATGGGTTATTAACATTTATCAAATGGTACTTATCGAAGTGAGCAGTGGTAGCTCAATGGTAAGGACACGCGCTTCTTAACCGAGGAGTGCTGGTTCAAGCCCGGCACGTACCTCTGGATTTTTCAAATCTATGTACGTATTTATACCACTAGCTCGGCGGTGAGGGAAAACATCGTGATGAAACCTGCAAATTCAAACAACTTTGGATTTGTAACCATGATCCAAAAATTGTCTGGTTCCCCTATCTTAGGGTTGCGAAGGTCAGATCGGCAGTCGCTTCTATGTAATTACCAGACTCGCTAAATCCTGGATCATGGCTAAGCGGACCCCGTCTAAACACGGGACATAACGCTAGGAAGATGATGAAATGGTACTTATCGAATCAAAATAACGAAAAGAGAATTATTCGGTAACCGAAACCTATAGGTACCTAATACAGTATCGAAATAAACCGGTAGTAGATTTAACGTTCGCAACGTAAGTTTGAGCGGGAAATTCCCGTTTTGTTTTGTGGATGTGCTGGGCTAATTCGAATCGCGGTCTACTATTTTTATCTCTTTTTTTTATATCTTTGCATTGCATATAACGAATAATTCAAAACAAAAAACTCAATTACGTTCATAGTTGAAGAAGCCAGTCTTATAAAAAACAAGCATTATCAATATAAGCAAAGAAGCAGTACAAATTCTTCATTTCTAACAATGGCTCACAGATTTTGTCTCCCTCTCTTACTTGTCGTAACATTTAAAACCGAAATACCTACATAACGTTATATTTCAGTGTAAAGCTTAATCGGTACCTAACCGTTTTATTTCGGTTTTGGAACCGAGATATAACAGTAACCTATTCAATTGGCAACCGTGATACGGTAATCGTTTCAAACAGTTAGCTTATGAATCGGATTGGTGAACCCTAATTTAAATTCGGAAATCGACATCCTTATTTAACAATATGATTGAGAAATTTTTAAACATGCAAAATGAAAAATAAACTTCTCATTTCAGCTAGAATCTCTGAACCAATCGGAATTGGCCTCCAGACTGACACTAAACTGTACGCCGAGCTACGTCGAGCCTCAAATGCTTAGAGACCTCCCGATCACCATCATGGACGTGTGGGACGAGAGTGCTCTGAGCTCCCAAGTGCGAGAAGACTTGTACAAGTCGTACCCTCAAGCGAAACTGGCCCACTTAAAGAGCGGCGGCAATTTCCCGTATCTGAGCAGAAGCGATGAAGTCAATTTGCATTTATTAGTAAGTATGATGTTTGAAATATATTTTGCGTTAATCTGTCCTTAATTGCGATTCGTTTACATTTATATACATATATAATATCACGCCCACAGTTCCCGAAGGGGTAGGCAGAGTCAAAGGGACAGCAAGTCCCTTTAACCACATTCAGCCAAAAATAAAACTGGGCCTAGTTGCTAGCTAGCTGGATTTTTTTTTAAAGTAGTGACAAGTGGCTTATTCGTCGCCTACACAATCACATTTAATTTTTCAATAATATCTATAGTAATCTTAAAATTAAACGAATTCTTCTTGATTTGAGCACTTCAAGATATCCTTCTTAAGTAATTTTTATTACTGCATATTTATGCAGTAAAAATTTAGCTTTAGAAATCTACTAATCTAATATCAATAAGGTAAAGATTAGTCTATCATTTGACATACTTTTATATCCTGTCAAACTGGATTGTAATATTGGTTTTAGAGAGATACCAAATTGTGACATCATAGTTAACATAGTCAAGTGAGTTACCATCAATTGTTTTCAAAGCAGGTAGAAATTAATATGTAAGTATAAAATAATTGAAATGGATGCGTGACTTTACATCTCGGATTTACTTGTAAATTGTGTCATCATGCTAATAGTTATATACAGTGTATCCCTATTTCCAGATACATTTACGACAATTCGACGGCACAGATCTGACTGCATCTTATCTGAACCTTCACAAGATGCCCGGGACCCCATCAAGTAACCAACCTGAGGAGGGTACAGTTAGCTATTTCAATCAAAGGGAAAAGTTTGTTAAAATATCTTAAGATCAATTATATTCTTAAGGGCAAATAATGTTTAAGTGAATTTATTACACGTTAGGTGGGATGTCAACTAGAAGGAGTATCAACTGTTATTCCAGAATTGCATTGAACAACTTTTGAATTAACTTCATGTAATGAGATGTTTGTATTAGAAAATAATATCTACGCATCCTCCGAGGAATATTCTTGAAATACCAATTTATTGCTATTTTAGCATTAACTCGCTATTTCAAGGATTATTACATGTATTATTATTTATGGGCTCTATTTTTGAGCTTAATCTTAATGGCTCACCATGAAGACGCCTCTTCAAAACGAAAACTTCTGGTTTTTGATATCAATTAAGTTATAAATTCTACTTCTTCGAATATTTTCGATTTAAACCACCAAAAATCTTCAATTGCTGGTAATAGTGTAATTTAATGATATTTCCATTCTCAATATTTTAGTTCATTAAAAATATAACTCCAATATAATAATAAATGCCCTATTGGTAGTACAAAATCTGTCAAAATTGTAATTTGTCTGATATGTAGGTAACTTGGTAGTGGATTTTTTCATTGGGTCATTCAACAGACCTTATAATGTATGTTTCTTATGAAAGGTATATGATATCTTGTTTAAAAGACAAAAATAGCTGGTTACTACACTAGTCTATAAATTATAATGACTATTTAATAAAGAATTATTTTTATAATTCAGCAAGAATGCTGTTTATTGTGCATTGTATAAGGAGGCCAACATATAAAGATAAGACTGTAAAAATAAGACAATGTGTAGCTCTTAATTTATTAAGTTTTTATATTCTCTTTCCTCAATGGGGTCGCAGATAAATACAGCGGTAATTTTATTAATTTGTACTGGGATACACACAGTGAAATTACGATCATACGCCATATTACCATTGCGGTAATGCCGGCCTTACGGACTAAGTGCGTCTAACTGGCATGTGAAGGTCGTGAATTAAATGAACTTTGCAGATAATAGCTAATTAATTAATATTATGTATATTTTGTAACATGGCGGGTGTATCGAATGACGGTAATAGGACTACCTTATGTAAGTAGCTTCATATAGAAACAATAAAAAAATAAGCAACTATTTTTAATTTTAACAGCACCAAGTCATTGCTATATTACCCGCATGTCATGTTAACGCATATGATATCAATCCGTCTATGGCTATAAACGGTCAATGTTGTATTGTATTTTTAAGAGTACTTTTATCCCTAACAACATTGTTTAGCTTTAAGCTTAGCTTAATGCTACGCTGCAAAAACCGAGTCGCGGCCTTACACTTTTCTAACTATATACATACAATTGTAACAATAAAACAAACATGCAGTACATATTTCAAGTATTTTTATTTAACAACATGCACTACTTAACAGCTCTAATCCCTCTCTAACTTATGTAAATGCTGATCTTTTTTCTCCCTCTGGGCCTGCAGGGCTTTCTCTCGCTCCTCGTCGTCGGAGAAGTACTCTGCTAAGCTGTCGTCTTCCCTCGGGACGGAACCCCCGGCGAGGGTGGAGCCCTTTTCCGTGAGCGCGTTAATCTTGACTAGAGGGTCGTTGTAATCTGCTTCTGAGATTTCCGTTTGGCTTTGTGGACTTTGAAGGTTGTGCGCTGTCACCGTCGAGTATATTGACATTGCCTGAAAGAAAAAAAATAAAAATTAAATTTTGTTTTAGGATAAGCACACAGTGTACAGTATCTATTGTATTGGTTTTGACTTAGCTTTTTTAGTAATAAAAATTATGAAAAAAAACAGATATGAACACAATATAACACTCGAATACAAATAACCATTTTTATCACACAACTATAATATACATAATAATATAAGGTTTTAGCAGGACTCTATCTCCTGCAAGATCTTTTCCATTATGTTCAGTGTCACTAATAATCACTCGACATACTACACTTATACTAGACTCGGCAGGCTGCTTCTGCTGTATAAAAAGACTATAACTAAGATTTAAAGTATATTTTTACTAACCCAACAAGGTAGTCACAACTTACATCCTTGCTAAAACACATTCCATCCAGTCACCACACAAATAATGTCCTCCTAATCGATATCGGTTACGGCGGCCAATCTCAACGAGGATTAGCCATCTACGCAGGAGATATTATATTGCACAAGTGTGTGCGCTAACACAGGTGCACTCTCTATTCCTTCACTCTCATAGTCCGGTGAGACGGTTATTCGACATGACCGGTGAGAGGTTAGGCGCAGGACCAACGGCTTAACGTGCTTTTTCGAGGCACGGGGGTGATTAAACCGCCAACTTCCTGACTCCGGGCTGTTACTGTGTAATTTGGATATTGAAATACCCAGCCACAAATTTTTGGCCCGACCCGGGATTTGAACCCGGGACCTCTTGGTCCTTAGGCGGCGCATGCTACCACTAGACCAACGAGGCAGTCAAAAGTCACCACATACCTGTGCCACAAGACTGGAGACGTCACCCGCGTTCGCCGGCAGGATGAGCGTGTTGTTAGTGCGCGCCAGCTTATTGAACGCCGACACGTACTGCTCCGCGAGCGTCAGCGACGCGGCGTGCTTGCTGTCCTGTAACGTATGTGGGAATATTAAGTGGTGCAATTGCGATATGCATTCCGCATAAAACCGCAGTTCGGAGGAGCGGGTTATGTGGGCTTCCCTCCACGTTTGATAGTGGTGGTAGTTGGGACCACTATCAAATAAGCCACTCAGCGATATCGCTCAGCGGGTCGGCGTCATTCGGTAAGACTTTCAGTGTGACGACTCTGACCATCTTGTCAAGGTCTGGGCACACTGAAAGCTCCACATTAGCGCGGGGAAAGCCAAGGGAAAAAACTAGTATATGGATTTTATGATTCATAGAAAATCATTCATACTCCTCTTCAAAATTATAATGAATAAACTTGAGCCATAAATTATTATCTCCTCAAAGAGTACTAACTACTTTGGATTTCCTTGCCCTATTTCCTACCTTTTTTCTTGATTGTAATATATTATAGTAGGTAAATTATTTTAGGTAGGTATATTGCATTGTCATATTGTACACAACTTTTTAAAGGGTCTGGAATATAACTCAGTTACGAATTAAGATCGCCTGTGTTCATCAAATTTCGGTATATATACGCCTCTCTGACTCTGTTATCACATAATTGTGTACAATAAAGAATAAATAAATAAAAAAAGAGCTATCAGGGTGTACCGACCCGCTGCGCGAGCGCCGCGCCGACGAGCTTGAGGCCGCGCGCGCGCGCCTCGGCCACCGCCAGCATGGCCTGCGCCTCACCCGACGCCTTGTTGATTTGCTCCTGCTTCTCCGCCTCTGCAGAAGAGACACAGTCACGTCACTACAGGCGCTGGAAAGGGGTTAGTAAGTCCAGCTACCGCCTAGACAGGCATACCATCATGCCTGAATTTTTTCATTAATATGTATTTACGAAAATACAGCGCATCGAAGTTCTGGGAGTAGGTACTTTGATCACTAGCACCTAAAATTGTAAAGGGTAATTTATTGACATAACGCGATATTTTCACGCGGTTTACCTTCGTCATTTTTAATTTAGACAATAGAAAAAAATATGTGTACAAAACGGACATAAATATATATTTTTTGCCAAGTAACCAACTCTTTTATTTGTATAATCGTTGTCCATATAATCACAGTGTACAGACAGGCGACTCACCCGACGCCAATATCCTGGCCTGGCGCTTGCCCTCGGCCACGTTAATGTCGGCGGCGCGCACGCCCTCCGACTCGAGGATCGCCGCGCGCTTGCGTCGCTCCGCCTCCACCTGCATCTGCATCGCCTCGTGCACCCGCGATGGCAGTTTTATGTCGCCTGGAACGTTCACATACATTTATACACGTCTATCGACTATCGAGCCCAATCCCAAGACTTTTTGATGGTCTTTGAAGTTCCTGTAGAAATAATGTTGGCACCCTTTGATGCTCTTGAAATTCTAAATTTTTTGACATCAGATATCTACTATCAAGCCCACAATCGCCAAAAGGTATATAACCAGTGGTTCCGAGCCTGGAGACTATTCTCATAGAAGCATATATACATACTTACATACATACATACTTACATAAATACATACTTACATACATTCATACTTACTTATATACATACACACTTACATACATACCGTCTTGCTCCCAATACCTGAAGGGCTAGAATCCAAGGAGCAATTAGTTACTAAAACCACATTTAGCCAGAAATAAAATCGCTAAAAACAAGTGGTTAGCTCAATGGTGCATAGGGTACCATTAGTCGATTTTTCGACACATTAGACTAGGAACGTAGTTTAAACACATTCTTTTTCGATTCCCAGGCCAGAGACAAAAATAAATATATCATGTTGAAATATATAATTTATCCATTTAAAAAATACTTACGGATTTCGTATCTGAGACAGGTGATACCCCAAGCTTCACTAGCCTTGTTAATCGCGTGCACAATAGACACATTCAGAGACTCCCTCTCCCGGAACACCTTGTCCAGTGATATCTGACCCAGTTCTGATCTCATTGTGGTCTGGGCCAGCTGTGTAATGGCAAATTCAGGGTCCTCCACGCCATATGATGCTGGAAGCAAATAAAAAAAAATAAGTACACAAATAAGAATGAACTCATTTAAGAAAAAATAATTAGATGAGCTACTTACAAGGAAAACTAAATAAAATACTATGTATCAATAATAGCTTAATCTATCTATAAATACCAAAAACTGTATGACAAATACCCCAAAATAAGTATTATGTGTCCCATGTTGGTCTGGAACTTAAAAAGAATGTGCATATGTGTGTGTGTGTGTGTTTTTCACAATTTTCCATCTAGCCCAGCCCATGTTTGTTTTTGACTGGATGTTATTAAAGGGGCCTGCTGCCTATTTGACTCCGCCTAACCTTCGGGGATTATGGGTGTGATGCTATATATGTATTTGCCTAGTATGTAGTTACAATTATGGTTAGTACATTATAAACCTACATTATAGTTTGGTCAGAGTGAAACTGAAGTTAAAATATAATAATACATACTTTAACAGGCTTATCTCTAAATCATATATATAATGATAAATAGGTAAATTACCTAAATATGGATCCACAATCCGTAGATACAGTACACCATCAATACTTAGCGTCACATTGTCTGATGTAATAGCGCTTTGTTTTGGAACATCTATCGCAATTTCCTTCAAGCTTTGCACATATTTTATCTTATCCACAATTGGCCAAAGAAGATTCAATCCTGGTTCAAGTATTCTGTGAAATTTTCCCATGCGTTCAACAATCCATGCCTGTAATTGTTATATATATTGGATTAAATTTATATTGTGATTTGTTTGGAGGCTCATTCTGCCATTACATTATTACATCACTTAGTGTCAGATATGTACTACTAAAACTAATGAGAAATTTGTCTCCTACAACAAAACAATGCATCTTCACTTGTATTCATGATATTCCGATGTATACAGAACGAAAACTAATATAGAATTGTGTGCAAAGCACACATTTTTCTTTGGTAAATTTGTCATCGTATAATATTTATATTTACTTCTCGTAAATATAAATAAATAAATAAATGTAAACATAAGAACCGACAAACATATTAATACAGGTTTCATAACATGGTTCAATAAGACATCATAATTTTTAAACTATGGTTTACCTCTTGCTGTGGGACGAACATAACGATGGTATTGAGTGGAGTCGTGGAGCGTCCTCTTGTTGATGCAACATTATATAGAATACGGGCTTCATTTTGAAATTCCGGCTTATAAATATTCTGAAAACAGGCACAGCAAGGTTAGAATAGAATTGTTACCGTTAAAATTTATCCGAATAATTTAGATACGAACTCTAAACGTAAGCGCCCTAGTAATTAATAGTCTGGAACGGGTGAACATGATGTTTACACAAGAAACAAATTAATTAATTTCCTTTAGATCTACAATCCATTCTCCTACATCCTTTGAACATCCAACAAAAGTGATGTGATAACAACTGCGGTCCAAAATAAACGTCAAATAATTTCACTCTTAATCAATTGAAATTATTTCCACAGCACTTTAAGCTCAATAACCTAGAGCCATAGCTAGATTTTAAAGTATCTAGGTTGAAAAAAAAAATGCTACAAATAGCGGTGAAACCATAGATTTAGAATTTTTTGACTACGCAAAAGATACATAAAGCGTGGGAGCGAGAAATCCTGCTGAAATACAAACCGCCCGAGAGAAAAAGAGACAGCGAATGAAGTACCTATATGTCAATGTTTTTGCGAGTAAGAGGCCATAGCGTCCCGGTCTATTCTACGTCGCAGTGAAATTTGTGCATTTATGTATTAAACCTTGGATTATAATCGAGAATATTAAATGTGCAATTGAGGTGACTTGTTCTGTACGTGATTGTGAGGTTACACGACGGAATAATCCGAATAAATACACTTTTAACAGGTAAATACGATTTTATCATTAGATTTTTTCAAACCATATTTTGTCAAATTGTTGCTAGTAATCAGTTTAGAAAAATATGTTTACAATAGTATATTGATTATAATTGATCTTTCTAAGTATACATCGTGATTATAATCAGAATTGGGGAAAATATTGTGTAAAATTGTAAATAGTTTGGTTACGCTAGTGCTTGACATAGCGGTGACGTCACAAGTATCGATAAAAACTTAATCGTCTTTTAGCGACATCATGACATGAATACGAAGTTATTTAGCCAAGTTATGTTGAAATATAATTATATTCACATTGGGAACTCATTATCTCCGTAAATTTGTTAGTTAAGTAACTGATAATTTTTCTAGGTTTCCAAGCAACTCAGCATTGTGTAAAAAGTGGATGCGGACTATAGACAGACCAGATTGGACTCCCAGTAAGAACTCCACTATCTGCAGCAAACATTTTGACGGCAAATGACGGCAGCAAAAAAATTGTGGCACTACATATTATGTTTAAATAACTAAATGACACCAAATTAAAAGTTGCTAATATTTTATTTGTTCCATTTCATTCCATCAGTCAAAGCAAAAGTCATATCTTTTTGTCTTAGTATAAATCATAGAACATATTTCAATATTTTTAATTTTTTACTCGCTGAATATACGAAGAATTTTACCATCTCATTGTTTATAGAACTGCTTAGAATGAGATTTCTTACCGACTAATTCCAATTTACCTAATATATACAACTACTGATTTCAGTCAATGCCATAAATAATTAATCAAAAGTATAAAAAAAGCGTTTTAAAAACCTATATTATTAGTATACAACTGAATCAGTCGATAATGCGAAAGTGCGTCTTTGACAACACTATTTTGAACTCACACATAGACGTCAACCAACACATGCTTAAATTTATTTTGGTCATGTCTCCGACCCGTCTTTGTGTATCTTGTACATTCTAAATCTATGGGTGAAACCAAAAGTTTGATTTTGTTTGATCAATAACTATGCTACAATTTTTTATTAAAATAACGTTTAAACGTAAGCGTAACTGTTTTACATATAAAATAATGGATTCTTCCATAAATTCTAATACGAGTGTCAATTCGAGTCCTTCCAACTCATCTGCTGGAAATATAACAGTTAAAATGAGACGACTGAAAATCCAGGAAGAATTGCTCATTCAAAGTATTAAAAAAAGTATGCCCACAAGTTACGGCGATAATGAAAATAAATTAATCAAGACTGATCTGGAATTTAAAAAATATGTGATGGGATTAAAAACGTCGTATGCTGATATTAAACAATTATTTGAAGATATAAAGTGTACAACAAAATCACAGGAAATTTTAAAAACCTTAGGTAGGATACTTCGTTTACTTACCTTTGTTCGGAAAAAGTAGCGCGCGGTATTTAATTTTACATTCATTAATACATACATTTTTTATTTTCAATTATTTCAGATATCGATGATATAAAAAAAGATGTATTAGATTTAGACCATAAAATAAAAGCCTTCAAAACATTTCTTAAACAAGAATTGTCGGAACTGAAAAATACTGAAAAAGATTTAATAAAACAGGTAAATGTTCATTTGTAAGTATGGATCTAGTACAGACAGCTAGTTTATTAGCGGTATTGCATCTACTTAAACCTATCACTTTTATTTTATTTCAGCTAGAGGACGATGCCTTAGAGAATATTAAAACAAAAAAAAATACAAAACTGGCGATAAAATCATACAGTGATATTGTACCGAGTCCAGTAAAAAATTTAATTAACTCGCCACTTAAATCTCTTGTAAGTTATTTATTTTAAGTTAGTTAAACAAAAAAGCAAATTAGAAATTTAGAAAATTGACCATTGGCACGGGTCAATATTTTATAACTTGATAGGCCCGTTGGTCGAGTGGTTAGAGACCCTTGCCACGAAACGGAGGGTCGGTTCGAATTCCGCTAGTGGCAAATGTTTCGTATGATGAAGATGGACCTTTCTACTCGAGTCATGGATGTTTATAAACGTATTTTAAAGTCTATATATCCTTTCACCTAGTATCCATAGCACAAGCTTATAAGCTTAGTTTGGAACTAGGGAATTGGTGAGTCAGTCTGGAGAACTTATTATTTTATTTACATATATTTGGCAAAAAATTATAAATTTTCAGGAGGTTCAAAAATTTCAAGATTTTATCAGCAACACTAGTAAACACGGGGGTTGGAATGAATACAATCATAATATTTTTGTAAGGATATGGCAAAAACATTTTGAGCAAAGAGAAGAAGATGGTTATATTAATCCTGACACAATGGATTACATTGAAAGAGATTATTTCATTGATGAAGTTATTGAAAAAATATCAGGTATGTAATCTATTACTTATTAAAGCACTATTCTAATTCACCAAATAGGTTGTAAATCAAAACAAATTATATTTCACCTTGACAATATTGCAGGAGTCAAAAGAAATTCTATAATTTCTCACATGAAATGGTATTCCAAATATCTGTACTTGAAAAACCGTCAGCGAATTGCTCTTGATGAATGGAGAGCGAAAACCAAACCTAAAACTGTACATCATATACCTGAACCAGCGTTGATTGATAAAAAAACTACTAAAACTTTCAATACACAACGAAGCCGCCGTAGAAAATTTAGCAGTAGTAGGAATAGTACTCCGAAGTATGGTTGGTAACATAACTATTGAAAATAAAAACACGTTCTTTTTCATTAAGAAAATTAGCAATGAATAATTAATCTTAAAATATTTCAGATGGAACTCACAAAGTAGATTGTTTATCGGATGATAACTTAATGTAAGTGGTAACATTAATCTATTTATCATTACCAAAATGTTTTTACATATTATTACGTACTATATTAACATAAATCTTATTTCTCAATTGTCAGGTATTCGCAATCTACAGATGAAAATAACTTTTATAACTGTGTTGATGCGAATGAGTTTTTCAAAGAAATGGACCACGCTCGTAATGATTGGCGTAGAAGCCTTGATAATGAGCAGATCTCATCAGAGTTTGAATTCGCTAAACCTACAAAACAATGGAAAAACCGTTGCAACAGCAAAAGTGATTTACGGTTATTTAACAAGAACCTGGATGATATAAGCAAGCTGTTAGTAATTTAATATAATAATATATTTTTTCACTTTTATAAAAATGTTAATACAGCTATATAAACTCACGGATAGACTAGTAAAAAAGAAGGACTCCGCGCCGTCATACTACAGCGTGAAGCCACGTTTATGCATGTGTGAGTGAGATAATTAAGCATACCAGATATCGGATATCTGTCATTTGGTGCACTTATTATGTCAATGTGTGACATAAGTTGCGTGTCACGGTGGAGCACCTGAGGAGCTTCAATGTGTAGTTAGTGGCGCGGAGTCCTTCTTTTTTTAGTTTGTCCGTGTATAAACTTTGCTTAATTAAATTTTTTATTTTTTTTAGTGGAATCCCATCATGGCGTATTGGATTATCCAATGAAATATAAGTTTCAATTTAATTACGAGTATAATTCATTAGGTTTAGAAAGGTTTCTATATTTATTTATCTGCTAACGACTACTTTTTACTAAAATACGGCGCAGGATTTTTTTTTCATAATCTAGGTCAAAATTAATAAACTTTTTTATTAAGATAAATTTTGATATTTTTATTGAGAATTGGTAAAGGATCCTCTGCCTGCAGTCATCCTCCATACGTCCTGGTTCCAATTTAAATATTTCGTTATATTAAGTCTTAAGGACCAAAGTGAATATTTAAATTGAACGTTCAATTCAATCGCACTTTATCGATATTACACAACGATTTTGACATTGTTCGATTTGAACCAGTGGCGGGGGGACGGGGAGGGGAAGAGTAGTAGTAGCACAAGGATGATTGGTTGTCGTCACAGGAACTGAGACCAAGCAAGATTCACTACTGACGTGTATTTTTACGTTGGAGTTCGACACGACCGCTCGTATTGTGAATTTGCAGATTTTTAAACTGCCTTGTTGTCATCGTGCCAAATAAATAGTGTTAAGATTTTTGAAAAGATAGCTAGGAAAAGAGTAAAACTAATCATCATCATGGGTACCTTTGCGACGATCCTCGGATTCCTGTTAATCATTTCAAGTGCTAGGTCCGATGACTCGCCTAAAGGGCCTAAAGTAACTCATAAGGTGAGTATTTGAATAATAAACCACATTTATAATATGATTGAAAATACAATTATAATGATAATAATTAAAAATAAGTATTAGGTAAAATTGTGATTTCAACTTTTATCACAAGTTCATGAACTTTTATAGCGATTGATCCGGTCGGTGACCTTTCAAAATGACGCTACAAGTTTTTTTTGCTTACATTTCACGATGATGCTTTGTGTGATTTAAAATTCTACCCACACAATAAAACTTTTGTAGAACCTTTATCTAAAGTTTTAGTATCTTGTTTGTACAGATAGGTCATTTTAATTTAAACTTGTGTATGTCAATTTATACTTATCATTGGCGATGAAGCAAATTGCAGTCAAATGGGCACAAGTCTTTTGTCATGCACTTTACTCATAACCTATACAATGACCCTTAACTAAAGGAAGTATTAAATTAGTTTATTGCTTCCTTAAATTTACTTGTTGACGTCATAAAATAGTTTTTATGTCACAATGTGATCAACAACACCAATATATTAAAATTTTTTATACTTTCCTTTTGTCTTTTATCAGGTATACTTTGATATGGCCATTGGAAACGATGAGATAGGCACAGTTGTGATTGGTTTGTTTGGAAAGACTGTCCCAAAAACCGTTGAGAACTTCTACCAGTTGGCGCAGAAGCCTCAGGGCGAAGGCTACAAAGGCAGCAAGTTCCACCGAGTTATTGACAACTTCATGATTCAGGGTGGTGACTTTACTAAGGGAGACGGGACTGGAGGTAAGTCATGAATTAAAGAAAATTTTAATAAGATTAAATTAAATAAAAAAGATCTACAAAAACTAAATTATCAAAAGGCCTCTTTAAATACGAATTGCTTACGAAAAGTTCAAGTGGTATTCTGTTTATCTTATTTGATAATCATTGACAGGAGATTATGTGGATATTCGACGAGCTTTAGATAAATGTTATTTGGAGTTCTATTTTAAACCAATTGTATTCCATGAAGCTGAAAAATACTGTTGAAGCTAATTGTTGTTTTGTATTAAATATAAAATAATTATCAAGAAGTCTAAACAGATAATGAGGTTCATATATGATAATGTAATTTGTTTATTTTATTCAAAGCTGCTGTTTATTCTTGTAATTGTGAGGATTTATATTTTAAAAGCTTTCCAATCTCTCCCACTGGAACAAGTTTACAATAAGTGAATGGATAAGTCATGTTTAGTAGGAAACTAATGTAATAACTTTTTATTTGGTTCTTAGGCCGTAGCATCTATGGTGAGCGTTTCGAAGACGAGAACTTCAAGCTCCGCCACTATGGTGCTGGCTGGCTTTCAATGGCCAACGCTGGAAAAGATACCAACGGCTCTCAGTTCTTCATTACCACCACCAAGACCCCCTGGTTAGATGGCAGACATGTTGTCTTTGGAAAAATTTTGGAAGGCATGGTATGTGGATTTTATATAATATTTTAAATTCTAATAACTTCTAAAGTTATAGGTGTTTCCGCACTAAGTCCCTAGAATGGACCAATGTGCGTGAGCCATAGCGGCTGATTCTTATTACTTTAATATTAATTTAGTCTGCAAGATATAAGATTTTGTTGAAGTTCATTAAAATAAATAACTATAATATTTAGATTGGCATGAATAATATCACCAGTTTCATAGACCATAAACAGTAAATCACAGTGAAAAACCTTTATTACAGTGATTTACATTTCCAAATATTGATATAAAATTGTATAAGTTATCAACATTTGCAAATCAGAAATTATGTTTCTGTCATATTTTCATTGAAACATATTTTTTCACAAAATGAACTTTTTACATAGTTCAATGTTGGTCAGTAACTTAGGAAAAGCTATATTGTTCTTGTTATGAATTCTACAAAGGCTTGCTTACAATTTCGTAACATGGTTTAGGAATACAATACTATTGTTGTTCACTTTTGTAACATGTGTACGTTTTGGTTTGCAGGATGTTGTGCGCAAAATTGAAAAGACCACAACTGGATCGAATGACCGTCCCGTAAAAGATGTTGTCATCACCAATTCCCGCGCTGAAGAGGTTGCGGAACCCTTCAGTGTCACTAAAGATAGTGCTCAATAACAATGTAGAATGTAAGAAGATAGATTTAACTATTTTTGGCAACAGTCACAAATTTCTTTGTCATGCCCAGTGCATTTATGTATTAATAAGTTGGAATGATATTATTTCTGTATGTATCAAGAATTTTTTTACAGGGTGTCATTTTCGAGATTAAAAACAAATGGATTAATTTTAAAAATATATTGTTCTTAAACTTCATAAGAATAATAAAATTTTACAAATAATTAAGTTGCATTTTTTATTTCATTTATACATAATTCAGCTTCCCGAATAATATCTTCATTTTTGGATAGTGTTCCTAGTTTCCAAGCGTGACCACAAGTTTTCCTAGCCTGATCTATCAAATTTTTCTTTAGATATGCTCTTCCTAAGTTAACATACATGGCACCTATTTCATCCATATTCAATTTCTTGCCTAATTCTATGGCTTCTTTGAAATAATTTATACTTTCATCAGATTTCCCCAATCTATCATAAACTGTACCAATATCATTAAGTTGAATTACAATGTGCTCTTTCTCAACATCCGAAACTTGTCTCATTCTGTTCAAAGCACTTATCATAAGCAATAAACCCCGTTCTGGCTCGTCACAGTCTATCAATAGCCTGCCATACCAATCTTCTGTCATAGCTAAGAGCTTTTTTGTGGCCTCATCAGCTTCATCTTGCAAAGCTTCTAATTTCTCTAGACACCAATCATATCCCAACTGGGCTGTAGAATACTCTTTTTTCAAATGGCTTATTCTTGCTAGTTTTGTACTTAGGTGAATAACTCTAGGATCATCCTCTGTAGCGCCATCGGCCATGATCCTTTGTGTAACGGCAATGAATAACTGTTTCGCTTTGTCTAGTTGTTCTCTCTCGAGTGCCAAGTTCGCCATCACATCGTAGATGTATGTTATGCCGAGTTGATGAGATATCTGTTGTGCTTGCCTCAAAGCGATATGAAGGAGTTGCTCAGCTTTCTCATATTCACCCTTTTGAATGAACAGTACACAGTGTTTGATAGTTTCTATAAGTTCATCTTCCGCCGAGAGTTTCTTTTCGAATCCGAGCCAGGTAAACAATGAGAATCCAATAGTGTATGGAATGATTTTAGGTCTTGTGTATAATGCATATTTACGTATAGTAGTTACTGGTGGCGGTTGAATATTCTTTTTGAAGCGCAAGACCCTATTCCACACAAATCGGATTCTGTTAGACATATTTTGATAATGATTACATAACCTCAAAGTTGCATATTAATGACACAATCACAACTATACTTCAGTAAGCTTCTTTAAATATAATCATTTCTGAAACCTTAAAACCCAAGTTGTTCTTGTTCAATCCCCAACTTAGTAGAAGAAAGGATTCATCTTATTTTTATCAAATTGCCAGAAATGTCACTTTTACAATAACAAATTGTCTTGTCAGCTGTCACTTTTACAAATTGTCAGCTGCTGAGAACAGTTACGGTTTTCTGTCTGTGGCAGTGAGGCGTGAGATTATATCGATATATGACAACTATTATGAAATCAATTACAAAATTTGTCCTTATAGTTACGTATTGTTATTTAAAATAAGTTATGTTTATTATTCTATAACGTAATAAAATTTTGAAATATGTATTAATAAATGTTAAAACTTACAGTATTCACATTCAATAATGGGGCAACGCTGCCAGTATTCTGAGTATTCTGGGTACCTTGATCGGCGAGGCGGACAACTACCCTTTTTCGTAAATATGTATATACCTAGTTATTTCTTTTTAATATATTTTTAATTTTTTACTTTTTCAATGTAAATTCAATAATTGAACTCATTACAAGAACAACACTAGCGGTGAGTCATAGACCACGGCCTTATTCATAGACCAAACTAATTTTTTTGTTTTTCAAAGTAGGTAGAGAAATAAATTTGACAGAGTTGTCAAGCGAGCAAGATGTCCCTGCGATTGGACTGAATGGAAAACTAAACTATATTAATTAAATTTATTGCGTTTGTTGTGTCGTCATTGCAAAATTAAATTAAACAAGATTTTCTTTATAGCCAATACTGCAGTGCATGTATAATAATGGTGGGATTAAGTTGACGGAGATACCGTGATTTGCCAATAACACAATTATCGAAGTCAAGTGATGCTTCGTAACCACAGGGCCCGAAGGCTTTAGCTTTCGTAATACACAAAAACGTTTGACCAAGAAAAATGTATTTCATGAACGGGTCAGATTTCCCTCCCGTCAGAGAAGACACTTTTTGTAAATACGTTTTATACTATGAGTTAAATAACTCGAGGTAATTATTTCCCTGCGTTTTGTGACCTTACGATATGATAATTATAAATATTAAATTCAGTTTTGCCTATGATTATTTTTTCGACAGGGACAAATACAGGATTGTAATTAAAATGTTTATTTTCAGGGCCCGTATTTGGGATCTCATAATATTGATTCCAAATGCGTTGTTTCTCTTTTTCTTAGTGGTAAGGTTTAATAAGGCTCAGTTGAAACTGCGTGCTACAAGTAGTCCTATATTCCTGACATTCTACATGCTGGTATGGGGCAACGTGATAATAAGCCTGGTGCGATGTGCCGTGTCCATGACTGTGAATGCTGCTGTACCTCTCGGTGGCCTGGTGGATAAAATATTATGGGTCACTGTGAGGTTCTTTCTACTGGCTACAGAAATGAGTGTTGTTATATTTGGATTAGCATTTGGTAAGTTCTATACATTAATGATCAAAAGAAAATTCATTGCTAAGCATGCTCAACATGTAACCCACAGAAAATGTATCAATACTTACCTAATTTGAAATATTTGTTTTGTTAATAGGTCACTTGGACAGTCGGAGCAGTATCAGATATGTGCTTCTAGCCACATCTCTTATATCGCTAGCATTCACAATCACTCAAGGCACTTTGGAGATTGTAATGCCCGACGACATGTTCCACATCGACACTAGAGACTACAACCTGTTCGGACATGGCGGGATGTTGTTCTGGTTCACATCTTCGCTGATTTTTGCGCTCATTTACTTTCTCATTTTGTTGTTGCCCTGGATACCACTGCGGGACTATTTGGCCTTACCATGTAAGTTATTAAAGCCTATCTAATTTTATATGTAAACTAGCTGATCCTGCAAACTTCTTGTCACTTAACAGTCAATGAAGAGATACATAATCGGGCTTTAGTCTGATATTTTAAACTGATATTTTATTTTATTGATGAATATCATATTTCAATATTTATTATCCTATTCCGACAAAGAAATCTAAAAACACTAAAATCATAGAAATTGGTTTAGTCGTTCTTGAGTTATAAATGGTGTAACTAACACGACTTTGTTTTATATATATAGATATGTTTATAGACCGAGTCAGATTTATCAATTATAAATTTATTTGTTACATTTACATGATTTACAAACATAATAATACATAGTAAAACTGCTTAAAAATAATACTCAAATCAAAGATAAGTAAGTTTAAATTATGTACTTCAATCAATATTTAAATACATAATAATTAATTACCATTCATTATACCTTTCTTTCAAACAAATTATTTGCTGCACATAGAGTTGTCTATTTGCGTGATAACATAATAATTATATTGATGCTAATTTTATTGCTAACATTTTCATGGTACATAGTTAGTGTTGTTAATTATGAATTTAATTAGATGTTAGTTCTCATTATGTGAGATATCTTTTTTATAGTTTGTAATGAAAAGCACTGTTATCTTAAATGTTAATGAGTATGTAATATGGGTAATTAAATGTAAGTAAATGCATCCATTTGTTTTGAAACAAATAAAACAATGTGCAAAGATACAATTACTTAGTAACAATGGTTGTTACTTCCATATATTGTTATAATTATTTGTGATAATGATTAACAATAACTTTTGTAATTTATTGTTTCTGATAAATATACTATGGGATTGGAAGTTATGGTAAAGTTCTTTGGACTTTTATGATAGCATGCGATAGCTTGCCTAACATGTCGCGAAATGTGACGGAGCTAGCCAACTGCCACTACTTTTTCACAATTTTCCATCTGACCTAGCCCAGCTTTACTTTTGGCAAAATATGGTTAAAAGAGCCTGCAGCCCCTTTGATTCTGACCACTGATTACGGGCTGTTATGTTATCTTGTGATAATTGCAGGGCCCTATTATCTATGATAAGAGAGTAAAGTTTTAAATTTGAAGTAGGTAGTTACATTTTTGTAATCTAGTTCACCTGCCTCCTTGTGGGTGCAATTCATACAAAACAAATATATAAGTATACTTTAATAGACCTACATTTATCTCATACATTAGTCAATATTGACTCCAGTTAAAGTAATATTATCTGTATACACTGCAACAAAATTAATTACTTAAGGTATCATTTAAGAAAATACATGTAGGCTAATTTAGCCTAGACATTTTAAAAGCTAGCCAAGAGAATAGTGGAGTTGTCATAGACCATGTTCACGAAACCAGGGATTGCGAGTTCAAATTCCGCTAGGGGTAAATGTTTTGTCTACTGAACATAGACTTTTTGTCTTGTGTCATGGATATTAATAAACGTATTTAAGTATGTCTATCCATTACCTAGTATATATAGCACAAGCATACACGCTTAGTTTGGAGCTTTGGAATTGGGGTGGCAGTTTGGAGAATTTATTATTACTCTTTTAGGATGCTAACAGCTATGATAACTGTAGAGTGTGTATGAAAAGAATTATAAATGTCAAAGAAGTGAATAAGGTGTGTAAGGACTGTGACATATTCCGCTCAGTCCTCTGCCTACCCCACTAGCAAATTAGTTTGAAGATAGTTGAGTTGATGATGATGATATGATATGTATGTATGTATGTATAGTTTAGTTTTTTATTATTGCTTTAAGCTCTCTGTTTAGGGATTGCAAATTGCAGCACATTACGCTGGATCCAGCAGAGCTTAAATTGTTCTAGACCCATCTGGATTGCTTGATTCAGCATTCCAATCTCTAGTAGGGAGTGAATTCCAGCAGCATTGAACTAGCACATGTCACTGGATCCAACCCAATACAGCTAAAATTGTGTTGGGGCCAGCTCCATTGCTGGATTCAGCATTGCAATCCCTAGTTTTGTAGTATTTATCCAGTGGTTTGTTTCAGCGAAACTATCGTTCTACTTATACGTGCTACTACTAGCACTGCTGGACACGACCCAGGCGGTGGGCGCGGGCCTGCTGGCCTGGGGCTCCATGCAGTCCGGGCTGTGCATCGTCGACGTCACCACCTGGCTCTACTTCTCGCTTTACACGCCTCTTGTGTACCACACGTTCCTTAGCGAATTCTTCAGGTAAATGTTTGTTTTTTTTTTTGTTTTTTTTTTATGACCGAGGTTGCAAACCTGTTTCGATCGGGCTTAAATTCCCGGTTCTATGAAAAGAATCATAAATTGGTTGCGGCACCGTAGCTTGCGTAATTTTGGCGCTCCAATAGCGAATCAGTCTTGTTTTCGCCCGAAATTGTTGGTGCCCCCTTGAACTGGCGCCTGGTAAAAGTGAAAGTAAGTGTTCCTCTGGGGTTGGTGGCAAACAAGCCCTTACGGTAAGCGGTTACCATAGATTGGTATAGTGAGCGGCCGCAATTTGGTCCTTGTGAAATTCATTAAATTACGTTTTAAAATTTTATTAATATTTTTAAAAATTCAAAGGCCTACCTGTTAGAGCAATCAAAATATTTATGTTTATTTATTATGAAAAAAGGTTCTCAATATACATTCAAATCTGTTTATTCTTGCGTAATAAGCACGTTGATAAAATTTCTAAAAACTATTGATATATATTTTTTTGTTAACTTAATAAACAATGTATTTGAGTAATTTAATAATATAAGTCGACATAATCAAAAATATATTCGATTTTCAAAAATTTGTGACTAAAACTTCGGAATAACAAAAAAAACAATGTTCACGAGCAAACGCATTTGATAATATAAATTCATTACGGCGAATGAATTTACATTGTCAGATGCACTTAATTATGATGACCCCTGTCTTGACTGCGTAGGACTTGATTGAAGTTTGTATCATAAATGCTATACCGTACGCCTGTGACGACGAAGTATAATGTCCTAACCGATATCGGTCACGGCGGCAAATCTCAACGAGGATTAGCCAACTGCACAGGAGATATTATAGTGCAAAAGTGTGTGCGCAAACACAAGTGCACTCTCTATTCCTTCACTCTCATAGTCCGGTAAGACTGCAATTCGACATGGCCGGAGAGAGAGAGGTCAGGCGCAGGACCAACGACTTAACGTGCTTTCCGAGGCACGTGGGTGATTAACCGACTCTTCCAACTTCCGGGCAGTAACGGAGTAATTTCAATATTGAAATATCCAGCCACAAATTTTGTCCCGACCCGGGATGTGAACCCGAGAGCTCTTGGTTATTAGGCGTATGCTACCACTAGACCAACGAGGCAGTCTATGAACGTTGAAGTTTACTGAATAGGTATCTAACACATGCCTTTTGTGGTGTTCAACGCGTTGTGTGATTTATTTACAAGCCAGCTGCGTTGCACCCACGTACGTCAATTTACGAATTTACACGTTATCTTTGTTACTCACTGACTCCTGCCCACGAATGCGATCGCACAGACTTCTGAATCGACTCAGAGACACTTTACACCTGTTTTTATCCCACGGGAACATAAAATATACTATAAAGTACTTTATAATAATTTGTATTATTATCCCGTTAGGGAAATGGCGTGAAACTAGTTAGTAAGTTAATTAGTATTATTAACCGAAATATTGTTTTAATTTCATTTGTATTTTAACTTTAACCGCATGTTAGGAGTGTTGTGCTCGCTTATAATTGACATGCACATAATAACAATATATGCTTAGTGGACTACTTAATGTAAATGCTTAATGTATGTGTTGTGTTGTTACTGAGATTTAACAAATAAATAAATAGTTTACAAATAAATAAATATACAAAGACTAACTTAACACTTAGAAAAGTGTTAGTCCTTGTATGTACGTTGTACAAAATTTACTATTACGCCAATAGGGAATTATCCTCAAAAAATGTTTTTAGTCCGTAAGTTTTTAGTCAAAAATATAGAATACTTTTTTTTGCTTGATCTGATACTCGAAAAATTACAAAGATACAGCGCTTCAAAGATATGAAATTTAGCGCTTTACGTCACTTGGACGGTAAAATTTTACACACCTAGTGACGTCACGCGGTACTTTAACGCGCTGTATCTTCATCATTTATAGTTTGTTGAACAAAATAAAAAATACGTAAACTATATTTTTTTTGTAATCTCAATAGTGGACTATAAATTGTTTTTGAGTTAATAGCCTATTCCGTTCAGCTGTTATAGCGTGGCTGATTTAAAGTAAAAAAAACATTACATTTATAATAATTATTATTAGGTAAGACTATGTTTTGTTTTGATTTAGCAACACTTTTGTGGCGATATAAAAATCATTCAATACTTATTGCGTGTCACAATAACATGTTTAAACGTTGTGTAATAGGTGGTTCACGTTTGATAGGCAGTGATCCAGAATATTGAAAGTGAAGAGTTAAGTCAATGTTAATTATTTTATTCATAGATGAAAAATGCATCTTGATAAGTAAATTTACGTAGAACACAATTGTTGTCAACATTGATACCTATTTATTGGTACTGGATCATTATACTACTAACCTGACGAGAATAATACCGAGGCCACATAGAGGTTCGGCGAATTTCCGCATTTTTATCTAGTACTACAAAAAACAAAATGTTAAAGAAAAAAACAAATCTTCGCTATAGCGCAATAATATTTTTCCAGACACGTATCCAGGATTCAGTGTTTATATTCAAACAAGCTACTTTCATAGTACAGGTTACTACCAGCTTTTGTGCACTTTAGCACAAAATCGCGTTAATACTAAAATCTTTAGTCGCCTATACATGTCGGCCGAGCGTTGCCGGGCAATGGTGTAGATAGCCTATTTGCTTTGCCTTGTCATCGCTCGGTGTCGCTCGCCGATTGAAGGCGAGCGACAATGTGTGTAGAGCTCGCCGTCGCTCGTGATCACTTGCCTCACTTCGGACCTGGGTCGGTTTTTGTGGCTAACGTGTGGGCAGCTCGACAGACACTCGTCTACATTGGCAGCTTGCATTGGCGGTCGACGAACTTGCCGAACGTGTGGACATAAGCACTTGCCTTGTACCTAATTTGCCGATGCTCGCGTTGGCCTACGCTCGGCTAACATATATGCGACTTTAAATAAACCCCTAATTGTATATCCGACACTTTCACGACACGTATTGTACTTATCTCAATTTGTGTCACTGTCACACGTCTACTGGTTGAAATGCGTCCATAATTCGTTATTTTCTTTTGTTAATTTAATGTATTTCTCATGCATTATTTAATATAATATTAGCTTTTTGCACTTCTTCTCCTTAAAAAGTCTATCTGTGCCAAATCGCATACTCCTCCGTCCGCGTAATTTTTGAAAAAGGGGTCAAAGTTTTTGCTTCATGTATTAATATATAGATATTTTATCTCAAAGGGGCCACAAAACATTTTTAACTTTGGCATTTTGGCGCCCGTCGCCTTGGCGCCTAAGGCGACCCCTCCACTCTGTCCTAGCGCCGGCGCTGACTACAGTACGCCTGAAGGCAGACTAAAAACATGATTTATGGCAAAATTAATTTCGTCCGTCTCATCAGATACTCACGCACATATCAAATGGAGTTGATAAGTGTTCCCGCGTCACTTATTTCATACAGATCTTACGTCGGAACTGCAATAAACGGTCTTAATTTGCACGGCATGTAGTGAAAGTGGTAGGTGAAGAAAATAAAACGCTTTCGATGCGGTTGATACTGTGTTTGCGCGAATGTTCCGTTGGTTCAGTGACTTCTAACTTGCTAAGTAATTATAACCTTTCAGAATGTCTAGTAGTTGTTAGGTTTCGTTAATTAGTCACTAGTATTAAGTTGGAAAGTATTCGCTATGCATCATTGAGTTGTCACGATTTAGTTCCAATTTTATGAAAATAAATTATATTTCTTCGAATACTAGTGAAGTTTTCTCGAAAAGAAAAAACGGTATAAAAGGTACATTATATGTTTTATCTACAAAACAGATGAACAGCTAAGAACTTGTTTGTTTTGTGTTTTAAAAGGCTAGAGTGTAATTTAAGCTCAAACATTTATGTGCATTCATTTGCGATAGTGACCGCGCGACTGTACTCAGAAAAATCCTTACTAATAAAAATGATAGCCTGCTTATTGCACGATGAAACAGCACAAAGGATTAACATAACATTTTAAGGGTAATTTCAGAGACGGAGAATACCTAACATACATATGAAGGCTACCAATTATCTGGGAATAATGTCTCATTTCCGTAGAAACCGGAAAATTAGGCCGCATGAACAAAGTTGAGGCTGCTCGTAAAAGAAAAAAGTAAAACGCTTGAATTAAAAAATATACTTATAATAGTAATGGCAACAAAGCTCATACAAAAGCTGGTAACAAATAAATATACGATGTCTTGTCATTAGACAGTCAGTCTAGTGAGGGACAAATTTCTGACCGAGAAGCGAATTCGATATTGACCTTGGCACGTTTTCCTCTCCCCCAACTTAGATTACCATGGCAAATGGTTTGTGCCGCAATATTTCGTGTATGGAGCGATGCGTCATTAGGATTTTTTCGTCTCAGAATTACGGCATTATGCCATTTTTATTAAGTAAGTAAGTACGATGTTTTGCGTAATCTATGATGCATATTATGAGAGGAAACTAGTGTAGGTAGTTTTACAAGTACTAACTTAGCATCCTATTATGCATGTTGCGCGCGCAGATAAATTTAATTTCAGCTTGTTTTGTGTTTGTATGAAGGAGGAAACGAATACAGAAAACTATAAACTACAATATAGCTATATATGTTTTAAATTACTTACTTATATTAAATAACTAGCATGTCGTAAAAGGTGACTAATCGTATATCGGGTTTTTGGTGTGTATTTGTGTAGACGCCGAGTTAGCCATTACTTTTTCACAATTTTCGATCTAACCCAGTTATATTTATATTTTTTAGCAGAATGTGTGTTCAGGGGGCTAGATGCCCCTTTGACTCTGCCTCCTCTCAGGGATTACGGGCGTGATGAAATTTGATATTATCATCTCGCCCGTAATGCTTGAAAGGGAGGGTAGGCAGAGTCAAAGGGGCATCTAGCCCCCTGAACCATATTCAGCCAAAAAATATAACTTGGCTGGGTTAGATGGAAAATTATGAAACTAATGTCATTGTTTATGTCCCTAAAGGTTGTTAGTGAGTTACGTATTGAGAATTTTATGTGATTATATTTTAGGAGTGTATGTCAAGGCAATAGTACTCAATGTTACATTAAGTACTCAATGTGACAAATTCCCTGATACGTATACAAATTAAACTGCAATACAAAAGGCATTTAAAGACAGAAAAAAATCGACCAGTATTTTTCTAATTACACTGCAGAATATATTCACAAAACCAGAACATTCGCGTAACACTAGTAGCATCTAGCTTTTCTGGTTTACCTTATTTAAACGCAACTAAGATGTCATTTAATGTCGCAATCTTTACGACATTTTTTGCAGTGGTTTTGCTCCAATTGTACCAAAAAAACAACTATCCGCAGAACGTTCCATTGAAACGTTTTAAAGCGATGTTCGTTTGTGAATGTTTTCTTCAACTTCAACTGTTTTATGTATTCTCCCGGCTCATGCCACGGTCTACTTGTTGAAGTTCTTGTCGATATTTAGTAATTGCAGCGTAACGGAATAGTGCGGACCGATGTTACTTTTTTTATGTAGAAATCGTAGCATATGCATAATGCCTTAAATAAAACAATATGACATTAAAACTTACCAAGTAAGATAAAAGGTTAAAGTGAAATCGGACATTACATATTAGGTAAACGTTTCCACTTACACAAAATTCCTATTTTCGGCAACATTTCATTTGTGTGTACAGAAGAAAAAACAAGGACTAAAAAATTCGACTGAATTTGGTTTTATCAAATTAGGAACTAGCATTAAGAAATTTTTAGCGGGATGTATTTTTTTAAACAAAGACAAATATATTACAAATTCAAATTCAGAATCATATCGTAATCGTCGTTTTGTATCACATTACGTTTATTTTATTGTGGTCATGTCGCGAAATAAATTTGTGAAGGGCAAAAACATTTGCCACATCTTTTTGCTACGTTCAAGGAAATCTAGCAGCAATGTCTTTTCTTAAGCGAAATAAGAGTAATAAAAATGTTTAGGTACTTATCTACTTGTCGCGCCCAAATGGTGATGATGACAATGCGACGAATGGAGTGAAAGTCACTCGTTTGCCGATAAAATTGATGTATATTGCATGGCTTACATAAAATACTAGTGGTACTGCTGTGCTGTTATACAGCTTCCAATTTATGGCCTCATAACCATTTGATAATGTGTTGTCTCTACGTGCATCTTGGGCTTATTATAAATAAGATAGTTATAGATTGCTCCGATCCAAAATACTAAAGATGTAGGATCACATACTTCCGCATTGATCAAGTAGAATCGACACATAACAATTTTCAGTGAAGCGCACAAATCAAACACATAGGAATTTTCTTGGACTTACCAAAAAAATCATTTTAATAGATCAAGTAAATTAGGTGATTCTTGATTTTAAACGAATTGTATAAAAAACAATAATGTCGAAAAGTATGTCACAGTCGCCATTATTTTATTCGGAATTTTGGATTTACAGCGTCGAACATAATTACCAATTCGAATCGTTCAGCTATTCTCACTTTTTATAATAAGAATGACATAGATTAATATCCTAACCGATTTCGGTCACGGCGGCTAATCTCAACGAGGGTTAGCCCGCTACGCAGGAGATATTATAGTGCACAAATGTTTGCGCGAACACAGGTGCGCGCTCTGCTCCTACACCCTCATAGTCCGTAAGACGGCAACCCGACATGACCAGAGAAGGTTCAGGCGCAGGACCAGAGGCTTAAGGTGCTTTCCGGGGCACGCGGGTGATAAACCGCCTTCCTGACTCCAGGCTGTTAGTAATGAAGCCAGCCAGGAGTAATTTTGATATTGATTCACCCAGTCACTTATTTTTTTCCCGACCCGGGACCCCTTGGTCCTTAGGCCGCCACCTAAGGACTAAGAGGTCCCCATGCTACCAGTAAACCAACGAGGCAGTCAACCGATAGCTTGTTACTTAACTGTGTGACGTCACCGTTTCCTGTTCCAGTGTGTCGCAGCCGAGCATCATGTTCTCGTACAAGGCTCAGATGGACGAGCCCATGGACGACGACCAGGTGTCTCTGCCGCACCAACAGAGCTTCAGCTCGTTGAAGACCGATTCTGACTACATTTACCAGGTTGGTATTATGGTTAAAAATAAATCTAGCTTGACTTGTAGATCTAGATTCTCAAAATGTCGTCTATCGGTCTAGAGTTAATAACTTTCAAGATTATTTTTTAAACTGAAAATTTTGAGCTAGGCTAAATGTTACACAAATTATTATCGAATGGAACTGGTGGTGTAATAAAATCAAAGTAATCGGTGTCCTCTGATACTATCTACCAAGCTAGGTTGTTATATTTAACATATTAAACAAATCAGAATTCTGGTATTAACAGAAAGCGATGCCGTAATATATGTCCTATGCTTATGCTTATATGCAAAGGATTATGAATGTTAAAGAAGCGAGTGAGGTGTGTTATCGTGTAGTATGGCGCTCGGTTCTCTGCCTACCACTACAGGGTAAAGACGTGCAGCTAGTTTATTTTTTAGTTTATACTTAAAGGTCTTCTACACTGCTCTATTTCCTCTAGTCGCCACATCTCTCTTTTACCGCTTCATATTCAACACGTATATTCCCCCCCTGGTGCTTTATTGCCCACTTTGAGAGAAACCGGTTGTCAAAGATAGAATTTTCTCAATACACTTATTATTGTAAACTAAACAATACTTTATCGCGACTTTAGTTATGGAGGTTAAGTGTTGCTTGTTATTCGTTTCTTTTTTTCATAACTTTTATGGCTTGTTTAAAATAGCCGGCACGGGTTTATTACTAAAACGAAAACAATGCAGGAAAAGGTGTTGAAAATTATTAGGATATTTAGTTTAAAACAGATCGGGTAGTAACAGTACATTAGGAGTGTATTTTATATAATTTTTTGTTTTTGTACAGCATGACCATTGTGAATAATCATTGTATTTACCTGTGTATTTGTTGTGTATGAAGGTAAACATAACATCACGCCCGTAATCCCTAAGGAGTAGGCAGAGGCAAAGGGGAAGTAAGCCCCCTTAACCACATTCAGCAGAATAAAACTGGGCTGGGTCAGATGGAAAATTGTGAAAAAGTAGTGACACGTGACTAGCTTGTCGCCTACTTACACAATCACATAAAGTGTAGGTAAACACAGTCATTATGGTCAAAGCAGTAATGCATTATAGAGATCTAAAAATACGTGTGACTGTAACAGTCTGTTAACGCATAGCTACTGCGTCAGTATTAAGTGCCAAGTAGAAAGTTCTCGATCTGTTAATAGTGGCTCAATACAATTCCGGTTTTGACCAGTCTCCCCAAAAATTGGGTTTCGCCTAAAATCGATCGCGATTTGCGAAATTATTCTTAAGTTAGGTAGAGATATGTTTTCATGTTGTTTGATGTTTTTACTTGAAGTCGTTATTGTTAAATGGAAGATTAGTGTAATTAATAATATAGAATAGAATAGAATAGAATAGAATAAATGTTTATAGTATTCATTATTACCTACAGTAGAAACTCGATTAACCGGACTAATTGTTGTCGTTAGGCATTCGGATAATCGAAAATCCGGATAATCGAATGTATGAAGAATAGCGAGTTTTGTGCATATGTAGTGCATAATGTTATGTGTTTATTATAAATAACAGATACATATTAACGAAAATCAATGTTTATTAAGAAATTATTAAGAGATCCTACATACATTGTACAAATGTACTATTTAACTGTAATTAAAATAATTTTCACAGAGTAAAGGACCAGATAACGGTTGTCCAGTTGATCGTTTTTGTAAAAACCAACGATATAAAGCGTCTTCTAAAAGTTCATTTTTAGGTTTCTTCATCATTTTCCAATGTTTACTCCCGTCTTCACTATCTAATTTGCAGATGTACAACAAAATTGAATCGGTATTCTTCTTAATATCACTTATCGTGGATGTACCTACAACATACTTATCAGCTAACTTACGACCAGTTTCTCCTTTTTTTTAATGAATTAATAATATTTATTTTGTCTTTCAGCGATAACAACAGTCTTAATTGCTAACTAACGTAACTAAACTTCACGCCACTCGCCTGTTCAAAATTCATAATCATTTTCATACAAGCTTTACGGTTTTTATGACTCCTAATATTGGTAACTAACTAAAAAATAATATTATTAATATTATTTATTTATTTATTTATTTAATATATTAGTCGCAGTCGATAGTCCGGATAATCGCGAATCCGTATAACTGAGGGCCGGATAATCGAGTTTCTACTGTACTTAGTTACTAAATGCCATTAATAAATATGGTTATTATCTGCGTGTGACATAGTTAACCCGATTAATAAAAAACATCATAAACAACTTAAGGAAATAAGGATGTTTCCATCTGATAAGTAGGTTGGTTGCCAAATTTCAAATATAAAAGCCGGTATCGGAATAAGAATCACAATCAAATCCTTATTCATTTGAATGAGCAGGTTTTCACATGATGTTTTTGTAGGCGGCCAGTTAGCCACTTGCCACTTGTTACTACTTTTTCACAATTTTTCTTTTAACCCAGCCCAGTTTAATTTTTTTTGGCTGAATATGGTTCATTTAGCTTACGGATTATAGGCGCGGTGATGTGATGCGTTAAGAATGATCGTGCGGTAAGATGAATCTGGTGACATAAAGCTTATCTGAAATTCCTCCGGTGAGATTAAGGCTGGCTATAAATTAATGACGGTTTTCGTAATTATATGTAGATGTCCATATTCAAATAGGAGCTTCTGTATTTTGAAAGACAAAGAAAATCACTAACTGCCTAATTCTAGCCAGATAACTAGTTTTTATAGAGGATTTCCAATAAGTAAGGGAGAATATCGCGAGGAAATCTCAATATAGATTTAGACTATCGTGGTTGTACACCGACTCACGCTGCCATCTTAAACAGTGGTCCCCGTCCAGTGGCAGGGAAGGCATTTGGACACGCGAAAGACCTTATGTTTATTTGGTTTTAATTATAGGAAAAGGTTAAAAATGGTTTTAAAATTTACACACTTAATTTTTACCAATGTCCCAACAATAATACGGAAGTGGTCCTCGGCCAGAAAAAGATTGGGGACCACTATACTAAAACTATGTTGTCTACATCCCAATGATCGTTCCAGCAGAGCAACAGTGTATACGACAGCACGCTGTTCGAGGCCGGCGGGACCACTCCCATGAACCCAGTGTACAGTGCCTCGCTGCAGAGCCCCGACTCGATAGCATCGGGCCAGTCGCTCGACCTGGCGCCCGGCTTCCACCAGAACGCGCCGTCAACATAACGACCGCGGCATCCACACAGCCAGTGCCGGATTAGACAGGAGGCGGCAAATACTACGGGCCCCGTGCGTTGAGGCCTTTTTGTATAGGTCCCTGGATAAAACAAATACAATTTTCTCATGCAAGGGCCTTTTGGTAGGCATTTGTTGTAGGCCTCGCGCTGGTCTGATTCGGCACTGCATACAGGTACACGGCAGTACGGCTGAGTGCCCATTGCAGGGGAACGAGAGGTAAAATCGGTGAAAGTGAAAGCAATGTCTACGTCGGATTAGCGTTATTTCTTCGCCGTGCAAACGAAGATTAGCTCTGAATGTTATGTTGTATTTGACATTTTAAAATCCAGGTCCAAAAGATCGTTTGTAAACCATCTAAAGCAGCCATACTTAACCTTTTTTTAAAGGGACCACTAACACGTTTCGGTCATGGTGTCAAGGCTCGCAAGCAAAAATTATTTTAAGTCTTAATTAAAACGTAATCAATAAAAAATTGTTTACGATAAATTTTTACCTTCAGGTGGGCCAATAACGAAGGCCCCGGCGGGCCGCAGGTTGAGTATAGCTTACCTAAAGCATTAATGACAAACGATATCGATGCTATGTATGTACTTCGTCGCATGGTTATTTGATTACTTTTTAGATTTCTGTAGTAATGATCATTTGTTACAAGATATACCTACTTAATTGACGAATTCCCAAATTTAGATCGCGCCATAACCTTTTTCGTTGACTTGGTAATGATTATAGCATCTTCAGTATTTATAGAAGAGTGAATTGACGTCAATCAGTAAAGTCAAATTAGATTCCACTCACACCTAATGGTTAACGCCTTACATAGGTGACATATTCCTAAAGATAGCTTGTTCATTCTACGGTTTTATTGGTTGTTCTGTCTCTAATGGGTATTTAGTGTATTGCTTCAAGTACCTACGCCCTTGTATAACCTAAATACATCATCCAAAGAGAAACATTACTAACATAGTGCTATTATAACGAGTAACGATAAGAAAATTAGTTTTTAAGATTACCTGATTTATTGTCAACCAAGAATCTCAGTAGAACTGAATATAGATGGAAAACGCTCATTTTTTGGATTTTTAACTTTGATTCGTTGTCTATGAATGGAAAAACAAAAAATCTGCTGTGTATTTTCGTAACAGCTTTTTTATTTACCTAGACGCCAACATGCATGGATTTTTATTTTATTTTATTCATTTTCATTTGTAGGCGTCAAAGTTAAAAAGCCAATCCTCATTTAAAGTGGACAATTACTCCTTGTCTTTTTATTATATAGAACTATATGCAGATAAATCTACCGGTTAGTTTTGTGATAGAAAAGCCAGTGATCAAATCGAATTTCTTGAGACTGCTTTACATCCCATTTCTGCTTTAAGTCTATGTAATGGATCCATCCATAAATCTGACATTAGATTATATTAGCTATTAAAAGCTATTTAAATTGTATATAGAGTTGGTTCTTAAATTAGGGACTTGTAATTATTTTGTTTATTTGTTTGATAGATTCACACGTTGTACGGTGTTACACTTCAACGCAATTTCGACGCAAGCAAGAATCGTAAATTCCCAATTTAATTATTTAACAGGCACAGGGTGACTCTGGGTTCTTTTTATTTTCAATTTCTAACTCGACTCCTACACACTTGTTGAACAGCGTGAATAAATAAAGGTGCAGTTAGCAACAAAGGAAGTTGAACACTTCGCAGTTATTTACACAGGAAAAACACAATATGTTGGGCTATTTCTGTTGATTATGTACAGCACGGATCTTCGGGTCATAAAACATCCTTCACAAATATAGTTACAAGACCAAGAAAATAAATAGTTTGGCGGCCCTGGTAGTTTGTCATAGTAGGATTATGATCCAGTTTTTTTTTATTACAATTTTCTCTTTTTTTAGTGTTTTGCAAATAAGAAATGAAGGTTTTATAGGATAAAATTATCCACTATGACAAAACATAACTTCGAATAATATCGACACACAACCTTCATAATACATATTTCCTTAATTTGTCAACTGTTATAAAACAAACAGACACATTTAAATGAGTATTATTCTTTTAAATTTAAAATCTAATCTTAAAATTGGTTTTGGATAATGATGTAAAATCAAAAATATTTCCCCAAAAGCAATCAATTAGTTGTTGATTTTAGTCTTCAAATTTTTGTTTTTCAAAACTCTTATGTTTCACTTGCGAATGAGATGAAATGTTTAATTCATCTGTATTGTTATTTATTGGACTTATCCTTTATCTGACTAGAAAATAAGCCCTTTTGTAATAAGTAGAGCGAGGATTACCAACGAGGCGAAACTGTTGATAGCACGTGTCAAGAGTAAATTGTTTATCAGACAAAAGGATGTTGATAAGAAACGTGTGCAGGAATGCTAAATATTGTCTGTTCTTTGGTTTTCAATTACTACTTTCGTGAAAGTATAAAAGTTTCTTCTGTATGCCAGTAATTAAACAAACCTTTAATGTTGCAGTTATAAACTAAAATAGCTCGTTTCGCTCACCCTATTTTCATACTCATCTCAATTATCGTGAAATTATGAATGGAATAGAGATTTAAGTTTTATCAATTGGAAATAACGAATGATACATATGCTAATATTGATATGCCAGTTTTCTATAAGAGTTTGCTCATTCTTTCCTACATAAAACTAAGAATGATCAGGAAATACTCATGTCAATGTTTCGAGAAGAAAGGTGAAGAGTTTCCTAGACGTTCAAACCTAATTTAGCGGAAAACATAAAAAGACATCAGATTTTTTTAAATAAACCTAAATTCCATTCATATCTAGATACCTATTTTAAACGTGAGATCCGAATGTGTGTGCTCTCTATTATTTTCATCAAAATTCCACTATTTATGTTAAAAGCGCATTTTTAATTCACATAGGTGCCTACATACTTTGTTTTTTTTTATTTCACACCCAATTTCTTGTATCAAATTTTAAGATTGTAAAAAAAGACGAAGTATGAAATTAGTTTTTTTGAGATGTATTTTTTTTTCTGAATTTGTAGAATTTTGGTAGTTTCTTAATAGGTATTCTGTAGCTCTTCGAATGTTAAGGTATGTATTATTGAATTGAATTCGTAATTTGTTTGTAATATAGGTTGTTGTAATTGTAAAATATCAGTTCACTCATTTAAGGTAATAAAATAAATTAATTAATGTCTGTAGTTCTATCGAGAATTTAATGAAGGCGATTGTATGATTGTACGATTCTTTGTATAACGAATAAATGTTAACACTCATAGATATATACATTGTTTTGTAAACTAAAATAATTACCTACTTAACATTACAAAGTTAATACGAACTCAATACGCGTTTCCGACGATGCCAAATTATATATTTATGTGTTTGTTGTTTTAATTTCAATTTGGTCATATCCTTATGCTACCTCATTGAATTTAACATATCTGAGATAGGTACTTTATCTGAAAAAAGCAATGATTTTATAATTTTGTGCGTATATAATTTCGCAAGATAAACATAAGTAATGTACTTTTTAAATGTAACTTTGATAATGTCTTCAGTTAGAAACGTACAGTATTGCCTCAATTTTGAAGTATTAAGCGAACGGTTCGGTATTGAGTAGTATGCTGATGAAATGATGGCCGCAGACAGTTTATTATTTGTAAATATAAAGATTTCTTACATAGTGTTATATAAATACACGCGTGATTCGACACTAATCGGTTTTGATATATATTATTATTATTGTTCTGTGATCATATTATTTACTTATTGTAAAAGTTTTGTTGTTGATTTTATATTATTATTTATTGTAAAAAAAGGGTTCGTACGCAATGGAGGATGGAATGAGACGTTCGAACATTTTGTATCGGTATGTGTTGAAAATTAAAAAGATAATCGGGATCTGTAACGCTATATTTTGTCACCATTAGATAGATAAGTTTGTCGAAGGCAATAAGATTTTACAGTTAAAATAAGAAACAGAGAGGTTATAACTCCTGATAAAGCAGGAAGTGCAGAACTGTTAGGTAGTTATTTTTCTAAGAGACAACCTTTATCACATGCTAGTCGCTTAACGAATATTTCTTTAAATAAAATCATCATGAAACGTCAATTGGTCAAATGTTCGGACAATTTTTTCTTATCATCCGAAAATGACGATTGTCAATTTTTCCTTTTAATTGTGATAATTCACATGGTGTGTGTATTTCATGTGAAACTTTAAGTGATATTTTGGTTGATGGCATATATTTTTTGTTGTTTTGTCTCATAGGCAACTAATAAAGTACTTCTATTGAATATGTGTTTTATTTTTTTGTAATGTTATCTAATTGAACAATGAGCTAGGTTAGATATTTAACATATAATATAGTAGGTAGATACATTAGCATTTTGATAATACAGAGTTTTGAATGAGCAGTAATTAACTAACTTATTAACTATACCTACTTACGTACGGTTTGTGTTTGTATACTTATTATATACGCCCAAAGCCTAGACGCTCTAAAGCTTATAATAATATATTATATTTAATATTAACAATAAACCGGGTAAATAATGAAAATAAATGAGGTCGAGTGTTAATAACCTTAAGAAAATAAATCACAATAAAATAAAATAATAGATAAAAAATATTTTCGTATGTACCTAAAGTTTATTTGAGTATTTCTAAACACTAAAAAGTATAAAATAAATTCTTCCGACTGCTTCGATGAAAGTATTAATCAAATTGCATAATTCCGAATTGATGACAACCGCATATAATTACGCGGGCTGGCACCGACTCCAAAACTAACTGATTATTGTAAATATTTAATACTTTCATCGAAGCAGTCGGAAGAATTTATTTTATACTTTTTAGTGTTTAGATATTTAAATAGCTATTTAGGCAGGTTCTTACTTGTTTTTTTCATAAACATTTTTTGCGGGGTTTATTGAAGTCGGTTTTTATTTTTGTTAAAAATTTAATTTATTTGTTACTTTTTGTGAAACTTAATAATAGGTAGACCATTAAAACGAGCTGCTTTAATGAGACAGTGCCGGTCTAATGAGACTAAAGACGAAAACGTATAACGAGCCTTTATCTAATATTTAAAGAATTACTTAAAACTACTAATCTTCAAGGAGTTATACCTTCCATCATCAGCTAAGCAAGATAAGATGATGAGTACCAGACGAAAATACTGGAATCGTTTTAGAAAAATAAATAAAAACACTTAACATGCCGTTAAAATTTAAGGGTGGCCCTCGTTTTCATGGAATCCCATCACTAGACCAAGACTTGGTGAAATTAAGACTATCTCGAGAATAACACTCGATATGACCCAATAATATTGAAAGAACTATCTACAAACTCCTAATCGTTAAGGAGTTATACCGTAATGCTATTGTTAAGGAGTTATACGCAGTTATGCTGTTGACAATTCTCAAGAGATATCGAGTAACATACATACAAAAAAAAAATCAGTGGAATTGAAAACCTTCTCCTATTTTTTTTATCATCATCATCATCATTACATCACGCCCGTGATCCCCGAAGGGGTAGGCAGAGTCAAAGGGGCAGCAGTCCCCTTTAACCACATTCAGCCAAATAAGACTGGGCTGGGTTAGATGGAAAATTGTGTAAAAGTAGTGACAAGTGGCTAGCTCGTCGCCTACTCAATCACATACCCAAAATCCCATTTACCATTAGTCGCCTTTTACGACAAGCTAGGCAAGAAACACAGTTGGCAAATTCTTTTATAGTCTCAGACCAACACGGGACTAAGTCGGTTAAAAAAGCCATTTTTACTTCAGTTTCTCGGTTTACCTCGGGAAGAAAACGACTTCGTTTCTAGTTTTTATGTATTATAGGTATTTTTTCGTTAGATAGTAGAGATAGGCAGAGCAATGAGCACCACAAACTACATTTAGCCAAAAAATTTGTAAGTAAATGATAAATTGTGATAGGTACAGTACATAGTGACTTCATATTTAGATGATCGTCTACAAAATTATACCCAATAAACAATTTGTAGTATTTAAGGCCATGTTATGCAAGGTAACACAATTGGTATGTTATTTTTTGATTTCCAGATCAATATAGGATGTTGTCTCTTACTTAAATAGTATGAATAAGCCCCCCACCTTCAATTGAATAATGGAATTTATTGGCGATATGTGCCCATATGGCTTATGGTTAAGAGCTTATTCAATTGAATAATGGAATTTATTGGCGATATGTGCGTACGTATAGGGAGGCAGCTGTATCTATCTCCCTCCAGGACCAGAAAATATTGTATCGCCCCCACTGGCCCAAAAGCTGCGTACGCCCACGTAGATAGGTAGGTATTACAAATCTCTTCGAATTAATAATAAAAAGACAATAATTATTTACCCATTCCTTGTATTTGAATAAAATTTTTGTATCTATAACATTTATTTCGTCAATGGTTCTTGTATAAACGGATGTTTTAGGCTATCGATGATCGACAATCTTTGATGATAGTCAAGCATAAGCATTTTGTCAAGTAAATCTTTCAGTTGACCTAATTTCATATCATCATCTGCTGTTTGCCCCTTAAGGGATTTCTTCAGTTCCCGCATAAGGTCTCGCGTAGGGTTTATGTTGGTCAGTTCAACGAATTTTTCTCTACCAGACGCTTCGTCCTTTTTATGTAAAAGAAAACTATTGTTGTAATTGAAATGCTGATCCTTAAATTTACCCTTCCTTATCAGTCTACTCGGAATTTTTCCTTTTAGATCCATAAAACACTTTAGCATTTTGTTGTTAGAGCTTCCTGTAAACATGATTTTTCCTGTTGCCATCTCGTATATCGTGCATGCGGTAGACCACACATCGACACTGTGTTTATGTTGTATTCCTAATATAATTTCGGGTGCTCTATAAAATCTTGACACCAAGTAAGGGGTCGACTCGTTTTCTCCCACTTTAGACGCGGAACCAAAGTCGCATAGTTTTAATACATTCTTTTTGTCATTTACTAAAATGTTATCTGGTTTCACATCAGCGTGAATTACGCCCATTTTCTTCAAAAGACGTAGCGCCATTAGCAATTGTCTGCTATAGCTCATAACAGCTTTCATGTTAAGCCCATGTCTTCCATATTTTTTGATGACTTGCCTCAAATCCATACATAGAGGCTCCAGAACTAAGCACAGGTGGCCTTTGTGCATAAAATTCCTGAGCAATCTAACACAGTGGTATTTATTATCTGGATCAGCTTCATTGATTTCCCGTAATAAGGCCAGTTCCTTGAGACCCGTTTTATAGATCAACTCATTATTTCGCATGATTTTGATGGCCACTTCAGATTTATTGCTTTTGATATCATGAGCAAGAACAACATTTGCAAAGACTCCTTGGCCGAGTATACTTTTAACTACATATTTATTATTGTCAATTATATCTCCAACTTTTATGTTATAGTATCCTTCAGGATCATCCCAATTATCATTTAACTGGGCTTGTCCTGTAATGCTATTGTCCTGAGTAACCATGTCTTTATTAGAAACAAAGTCCTTGTCTGAAAACATGTCAGTAGTTTCATTTGCTGGGTCATGTCTGCGAGGGGAAATTATAGTTTCAATGTGTTGGTTTTCAGTCACATTTGATTGATGGTCTTCATTGCTACTATTGTTAAAAGTATCAGGTTCCTTCGAAAAGTTCAATTTCTCTAAAAGTTGCTTCCTTTGTTTTCTTCTTTGTTCAATAATATTTTCTTCATCTTCGGAATCCATATGGGAATAATCTGCATTATGAATGGGTGATTCGTCACTTGTTTTTCTAATTTTTTTTGCTTTATGGTTGTCATTTTTTTCTGGTATGCTCTTTTTAGCTCTATGAGACTTTTTGTATGTTTTGTGCTTCACATCTCCTTCTTCTAGTTTACTCTTATTTTCAAATGCATATTTTGTAGGTTTCTGAATTTTGTTAAGCTCATCTTTTAGATTGTCCCTCTGCTTCAATAGATCTTCCAGGGTAGAACGGTTTTTGGGTAGTGGAGGAGTTTTGCACTCATGCCGGACCTTGCTTTCTTTCCGATCTTCATGTTTCCTTTTCCTTGGTTTTGTTATTTGATCTGCATCTCTACTCCTCCAAGACTGTCGGCTCTTTGAATCAGCCATTCTACAACTTCAAATTGAAACTTGTTTTAGAAATTATACTATGTAGACTTAATTAATCTGTAAAGATACAAAAAATATTTATTAGCAGTTTATTCACAACAGTGGATACTAACTAAGTTCAGCGTTTAAGCTAATATAAATTCAATAAAATATCTTATTTTTTTTGTAGAAATATATATTGTAAAGCATTGTTTTTATCACATTCATGACAGTTGTGTGAACAATATTTCTAATGACAATAACTGATAGTAATAAACAACTTTCATGAACGTGATTGATTGACATCTAAAATATTGTTACTATATCATTGATTACATTTCCACCATTCCATTATTATTCAGTCATTCTTGGTAGTTCCAAGATCTATGTTTGTTCAATAGTATCTTTCTTCCACTTGTCCATTATTCTAAATTCAATACCATCATTTTACTGAACCATCCATGGTTTTTAATTTACATGTTTATATAGTGGACTTGTTTGTCATCTTAGCTAGAAAAAATGAATTAAAGATCATTACAACAAATCCCACATTAAACATAGGCAAACATTATTTTGATACAACATTATAAACAATAGTATCAGTTACTTATCCTCATTCATAATAACAGTTTGTTTCAAGATCAATATAAGTATGTTCCATTATTAATGTTGAATTCTAGAACACAAATAAATTAACAAACTGGTTTTAGTAGGTAAATAGCGATAGATTATTGTAAGATAATATATATTAAACTCCAATACAAACATTTTTCCTTGGTGGATATTACTTATCAAAGATATATAATGTGACAGGGCATTGTATGGTAAATTTAGTTATCAGTGTGTTACGGTAAATTTTTATTAAAGTAGTGACAAATATATTTAGTTGAAATGTGTATTAGCGCGCCAATCCTAATATATACAAAATCACTTTGTGTTTTTAAGCTGGAAGTAACAAATTTATAAGTTTATTCTTATTTGCTAAATATTATCGTCTACTTACTAGAGCAGACAATAAATTTAGCATCTGTTTCACTAAAATTTCACGAAAATATTCCAGTAGTGCAATTTTCATTCTATCACAGAATATCACAAAGGACACGTGTAATTGAAGGCTAATTACATGTTTCCTTCACAAATTACAATTTCTACTGAGAAATAATGCGATAACACACTTGTTTGATGAATAAAACAAACATTTTGCGGTAACGAGAAATATTTCCAATGACAACCATGACACATTTGGCATTTTACTTTTTTTACTAAAATTACGTACGTGAGTTACGTATAGTCAGCGAAGGCATACCAAGGGACGGGCACCTTTGTTTTTTTTTTGAGAGGACATCGGTAATTGGCCGAAGGCGGCCTTCCTACCTACCGGACTGGCGGGGGAGCGGGAAACTCTCACCCCTAAAGACCTCTGAGTAGGTACTGAAACTAACTCAGAGCTAAAGACGGGCCTCGCCAATTTACTTTGTCTCTATATAGAGATTTAAAAAACAAACTGACTGATATGTCAAACGTTTTAATGTCAAAATTCAAAATTGTCAAATGACAATAACCTAAAAATATTAAATCGGTTTTAATAAATTTAAATTCGTTATTTCAACTCAAAAAATGTCTTTATTTGTTAATTATTTAATAAAAACTTCACTACACCGTAACACTAGGTTTTTAGTCCCACTCCGTATGATATCCGTAACGCAAGGTATGAGAACATAACCTCATGTTTATTACACAATTATCTGTTAATTTATTTGTATATATTTGATATTGTATCTATTACTACTTTTCTTAGAGCCAAATTAGAATTTAATTGTTGCATATAAGAATTAAATATATTGTGATTACTTAAAACTATCGATCTCGTTCATAAATTAGGAAATATTTATTGAAACTTCAGTTTTGGTGCGGCACGCATGATATGTTTCTTAAATATTGCAGTTCAGCATTTGTACTCGCAAAGTGCACTTGGCATTGATGGCTACTTACAGACGAGGAAGAGGGTTAAGGAACAATTCGAAAATTTTTCTGATAAGTTCCGAACAAAGATGTCTGAATTCGTCACGGATTCCAAAAATATGATCTTCACAGAAGATTTGAAGAATATGGTCCATATAGCTGAACCCACTGATTTGCAACTCATCAGTGATATGATTAAGAAGTAAGTTATTTTGCTTAGTATAAAATATGTTAAAATGTCTTACTCTATATTGAATAAAGAACTTTAAACTTGATAAACTTGGCATTGCATTGAAAGTTATCCTGTTGAGAGTGTTATGTACTCATACATATACCATGTGGATAATATTTTCCCAAGTTAATTAGCTGTTTCATGTAAGTATATGTTATCAATGTGTATGTGTATAATCTAGGTAGACCATACAAAACCTAGGATATGTACACAATACTGGTGTTGTTTAGGCAAACTATAAGATCTTATAAATTGTTTGCATATTTCATACTGTTCTGTTCTTTTTAATTGAAACACACTTAGAATGGCTTTAGATTCTTTTATACATACATACATAACATCACCCCCATAATCCCTGAAGGGGTAGGAAGAGTCAAAGGGGCAGCAGGCCTTTTATAGCTTTTTAACCAACTTAAAAAAAAAGAGGAGGTTCTCAATTTAACTGTTTTTTTTTTTATGTAATAGCGTCATTTTCTTTCAGATTTAATTCACACAATGCTGAGCACAGATTTGGCTCTTTTGTCTTTGGTCCAGTTGTTATGAGAATGTTCCACTTCCTCGATGCACCAAATGAGGCTTTGAAGGTATATAAAAACAAGTTTTATTAAAGTTTTAGCAAAATAGTAAATATTATAATATTGTTGTTAAACTACTATGATATTAATAATGAACTAGTGAACTCTTGAATGTTTTCAGTGCTTTGAGGACCCATGCAACAGTGGTTTCTTTGATCAACTGGTGACTTATCAAATTTTATTGGACCTGTTGTACTGCCACGAGTTGTATGATGAGATGTACAGGGTGTTTGAAATTATCAAGCAGCGTCAAGTCAACATGACCAAGTACCCTAAATATCCTGTAGTGTTAATCTTAGCAGCGTGTTTAAAACAGGTATGATATTAGTATTTTTTTGGCTTTATTTGATACTAGCTTCTGCCTGCGGTGTTGCTCGCATGAAATATCAATGAAACATAGCTTACATGTTATTCTAATGTATAAGAGATACTATTGAGGAGTTTTATAAAAATCCATGCAGTACTTTTTGCGTGGAAGAGTAACAAACATTAACACATACAAACTAATGTTTAACGTTTATAAAATATTATATAGTAAGACTTTCGTGAGAATCATATTTTTGAGGGTTAGTTAGCAGGCGGTAGCCAGGCGCTATATCATCCCACTAGACTCCGTAGTAAATTCTCAAGTAAAATTTGAGGCATTTTGACCTTTTTATTTATTGCCAGATTTGGATTTATTTATAGGCCATTTAAACTGAGGCGTAGGGGTAGTAGAGACCAGGGCTTCACGTATTTTCCATACGTGAAGCCCTGGTCTTTAACATGACAGACTGGAGAATGCAGTGCGACCTACTTATACTTACCTGTAGAAAATATAAATGTAATGTAGATAATAAAACATTCTTAGATACACACACAGACAGATCTGTAGATAGTCCAAAAAAATTCTAGTTATGTAAGCCTGTAGTTAAGAATAATGTTACTGTTATGGCTCTGAAATTAAAATTTAATGATTTCATTTCAGAATACACCACAGAGTATGGAGTATGCATCAAAATTATGGACGGAAATGAATAATGCGGGTACGATGCCTCTACGTAGGGCTACTACATTATTTGCAGGTGAGTTTAAAATAAAATAACTTTTTTTCTTCAGATATACCCCTGTGGGGATTATGGTCGTGATGTTATGTATGTATGTATAACTGCACCTATTTGACATAATAGGAATATGTGCCTAAGATATGTTTTGATACATTAATACAAATTTTACTTAAAAATTGACAACCAAATCCATTGTAATTCTTTACAGCATTAGCATTGAAGCAAGGAGCACCGCAAATAGCTTTGGAGTCCATGTCAACACAGAAACAGCACTATGTCACTGTTAGAAACATAAAGGTAAGTCTACAGTTTAGATTCTATCAAGATTTTTTTATTTGTTATGAAAATTAAATCTCTAGTTTTTTAAAGCCTAATAAAATAATCTCTTTTAAGTCCTTGTTATCCAGTTTATGAGTATCTTCCTTTTCACATGTTTTATTTCTGGGTTCTAGGAACATTATACTCAGGTCGGGTGTGATGTGTAAGTGACATAATTAATCGCTTCTTATGTAGGAGGGAGGAGTGTATTTTCAAGGGCGCCGAAATTGGATGAATGAGTTAGACCTCCAGGGTCAACTTGATGATTTGTAGATATCTCTACATCATATCTTATTATTTTTCGGAAAAACAAGATATTATCAATCCAGCTCATTAACACATTCATGATTGTCAGTAGGGATCGCAAGATACTTACCGACCATGGTCGCCTTATTGGCTAGAAAATCCTGACTAATTGGATGTCTTTATTTCCCCAGGCGATGGCTTTAGCTGACTTGGGCAGGGTGGATGACGCGCTGCCTGTCGTGAGGGCGGTTCTGGAAATCGACAACCCGGAGGAGAAGGACAAGCACACGTTCTTTGAGGAGACGGTATGTGGAACCATCATCATCATTTTCTAAGATTCGCCGATTTTTGCTTGAAGTCTTATTTGAGTATATTTATAATATTAATTCAGGAATAATTTGCTACTCGAGGTAGTATGCTGACCTTATTTAAAATTAGGTTGTTATACATATATCTATTAATGAACAATACTATATGTTTGTTTTTACAATTTACCATCTTACCCAGCTCAATTTTATTTTTGGCTGAATGTGGTTAAAGGCCTTTCCTTTAAGCGCTTGCTGCCTCTTTGGGGATTGCGGGCGTGATGTATGTTATGTGTGTTGTATGTTATTAACAGATTTTTTTTGTTAGATAACGAAGATTCGTCAAGCGGTTGAAAAATCAGAAGACGAAAATGTTAAAAAAGAATTCGATAATATTGAGAAGGCAATGAGAGATCGGCGACTTATAGACAACCAAGTAAGTTTAATTCAAGAGGTAAAAAAAAAAAATTATAATTTAATTTTTTTTTAATAATAAGTAATATCTTATGGACGTAAATTTTATATACCTATAACCCATTTCCCTGGCCTCCAATTTAGTTTTTTAAATTCATAGGTCCGTCTCCGGTGTTAACAGTCAGGGCCGGATTTTATGCTACCGCCGCTCCTTGGCACTGTAGAAAATGCCGCCCTAGCACCGCCTTTTGGCACAAGTGGGAAAAAATGTTTGATATCCAATTTGCCGCCCTGCACGAGTCCCGAGTGCCCCTAGTGTCAATCCGGGCCTTGACAACTCATATTTTGCGTTTCATTGCTGTCTTTGCCCCGCAGTTTTACCCGCTTAGTACCCGTTCCACGAGGATAACATATAGCCTATGTTACTCGCTCACAATGTAACTTTTGGTTGACCAAAAAATTTTTATACGCGTAACAAGCAAACAAATACACATTCGAATTTATAATATCACTTAAGATATGTAGTCCCATGTTGGTCTGGGACTTGGCCCATGTTGATCTGGGACAAAAAAAAAAGAATGTGCCAACTGTGGTTCGCCTAGCTTGTCGTAAAAGGCGACTAATGGTTTACGGGTTTTCGGTATGTGTCTGAGTAGGCGACGAGCTAGCCACTTACTCCTTTTTCACAGCTTTCCATTCAACCCACCCCACTGTCCCGTGTTGGTCTGGGACTTAAAAAGAATATGCCAACTGTGGTTCTTATCTTGCATGTCGTAAAAGGCGACTAATGGTATATCGGGTTTTGGGTGTGTGATTGTGTAGGCGACAGGTTAGCCGCTTGTCACTGCTTTTTCACAATTTTCCATCTAAGCCAGCCCGGCTTTATTTTTGGCTGAATGTGGTTGAAGGGGCATTCTGTCCCTTTGATTCTGCCTACCCCTTCGGGGGTTATGGGCATGATTTAATGTATGTATGTACTTAAGATATGTAATTTTTATTACTTACAATAAAGCGTAAAATTTGTGTTATCATATTACGATAATTAATACATACCGATCAAAATCTGCCTATCCCGCTAGGGAAATGGCGTGAAGCTAGTTTAGTATTTTTTTAGTTTTAATGGATAATCGTAAATTTTTGTTGCAGACGTTAGACCAGCTGTTAAACGCAGAAATAACGCTGTCACCGAAAAGGAAGGAAGGTCCTCGCGGCATGCCCTTCCAACAGAGGTTCCCTTACGCGCATCGCCAGAGGAAGAATTTCTAGCCATCCCTAAGACACTCCAAATGTTTTCAAGGACTTGGTACATTAGTTTCACAATACGCTAAGACTTACCGGAATGAGGATGTTAGGGCGGTCCTATCTTGGGTTTGTAGAGAGTACAAGTCAGAAGACTGAATCTGACAGCTGTCATTTTAGCGTCAAATTACTTCTGCCGCCATCTTTAAAACAGTTCAAACATAATACTCATACCCGTTTAAAATATACTTTTATTGATGAATATTAAATTAAAAGACATTTTGACACCATACACAAATATTATAAGACGTAATTGATTCTAGATATATTTTTTTTAATTACTTAGTTATATCCAGGGCCGGATTTAAATTTGTGCCACCCTGGGGCACTGAAGATAATGCCGCCCTATGACTTAAATTTTATTTTAATAGTTTTGATATCTTATTTCTTAAAAATTAGAATAACTAATTATGTTTAATTTATCAATTCCAACTTATCAATCCCAGAAAATAAAAATATCAAAATTTATTATTTCAAACCTTTATGGAAATAAATTAATTAAGCTATTTGAATAGTTTTCACTTAAATTTCCTATATTATAGTATACAACATTTTAATTTAATACATAATGCATAAATTATATTCCTTGAGAGATAAAATGTTTATTTAAAAGAATTAGTTAATTATATATTGTAAAGAAACTTTTTCCTCAGTTTCCAAATTTTGCCGCCCTAGAAAATTTGCCGCCCTGGGCACTAGCCCCGACTGCCCCTAGTGTAAATCCACCACTGGTTATCTCACAATACATAATTCATTAGAGTAGGTATCTAACAAGCAATTTAAATATGCTATATGTTGACGTCACAATACGCTATCGCTAAAATATATTGGAAGCTCACAATACTATGTCTTTGGATAGTTGTCATCATGACTCACGATAAAGTTTTCCCCTACTTTTCAATCCCAAGTTCGAGATAATGTGCCTATAATAAAAGTATTAAAATTGAATAGTGTAACCAAGTTCTTATGAAAACGAACAAAGGTAGCCAAAGTAGTATGACCTATTTGTAAATAGATTTGATTCAGTGCGTTTGTGTGAGTGTGTTTGTTTCGTAAACGCAATAGATTTGTTTTTACATGTAAAACTGTACAGTTTGCTAAGAGATTAGCATACTATCCTCAAACAAATGCATTTGGAACATGTGATATTAATTTGTTATAAAAAATGTTGTGACCATTTTTTATCAGGACAAGTCGTAGATAATGTTGAAAAATTTTTTGGCTAAATGTACAACAAATTGACTGCCGTCGTGTATTTAGTTATTGTGCAATTCTGTTGTTGTTTATTGTTTATGAATAGTAAAAAACAAATTTTCTCTTAAAATATCGTTTTATTTACTTACGAATACCGAGATCTCTATTTTCTTTGTCATATTTATTAATATTATGCAAACATAACTATCTACCTGTCTGTTACGTTTTTGCAGGTTGCGTGTATTGCTTAACCGATTGTAGTGAAATTAGTAAAGTTTGAATCATAAGATAGGATAAAATAGGGTAGCATCATAGATTTAGAATTTTTTGACTACGCAAAAGATACATCAAGCGTGGGAGCGAGAAATCCTGCTGAAATACAAACCGCCCGAGAGAAAAAGAGACAGCGAATGAAGTACCTATATGTCAATGTTTTTGCGAGTAAGAGGCCATAGCGTCCCGGTCTATTCTACGTCGCAGTGAAATTTGTGCATTTATGTATTAAACCTTGGATTAAAATCGAGAATATTAAATGTGCAATTGAGGTGACTTGTTCTGTACGTGATTGTGAGGTTACACGGCGGAATAATCCGAATAAACACACTTTTAACAGGTAAATACGATTTTATCATTAGATTTTTTCAAACCATATTTTGTCAAATTGTTGCTATTAATCAGTTTAGAAAAATATGTTTACAATAGTATATTGATTTTATTTGATCTTTTTAAGTATACATCGTGATTATAATCAGAATTGAGGAAAATATTGTGTAAAATTGTAAATAGTTTGGTTACGCTAGTGCTTGACAAAGCGGTGACGTCACGAGTATCGATAAAAACTTAATCGTCTTTTAGCGACATCATGACATGAATACAAAGATATTTAGCCAAGTTATGTTAAAATATAATTATATTCATATTGGGAACTCATTATCTCCGTAAATTTGTTAGTTAAGTAATTGATAATTTTTCTAGGTTTCCAAGCAACCCAGCGTTGTATAAAAAATGGATACGGACTATAGACCAGATTGGACTCCCAGTAAGAACTCCACTATCTGCAGCAAACATTTTGACGGCAAATGACGGCAGTAAAAAATTTGTTGCACTACATATTATTTTTAAATAACTGAATGACACCAAATTAAAAGTTGTTGATATATTATTTGTTTCATTTCATTCCATGAGTCAAAGCAAAAGTCATATCTTTTTGTCTTAGTATAAATCATAGAACATATTTCTATTTTTTTAATTTTTTACACGCTGAATATACGAATAATTTTACCATCTCATTGTTTATAGAACTGCTTAGAATGAGATTTCTTACCGACTAATTCCAATTTACCTAATATATACAACTACTGATTTCAGTCAATGCCATAAATAATTATTCAAAAGTATAAAAAAGCGTTTTAAATACCTATATTATTAGTATACAACTGAATCAGTCGATAATGTAAAAGTGCGTCTTTGACAACACTATTTTTAACTCACACATAGACGTCAACCAACACATGCTTAAATTTATTTTGGTCATGTCTCCGAGCCGTCTTTGTGTATCTTGTACATCCTAAATCTATGGGTAGCATAATTAATCTCTTTAAAATAAGAGAGATCGAATTCCACAGGGACGGGCAAAAGGTCGTAACGTTAATGTTGCTTTCCTTTCAGCTCATTAACATTCCGTCTGCAACACTATTGACGAGTGGGAAAAACAAGTATCGTTCGTGAAAACTAAATGTCCAAAAAAAATCGTATGTAGGTAAGTATTTAAATCAAATATAATATGGACAAAAAGATTCGATTCTGATAACGAGTACTTTCTTACTAGTGAAAAAGGCTCGTTGTATGATGGTCAGTGTTCGCAAAAGAAACTGGATGGCTCCCATTCGTCAACTGTCGACGAATGGGAGCCATCCAGTTGCTTTGCTTGTAATTAAGTGCTTGCAAGGCCAATCCTACGTTATGGCCACGACCAGTGGCGTAGCTAGGCGTGGATGTGGCCACTCGACCATAGACTTGCTCGAAAGAGCCCTGTGAGGCTCTTTGCAAGCATGTTTGGTAAGAAATATTTACTTTGGGTAGATCTTGGGAATGAAAGAAAAGGAACTTTGATGATGCGACTTCCCTTACGTCTATTTTAGTCCATGCTTCGCCATTGGCCACGACATCAACATTCGGATCGAATTAAAAAATAAGAATTAAGAGTGGCGCGTGTATGGGAGGCTACTTTGGATTACCGCAGGCTGCGCTACGTGACGGGATCACTGTCTGAGGCGCTGCAAATAGACGCTAATTGAGAACAATGAGACGCACCCGTAGATAATGTAGGTACTGTTGCCGGTCTTGAAATATACTTAGGTTTAGTTGCGGGAATTGGAACCGTTTTTAATTTTTGTGTAGGTAAATGTGGTTTAGTATTGCTTAGTATTGCTCCTTGGTTGGCCACCATCAGGGTTTGCGATGGTATGTATGTTATACTTATATTACCTAAATAGAACACAACTTATAAAAACGTAGATATTAAAAAAATATATACAGAAATGACATCCTACAAATAAATTGACATTTATTTATTTATTAGATACTAGGTACATTTGTCCGCGGCTTTGTCCGCGTAGTAACCTACATCGATAAAACATGGCCTATGTGATATTCCAGTCTATAATTTATAAGTATCTTATTTCATCCAGAACTCTTTTTTTGAGTTTATTAGTTTTAAATATACCAAATTATATAATACTAGCCGGCGCACTTCGTAACGCCCCGTTCTCGGATTTCAATATCTACCCATTTCTTATAATTTTCCGCGCAACTTTTTTATTTCATTCTTTCATAAGAACCTTAACCTGATAATAACAAACACAACTAAAAAATAATTTGCGAAATCGGTTCAGGTGTTCTCAAGATTTGCGCTAAGCAACACATTCAGGGATTCATTTTTATATTATAGATTTCCTCAATAATATTAGTGTATGTGTGTAGAATATACTATGTAGATTACCTACATTATACATATATCTAATCAACTATACTTTTTTTCCAGTCATATAGGTATTTAACGTTCCTGACTGTAGCTAAGAAGTAACTACAATGGTTGTACCTATTTACGTCGTCTAGCGTTTATACATTTAGCATAACTTCTTATTTCAACAAAGGCCTTTGAAAGACTCCAGAGACCTCTTAATCCGGATTATACGGACCGAAGCTGGACAAAACAGAATAAATCTCGACATCTCAACTCAAAAACTTGCCCCAAGGACTTCCAAACAAGAGTTTATTCACTCCAAGCCCTCTTTGCTAATCCCTCCGTTATCCCTAGTAATGGAGAGGCCGTTATTCCAATAGAAATTAATGGTAAAGAACGACCGAGCCCGAAATCTTCGGACATAAATACTGTTCTAGTTTGCTATTAATGATACCTACTGCTAATATTTAATGTGACCTGTACTCGACTAGGAACTTTTCCTAATGCTTAGTGATGAAAATTAATGAATGTATTAATTACAACCTACTTAAGCTGTTTTATGCTATTTTTTTAAGGACTGGCCATTTAGTCTAATGGTTAGAGACGTTTATAGTGACACCGAGGCCGCTTTTTATACGTTATTCGTGGAGTGAAAAATAGAATGCTACAAATTGACTAGGTAGATATTACCTACCTTCTACCAGTGGGCGTTTGCTGCCCCGGGCCTAAAACAGGCTTAGTCCGCAACAGCTCCTAACTTTAACAATATACACGATACTGTCCCTCCAAGACAATTCTTCGCTACGTAAATCTAGATAACGACACACCGAGAAAAACCTTTGTCGTCACACGTCCCCGGGAAAAAGTAGGAGGTACGTTTTCCCGAGTGGAAAAGTCTTTAATTTCCTGCGTGGAGCGAGGCAATTGGAGGAATCGACGGGGTAATTACTCCTGAGCGGGCGCTGCGCCTGCAGACCCCAACTCGGTCACTTTAGGGCTAATTACTGTGGTCCTGTACGTTGTCGTTTGTTCTCGGATTCGATGCGAGCGAAAGCTTGCTGTTTGCATTAAACGGGGAAGGGGAAAGGGCTTGCAAATTAGTACCTAGAAGCGTAATTAGTGCTTAGCAGTGGATTTCTAAATGTGCAGTAATAGGTACTGGGTGGACTGGACAATACTGATTAAGAAAATCTTCATGACCATATACCTATTTCTATTAAAATGGGCATTAGGCCGCGTCTGTGGGCCGCGTAAATGTTTAGTAACTATTTTATTCGTAAATTAATGTTCTTGAAAATATCGATGTTCCGATCCAGCAACCATATTTGTGATTTTGATTAACGGGCCCCTCAAAACCAAATGTAGGTTCACCTTGATCCTAGAGATCATGCATTAATTAAATGCCTTAGGATGAATTAATATTCAGGTTTTACCCCAACCCCCCAATTCTGGTCGGACCAGGGGCCTCTGGCTCAGAAGCTTAAAGAAGTCCCTCACACTACGCCGCCTCTTCCCAGGTTTTGATACCGTGTTCAAAGTATTCCCAGTGTCCAAGAAGGTACTTAGGTAGATGCTTTCGTTGCATACCTACGTGTCACGTACGGGCTTTGTAACAGACAACAAGACAGGTAAATTTAAAAATTCACAAGAACGTATTCACGCGATGCAATTGTACAAGGTTTTTTAGTAGCTTAATGAAAATACCTACCAGACTTTTACGATAGTTCTACGGGCGGCAACTCTGCACCTGAAAGATTAGAGGACCTTTAAGTTCGAAGCTACTGTTAGGCTGGCATGTACCTATCGTTGTTTAAAATCTTAGAATTTAATAAAGATGATTTTTGAAATTACGAGCAATGGCTATCGTGTATTTAAGAAGTCTTTGAATAAAGTACCTACTTACTTAAGCTAGAAATTGGCATAGTAGGTACTTATTTAAAATCTAATCTAGGTATGCTTTGAATAAATAAACGCTCTTATGATATTTTTGATATTGCAAATGTCCATACATTAGTCACTTGATACCTATTTATCCACGCTAATTACGAAGTTATGAATAATTAACATCCTGAATGTACTGGTTAAGTAGATGCCAAAATGTAAATTTTACCGCAATACGCTGCGGCAGTGGGCTAAATGCCGCGAATTACTTACAAAAATAGGTACTTGCTAATGTACATACGTGTACTTGGCGGATATAAAGCGAGAACTTTCACTTTACACCAGTGGTTCCAGTAAGTGGTAGACCACTGGTTGGGTTTTAGGTTCGCAAGGCCTAACATTCAGTCCACGAAAAACCTTTTTTTATATATTTGAAAGTATTTAGGCTTCATTTAAAATTTAAAATGTTTGTGGTCCCTGCTAACAATAATGAAATCAAAGAGCATCTCAATTACAAAAAAGGTTGGGAACCACTGCCTTACACTGATAACATAATAATAAATACGTAAATTAAACTTCATTAGATATTATATCCTAAAATTATTCTGCGATCCACAACAATTTTTATTTGGTAAGGTGACAAGCGGTATTCTATTTCTTTTTAACGTCGTCACAGGAGTGAAGAAGAAAAAAGGATGAAATTTCGGCCTTTGTTTCGTCGCTCGCCTTCCAGATTCATTCATTAATACAATAAATAGATATACATACCTATGCTATCAATAAACGTCTATTCTAGCGTTCTATATCTACTTACAATAGTTCCACTTAATTTCTAAGTTCAAACAGATCCCCCCCCGCCGGGGTCCTCGGTTCGTCGTACCGGGGGGGCTTAGTAGGCCCTGACATGGCAGGGCTGAAGCAAAGAAGGACCCCGAGGTGAGCCGCAACTGCACGACTTGCTACCGGGCAGTTGCGGCGGTCCGGCTGTAGACCCACTGCGGCCGGACCAGGGTTGCCGAGGAAGAGGAGGAGCTGAGTGTTGTCGTTGCTCGCCTCCCTATCCTCGGCAACCCGACAGGGGCGCGCTGGGTCGTGTCGTGGTGGGTCGCAAAGGGGTTTTGCGTCTCGATGCTCTCCCTCTGCGACGACAGGGCTAGACCCTCAATCTGGGTCGCCGGGCGGAAGGCGGCCCCTTCGACGAGGCGCTCTCCGCGTGCCCCTCTGGCTTAGCAGAGGGCACAGCGCGAGAGTGGGCCCACGACGCCGGTCACGGGGATGATCGGCGTCTGAATCCTGGGCGGAGTGGTTGAGACATGCTGGGTGGCCTGGCATGTCTCGACTCGCGCGCGTGCTCGGTGCTGTGCATCCGACGACTGTTGTCGTGGGCTGCACAGTATCGACCACCGCCGCGCGAGGTGGGCCGCGTAGCGCGGCACGCGCATCAAGTTCAAACAGATAAGGTCCCTTATTATGTTTGTCCTGTCAGTAGTATTAGATCACAAACGAACTTGCATCAGACTTGCCACATTTCGAATAGACGGCAACCCTAAGCCGCCAAGCGCCTTTGAGACTCGCTTCGGTCACCTGTGTTCGTCAGTCCGGTGCACAATGTTCTATACGATTCAATCAACAGTGAGGCAACTTCCTTCACTTACAAAATTTTAAATTGCTGATCATTAAATATTTTCTTGTCTTGCTTCGCAATATGGTAGTTGTTAATTCGGTGTCCGATGTGTATAGTTAACGTACTTTTTATCTACTGTCAAAACGAAATGTTCTCTTCTACATTTCGTATGGTAATAAGTAATAAACTATCAAATCGCGGTGTCTTATACTTTATAAATTGTAAGCTTGTATATCCTACTCAACTGTAGTGTAGTGTAGTGTAGTGAAGAGTATAAGCACAGGATTTTCTGGAAGATTAAAAATAATTTATTACAAATATTGGAATGTCGCTACCCATAGTTTTACTCGCATACTCAAAGCCATTCTACAGAAATTGCTTCAGGAACTGCTTTGAGCGGGAATGATTCGACGTAATTTTCCTGTATCAGGGACTATGTACATATCACTTGTCAAGGCACATATTTACTTTATACGCAAGTTTACTGCCGTCCGCAAAACTGGATATCGTCAAGTAGTTTTGGTGTCACACAGGTATCACACGTATCGCGCAGATGCAGGTCGCAAACGATGTCCGGACGGCTATTGTTGCAGTCGGCGCCCGGTGTGCATATACCTATGTGTGTACGAATGTGTTGCACAGCAAATGGGAGTTGCAAGAAATGTTGTTGATAAAACATTGCAGTGCCGTAGGTTATAAAAGGCTATTTTTAGTTTATGGAAACCTCTTACCTTCTTATTTAATAAATTATTCAAGAAAATGAGCAAACACTATAAAAAAGAGGCTTTTGATCTTGTCTTCAAGCTACATAGCTTGAAAACATATGTTAGTGATGGCTTTACCATTATATTAAACAATAAATGTTGCATGTTTCTGTGGCATACACGCATGGAAGCAAGTTGTAAACGATGTTCCGTAGCAGGGGCTACTTTCGCAGTCTGGGGAAGGTATTCCGAAGGTGAATGTCGAAGTGAAGGTTGAGCCGTGTCATACACATCTCACCTCCACTCAGGCAATGAGGGATACCGTGGAGTTTTAGTTGGTATACTCCGGCCACTACCATCTTGGCCGAGGCAAGGACCCCCCCACTCAAGGGTCCTCGGAATTCTCAAAAAGTGTGGAGAAGGTATTGGTAGTTAAGTGTGGTTCACAGTCAATACTTGCAGAAAAATCTTTTAACTGTTTTCAACTTGTCTACAAAGAAACAATTTTAAAAGCTGTTCTCTGCAGATGTAAGCTGGTATATAAGCCGTACGGCTTATATTAGTACGCTAGTAATGGGTGGCTATTTGCCATGAGTTTAGTGCGAATGTGAATATACGGGCTAATATTTTTGATGAACTAAATATGCCTGTTACCGAATTCATACCTATACTTAGAAATAGGAGGTGGTATGTAATGAGTTACCTATAGGCGACAAAACCTGCTCTTGCTTTTTTTGCTACTTCTTCGTATTCTTGATGATGATAGAGTTAATAAGAGCGATTTTACCATCATTTATTCCCAGCGAGAATAATCTCAGCTTTCAAGGGCAGACATGAAGTCGTGTAAATAGTAAGTACTTGTTTGACTATTTGTGTCCCATGTTGGGCGCCAGTATTATATATGCGTTACAATTAGTAGTCACAAATCTGCTTCCCTTGCGGGAAGCTTACTAAGCCCGCGGTCTAGCGCTGTCCCGTAGACCGTGTCTAGCTTCACGCGATATCCGGACGACGACAGCTGCCACGAATACGATTGTCCGAACTGCCTACTTTGGTTAATTCGAGAGAAATTCGTTCGAGATTTCTATAGGAAATTTCTGCATTAGTTAGACTGCTGGATTGTGAGGAATTTAAAGACTGTAAGGGATTTTACAACCTTGATAACCGCGGATACAATCATGCGTTTGATTTTTGACTGAGTTAGGAAATGGCTTTTTATTGCTTCTGGGACATTGTTTAACTGATTGCAATAATAATAGGTTATAACCTATTATATACATACAAAATATATATTTATTGCAAAATGGCAAATCAATATTTATTGATATGCCTCGTGTATGTGCTATTTTTTTACTATTTGTAAGACTTTAACTTTGCTACATAATTCAACATTCAGTGTTATATTGAGTAATAAATTATAATGTATATATACAAGCTTAAAATATTATTATGATCCCTGGCGAAATAAATGTTTGCCTAAAAAATAAAAGTTTAGATAGATAAGGCTTTAGTTAGTATTCTCAATTTCGTACATTTATTGTTAAATTCATCATTGAAATGTTAATTCGAGGAAACACGTTGCTGGTCGACTACATGGAAGTATGATCTTCCGTCCATCTACATCTAAACCTGAAGCGCAGCAATATCGAATATAGAACTACGGAAGTGGCGTGAAGTTTAGTTCAAAAACTAGCGGCCCTGCCAAATTTCGTCCGAGTACATACATATTAAACTTGTAACCAGTTAGTGCCGTTACTGTGGGAGTTTTAATCTCGTTCTTGGCTCTCTAACCTATAAACTTCCTGATCTCGTTGTACAAACCTGGTCCTGACAGACAAAAAAAGAATTATCCAATTTGGAGCAGCCGTTCTAAAGTTATGATGCGCGTGCATATATTGACGATCGCCGCCTAGGACAAACATTCGTGTGATGAATACTTGTGTTGGTTCTGTGTCTGGGTGTTAATATCTAATATTTAAATATAATTTGTAACGCCACTGTTGATTCTGATATCCGTAACAAAAGTGCTTAAGTTACATATCTCGGAGTCAGATATTTATATTTATTTATATTTCGACAATTCATTTTTATTTAAGTACCTATGTTGGTCGATACTGGTCTTCAGTAAACCTGTCAGTCATTCAATAAGAAGGTACGTCCGCACCGTATCTTAATTAAGGCTTCGTTGTTATTAAATAACCAGATGTTCAACGTTAAAATTACTCTCTATTTTCCAACGGGCTCGCAATGAGTGATGAAAAGCCTTTATTAAATCCTTGTTGACGGCAAACAAATTTAGTTTATGGAGAATAACAAGTTTATGCTGAAATGTATAGCAAATGAAATTGAATGGATTAATCAAATCCATTTAGATTGTTCAATACCTCGGATCAACAGTTGCTGGCGTCTAAAATGTAATTTCTAGATAATTTCGGTTGCTATACGGTTGAGACGATAGAACTTGCTAAAGCCCTGAGTCCCCAATGTCTCTGCAATTAAATGAGTACCTACATAGGTTGTCATTACAAAGTTCTCTTGAAAAAAAGCAGAAAAGTATTTTATAGTCACACACTGAGTAAAGGAACAATAAAAACTAACAATTTTCTAAAGTGATAGAAAACGTAAAAAGACAATTGCGACGTCATTTACAGAAATAGGGTTAAAAACGTTCGTCTTATTATGCACTCGATTCATAATTTTATCAGCTTGAAGTGGTCTGAATGTTGGAATCCATCGTCGTATATTTAAATAAGTATCCACGTGTTACCACAATCCAATTTTTTTGGTTAAATAAGGTTTATGAAACTCACGGTGCAGGCTACAGGCGTTTTAATAACACCATCTTAACTTCTAACACCTAAAACTCTTAACAATATACATACCAATAAAAAAATTGTTTTTTCTTTCAAATATGGACTATTAGAGAAGGTTCTTATACTACAATAGAAATAAAACATTTCAATACAGCGACCGAAAATGTAACTAGGGAATATACCTGGAGCTTACATACGCAAAAATCCTAGGGCTAAAGTTATAAAAAGCTGACTTAGCCCTTAGCTTTTGCCAAATCGGTTATGTCTCAAGTACCTACTAGGATTTAAGGGCTACACAGTGATGTATCAGTGAAATAAAATTCAGGGTGGAGATAACAGGATAAGGGCGTTGTAAGCTCTTTGGAGATGTAGGGATGATCCCGCGGGAATTGGCCGCGGGATTTGTAATTCCTGAGAATTCTACACCCTGGCTTATCACGTACCTACATACACATATGTATTTCACATTTGTACGGGTGAGGGAAAGGCATTAGAATTCACAGGTGGGAAGTTATGACTGGTATGAATGAATGTTATTGAATGCTCAGACAACCTGGTGCGTTTATAAGTGTTTAAGATATCTTTATTTTTTTCGGGTTTTAGGTTTTGTTTTTAAAAAGTAAAAACGTACAGTTGTTATCTTCCAAGTGCTTTGTTCCTAATTGGGTTGTACATTGACCTTGATTCTAAATTTAACGAGTTATCACATTAAAGTGATAGGTACGTAAATTTCGCATTTACAATTACAATATTTTTGATAGAAAAGGCCAATGGAATAATGGTTATATATCCATACAGATCGGCAGTCGCTTCGTGTAATTATCAGACTTTCTATATCCAAGATCCGCGTCGGGTCGGGATATAACGGCAGGAAGATGGCGACTAGTTTCGGTAGATAATTCAAACTCCACCACCCAACACTGTTGTTGCCTCGCAAGTTCAACTTTTATTATTCAAGTCGCTCTCGCGAGCTCTAGCACATGTGTTCACGTAAATTGGGTGGGACTGGAAATTATTTACACTTTTCTCTGAAGATTTGAATTACCGCCGTTTCCCGGAATTGTTCCCGCAACACCGTCGCCTGTTTATCACGAAACAGCGTGCCTCGTGATCCTGACAAACGCATTTTCATAAATCGGGCGAGACGCTGAATAACGAGACGCGGGCGCGTCGTCGCCGACTCGCCTCCGAGATAGGACCACAGTCGAGTTAGTTGTCGTGAGGTAAACGTCACCTGGTGGCTATAGAAACTGATTAGTGTTTTATGGACGAAGCGCTCACTGTCAAGTATCAAAAGAGATCTTTCGGGTTCTGTGGAGGAGTTTTAAAAAATGCCTTGGCGAGGATACGTATCACCCTGTCCTTTGTATTAGGATCGGTGATACAGTGGTCTAAGTCGTCATCAGCACTGCCTGCGTGCGCTACGTAAGGTTCGCGTATGGTCCCGATATTGAGATAGCCGGAATCTACATTGCGCTTGAAGAAAGACCACTGGCAAGTTTGGTCGGTAGGGAACAGCGGCTTCTACCCGTTCCGAGTCCGTAAATGCATTCCTGACGCAAAATGTGATGTAAAATTTAAGGATGTACAGTTATTCATTCCAATATCTCACTGATATTTTTTTCATTATACCGAAGATTTCCCGAGCAACGCAATTGCTGTCGTCCTGAAAAAATAAGCGCGCAATTACGGTAACTGGCACTTTATGCCCTTGAATACATCGGAGGGTTATGCCGGGCGCGGAATGAGCCTTTATGATTGAATGCGAACATTAATAGCTGTTGGTGTAGGTAGACTCTACTAGTGAATAGAAGTTTAGGAAAACGTAGTAATATTTATTTTGGCTAACGGCCATTCAAACATTCTAGCAAGGTTTATTGCGAATAGTATATTGACTATATTTGATTTGATACGAGTAGGTTTCTTGGTGGAGTGGTTCGAGATCATGGCTACAAATCCAAAGGCCACGGATTCGAATACAGCAAGAATTATATGTCAGTAATGAACGGTCTATTGTTTTCAAGTCGTTATAGGTATTTATAGGACATGTACAGATAGCGCGCGAGTTGAATGCAGTCGGGGCCTAAGACGGGACATACCTGAGCTCTGCATTCAAGTAAGTGGGTATGTCAATCCTTTATTTAGTGTTCGTAGCACTAGCATATCTGCTAAGATTGAAGCTAGAGAATCAGTGTGCGAGTCTTAAGAATTTTAATACTAACCAATAGTTGTGTTCTTTGGCTATTTTTCGTAAGTTTCCGTTTCTCCTAGCCGATTATTGATGCAATAAGACATTTGATACTCGATACACGTTCTAAAAGTGAAGGGTTTTTTTTAACCGACTTTAAAAGAAGGAGGAAGTTCTCAATTCGATATTATATATGTTTTTTTTTCTTTTTTTATGTGTGTTCGCGCATAATTAATGCAATCTTATCGTGAGGTTTGCTGTAAATCCGTACCGTACGCGTGGTATAAGTCCTTGGTCACGCTAACCATCGCTTTAATTTAGGTCAGCTTATTTAAACAGAGGCAAGCCTTCTTCTTATCATGTTATCTTACAGAGCTAACTTGGCATTAGAATTGTTAAGCTGCCATTCTGGCGTTCAGGCTTAGATAGGAATAAGGCACTTACTTAGATTCCTTGCATAGCCATATAGCTCGAAATTCGTTTATAGCATCAATAAGTAAAAGTCAAAGTCAAAGTCAAATTACTCTTACAACAGACACTTATAAATCGTCAATTCAACAAGAAAATCAACTAATAATATGAATCCACCACCGGTTCGGAATGTTGCTTCTACCGAGGAGAACCCGGCAAAAACTCGGTAGTTACTCTTTTCAACAACATCTTTTATAAAGGTGTATAGATCATATTTGCCTCTGAACCAAGTCATAAAATTGGCTTGTCAGACACCAAAATATAAAAAAACTAATAAACTTTTTTATGGAAGTTACAAAATGGGAACTACGAGTATATTAATATTTTTATTTTGTATCCATTAAATATTTTTTGACATGCACAATGTTCTAATGTGCCGGCAACAAAATGGCATATGTACTTATGTAGTTTTTAAACCTAGCAAAATTAACAAATTAACTTTTTTATTCCGAAGTAAGTATCTTAATGAAGAAAAATTTACGTATATGCGTGTGCTAATATTATGGGATGGAAATGCGTAGAAGTAATTTATCACTCCGGTAAATTATATTATGTATAATTCATGTGCTTTTTCATCCCGGATTTAGGAATAGGTCTCGAAAGATACGCAATCTAGCTAATACATTATTTTGCATGCTGAATCTTACATGAGCGGCGCCGTAGGAAAGACTAGTCCTACCATACATCATACAAATTAACATATAGCCTGCATAATTACGTAATATGATATATTGTGGCAGGCTAATTGATTCGGGTAATAGACCTTCCGCGATCAATAGCAAAATTAATAATAGCTTCCGTCCATCATGATCTGGCGGATGCGGGTATGCTGGCCCTATGCGGGTGACGACAGTGAGGCAATTAGCTTCTTATAGCTAAAGTCTGTGATACAAAATAAAGTCAAAGTTAAAGTATTCTTTATTTGTATAGGTTTCTAAGAAACACTTATATATCGTACATACATACATACATAACAACACGCCCATAATCCCCGAAGGGGTAGGCAGAGTCAAAGAGGCAGCAGGCCCCTTCAACCACATTCAGCCAAAAATAAAGCTGGGCTGGGTTAGATGGAAAATTGTGAAAAAGCAGTGACAAGCGGCTAACCTGTCGCCTACACAATCACACACCCAAAACCTAACTAACTAACTAAACTTCACGCCACTTCCCTAGCGGGGTAGGCAGAGAGAACCGATATACCATTAGTCGCCTTTTACGACATGCTAGGCAAGAACCACAGTTGACATATTATTTTTAAGTCCCAGACAAACATGGGACAGTGGGCTAGGTTGGATGAAAAGCTGTGAAAAAGGAGTGACAAGCGGCTAGCTCGTCGCCTACTCAGTCACATACCCAAAAGCTCGTAAACCATTACTTATTTATATAGGTTTTAAAGAAACACTTATATACCTATCGTCAAATACAGATAAATAATTATGATTCTACCACCATTTCGGAATGTTGCATCTACCGAGAAGAATCCGGCAAGAAACTCGGTAGTTGCTCTTTTCAAGAGTATTAACAAAGGTGTATGGATCATATTTAACTTTGAATCATATTTCAACGAGGGTCTGGTGTAGAATAAGAAAATAAAAATGTATAATTACTAGTAAAAAAAACTTGACCCGACCAGAGCAGATCAGTCCCTAAAGTCACAGCCAAAGGTGGCACCTGTTCCCAAGTATTACGTATGTGTCAGCCATCGCATCATAGCAGTTCATCAGCAGTTCACTGTATTTAAAAATTTGCATAGTCAAATTGTTTTATTAAGAAAATAGCTAAGTATTGCTCGCGAGTTAGTCCGCGCTACGAATTGCAATGCTAGTCCAGTAATTCAGCTAGGCCCAGCACAATTTTTGCTCTGTTGGATCCAGCAAAATATGCCACTGGTTTGCAATCCCTAATCCGCGCGTAATTTGATAAACAAATATTTTTTGCTTGTGAGGTACCTACTTTAATTTTCATAAAATAAATCATCAGTAAATGTTCCGTTAAAATCGGCTCAGCCGTTTCCGAGGTTAGTTGAAACATAGCGACAGATGGACAGATTTTGTTATAAGTGCCGTTTCACGGCTATACACACAACGTATACAATTTAACAGACAATAAATAAATGTGTAGATTTTCATATTAAAATCGTTATATTGATTAATCTAGACCATATTAAAATTATAAAATGGATTAAAAATTCCATCGCATTTGTATTCAGGACGCTCACTTTTGCGAAGAGCACCAATACTGATGAAATTTGGAGTCGTTTCACTGCTATTTTATTTATTTGAAAGCGCTTATCGGCTGACTGCCAACTATTGTCTGAGATCGGCTTAATAGATAGATACATTAGATTCACGTTTAGATTTTGTTATTTCACAAAACTCAAAGAGAATAATGCCACGTAAGACCAATGTATCAATCTATTTGTATAGATAGATTAGATTGCTAGTGGAAATATAAGTCATCACTTGCGTAAGTCTTATAGAGCTTTTTATAGACTGTTGTAGATACTATCTCGACGTGATGGTAAGCAGTAACCTTAGTTTCTACGGCCTAGAGACTAGGCCCTTGCAACAAGTCAGCAGGGTGTTACTCACATGTAAAACTAAAAAAGATACTTTCTAAAATAATTATTAATATTTATATTAAATAATTACTTAAACGATTTTTAGCCAAACATACAATTGTAAAAAGTAGTGACAAGTTCTAGCTCGTTACGCGTACACAATCTCCATCAATTATTTATAACGTGACAGCACTTCATAAAATAATTAGATTGTAGCTAAATAAATTACCTACAATGCCGCTGGGAATCCATAAAATGGGAAAGTTTTGGACCTTTGCCCGCGTAACACGCGATTGTAAGTAGTGGACTGATGAATAAAATGGGTAAGTACCTATATTTATAAATTTTACTACCTATCTACATAATAGAAGTATATAGTCTAAGGCTTTCCAGACTTATAAACTTTAGCCATAAGACCACGTAGAAAATCATAAGGTTTTTATATAGAGTTTTTTATATTTTCCGTCACCTGTAAAATTAAATTTAATGCTCATTTGATTTTATACAAAGTTCAACTAATCAGCGCACAAGGTACGGTTCGTTACATTCAAAAATAATATAACACAACAAAAATAATAATGCCGGTTTACAATTCTACGATTAGATATTAAGTTGTTAGATTATAAACTGCCGAAACTTAATAGTCACTTAAGTAGTAAGATGCATGTCAACATTATCTATACTTTAAAATCCCACGAGATAAAAAAACCATCAATGTTCGTAGGTTCATATAATATGGCACTGACATGCCGGTATTTTTTTACAAGGCTGTTAGGGTTGTTAGAGTTAAAATAAATAAAAGGTGAACATCTAAATGTGAAGCTGTGCACCAGTCGCTACAAATTCAGCCTTTTTAGCCTTTCGTTAAAAGTTTCGCATTCCACTCGCGTAAATATTTCGCTAGCGGACACGCTCGGTTTGCAGCGGATACAAATGGCCGGGCGTTTGTTCCATCACGCGTGGTCTCAAACTAGCATTAAGAGAGTAAAAAAAGTTGAACGAAATTTTATACTTATCTACACAGGTACGTACGTACCTACAAAAACCTGGCTTCCGTATATTTGTGCTCGCAAAGTTCAAAGAATAGCGGAGTGATTGAAATTTGGACGCAACGTTGCGGTTTCAATACGAGCTTGTTTATTGGTAAAACGAAACCTGTCAGGCTCGGCCTCTCACCGAGCGTTATTTCAAAGTAATATTTTCTATTAATTTCACGTCAGACTGAACCGGTACCCTAATTTTAGCCAGTTACTATATAACCTTAGAGTACTGTTACTGTGCAAATCGAGGTAAAATGGGCTAATAATCACCAAAAGATAGTAATTAATCAATTTATTTATTTTTTAAAACGAAACCAAACGCAAAAATCCCGACCAATAAGCGTGTTGCTATAGACCTGTCAAATATTAACGCTGTAACGTTAATGTTAAATGAAAAATAGTAGGTACCTACTTATATAAAATTTCTCTATAACTACGGAAATTAAAAAAATAAGTATTTCTTATATTTGACCATATTTATATATTAAAATGGCATACAGGTGGCGTAACAAACGCAGTGATAGAATCAGTAAATGGTTTTAAATATTTGAGGACTTTCGATTGTGGTTCCCTCTTTTACGTTTATTACTTCACGATTATTTTTAAATAGCCGATGACAAACAACATACCTAAGCAGATGTTGATTGTAAGTTTTTACTTGGTTGCATTTGCTATCTCCCAATATAAATTGGAATTCGTTTTTGTTTGTTCCGTTGGTGCGAGCTACAATTAGAACAAAATACCACGTGTTCTGGCGCTAGATGTAAGACCTTAAGCTTTTGAGCCTAGCCGGCGCGTAGTGTGGAAACAGTGGTATCTAATCTACCACAAGCTAGGAATATGTTTGTGTGGGCATCTATTGGATTAGTCTACGATTCTAAAATGTTGGGAAATTAATAAATAAATAAATATCCGACGACATCACATACATTGATCTGACTCCGAGGTAAGTAGCTTAAGCACTTGTGTTACGGATATCAGAATCAACAGTGGTATAACAAATATATACTTAAATATTGGTTATTAACACCCAGACACAGAACAAACACAAGTATTCATCATACGAATATTTGTCCTGGGTGGGGATCGAACCCACAACTCTTGGCGCATGGGGCAGGGTCACTACCGAATGCGCAATCGAGCTTGTCAATTGGTAGATGCATAACGAAATGGCAAGCTGGCATAATTAAGTACTAGCTTGATCCTACTTCTTCGGTCATTAGTTAAGACTTGACTGTGTAAAAGTTGTTTGGGAATAAAATTATAGAAATCATCATCTTCCTAGCGTCATGTCCCGTGCTTAGACGGGGTCCGCTTAGATCATGATCCAGGGTTTAGCAAATCTTGTAATTAACATTGAAGCGACTGCCGATCTGACCTTCGCAACCGATAGGGTTACGGGTAAATTTTTGGATCATGGTTACAATTATAAAGTTGTTTGAATTTGCTGGTTTCATCACGATGTTTTACTGTGGTTTTTCCCCGCCGTACTAGTGGTATAATAACGTACTACATTTGAAAAATCCAGAGATACGTGCTTAGTTTTAAACCCGCAATCCACGGTTATGAGGCGCGTGTCCTTACCATTGAGCTACCACCGCTCTTTATATTACAGAAGTAAACTACAGTTATTCATCTTGATTACACAGAGGTAACGTTTTGTGGTACAAGAGCGGTGGCAGCTTAATGGTAAGGACACGCGCCTCGTAACCGAGGAGTGCGGGTTCAAACCCGGTCATGAACCTCTAGATTTTTCAAATCTATGTACATATTTATACCACTAGCTCGACGGTGAGGGAAAACATCGTGATGAAACCTGCAAATTCAAAACAACTTTGAATTTGTAATCATGTTCCAAAAAATTGTCTGGTTCCCTTATCTTAGGGTTACGGTCCGATCGGCAGTCGCTTCGATGTAATTACCAGACTCGCTAAATCCTGGATCATGGTCTAAGCGGACCCCGTCTAAGCACGGGACATAACGCTAGGAAGATGATGAACGTTTTGTGGTACACTTCAAGAATAAAATTGGTAATGAAGTTGTTATGAGAATTTTTCCGAATCTGTAACAATTACAGTTCGTAAACACAAAAATAATCTAAAATATACATGATTATTTTTAGTATATGTGCAAACCTATTACCTATTTATTTAACTCTTTATTCTAAGAAACCACTTTAAAGGATTTTAGAATAGGTGAAAAAAAACATTTTTCATGCAAAATAGCCAATCAGCTGATCATGTTAAAATGTAAAAAAAAATTTTGCTCACTTTCTAAGATGCTTAAAATTTGTTCTTTAGAATAATGATTTAAATAAAGTAGGTAAGAGGTTTCGCATAAATTTAAAATAATCTTGTGTAGGATACTTTTTTCTATCGAGCTCAGGTCTACACCTGTATATTAATTTTCAAATTTTAATTCATGGACGCTATTTCTTCGTTAGGCTAAGCCGTGAAAAAATCGTGACTTACACAATGTCTTTTTAGGGATTTTCAAGATGAGGCCAAAGGATGATGAGGCTGGTAATCCTAAATAATGACCTCTGCACCCCAGGGTTTTTATATTCTTCGCCCTGGACTGTTTTCACGATATTAAGGCAACACAACTTTTTGCTAAACCTTTTTTACCCGGAGGCAATCTTTGACCGTAATTTCTACGGTACTTTTAATTTAAGGTTCTGCGATTAATAATAAGTAGATGTAAGTAAAAATTATCCTATTGAACTCTTGTAGATTGTGTTGTGTATATTTAGTTTATTATTAGTTTCGAGTCTTGGTCTATACTTCGCAAAAGTAGAATTTAAAGTATAGACCAAATTAAAGATTATGGGTCATTATCATAACCCTCCACATTTAAAGAGCGGTGGTAGCTCAATGGTAAGGACACGCGCCTCTTAACCGAGGAGTGCGGGTTCAAACCCGGGCATGTACCTCTAGATTTAAAAAAATCTATGTACATATTTATACCACTAGCTCGACGGTGAGGGAAAACATCGTGATAAAACCTGCAAATTCAAACAACTTTGAATTTGTAACCATGATCCAAAAATTGTCTGGTTCCCCTATCTTAGGGTTACGAAGGTCAGATCGGCAGTCGCTTCAATGTAATTACCAGACTCGCTAAATCCTGGATCATGGTCTAAGCGGACCCCGTCTAAGCACGGGACATAACGCTAGGAAGATGATGACCATCACCCTCTACATCGACACCATGTCATGTGATCCAATTAACACTACATGATATTTTAATTTTTAATTTTCCATTTTATTTAGATTTAGACAAATTCTCAAGCGACGCCAATTCGATTACTGGCGTCGCTTATTTCTATTTAAAATTAAAAAAATGTGACACATCCTGAGTTAATAATTGTTAAAAATATTAAGTTTAGAAGAGCGAAAATCGGGAACTAAAAATCTCAGTTTTTCTCATTACAAATAGTGGGAACGCAAAAAAGTTTCTCGACAAATAGAAAAATATTGAATCGCGACCAACGGAACCAAGATTCGAGCTAATCTTTTTGGGCGACGTTATTGTTAACTTGACGGTGCGAGCCAACAGCGATCAAGAGATTGACTGTTTCCGAATCGAGTTGCCAGATGGAATCTGTAAATAATTGTCAGGAGATTGACTTGATTGAACGTTTTTTATTTTACCGTTTTTTTAGTGAAAGTAGATTTACGAGGAGTTTTTGTAAAATGGTGTCCGATAAAGCAAAAGAACTCGCGACACACCTACAACATGCAGTGGTTATAATCAGCAGTTTACTGACGACTGGTGGTACCTCTTCCAGGTACCACCATTCAAAGTGATCCACGAAGCCATTTGAACCATATTGTGACATGATAATATGAGTGTGAGAACAGAATATTGCTGAACGTAAAATATGGTAAGTACATGTAAGTATATTATGTTATAGGTTTGAACAGGTAGTGGTCCATGATAAGATACATATTTTATTAAGCGATTCTTTACAACTAAAAGGTTGAGAAACACTGTTCTAAGAAGAAAGCTTCTGAGTCGTCGTAAGGGACTTTTGCAGAATATAGTGAATATAGTGTGAGACGGCATACGTCCATTTAATCTAGGTACCCACGTCTCATATGCCTTTTCGCCCACCGTAATTCCGATATGTTCTCGTACAAAGTTAATAAAGTATTTTGGAATTCAAGAATTGGCCTTGAATTCCTTTTTCTTTCTTGTTAGGAAAATTTACGGAAAGTAAAAGTCAACAGCAGTAATTTATAATTTATTTTAACCAACTTTCGCTACTTCTCAATTCTAAAAACTGAACTTTGATCTAATAAAAATACTTGCTCTGTGATACAAATACTCCAGAAAAATTATGGTAAGGAATAGCGTGTATTTTTTAATTAATTAAAAACCGCGTAGATCTTATATACGACTTGTACAACATCTCCAAAGGTTTCTCTATTCATTTTGTACAGACCAGCTGCGGTGTAATATAGAGGATATTGTGATACACATAAGATTAGGAGTAGGATCCTCGCTTGCTGCGGCCTCATGCCCTCCCAACCGCAGGAGTATGCTGCATCTGTCATGGCAAGCCCTGCTGAGATGAGCATTTCTCCTCCGAAGCAGTATACTATCAGTGGAGTCACTCCAGTTACTCCTGTCAAAACGGTATTTATAATGCCCCAGGAATTCATAGTCTGCAGCGTTGTTACTAACACTCCCACCATTATCAGGAAATGTACTCCAAATATCACTTTGTACAGCTCGGCGATTTTAGCATGGAATCTCATTAAAAACTGGTGGTGTTTCACACAAAATATTAGCAGATCGTTGATTTTCTTATGCTGTTCATTCACGTTTAAGTTGCTTACTTCGCCAATAGTAATTTGTTTGTTATTTATATCTTCGTCAATATTCTCGTAACTGTCTTCCACTTCTAAGTCGCAATTATCTACTTTATGTTTGTCAGTCCGATTGTATACGATCTTATGAATATTATTTAAAGTCTCACTTATGGCGTAGAAGTGTCCAAGCTCGTGAGCAAGAAGTGTAACGAAAAGTACGATGTATCCTGTTTGATTAATGACTGAGAACAGTGTGGCGACAACTGTTAGAAAGAACGTGATCTCATAGTAAGGAGTCTCATACTTTGAAACTATGCCTAAAAAAAGAAACATTATATCATTAAAAAACAGTGACTTATAGATAAATGTATGACTTCAGTAATAATTAAAATACCGTAAATGTCACCAGGCATAGTTGGTAGATATCTCTGACTGCCTAAGATGGTGAAGAAGAATGGAAGTATCAAATAGATGAAGTGGGTGAACGCTTGGTTTATAATGACCAGCCAGGAGACGATACGGGCATTCCGAAGAGTGTTTGCCATCTTTTTATTAGCGCTGGTGTTTTCGGGTATGGTGGACAGACCCTCGCGGCTCATTTTCATTATTTTGCTGAGTCGGGCCCTAAAATACAAGAACATTTTGGTTAGTTTAATCCAAATCCTGTTACTACTATAAATTAAAATAATTAGTAGAGTATAGTTAAGTTAAAGATGTGCTAGTTTTGTTGGTTTAAATTTACCCACTGATAACGTAATAGGGATGTTTTTAGAGTGCTTTGCTTTGTGTATAGTTTAATTGTTCTTACCCTGACGTGAACATGAAGACGAATTTCGAAAGCGGGATTTGTGTGCTAATAGTACAGTTGACGGCTTGGAAGCTTTGGACCTTGTCTGGTAGCACCTGGTACAAGTAAACCAGCTGGCTGAATGAGCCGACGTAGACGAAGATACCCCCGAAAAGCAAAGCAGCGAATACAGACAACACTGTGAATTCTGAAACAATAGTCAAGTCACGTCTCTTCAGAGCTGAGATCCTCTCATTTTAATAAGCCCTAGGATTATTCTTGACGACGTGCTTACTAGTAATTTGATGGTAATAAGGCGATAAATTGTGTCATTCGATTCGATAGGTGTAGGGCACCTATCGAATCAATTACGAATAGTAGAATAGTCAATTACGACAGTAATCACAAATAAGGAGGTAGGAATGGATCATTTTTGAATATAAATAATAATATTGAGTGCCGGAATAAACTTAACATTTATTAAACATATCGGTTATATTGTGTTCCTGACTATAGACACGTTGGCAAAAGTTGGACAGTATTGAGCAAAGGGCATTTGTACAAGGAATGGTATATATAAAATACCAGTCCAGAATAGCTCGGTAAATTGCTGACCACAAGGAAAGAAGAAATTTTAATCTTATTTGTGTCACCAAATATGTGTCGTTGTAAGATTTATAGGTACCATTACACCATTTTATGGGATCGGATCCTTCCCGTAAGAGCTGCCGAAATTTTATTCCAACCCATTTGGATGCGAGGCATCCCTCCAAAGTGCGTGTATCATGGGGATTTCTATCGGCACATGTGGCTCTGGAACGGTTATCACATTCAGTGCCACCGACTCGCCTGGAGAGTTTATTTAAATAATTATTACAGTGTCGATGACTCGCCTGGCGAGTTCAATTTCTTTCGCTCATTGTAGGCGGCATCCGAGAAAACATCGTGAAAATCGTAATGGCAGTGAATGTGTTAAGCTTTTAAGCATATCGCTTCATACTGACATATCTGTGTACTAAATTGTAAGCTATTTGTCTGATATGTATGTTAAGAAATAAATATAATACTTATATAATAGGAAATATTAACATACTAGCTTCTGCCCGCGGCTTCGCTTGCGTGGTACATCGATGAAACATACCCTATATGTTATTCGGGTGTATGAGCTACATTATTCTAAAGTTTTATTAAAATCCATTCAGTAGTTTTTTGTGTAAGAGTAACAAACATCCATACAAACTTTCGCATTTATATATAATATATATTAGAAGGATTAGTAGAATGTTTACGTACATGCAGTTTTTACAAAATGTGGTAATGGCCTGTAGTTTGAGGTACCTACACAGAAAGTATTTAGTGGAGTTGTACCTCCACTTTATTAAATAACTGTCGTTCTATATAAGAACGACAGTTAATTATATACTGGTAGACAGCGTTGCCTCTTTGAACGGCCAACGTCGTCAGTTGCCAGATCTTTGAGTTGGCCAGTCAACCACCAGCATTCCAGTCCCCGGAGACTTGAACCAGACAGAGTCCCTTATTGGGTTTTGAAAAACTCAAATTTTATTGGAAATCCTCAGATCTTGGGTTGCTACTATTTTCAAAGGTTGATTTAGAATTCTCACTATATTCAATGTATTTTATCAATGCGATTGAGATCTAGAGTGTCTTGGTGCCCCTTCATCACGAGCTGTTAACAGTTCTGAAACACATCTGGATAAAAGTTTTGTTCGGGGCCTAAGCTAAGGTCAAAGTGGTTCAACGGCTAACAGGATTTACTTAGCTTAAGTAGTAGGTACCTACTGGTAACTACTTATTAGTAAGTAAGGAGTTCTAAGTTAGACTAGTTATTTTATTAGGATAGAATAGAATATAAATACTTTATTCGACACACACACAAAAATATATATAGTTTAAACATCTGACTTTCGCTGGTACTTTTGATATTGGATCAGTGGAACTAAGTACGTGATTGCTTAGTCTATTTACACAGCAAAGCAACTAGCTGAGTTTGAAACAGGATTACAGACACTGATCGGGAGCTTCGGCTTTTACCAAAAAAAGCTCCGGAGGACCTTCAGAAAACGTTGAATAGTTAATAAAATAGAAGTGTAGTTTTAAATTACTTACTGCGAATGCCTTTGTCCCCGAACACATTGCGGATTCCTACTAGCTGTTGGATTGTATTAACCATTTTCTTCTGAGCTTCCAAGGGGTCCCCATCGTTATTAAATAGTTTCTCTTCCACGGCATCGTAGTACTTAGAGAACATTCTCGTAGTCGGCTCCTCCAGTGTAATGGTATGGAGGAACACACTTTGCCTTAATATTCCTCGCGTAGAATAAGTGACAAAACTATTAAGCAATTAGAGGTATTTGTTAAAATTCCAGTAATTTGTATAACTGTTATGATTATAGTGAATGTAAGGGGGTTTACAGCTCAGCGACATGGTTTCAGCCATGGGTGCTAAGCCAAATGCGCGCGAGCAATTCCATATCGAACTTCGCTATCGCTCGTATCGCGCCACAGACTTATTCGGGTGGACACATCGGGAACTAACTCCGAGTTCTTGGTAAACAAGTGTGTGGCGCGATACGAGCGGTAGCGAAGTTTGTTATGGAATCGCTGGCGCGCATTTGGCTAAGCAACCTGCATTGCGATCGCCGCTACACTATGAAAAGTTAGGCAATTCCCCCGACTATTGTTGCAATGACATGCGTAAGGAATGTCTGTTTAGGCCAGTTCACTTAAAAACTAACCCAGAAGAGGTCATTGACTCCACGACCCTCCAGGATCCGCCCTAAAGTTATGCATGTGTCATTGATTATAGAACTGAACGTATTAATAAACATATTAATGAATGTTCAGTTGAATGGCTTTTGATACCGTTTGAAAGCTCATGGTGTTCTGGATTTATTTTACACAACACTTGTGCACTATAATATCTCCTGCGCAGTTGGCTAATCGTTGTTGAGATTGGCCGCCGTGACCGATATCGGTTAGGAGGATATACCCAAAATACCGGGACGGGTAGGCAGAGATCAAGGAGTAGCAATCTTGATCCTGATTTTCACAAAACAAGCCTTTGCTTTAGTTCGCGATCTAAACAACATACGCTCTCTAGTTACTATCTCACATTTAGAACAAACATTTTCAATCATCTCTCGTGTGCTGGGTGTTTGTTCATTGTAAAATCCACTGCATCATCCTTGAAATCAACTGCACACTTTGCGGAGAGGCGGTTTGTGGACGTCTACGGTTTGCTGCGTCCAAGAATTGGAATCTGGGAACCTTTTATTGATTTACTTGATTTACACGGTTACTCGGTCTCGCTGAGAATAAATATTTCCAACAAGAAACTGAGAGTATTTGTAGGTAAACTCATACTTACTACATTCTTCGATTCATTTGACAAGCTCGATGGCGCATTCTATATTGACCCTGCCCTATGCGCTAAGAGTTGTGAGTTCCATCGCCACCCAGGACCAATATTCGCATGATGAATACTTGTGTTTGTTCTGTGTCTGGGTGTTAATATCCAATATTTAAGTATGTATTTGTAATACCACTGTTGTTTCTAATATCCGTAACACAAATGCTTAAGCTACTTACCTCGGAGACAGATTAATGTATGTGATGTAGTCTGATATTTATTTATTTTTTATTTATTTATTCCTCATTTTAGACAAATAGAGCGTTAAATTATGTTAATGTGTACTTATTTAATTGGTTTGGTTGTGTGTTACTATTCAGGATACATATAAGAAAAGATAAGTATGAATGATTCAGCATCACCTAACAATTTATAATTACTTGCAAATTACTTTAACATTAAGGCTATGTTTTCAATGAAACACATATAAATTAAGAGTAATTATTTATCCATAGTCCATGGTAATATACAGGAAAAAGCTGGCAGATTTACATATTATGTATAATTTAGATGACGAATCAAAAGAGAAATATTACAAATATTATTTATTTCAACAAATATTCATAATGACACAGTCTTTGAAATATAATTGAATAAATATTCATATATTTTGTGAGTCAATACGATACATTTAGGCATACCTTTATAATTAATTGGCCTGGAGGATTTTATAATTGTGTTGTGGGTATTAGGCGTTCGTAATGAATGTTCTTTAATTGAGACAAATTGTGAAATCGTTTGGTATAATTAAATGTCAATAATAAATCAATCGTAGATGTGATATTAGATTCCAATTGTTTTATAGAACTTTTCAAGTCATACTAAAATAATATTTTTAAAGTAAGACTGTAAAAAAGTAATGTGTTGATGTGTTTGTCTTAACATGTTTAGTGCGTATGTATATCTGTGGGGCATGTAGAAAGCGACTAAAAGTCTCATATTATTGACAGATACATTAATAGCCATGCCATATAATATAAACACGTTGGAGAGTAAACGATTAATACGACCAAGATCTATTTTTTATTTTGACAGTAACTTTACTATCCAGTTGTTGCTGGATGGAAGCATCGATATCGGATAATTGTGAGAACGGAATGTCGATATTTCATATTCATTTTCCGTAGACGTACAGACATTGTAACCCAGGATCGATTTACTCAAAAAATGTTTAAAAGTTGAACAGTTATTTTAAATTTGCCGTTCCAAGAAGTGTCACTTGGGGCGGACCCTTTGCCCCCACCACTCTACGCCACTGCAAATGGTAGAGCCACGGAGTCAGCGTTTATTACCCGCCATACCATAAGGTATCATAACATAGGGTATCATACTATTAGATTTTTCAACCGGTTTCATACAATTAGGTACCTTCATTTCATCCAGTATCATACCTTAACGTGAGCCGCTATTCCGTTCGTCGCCTTTATTAAAAATGCCGTGATCGTTTTGTCTTTTAAACAAGACTCCTTTTTTCTTGACTTCCTTTTGCATCACCCAGAGGGAATAACCCCAAAATTCTCTTACTATGAACTGTAGTGACGGCTCCCACCTGGCGCTTCTTGGGATAACGTCATTACCGTTACGAGTTAATTGAACAATTTAATTTGTTCCCGCGCTAACGAACCTCTTTACAGCTGTGGGTGTCTGATGTCTCCGGTACGTTGCTCTAAGTGCTATTCCGTTTACAGGACTTGGTTTGTCTGCGCATTATAGTGTGCACAATGTAATAAGTAAGGATCTTTTAAAGAGAGATTACTGGGAATGGTTAACATGGAAATAGACTTATCGATCATCTGATGTTTTATTAAAAGGTTGTAATGTTGACGTTGAATTGTAGTGTTTATGCAATGAGGGCTATATTTCAGTCCTCTGTGTGTCCAGGTTCTACTCAGGTATAATAAAATGCTTAGGGCGTGTAGCAGTTTTTTCAACTGTTTGAAACCCCCCCGGCTGAACATAAATATCACCATGCCTGCAATCCCCGAACAGATAGGTAGAGTTCAATAAGCTTCTTAACCCACATTTAGCTAGAAATTGAGTTAGGTTAGATGAAAAATTTAGCAGGCTAGCTCGTCGACTACATAATTACAAATCAAATACTTACACACACCATAAGTTGCTAGGGTAAGCACAATTGATACATTATCTTTTATTTCTAGTCAAAAAATACCAATATCTCATAATAATGACGTCTACCCAGATCCCGTATCCCCCATCTTTGTTGTCGGTGATTAGACCATAGAGAGTTGGTTTAGGCTTAATCGCTTCTGAGTATACTCGTATACTTAATACGAGTATACTCAGAAGCGAAATGTATTTACTAAACAGCAGAGATAGCTGGCTTTTATAGCGAGATTACTTTTAATTTCTAAATGCAGACTCGACCTTTTTACTTATTTAGACTTAATACTAAGTCGTTCTTTAGAGGATGGGCCTGCTTAAGGAAAATAAACGACGTTATAATTGCGAGTACAAACTGGTATATCACTGAGATGTTTTTAAAATATTTTTTTTTAAAACATCACGCCCGTAATTCTCGAAGGGGTAAGCAGAGTCAAAGCAGCAAGCCCTTTTAACCACATTCAGCCAAAAATAAAACTGGGCTGAATGAGATGGAAAATTGTTAAAAAGTAGTAAGAAGTGGTTAGCTCATCGCCTACACAATCACATACACACAACCCAATATACTTACCATTATATTAGTCGCCTTTTAGGACATGCTAGGCTAGGAACACAGTTGACACATTCACCATAGGACCTTTTAAATATTAGTATCAAGTACTATATACCTATCTACGATATTAGAAATTAGCTTTTGAATTTGGTCTGTTATGTATGTAAAATATATATTAGGCGCGTACAAATTCGTTACACAATCAGGGTTACAACAAACAAATAAAATCAGGAATCTGCTTAATTTCCATAGAGATAAATCGGTATTTACAAAATCAGTATAATACTAAATTACGTATGAATAGAAAGCTTGTATAGACGTGACAGTGGGTTAGGGAATACGGTCGTGACGAGTCCCGTCACGGCGGCCCCGCAACAAATTAATCCCGCGGGAAGCTTGCTTCTCGCTTAATAAACATGTTTCGTTCCCACTGGTGAAGGTACACGAGCTTGTTTTGCAACAATTTTCTTGTAGTGTAACATTTCTGCGAATGGTGTGCCTGGGTATACAGTACTTAAACAATGTATGTACATACATAACATCACGCCCATAATACCCGAAGAGGTAGGCAGAGTCAAAGGAGCAGCAGGCCCTTTTAACCACATTTAGCCGAAAATAAAACTGGGCTGGGTTAGATGGAAAACTGTTAAAAAGTAGTGACAAGTGGCTAGCTTGTCGCCTACACAATCACATACCCAAAACCCCATATACCATTAGTCGCCTTTTACGACATGCGAGGCTCTTGCCTAGCATGACTTAAAAAGAATGTGCCAATTGTTTTAAGTCCCAGACCAACATGAGGCCAAGTATGTAACTAAACAATGTATGTAACTAGTCTTTAAGCTAGATGCCACCATACCAAACAACGTTTTATTATTTCTAAAACGTATATAAGTCATACTTATTATCTCTGTAAGTATATAGATGAAAAAATACTTGCGTACTTTATACGTTTTTGTATGCTGGCTGACATATATAGACATCGGACTACTACGTCACAACAAAGTCTCTAAAGTACATACGCTTTTAGTTCGAATATATATTCTTATACATATAAGGCAGAGACAATATAATTCTACTTACATCTAACTTAGAACCTATGTTCAATTTTACGTTGTGAGAGGAGAATATACACGGAAGTGCGGAAAGCACTTCCGCTCTATAAATATTGTCATTCCGGTCCGGTGCGGAGTGCGCCCGAGCAACAAATAAGCTCAGCCGATATAAGTCTATTTTTAAAGTGGCTAATAGAAATTGTTTTCTTCACATTGGATATAAAAACAATCTCATGTTACTTATTATTTTATGACCAAAGAAGAGCGTGATGAATTGTTTGAAATTTGACAATTATTTTCACAACTGAGTTAGTGTGGAAATAAATAATAATAAATAAATTCTCCAGACTAGCACACCAATTCCCTAGTTCCAAAATAAGCTTAAAGCTTGTTCTACGGATTCTAGGTGAACGGATAGATATACTTAAATACGTTTATAAACATCCATGACTCGAGTACAAATGTCCATGTTCATCACATGAAACATTTGCCCCTAGCGGGATTCGAACCCGCGACCTTTGGTTTCGTGGCGCCAGGTTCTCTAACCAATCGGCCAATGTGCCAATCAATAGGTGTATGTACGTTGGTAGATTATTAAAAAGTTGTGCTCCCTCAATAGTGATGCTTTTTTAGCGTAATTTGTAAGTACCTGTTACACATGCACATTTTTAAATACCATTGCTGATATCGTTCACTGCTCTCTTATTATCGTTAACTTATCTCATTTGAAATAAAATAGTACATGTCGTATAAACTGCGCACTTAACTTAATACCTTAAACTAAAATAGAAAATTCACAAACAAAATTAACTTTTGTAAGGAGCGGGTTCATTGACAAGCTAAGTGATTTCATTTTAGATAAAGGCATTATCGGAGATGTATATCGCCGAAAAGGTTTTTATTGCCTCCCCAGTAATGAAGTGCAAAGTAAAAATGTAAGCAAACGCGTTGAAACTTTAAGACGTCATATAATGAAACGAGAGAAATTCCAAACATAATATAATAGTTCGGAAATAACAGTTGAATTTTTTTTTTTTTATACTCGGTTGAACGCATCAATGGAACAGCAAATATTTTGTATTAGCTTCTACCCGCGGCGTTGCTCGCGTGGTACATCGATAAAACATAGCTTATGTGTTATTGTAATATATAAGTTAAACTATTGTAAAGTTTCATTACAATCCATGCAGCAATTTTAGCGTGAAACAGTTACAAATATCCACACTTCCATCGATCCATACAAACTTTCTCGTTTATAATATTAGTAAGATTCCGACGATACTCGTATTTAACCTACCGGTAAAATAATAAAATGTCTGACTCTAGAAGTCTCGCGAAAATTCTTCTGATGGAATAGACAATTTCATTAGAAAACCAGCCGTACTTTGCAGTTATATTTTTTTGACCTTTGAAACATCAGCCCTAAGGAAAATGGCTTCGATAAACTAACGAACAACGAAGAGATTTCACAATTGTTTCGTTTTTCTTTTATGAATTGAGTCATGGCCTTTATGTATACTTTGTAAATTAGCAATTATGGACCCAGCTTATATTAATCAATGCTATATTGGTCACTATGTCGTCAAAGCGGCCCACTCTACTAGACCTTTGATGTGCCGTATCTTCGTTTATTTCCGAGTAAAAAATACGAGAATAATTCAATATTTTTTTGCCGCTAACTGACGCACAAAAAAATCTACTTTTGTTACATAAAAAAGTTATCCATTCAGAAATTGGCCATTTGTTAAATGCCATTTCGTGGCTACGAACTGCTACGAATCTAAAACGCTACGATGCTACAGTTCAGTACTTAATGAAGCGTTTTATCTAACACAGCCGTAGCGTTCCACAATCTGTTGCAAACTTATTACTTAGGTCCCGTAAATTACTTAAGTTAGCCTAAGTAACTATGTGTATGTACTTAATGCTGCTAGGGTTAGGGTTACAGGAATGAAGTTACTCGTATGTTATTCATTTACTATTTTTTAACGCTGAAATTCGAATTGGAGAATATTTTTAAAGTGTTAATATATCTCATTCCTAGTCGCTTGTGTACATGACCTTTGATTTATAAATATAGTTATAACATATTGTCTACAGCTTGTAAACTATCTTTTGTAATAAATAGGAGTCAGCATTACAAATATTTTGTTTACGTGTAGTTAGATAAGCGAGAAACCGCAGCCCAGACTTGTATTTTCCCCACCCAGTTGTTCAAGTAATAGGTCATCGTCATCATCATCATTATCATTATCATTATCATCATTATCACTATCATCATCATCATTATCATTATCATCATTATCACTATCATCATCATCATTATCATTATCATTATCATCATTATTCTATTTACTCCCACTGCTCAACACTGCTAATGAACTTTTTGACTTTGCTCAGCAAATAGATTGCTAATATTTCACTAACCACCAACAACACATATCTTCTGTAATAGGCTCCTAGTAGTATCTAACTTAAGAGAGGCAAGACTTAGCTCCATCTGATTAATTAACTCAGTGCTATCGGAAAACTCATTAATTGCGAGGCGCAATCGCTACTGAGAATGAATACGGTAGTTCAGTGGCTCTGGAGCGATTTTTATAATATCATGATTCTTATTTCAGGTTCTCGACTTTGAGAATAAATTTTATACCGTTTTATTGTTTGGTTGGAAATTATTGATACAATACACTGTACTTATGTACTTAAATGGTTGTATAAATACTTGTATATATATTGTATATTTCTTGCTTAGCGAGTATCGAAATATGAACTTACAACAATGTTTTATTAAGGGATCATAGTCCTAAGTATTTGATATTGATAACCTGTTCCACAGACAGACATTCCAGGAGACAGCCATTTGATGCAAAGGATGTGTTCTGATGAAACTACCGTGTGTCCTGTGATATATATAAAATTTTCCAAAATGGAAAGTAACCCATATCCTTTCTCATAGGTTGAAACTTTAGGCGTTTCAAATTTCATCGTAAACAGTTGAGCGGTTTAAGTTTATTTAAGTAATTGTTGAAGACGTAGCAGACAGACAGACTTTATTTTCGCATTTAATGTATTAGTTAGGCTGATTATGATAAAAAGGCGCTGGTTTCAAATAGACGAGTGTTTTTCTGTGTGAGTGTATAGACGTTGATTAATTAAACTGTACTAGCGAGGGTGCAGTTACTATTGGCTAACGTAAATTTTGCTGCGACCAAGCGTGATTTAAGTTTATAGGCTCGGAATGCAATCCGGATAGTTACATTATGCGATTGCACAACTGCAATATTGTATAGATGATAGCGGTATTTGTGTGGGAATGTGTGTGGTCAGTGTGTAGGGCATGTTTGTGATAGCATGTAATATTACAGATGGAAATTGATGACAATGTACGAGTATTAGCCTAGTATAGTTAAAGAGTAATAGGAATGATAATTGTATTTTGGCGACTTGTGCCACCTTATGGATTTTTTGAGCTTATATAGCTGAATATGAATTGAATGACTTGATGACAACATTATACATCTATGTATATAATTAAAAATAAAAATCTAGGTATATAAAAAGGTCCTTTACCGTTTATGGACATAAACGTTCATAATGTAAATACGAATTGCTACCATAGCTTTTTATACAATCGACATTACATTTGTGATAATTGGCTTACTATTTAATCAATCATTATCAATCTTACTTTACAAATTATGGATTACCACATTAATGTCTATAAAAGGTGCTATTGTAAAGAGTCTCATATCTTGGGAGTATTTGCGCATGGTACTGAAATTTCTAAACCATACATGTCATGGTAGGCATAGATAGAAGAATGTAGTATTTAATTGGAAGGTGTAATAATAGATTTTGGCTGTACGAGGTAGCGTATGTAAAATCACGCAACTGAGGAAGCCACCTTAATTGAGCTTCGACGCAAAATTTATCGCCGAAACCAATGAACAAGGTACGAAGTCGGCTGGTGATTAAGCCACTGCTAAATTAATGGCGCCAGGATTAATTAATCACTTGCGGCAAAACCTTGCCTTATATTGCCGTAATAATTACTTAGTTTTATTGTAAATGCGTTTTTAGGGTTCCGTAGCCGAATGGCAAAATACGGTACCCTTATGGATTCGTCATGTCTGTCCGTCCGTATTTTTTTCTAAACTAGGTATAGAGAACTATAGTTTGCGCGAGAGACGCTTCCAAAGTGGAAAAATGTGTGCAGCATCGAGTTCATGAGAATTGTTAAGACTAGCACATATATGCTTTGACTCTAAACTAAGCACATAAAAGAGCTTCTGCTACACTTGACTATTAATATGATGTGTTTAAAAGATAACATTTTTTAAATATGTTATATGTATGTTATATATTATATGTATTATGATACAACCATAAGTAGATATTTTACGCAGCTTAAGAACATTTCGTTCTAAACTCTATTCCTTCCTTAACTCGAAGCTTTCTCAAGGCCAGAGTTTTGTACCCATTATACAATAAGTGATTTAATTTCATCGTCAATGCTAAAAGTAGGTATCATAATTCCGGTATATGTAATAAATAATAATAAATTCTCTAGACTGACACATTAATTCCCTAGTTCCAAACTAAGCTTATAAGCTTGTGCTATGGATGACTAGGTGAAGGTTTCTAAACATCCTTCACTCAAGTATAAATGTTAGTGTTCATCACACGAAAATTTGCTTCTATCGGGATACGAACCCGCGACCCTCAGTTTCGTGGATCTGACCACTGGACCAACGGGCCTGTCAATGTAGATAACTAACTCGGATATAGAGTTAGATTCAACTGCTGTGCTAGATACATGTGAAGCGTTAGCCAAAGATCTTGTCTAGTCAAGTTTCCACGTAACTCATGTTAAAGATGGGCGACTTACCGTATTGTGGCTCAGGTTGGTAATAAGTGGGTCAATTTGGCGGCGTGCCGGGCTCGTTGCAGACTCCGGAGTAATTAAATACCGGCGCCTCGAGCGATCCTGGAGCACTATCGAATAGATTGGACGTGTTCGGTATTTTGCGCTGCGTGAGCGCCTACTTTGATACTTTTTTGAGTTGTTCCAAGAGAAAAAAACTTTTGGTTCCATATAATTTTATATATATTATCATGGTTGTAATACTCCAATAGAATCCAAGAAGCAATCAGTTCTTTATATAACATTTAGCGCAAAATCTACTCCAGTTATGGTAAAGTGTGGATTTAGCTAGTTAGCTCAGCAGTGAGGAAATTTGCACATTGAAATATTTATAGGTGCGTAACCATGACACAGTACCTATCTACATAAACAGTCCAACTGTTTATGTACTGTGTCAAGGCTTATGTCAAAAGGCACACCGATCTGAGAGATATTATATATCTGCATTAATTATTATGAACATCGTTACATTCCCTAACATATGGTTGAGTGAAGCGATGGCTGACACATACGTCATGCTTGGGAACAGGTGCCGCCCTTGGGGACTGGTCTGCTCTGGTCGGGTCAAGTTTTTGGTTGTAATTTATATATTTTTATTTTGATACTCTACGACAGGCCCACACTAAAACGCGGTTCAAAGTTAATTATGATTCATACACCTTGTATAAATTGTATTGAAAAGAGTAACTACCGAGTTTCTTGCCGGATTCTTCTCGGTAGATACAACATTCCGAACCGGTGGTAGAATCATATAGCTGTGGCTTTACCTGTATTTGACGATTTATAAGTGTTTCCTTGAAACCTATATAAATAAAGAATATTTTGACTTTGACTTTGACTTTGAACTAAATTCAGATAGCCAGTTTGGAATAAAAAAGCTTTTTAATATAACCTACATATTATTGTATGAATGTTGAAGAGGCGAGTAAGGTGTGTAAGGATCGTGCCATATGGCGTTCGGTTCTCTCTGCCTACCCCGCTAGGGAAGTGGCGTTAAGTTTAGTTAGTTATTATAACCCTTCCCTTATATATGGGGTACATTAGTCGAATGGAAGTAATTTTAATGCCATAACTAGATCACGGTTAAAACGCATTATTACGCTGCTACGCCTGCTTGGATAAAACGGCTGCTCTCCCTACCCTGCTAAGGGTAGGTACATGGCGTAGAACTTTAAGTTTACGTTACGCTTACCCTTAAGTTAGTTTTTATTAGTATTTATATTCCGCTTAAACAACTTTTCGTTATTAAACCCACACTAAATACCCATACAAAAGTGGCATTTCGCAATCCTTTTAATATCAAAACTTTTTAACGAGCTATTCTCATTTTATCCACCATAGTCACCGCTAACATTTTATTGTCATATAATATTCATTTCACTGTTAAAGTGACTAATATAATTTCCAGGCCCATATTCAGGAGCGGCACGTTAATACTCCAGAAAAGAGAATACAGGCCGTAATGTGTGTCAGGCTGGTGGTTAATAGCCCTCATTTGGCACCAGGCCAGTCCTGCTGCGCAGTTAAGGCCACTCGGATGCCTCGAGACTGGCGATCATGCATTTTTTATTGAATATGAAAAGAGGTAAGTAAAAAATATGGTGAATTTGCAGAGGTGACCTCTTTTTTGCATATGATAATGACGACATTTTAAGAAATATGTTATTAGACATTTATATAATGTATATCATTGTGTCTTCTTCTAAGTCTTGCCGGTTGTGTATAAACACAATTCAGTACTTAGTAATAATGTCCTCCCAACCGACATCGGCCAATCTCAATGAGAATTAGCCATCAGCGCAGGAGATATTATAGTGCACAAGTGTGTGCGCAAACACAGGTGTACTCTCTGTTCCTTCACTCCTATAGTCCGGTGAGACGGCAATTCAACATGACCGGTGAGAGGCCGGGCGCAGGACCAACGGCTTAACGTGCTGTCTGAGGCACGTGGGTGATTAAACCTCCAACTTCCTGACTCCAGACTGTTACTCAGTAATTTCAATGTTGAAATACCTAGCCACTATTATTTTTTAGTACTTAATAAGAAGAGTATCTTTATCCTGAAATATTACTTTTCTTTCATGTAAACTCTTCCATAAATATGTTTAGGTGCGTTATTAGGTTCTATTTAATATTCTAAAAATAATATTAATACGAATATAAGCTTGTTTGCTTGACTACTTATCCGATCATAATAAAATGTTGCATCTAGAATCCAATTGACAAAATGTATATCACACGAGAAGTTTACATCTTTGAACTATCAAAAATAAAACCGCTGAGGCTAAATCAAAATTTATAAAGTAAAGTTAAATACTTATCAAAATATTACCAAAGAAAATAAGTGATCCATGTTGCCTGGTAAATTTGCAATTGTTCTTGCTCGTCAAATAAGACTTGGATATAAAATTTCATAAAATTATCCGCAAATTTTATGAAATGTTTATCGGCGTCTCAAATTTAGAGTGACGTCCTATAGACACATTTTGAAATCCCAATAGGGAGTGAAAGATGTTGTTTTTGTAATGGAATGCATGAAAATTCGGAATTCGCCAGCAAATAAAGTATGTATTACATTTTATCTTATTGAGAATACATGAACGTGCAAATATTGAAATATAGTATAAACGTACTTCAATGTTATCTAGTAAAATTATTTGAGAAGGGATAAAATGTTGTTGTTTATTCAACAACAATGAAACAACTTCTAGAAAAATATTGTTACAAAGAAATCACATCAAAGTTTGTTACGAAAGACGAGGTTTAAAGTTAGTGTGTGTAAACGAGCAGTGAAAGACCAACGGAATCCTATTTGCTATAAAACTTTTTCTTTTTGGTGTTTACTGGAGGGAAAATGGATTAGTTAATATGCATATACAAGTTTTGCTTATCTTTGATATAAGAAGTTCGAAAAGGTTCCGCTGTTGTCCCTCGGAAAGTCACTCTGACAGAGAAATTCTGTTATGTTTTGATAAATGGCTCCCGCTGCACTATATCATTGAAGTGCCTGAGTTTATTTATTTTTGCTAGAAGGAAATGCAATGATAACGCCATAGAACCCGGCAAAGGACTTGAAGTTATTTTAGTAGTTATTCGAAGAGAGTCTTGCGAGAAATGCTAGCGACATTTTTTAATAAAAGAGTCTGTTCGCTTCAAAAGGGCTCGATATAAACGCATAATGCTAGAAGTTATTATGTTTAAAGGTTTGCTATATTGAGTCGTGGAATAATTTTGTGTGAAAGAATCGGTACATTCTAAAGGGTGTTAAGCAGATTGGGAGATTTCTTACGCTAGAACAGTAATTAGATGAAAGTTTTGAACATCTTTCAAAATTTAACTGTCCATAAATTGACAATTTCCTTACCTAATTCAATATTTGTGCTAAAAAATTAGCTAAGCTAAAAAAAAGGGTGCGTACGGCTACGTTACAATATTACATTGTAAACGTAAATATTGAAATCAATGAATGGTTGTTATTTTTTCACAGAATATCTAATTACAAGAACGCGTAGAAACTGACTTGATCTGAATTATAACTTACTAAGAGTAGTCTTAAAGAACGTATAAAATTCTGCATTTTGCAGACTGAATATTATACAAGAGATGACGCGTTTGCAAACCAGACTAACACATATTATCTAGTCATTTGACTAAAAGGATTTCACGCTATAAACTCCAGTCACGAGTGCGGAGTCCTCCAATTTTACTTTGACACAAAGCAAGCTGATAAATTAGAGTGTACTCTACGGCATCGTTCGATTTGCATCTGTCTGGGATGCATTTACATGATTGCATTGTCAGTTTTGAATGGTAATGCGGTTTTGAAGATACGTGATCGGTGTGCAGACAGAATTCTACTTATAAGCGAGGGATTCTAGACAAAGCGGAAAAATAAACGTTTTTTGCACTAGGGTCTTACCGAGATTTCTAGAAAATAAAAAGGTATAGCTTTTTATGCTTTGCATTGTTAGTATTATATATCATTTTGTTAGTACGAGTATACATGGTTAAAGAAAAAATATTTTTGTTTTGTTTACACAAATATTTAATTATCCATATCTCTTATCTAGCCAGACTGGCATCGTAGTCTTAATAATTTGTAAACGAGAAGTAAATATTTTCTATAGTGTTTTCTACCTATAATTGTTTCATATCAATAGCACCTTGCAACCGAATTGAGTAGTTTTATATAATATTTTTTATTTATGTCTGTTTATTAGAAAGCCTATATTTACCTACCTATTTCATTAGCTATATCCACGTAGTAGATAGAGAAATATAAGTAACGAGCATTTTGCATTAAATTTACCTAAATATTTAAATTACGATAGCTCCTATTCCGTCAAAGCTGCTAAATATAGAAATACCATTGAAAATGTTCACTATTGTAAGCCGTTTCCTGAATACCTCAGACTAACACTAGCGTTGGTGTATAACATGCCTTATGTTGTTGAATACACAGTTGAAGCAATAGTTACTGTCGGATAATCCTGCTGTAGCACGAAGAAAGTTCCATTACGAGATATGGATTGTCGTTCAGAGTGGGTCCGGCTTTATCGCTCGTTATTGCAGTGTGGGCGCCGCAAACAGCGGCTTCAATCGATATGTCTTTAGTAGTAGACTTTGTACTACTATGCTTGTGTATGGGCCGATGCATGTGTTATAGACGGGTGCACCTTTGAAGACAAAATGTTAAGCAGTTTTTCATTTTCTTATACACAATTATACTATCTCGCTTGTAATCTCCGAAATGGTTGGCAAATTCCAAGGATCAATAAGCATTCACTCAAAAATAGAATTAATTGAATTCAATCAATATTATTTAACGCAACTGCGCTAGATTTAAAATTAACTTCGTTGATATGCCTTTAATGATACTTGATTGCGTTTCATGGAAGCGGATAATAAAGAACTGGTACCTTATTGTGGCTTCTGACTGGCATTAATAACTGAATAAAGTTTCATTTGCATATAATAATGGGACACCATAGCAGCCGCGGAGCCGCGGTTCCGCCCGCTAGCCGTAACGAACATTGCGGCTGACGGGATGTGCAGTGCAAAGGCCCACTGCTCGCTTACTCAACTGCTTTGTTCGGCTAAATCTTTTGTTGGAGTTATTCCTTTAATTGTTTTCAATAAAGAGAACATTTATTTTATTGTCGTGACTGGCTTTGACACTGCATAGTCCTTTATAGTTGCTTAAGTTATTATTGAAAAAAAAAACTACGATTACACTATGTAGGTAGGTGTAATACATATGTAGGTAATATACATATAAATATCTTACTCCTATTGATTAACGTTAATGGAATATTGTATACCAGTGTCTCAAAATTCTAATGTAACGTGCTTTTCCAACATGCAATTTAATACATTAATCTTTCATAGCATTATTTGAATTGTAAAAGTGAACGCTTGTTGAATAAAAGAGACACGAGCAGTTGCAAATATTTAAACCACTATGTATTATGCAAATGAAATGACGCCACCGCAGACGGGAATGTCGGTAAAGTCGTGAGCTTTAACTGCATAGGGAGGTGCCGCCGATGTAACAAATAGTGCCACAGGTGTAACAAACTGTGACAAGTGTAACAAATAGTATTACAGTGTAATTAACCGTGACACCGTTGTAATGAACAGTGCAACTGCAGGCGTCTACTCTAGATTGTAATTACTTTCCTTATCCTACAAAGTAATAAGGCGATGCAAGGTATATGTTAGTGATGAACATATAATTTCGTGCACGCGTTGTATAGATGTTTCTATCCTTCGGGGCAGTATGTTTTTCTGGATGTAAGAAACCATTTAACCTTTTCTGTATCCGTTAGTAGGGCTCGACTGGCGGCTCAGCCCCTGCCGTTGGTCCACCTAGCGATATAGTATTTTTTCGTTTTAAATTTTGTGTCCATGAGATGAATTATGAGCGTACTGAGTCAGATGGCACTTACAAGATTAGGGTTTATATTTAAATATATTTGTATTATTATTTAAGGCTTACAGCCTTATGACTGAAATCTTTATGCGGTCCCTTTGAAATAATTAAAAACGGCTACCTTAGAACATGACAAAAACAATCAGGTTTTATGATGGTAGGTTGAGTTATTAGGACGTGGAATAACAGAGAGCAACTTTTGACTTTACAATATTAGATATGGTTGCCGGCTTTATGGAGTAAAACTATACTGTAGTTGCATCCGATATGCCACCCAAGTGCATAATGAACTGCGCCATTGATGTAGGACGGTGCAACTGCAGACGAAAGTTAAACAAAGCCCTGTTCATTATTTCTTCCCTTTCATAATTATAAGGTTAGGCTTGTTTATGCTTCCAGCTGGGTATTTTGCTCCGTTTTCCATTTTCCAGTTTTAATGGAAACCGTCCCAACGGTATTTTAGACATTTCGAATTATATATATGGATGCTTTTTTTTAAACAATCTTTAGGGAGACTTACTGAATTTTATTTTTCAATTCATGTGTTTACAACATGTTCTACGTAATACCGTGCCATATGGCATTCGGTTCTCTCTATCTACACCGCTAATATCGTGAAGCTAGTTTAAGTTGTAGTTGTAATTTGATTTGGAGTTAAAGACAAGTTTCCAATGTTTACGATCCCTGTTTTAGGTCGGTACTGTACAGTACAGTCGTAATGAGTTCCTTACATCCGCACCACGGGTACATAAACTCAAGCAATCAAAGAGATTGATGGCGCGTAAACCGAAGTCAATAAAGTCGTATCTTTTAAACATCTAATATTGCTATTTCCGATCCTCTAGTAGCAAATTTGGGCAACTTTTTGATGACTTCGTAAAGTTGGTTTTAATTAGACGCGGGTTACCTTAAAGTTGCGTCAACATAGACATACAGTCGCAGTGAGTTTTAGTGAGTCTTTGAGGGGACTGGAAACGCACGCATTAAGTGTGTGCCGCGAGCCGCGAGGTGAAACTGCGAACTGGCCAGGCATTTTAAAGAAGTAAATAAATATATTTAAAAGACATCAAGGGCGTTGATCTCATTCCCACTGATTTGTTTAAGCACGTGTGATGGAATTCAAACTGGACTAAAATGCAGTTTTTGCAGGGATTGAACACGCGGGCTTTTCGTTCGAAGTGAGGTCTGAACGATCATGGGGTTGTCGTAAGTGTAACAATAGATAAGTGTGCACGAAGTGAGACGATGTTTGCACGCAGACGCAGTGATCTGAGACAAAATTCGCATGTGCATTAGGAAAATCATTTGCAATATTCGAATGGAAGTATGTGTATATGTATGTACTTAGACTGGAATTGATACGAGAGAGACGAACGAATATTTTAGATTTTATATCGAAAATAGCGTCCACCTTTTGCATATAAATGTTTTGAATTTTAGAATCTCATCAAACTGCTTATGCATAAAAAATTACTTGAAGTAATATATTTTTCTATAACATAGCTTAAACTAAAGAGTGGTAAAAATTTTATGAAAACGTAACAATCAGACAGACACAGTTACTTTCTCATTTGTAATATTAGTTATATAACTATTTAAGCACAGTTTAAAACGTTCTAATAGACCCAATAAAAAAAGACAGCGTAAATAATACAAATAGTTGCTTACCTACCCGGTAAAATTGATTTTTCCTCTCCTATCTATTTTAGGCCGAGAATAACTAAGGGATACGCCGTACCTATTATTTCTGCTGTCGTTTGATTTATTGGTCGAACGGGCTGCCATAACAGTCCGGATGTTGATACAGGCGAGACAAAGGACTAGTCTGAAGTGATCCACGGAGTAATGATAATGGGGAATCAACAGATGTTTTGGAATGTTTTTACGTAGAATTTCCTGGGAATGGTTGTTGTGTTGCGGATATTTTCTTTGTTTTCATCCATCTTAAGTAGGGTCCATATGTCGACAAAGTAATTTAACTTGGTTAATCTGACTTGATGTTTTGCTTTTAACAGAGTTTTAAGAACTTGATGCTATTATCCGAAACTTTGAAAGAAATTTAATCATTTGAGAAATGATATGTGTGCGTTTTAGCCGGCCGATCGGAATATCAAAATTGGATTGACAAAGGCAAAAGTTAGTTAAGTAATAAAAATAAATAAATAATGTTTTTTTTTGCTTTCATATTACATAGTTAAATAGTATAATCAGTACATATATATGTATTAGCAATAGGAAGTAGCTCAGCTTATACTGGCTTAGGCGGCTTGCACCCAGTCAGCGCTGGTTAATTGCTACCGCCACGTCTCTTTGATATTATGTGAAAGTGTGTGTGTGAGAGAAAGATATTAGTTACTTGAAATAATCTTTAAGGAGCAAGTACTTTCTTTACCCATGTCTAAGATCTTCAGCGGCACGTTGTTAATGTAGTAAAGCTACAGTTTCCTTTGCTTATTTTTGTTAATATTGTTTAGTTTAGTAAAAGAGCGTTAGAGACGTTTAACCTCCGATGTGGTTTATTTATTTTGTTCTTCAGAAAGAAGTAACCTTACTCAAGTGCATACTTACTGTTTGAATTGTCTTCTGGAAACGGTGAGGCGACATAAGCCTGGTCCACCCGGGTGTCGAACTCAGCGAAGATTTGAGTTAGAGTCCACTTTGTACCACTACGTACTATAACGAACGCCCCAATTGATTTGTTAACCCACTATTTTCGATCTATGGAGGATAAAAAAAAACATTCAGTCGATTTGAGAACCTCGTCCTTTTTTTTAAGTCGGTTAAAAATGAAACACACAGGAACTATGAACACAGTCGATTAAAGATTAAGAACTGCTAAAATTCCCGAGTAATTATAAAACTAGCAGCCTTTTTTTAGGTAAATGAAATACAATTGAATATAGAGTTGGAATAATTACCCATATAATTTGGTCAAAATCTATGTAAATCAGTGGCTCCCAACCTTTTTGCGACCGAGTACCATTTTCATTTCAATATTTGTATTTTTCAGTGACCACATAAAAACTGAAGGGCTTTGATTTTGCTTTTGTTGGGACCAACAGTAGTACGCGGATCACTGTTCGTCAACTTAGACTTAGAACTAGCGATTTAAATGTATATTTTTTTTATAATATTATCTTTCGACTAGATACCAAAATCTTGAGGAAATTCGTTTAAGAATGAGGAAATTGTACCAATCTCTTTTTAACGTTTCTGTTTACGATATCATGCCAATCGACCATGCGTCAAATGTTCCTATAAATGACAGTTTTTATGTTCACGAGATTTATTATAAGTAAATATACAAACTGATCAATTTTAGTACATATGTTTAACTACGGACCTAAGTATGTACAATGTTAGTTTAATTCTAGATAGTATTTTATATTATACGATAATTTGAAAAGGAATTACATGATTTAGTTTTTATTGGCAAAAATATAAATTTTCAATGAGACCTGTTACAATCTGTGAACCGATCGAAATGCGCAAATGCTTAACGTTGTAATTCTCTATAGATTGATGTCATTTAGTAAAAAACTAAACTAACCATATCAAAGTAAACCAGTTCTCGTTAATGAGACATGTTATAATTGTTTGTGTACTCGTATTTAGACTGGCTGTATTCGCGACTGCCGGTGATTAATTTTTCTAATCCTAAATCGCATCAGGACCACAAAAACCCAAGGCATTGGATCTGGAACCGGACCACTTAAGTTCCTTTCGCAGTTAGTCCCTTGCAACGGCCCTGTACAGACCTGTTGCGTTTAAAAGCTTTATGATTCTCTTGAGTCCGTAGTTAATAGCTCCATTTAATTAAGATATAAAACCAGTAAGGCTCATTTAGAAATTTATATTTTTCCTGTAGTTAACAAGTTCTTTGAGGTACATTCAATGGAGATTTTTTTATGGAACATTAACTTGAGATATAATGACATACAAGCAATCTGTATGAACTACACTTGCGTATCAGTTAAATAGATCTACTTATTTAATATAGATTTGTATTATATATTTATAGTCCGATTTCTGTACAATAAAATAGTTTTCATATATGCAGATTTCAAGGTTATTATATTATAAAATATGAATTTAAATAAAAAGTAAAGGAAGTCTTGCTGGATATTAAGATTAAACATATATTATACAATACAATTATATTATATTTTATATTTACAATGTAGGTACACGTAAAGCCAAGGGTAACTTTGACAAAGTAAATAAATATCTGTCTTATATTTTAGAAGTAAATATCTTTAGCATAAACAATTTCTATTTACAAAACAGATGGCAAATTACTCATCAATATTTACTACAAAACATTTTTTAAACTATTGTTTTAAAATGTTTTTAGACATGCAGTTAATTTCTAATAAATTTACGTTAAACATTCGTTTTAAATACGGACGTAAAGACATGGAAAACCTTTAAAATGTCGCTTGTTGTTGTTTAGTGAATATTTATTTATATTATCCAATTACCTCATCTTTAGATAAACCCAAACGGTAGATGCTGATAGCAGCATCTAAAAATGGTAAAACACAGTTGTTTCAATTACAACTACAACGATGGTCATATCTTAACTAATATTAAAAGACTGAAAAAATTGTTTGTTTGTTTGCTTGAACGCGCTTATCTTCGAAAACTACTGGTCCGAATTTATAATTGTTTTCTCAGTTAGATAGTCCATTTATCAAGGAAGGTTATAGGCTATATAACATTAACCATAAACGCGGGTGAAACCGCGGGCACAGCTAGTGTCGAACAAAATGTTTGAATTAGAAATGGTATCTTTATCGACAAAAATTTCTATGATTAGTTAGCTGATGACGGAATTTCAATAAAAATACAGGTTGGTGAATATTAATGAATGTCAATTGTATTACTCTGCGATATTTTCACTAATTTATTTTTTTCTATTTTATTGTTTTCTTGCTTTAGTAATAAAACCATAGTATCTACATTTAATTACTGCCAATTACAAATAGGTGTACTCGTAAGACGTCTATATAATATTATTTTATCAACGAATAAAAGCACATTTAAAAATGAAGTCTTACAAACTTAAGTTAGGTATTTAAACTTTTACGATATGCTATCATAACTTTATATTACAAATAGCGTTTTGTTTCCCGATTTCCATTCTTAAAACTACGACAATTTAAATCTATCTAGGATAAATTAATTTCAATTTAGTTACATACAATACAGTGTAAGATACAAACATAAAATAGCTTTGGCAACGTGTGTTTTATTTGATAATGGCCAACAAATTTATTTATATTTATTGTTGTTTAACACGGACTAGTAAAAAAAGAGGGACTCCGCGCTGCCATATTACAACTTGAAGCCACCCTTATGCATGTGTGAGTGAGAGTTAGGAGTACCTACCAAATATCAGATATTTGAAGCGATCCGTATATTTGGAGCGCGTTTAATGTGTGATGTACGTTGCGTGTCAAGTTGGAGCTCAGTAGATGCCTAACCGTGATTTATTAATGATTATCAATAATATAAAAATGAATCGCTGAATGTGTTGCTAAGCGCAAATCTTAAGAACAGCTGAACCAATTTCGCTAATAATTTTTTAGTTGTGTTTGTTATTATCAGGTGAAGGTTCTTATGAAAGAAAAAAATAAAAAATGGGTATTGAAAATCCGAGAACGGGGCGTTAAGAAGTGCGCCGGGTCAGCTAGATATTAATAGTAACAGGTTCTATACTGAACTGCTATCAGGTTCAAACTATGTATGTACTAAAGATGAGACCTTTGTTCCTGCAAGCGTGACCCAATAGAGTAGTATCTTAATTATTTTATATTTACATCATTTCAGAGCAGATTTGTGTACATAATAAAGAAAGGTTAATAACAAAAGGGTCCGCCATGTTTTCCGTGCAACCATCCCCGCCAAGTCTTGGAAAGATTTTTATTGGATGGATAGATGCAACGACTAGATGGACTCGGGGCAAATAGGTAGATATAATATGTTTAGTATTTGTGTTCTCAGTTCTAATAAAATATCAGTTTTTTACATTAATATTATTAACGTTAATAATTTTTTGTCTCGTTTTGTAAACATTTCATTTAAGTTTTAACAAGTATTATACAATAGTTTAGTTAAGTTATGTTTCAGTAATAATGAAATATATGTAGTTTATATATCTGTGCAACGGAAAATATATAAATTTAATATTATTATTTATTTGTTTAAGAGACAGAGAGATAATATAAATTGTAGCTTAATTATATACCATCTTTACACAAACGAACCAGTTGAACACCACATATTATTACTATATACCTAATACATTTTAGGCTACAATTCCTGTTTTGAATATTTAATAATCCCTTACCTATCTTTATATTCAAAGTCGTGTTACATTATACATATATACGATGAATACATTTTAGCGTAATACACAAATAAATTCATTACACACGCGTTAAAATAGCCAATAATATTAACGTCGTTGCATAGCCATTTTAACATTTACTTAATCCTACATCGAAAAACGCTCTACAGTTATGTATAATTTCGGTAACATCGATTAAATCTAAATAAATGCACAATTAATTTAATCACTTCATCGAATTCGTATTCGGTAATTCTGTTCGGTTGGTGAAGGACACGCTTCCGTTAGTAGCCATTTTTGTGTCACTAGTGTTAACGTTATGTGAATCTTGAATAGTAATGACGGGTATATCGGAATTATCTGAGATGTGTTTGGCGGTGGGGGATCGGTTGCCGGGTGCGGGGGAGGCGAGGGGCGCTTCCGGAGGGGCGTCTTCCTCGGGAAGGGTGCGCAGGCGCGAGAGCCTCCCCCGCACCCCGCCTCACACCGGCGACTGCTCCCCGCTCGCGCTTCCGCTCGTGATGTAATCCTGCGCATGATTAAGGCTGAATTCTGAACGTATAAAACGTTAGGCTTGTTCGTCAAATCGTGAGTGCGAGTTGGGATCTTCAGATTTTGCACATTTTTTGTCGTCAACTCGTGCGTATAAAGTACAGTCAAATAAAAACGGATTGGCCAGTACAGAAATATGTTAGATTTTCTTGATCGAGCCAGTCGACTCGCGAGTTGACGAACAAGCCAAAGGTAGTTAGTTGTTGCAACTGGTTAAGAGATCAATAAGACTAAAAAAAAATTAAGCTATGTTTTTCTAATTCATGTTTACACACATTTGCAGGTGGACACGGATGTGTGTGTTTCGTTGCCAAATAAAAAATAGGTAGTTTAAAAACTTTTGCAAAGTTTTAAACAAGTCCAGCGAAATTTCTTTTAACAAACTTTAACTCAATGAAGTAGGCAATACGAAGAATCCTATATGAAGATATAAAATCTAATACATATGTAGCATATAATTAGTTGATTTTGAAAAAGAATTAGCAATAATCATTTTTTATAGGCTTGCTTGCTACACTTTCCTATGAGATGAGAAGGGTACGAATTAAGTTTTAATATCGAGTCGGTATTTTAAGAATTCCCAAGACCTTATTGACTCAGAATAAGGGTACTAAATAAATTTTCCTTAAACATAAATAAACTTGTAAAAAATCTTTATACTTTTTGTTTTTTTCAAAATTGTTTTTCATTTTTTTGGATCGCACCCCTTTCACCCAGTAGATTTAAAGCGTAAAATAAATCTGGCTGTGTATACGCACTATCTATACTTAGATGCAGAGATAGACAGAAATGCCAAAAAATTCAAAACAAACATAGTATTCTTCAACTACGCGAAAGTATTAAATGTTACTATTGTATAATCACCTTCTTGCTGTCGAGTCGGTGATTAAACTTACTCGTACTGAAAGTACAATACATATATTGCAATGTAGCAATTTTAAATAACTTAGGGGACTCTTAATGTATCGCTTTGAAACTTACCCAGTATGCTAAGCTCAGTTTAATTGACGGAAATTTACTACTAATGGATCTCTAATTGATTTTCTTACTACAGGTAAGCACATGGAACTATTGTTGGTGTCAAGTACTTAGTTATAATTTAGCAATACAGCTTTAGCTACGAACGAAGTAAATTAATATACATATTTAAATACTTGTGTTTGTTCTGTGTCTGGGTGTTAACATGCAATATTTAAGTATATATTTGTAATACCACTGTTGATTCTGATATCCGTAACACAAGTGCTTAAGCTACTTACCTCGGAGTCAAATCAATGTATGTGATGTAGTCGGATATTTATTTATTATTATTTATTTAAATTTATCGGTGAAATATATATAAATATATATATATATATATAATATAAATCTATAAATGATTTTGGTTTACATAATTCATATACTAAATTCGAGTTGCACCATTTGAGTTCACCTGTTTATTTGTCATGATCTCGTTGTTAACCATAAATAGGTATACTACCTATGATCTAGCAGAGGAAATACTGAGAATCTTATAATGGCGATCGCTATGGCATATCATTAAAAATAATTATTACGTCCATGGCGTTTAGCATTTAGTAAGCACATCTCTACTATAAATAGTATTCTATTAGTTAATATCACGCTAATTATTTATTAAATACAATACTATCTTGAATAAAAAAATAATTGTATACGATAGTAAAAAAAAATATATAAAAATTAAACAACATTTCAGTCTTTTGTAAAATGTTATCTAAATCTCACTAAATGGTGTAACTCAAAATATTTTTCTCGTTATTTTCGATACTTTATTAATAATTCTTATGCCACTTACTGCGTGCAGATGCCGTCCATCGTAGTGCAGTGCTAGTGAGGTCCTCGGCACCAGGAGGGTGGTGGTGGTGGTCTCCGACGCCGCCGACTCCCGCTTCGAGGGGTGGCTGTACAACCTAGCCCATAGCCTTGATGTTAGCAATGAGCCGTAACTAGCAGCTCGCAGAGTAGGGAACTGATTGTCTTTTAACATCATGCGACATCGTAACTTATTTAATATAAAATCATAATATCTCAAATGTTTTCATCCTTCTCTACGAAAAGTGAAATGATAGAGTCAGAGACATAACAGACATTTTGACAGGCCCGTTGGTCGAGTGGTCAGAGACCCTGGCCACGAAACCAAGGGTCGGGGGTTCGAATCCCGCTAGGGTAGGGGTGGCGAACCATTGGCACGTGTGCCACATGTGGCACGTTTCACAAAATGAGGTCACAAATGTACTAACAATGTTTGACAATAACATCTACGTCAACTGCTTTATGGGCACTTAATGCACCAATTATATTGACGTTTTAGAAAGTTTGGCACGTTTGATTAAAAAGGTTCGCCACCTCTGCGCTAGGGGCAAATGGTTCGTGTGATGAACATAGACATTTATACTCGAGTCATGGATATTTATAAACGTATTTAAGTATGTCTATCCGTTCACCTAGTATCCATAGAGTATCCATAGCACAAGCATAAGCGAAGTTTGGATAATTGGAACTAGGGCATTGGTGTGTCAGTCTGGAAAATTGATTTTATTTATAAGTCATCGGGATAATTATAGCATTATCTTGATGATTTGTGCTTCTGTCTTACATTCGATAATGTGGCATACTGACTTTTAGATTGCATGGATATGGAATATTCATTGAGTCGACCTAATTATAAATAAGATACTTGGTCTTAACCTTAAGATCAGGTGTCTTTCACATTATGTAACATTTATTCAATGTGTATTGAACCCTAGTGACGTTCTTACATATGTGACTCCAATCTGTATTATTTCTGACGCAAGTGCAGAATTTTTCAAGAAATAAAAAGACGACCATTTTGTCTGCATCCATAAAAATATTCACTCAATCATTCCTTATACGAAGCAGTAAAACCAAACGTCCCTTGTCAAGATTGCGTCGCATGAGTTCAAGATATGCGCCATTAAATTTCAAATTGAATAGACAACTGAACAACACAGTCTGAGGGATAACAAGATTCGTTACACTTCCAATTCAAGCCATTTGAACCAAGTGTCAATAGATATGGAAATGGCGCCTTTGGCCTACACATGAAAGCCTTTACTCGTCTTTGATAAACTTAGCGCGGATTCGGAAGCCTCCCCAGATGAATTCTGAATAAGTATTATGTTCGTATGAATGGATTTGCACTTAGAACTTGCCTGCCATGCTTTTGTGAGTGATTGGGTATCATGCAAGCTTGATCAACCAAATGTTGTGGTATGCCAAATATTCGAGTTGTAATCATGTTTAATTAGACGTGTTCCAGCAATGTTTTGATGTAATATGTAGATACGTAATTTGAGTTCAAAGGCCCTTTGTGGAATTCGTTAGCAATATTTAAAACAATTTAGTGATTGTGTAGGCAACAGGTTAGCCGCTTGTCACTGCTTTTTCACAATTGTCCATCTGACCCAGTCCGGCTTTATTTTTTGGCTGAATGTGGTTGAAGGGGCTTGCTGCCCCTTCGACTCTGCCTACCCCTTCGGGGATCATGGGCGTAATGTTATGTTATGTGTTGTGTGTGTTACAATTTAGTAATAATATCATTGAACTTTTTAAATTCACAAAACCCCTTATTTCAATCTAAAGCATATCAAGAATATAAAATTTTTACACAAAGTTTAATTGATTTTTTTATTCAATGTATTAAGTTCAGTCATTCAGACCGTTTTATTAATGTATCATTTACAATTCTGGGATGAAACAAAGCGAGCTGTTGCAAATTGAACGTGCGTCGTAGCTTGAGGTAAGTTATTTTGAACAACAACTAAATTCATGGTTTACTTAGCTGGGAAATTATGAAAATATTTGAGTAGGATTGTGTTGATCTACGAAACTACCATAATGTTGTTTGCGGTCACCATACCGTGTACTTTGAATGTGTTTTGTTGAACTAAGTCTTTAATGCAGTGCCGCTTGAAGCAACTTGGCCCCGTAGGCTAGGTTTGATGGCGCTCTAGGCGTTTGAACATCGCCCCTTTAACTATTTTGTATATTACCTCTCTTAATACGAAAAAAATGCAAATACGTACATTTTAAGAGGGTGTATTTTCAGAAACAACGTTAAGACGTTCTACGCGTAAGCTTATTTTCCAAAATAGTAGTATAACACATAGTAAGATGAGATTTTGATTTTGAAAAATAAGCTTATATTCCGGGAGTAAGTCTTGTTACTCCCAGATTCCGCGTCGCCGACGCTTTTTTAGCTAATATGGACGGGCTGGTCGTGTTTTTACAACTAGAACGTTAAATCACGAAGATAATCTGAAAATGAATAGGTAGTTGCACAGATCTACATGAAAATGAAATGAGGTAGGTAGCATTCATGTAAAATGATAAGCATGACTATGAAAATAACAACCATGTATTCAAAGCGGGTAAACATTCAATTTATTGGAAAATAACAAAAAATAAAAATACATCTAAATCCACATTACATTGTTACGTCACATAAATTCTTCGTAAATGCATTAAGTCCATTTCGAAAGCAAAGCTGCATATCCAGTCCAGGCTTCTTCAAACAGTGAGCCTATTGGGAAAAAATATAAGGTCAAAAAGGGATTTTGAAAAGGGCCGGAGTTAGAGCGCACAGCAGGTGACAATGGTCCAGACGAACTTAGTAAAAAAAAATATCATACCGTTCTTTGCTAGTATGATTTAATAAAAAATCTGAACGTATATATTCCAAGATTTTTTTACTACATGATGCAAGTCATGCAAGCGATGAGTTATAAAATGGGTTATAAAAATGGGTTTGCCTTGCCACAAGCTGCTCATGTGCGTTTTCTCCAATAAATATAACATTATACTTTACGTATATAAAGGATAGATAGATCCCAACAGATAATTTTATAATATGATGACTATTTTGGTCTCGAACACATTTCGTTTTCGATTCTTTTTCCTTAATAAATTGTATAATATAATTTATTCTTGATTTGAAGTGTACCTTCATCAGTGATAGTAAAACTATATTATGTTAGACGTAACATTTAAATTTATGAAGACATTAGAGAAAACGCACATTTACAAAGGAGGGAGAATCCAAAGGAGTAGTTAACGTCGACACCAAACGCTTAAATTCTCTAATTGAATAAGGCTTGACCTTCGTCATCTAACGAGACATTAAGATCAAAATACATAAGCCTCTCATAGTTATATAACTCATTTGTTCTCCTAAATACGGACCTAAGGGTCACTTGTAACTATAGAAATCTGATTAAAAGCAATTTTCTCTAGTGTTGTCAACTTGAATAAACATTAAAGTTGAGACATTTTGCCAAATTGTAATTTGATTAAACATATTTATACTTGTCAAGTTATTTTGTTCTGAATATCATGTTTTTTAAATATTAATTTCAGATAAACTTAGTACAGGTTTGTACACTTTTGTCATATGAGCGCGTGCTGTATTTGATTGCTAACCAATAAATCATGAGACAAGTTCATACTTAATTTGGATTTACAAATTACTTTGATATTTTCTTTTAATATCTAAAACAAATTTGTAATTCGCGTTGACTCTAGAAAGCGTACTTGGTAAGGAATATAATCTTAGCGTTAATAAGGTCACTAGGACCCCGTATTTTTACACATATTCACGGACTTATTTAAGTTATTATTTCATATTTGTGATCAGTGTTCCAAAAATAAAATTAGTCGCATAGATTTTTATTTACGATGTCTATGAATAGAAAAGACAATCAAATGCGCGTCTTCAAAATTAAATAATTGCTAATATGAATATCTTTAATAAAGATTTTCCTTATAAAGTGCTATTTTAAAGAAATTATTTCTTAGAATTGTTTACATGTAATAAGAAAAAAATGCCTGTTGCAAGATTAATTTGTTATTTCCTCCTTGGAAATTTATCGAGGAAAATGTTCCGTGTTTGTGTGATTTACTTGTTAATTTGATAATAGCATTAGCGATTGCTACTTTTTTGTTATTTATCTCCATGATTCATTGGCAAATTAACTTAAGAGAAACAATTAACATGCAACACATATATATACAATCAATCTCGTCGTTGGATTTATAAGATTTAGTATGCGTTTGAGAGTTTATACAAAAGTCTGCATTATTAGGTAGAGAGGATGAAATAATGTCTATTTTCTCCTCACGATCCTAAAATTATTTAGTATAAAGAGTTTTATTACGAATATAATATTAGAAACACTTTGAAATTTTCAACACAATTAATATGTGATATATTTGGAACTTTTGTTCGACGAAATCATTTTTCTATTTGATTTCTTGCTATGTTCTTGTTATGCATTACGCTAAGTTAAGAATGTTATAAATAGTTTTATATTATACTGCTGGAAAAAATATGACGTGTTTTTTTTCTTGAGAAATTGTATAAACATGCTTGTAGAAGGCAGCAAAAGCAGTAATCAATCATGCTACGAGAATGATAATGTTTTTAAATAGTTAGAAAAGGAAAACAAGATAGGATACGTTATTGATGAGTGTAGCTTCATGCAAAAATATTGGTAGACGGATTCTTACTTATGATGTCATAGACATCATAAGTAAGAATCTCATTCATAGGAATAAGTGAAGTGAAGTTAAATAGGTGTCGTATATTTTTTCAGTTGTTAATATTCTGATCAATCCGAATACAAATATTGCCAGTTTTAAGTGGGATTATAAATTCATTCATGATTCGAAAACTTCAAACGAACAGATTGTCTGGTTGGTAGTCAAAGTTCTTTAAAGCTGCAGTTATTTCCGGAACTATTTTCCGACGAGGGAATTTAACAGTTCAGGTATATAAGTAATAAGTAATTTGTTTGTGCTATGACAAACAATTTCATTATTACGATTTCCGTTTCATCAAAATGTATCAATAAAATTTTTAATAGGTCTTTTTTTCGATTTTTTCTGACGTCAGCCACTTGCTAAGAGATTTTGTCCCCCTGCAATGCTGTGGTTGGTCATATCAGGTTAAAAAAATCTTCATATCAACTTTTTTATTTTCAATTGAAGGCTTTTGTCATTAAGGCAGTTCATCTTTACACGATAGTGTATAGATTCAGGCCCATAAGATTCAGGCACACGATAGTGTTTTGCATTCAGCAATAGATTAAGCCACTTTTAAAGTAATTGGTGACAGTGTTTCTCAGGCATTTATAGTTGTAGATGCAAACATTTGACCTTGATCAAATAATAACTACGCGAGATATATCACCCGATATAGGTATTTAATGCAGATGCAAAACTGCCTATATAATTTGCTAACGATAACAGACCTGATGCTTTCAGTCCTGGAGCGCGGAGACCAGTCCTTGGAGTAGGAGGCGCCGCGCCGCCGTCCCCCGCCGATGGTGCGGCCAGTCTTCCACCGCTCCACGTGGTAGCGAATCGCATGCCGGACCTCGGTGTTCATGAAGCAGTAGAATAGAGCTACTGTGAAACCCTGTGAAAGATGATTTAAATTGTTTATATCGGTAATATGAATAGAATCATCCATGATACACACACACACATACATAGCGTCACGAAGGGGTAGGCAGAGTCAAAGAGGCAGCATGCCTCTTCAACCACATTCAGCCAAAAATAAAGCTGTGCTGGGTTACATGAACAATTGTGAAAAAGCGGTGTCAAACGGCTAACCTATCGCCTACACATTCACACACCCAAAACCCGATATACCATTAGTCGCCTTTTACGACATGCTAGGCAAGAATCACAGTTGGCATTATCAAATCACCCATGATTTAATTTGGAAAGCAAATCTGCTCCAATAATGGATGATTTGTTTTAGTATTATTTTGGTAATAAGAATAACTTCACTTTTCTGTTATATGTAGGAGTTTATATTGTTAGAAAATGTTAGTTATAATGCTTTAAGGGTTTAAGGTAAATTGATAATTAAAATTAAAACTTTGTCATGGAAATTAGATTCGGGAAAAGTGTTTGGACAGCATATTGTATATTTCTAATCATCAGTGATAATGTCATCAGAACTTGGTCCAATTTAAATGAGGTCAGTTTATTTCGATAAGAAGCCGTCACATCAAACTTTGTAAAAGTAATCAAATCCCATCATTATGAGGAATGTGGAAGTTCGTATGGATGTTGTGAACTCAATCTTTGAAATGGATGTTTGAAAAAAATGGGATGCTCAAAAGACAATTTCGTTACATTCCTGCATTTCGTTTCTACAAAAACAATTATTGTAACTTTCAAGTACGTTTTTGACAAACCAAATAGTATCTCTAAATTATTCAGCTGTTTGTGCTTCACAATCAACAAGACGGCATTAAACTTGTCTGTATTTACTATAATATTAAGCAGACAACGGGTGACCTCAGCTTAACCCCAAGATCGTACATAATTCACCGCTGCACCCCAGCTCAAGAACTTCATCTTATGCATGAGAACTTTACTACTTTACTGCACTAATATGAACCTTGTTGCATTCCCCTTAAAGGTCATGATAAGTTTGAATCTCAATAGGACGAATGTTAAGATTAAATTGTAACAAGGGATTATCCAACAAATGAGTAATTTGTTTTACTTAAGAATCATTTCAGATTTAGACAGCGATATTAAGTTGTTGGAGTAATTGTTGTTTAGTGTAAGGGATTGTTTTAGCATTAGTTCTTGTATTTGCATACTGAGAAAAACGTTAGAATCCAATTTATACAATAAATGTGAAGGTTTGTGATACTATATACACACACAAACATAAATATACTTAATTAAATTACGCCCGTAATCCCCAAAGGTGTAGACAGAGTCAAGCAGATATACTACGATACATAGGTTTTTTTTAGAAATCAGATTAAGAATGTTTCACTTCATATTTATTCAGGATATAAGTACCCATAGATTTAGAATTTTTTGAGTACGCAAAAATCTATGGTTTAGCCATGATTCTAGACTTAGCAAATCTGAGAAGAGGTACCGTACCGGTGGCTTAAATCCAATACCACCGCGTGTCATCAACGTTAAGCTATTACTCATACTTTACATTGAATGCTTAATTGTATTGTACACGCAAAGTTTCGACTTAGAAACTCTTTGTGCGATTGAAAAGCGAAGAAATTACGTTCAAATTAAATTTTACCTAGGTATCTAAAGCAGTTGTTAGTTCTCCTTCCTGTGACTTTGCAAGAAAACATTTGTGGCGTAACTGTGTAATTATACAGCTGTTATGGCAAAACTGAAGGCTTTGTAGCCGAGTCAAACGAATCACTTTGTTTGAGTGCAAACTGTTTGAACGGTAAAGACTCCTTGTGGTCAGCCGAGACTTAAGACGGCTTGTGACAACCGTGGCGGACTTTGATTCTTCAGAGCTGCAGTGGTCTTAGAGATTTTGTTGATTGCTGTGGAAAAGTAACATAAATGGGAATATAGGTTTACAGATCTAATGGAATAGAAGAACTGGGAATAATATGCTTTAGAAAAGTATTTTCAATTAATAACCAATGATGATAATGATGAAATCCCACTGTATTGTTATTTCTTAAGAAATAGATATCCTTTTACTATTCTTACTTAATTTTATAAGTGCGAATGTTAGTTTATTCAGTCGCTCTTAAGTTTTACATACAAGTTGCCAAGTGTACATATAATAAAGTTATATAAAGCATCTACTTTTCATCCTGAAGGAAGTTAAAAAACCTGTTTCTGCGTAGTAGAGAAAACTACACTACCGGGAGAAGTTGTTGGAAAAAGCTAGTATAAAGAAAGATCTGCTGCTTTTGTTTCTATCAAATAACTACCGAATACACAAATATGATACACGAATAATACAAATGTATACAATTTTCGTTAATTCGACGACCATCAAAGCGTTTTACGGTCAAAGTCAAAGTTAAATAATGCCACCTAACTTAGTGACTCAGAGCAGGATTTCGCTGGGATTTAAATGTACTTGCATTTGATTTGAGTGTCATTCCCGTGGTCAGGACTAAGGAGCCACCCGCTTGGACCAAACTAGAAGCGTTCATTAAAATCAGCTTAGGTTTTCATTGTGTGTGCGGTCTATTTATATTTTCGAGTTTCGGTATATTTATACATTTCCTACGCAAGCAACAAAGGTATTTTAAAACTTTTCTTATATTACTTAATATTTCAAAGTCACGGTTTCCCAGAAAATCCTATTTCGAGAATACACCTTTTTTTAAGAAAGCTTGAGATCCGTTACTTTGAGTTTCTAAATTGATCTAATTAATGGATGTGGCGAGAAATTTTATTTATATATGTACTGGCAACAAATAACGATCTTTAAAGGGCCATGAACATAAAAAAAACATGATTATGAAATGGTATGCTTTGGAACTCGGTCCAGTATTTTTAATTTAATTTAGAGTTAAAAGGTATACTATTTTAAAGAGTAATATGCTTTTTAAAATGATCCCAAATGAAATTCTGCCATTCATAGTATGCCAAGTAAATTTCTACTAAATAATAGTTCGCCTAAACAAACGTTATGCTTAACGAAAATATGTGAAATTCAAATTTGGATAAGGAAATTATGCAAAATAAAATTCTAATTTCTTATAAGTATGCCATTGTAAATTCGGCTAAATAAACATTCGGCCAAACAACAATTATCCTAAACAATTTTTATGCGTTAAACATATTCGATTAAATAAAAATATGCCAAGTGTGTTCTGCCAAGTGAAATTCGGAGCAATGAAATTCGGCCAAATAGAGGGAACCAAAAAATAAAACATTTCTTGCAAAATTCTTGAAATTTATTGCTTTACGTTGATTATAGTATAGATTACAAAAATTATTCTAATTTGGTTTGGTGGTTCAGGTCATTAGCGCGGGCAGATTTAAAGGTTAACTCTGAAATGATATTACACTGTATCCGGCTTCTCGCAAGTACGGTACTACTAGACCTTGATATAGGTCATACATACATACATAACATCACGTTCATAATTCTCGAAAGGGTAGGCAGAGTCAAAGGGACAGCAGGGTCTTTTAACCACATTCAGCCAAAAATAATCATTATGTATAATGACTATGAAACGGTTTTCCTTGTCTCAATAATTTAATTCTAAGCTCAACCGCATACCATTATGGGAAACTGCCAAAAGTATGCAAGTGAGTTTCACAACACATTGTTAATTTCAGCAGCAACGATTGCACTAGCTAATTGGGTGCATTCGTTGCATACGTAATTATATTTCTCCTTCACATAATCCGCGGTAGATGGAATTTGAAATCTCAGTAATATTATTACCGCCCAAGCTTTTAATGACGATTGTTAGAAACGGGTGGAAGGATTAAGATAAAAATAAATTTTATAAAGTAGTTCATTAATACGAGTGTAAAGAGTTTATCGAAAACCCCATTTTATATTCATATGACATAATTTTTACCGTTTAACAACGGCTTAAGGAGATATACAGAATATTGACAACAATAAGAACCGATTAATAAGTGAAAGAAGAAATTAACGTTACACAACCGAGATTAGGATAAATTACTTAAGTTAAACAATTTTCACAATAAAGATATCGCATCCGAGGCAGATAAGGAAAACATTAAGTTTTAATTCCCGCCCCAAGGCACTTCCTTCACTTCCTTTATGAACTTCCAAATCTCATCCGCGCCTGAGGACACGGCATAATTATAGCATAAAGAGTCCAAGGTTAACAGCCAGCTTTAGTCTAAAAGCAGACGGAGGTTTTTAATTAAGTAATTTTTGGCCTTTTTATTTTTTTTGTGCAAAAGATAAGAGGAGTCCTAAAAACAAATCGCTGTCGTTTGTGGTACATGTTTGGATGGCGAAAAGTCATGGACAGATAATTATCTTAAACAAAATGGCGCTTCTCGTCGGTAACTGAAAAATTATGTTTTGTTTTTATTCGATTATTCTGGTGCTCTGTTCTATTTTAGAATTTGTGGAAAAACTGTATTGAAATAGTTGTCAATGAGCTTTATAATTCACTTCGATTGTATACACATACATCGAATTGGATACACACATACTCTAGATTCTAAAAGTCAGTAACTCAGCTGTGAGTATGAAATTTTTCAGTGAGTCTAACGAAACTCGACTACTTAGGAAAATAATGCTACATAGACCACAAAGAAAAGATGCTCAAATCTTTTTAAGTAAAACTTCGGAATCATGTGCTATCATTGTTCGCTCTGTTTATATCATATTTATAGTCAAATAAATATGACAAGGAATAGGGGAAGCGGGTTAGTACTCTTTGGCTGCTGTCCAACGAGAAATTGATTCAGCCATTGCTCACGTTTCAATGTCATTGTTTTCTTCTATTTTTGTAAACTCCTTTGTATGTACATCATCTTCATCTTCCTAGCGTTATATCCCGTGGTTAGACAGGGTCCGCTTAGACCATGGTCTAGGATTTAGCGAGTCTGGTAATTACATTGAACCGACTGAAGATCTAACCTTCGTAACCCTAAGATAGGGGAACCAGACAATTTTTGGATCGTGGTTACAAATCCATAGTTGTTTGAATTTGCAGGTTTCATCACGATGTTTTCCCTCACCGTCGAGCTAGTGCTATAAATACGTACATTGATTTGAAAAATCCAGAGGTGTTCGGGTTTGAACCCGCACTCCTCGATTAAGAGCCGCGTGTCCTTACCATTGAGCTACCACCGCTACTAGTATATGTTGACCGTGTCAACATATCCTTTTGTAATCCAGATCATAATGGACGTATCATGAATAGAGTATTTATTAACTGACTCTATATTGTTCCTAAAATACTATTCACCGGCCAACACACACAAGGATTTGTGCAGACAACAAATGCTTCTCCGGTGTCTGCTGCTGATGTTAACAACGGTTTAATGATGACGTAACGTGATATTATATTCAGAAGGCCACTTAAAACAAAGGCAACCATGAGTGGATGTAGGTAGGATTAGCACGTTAGTTGTAATGTGTCGGTCCAAATATATCGTATTACAGCTATGCCAGACTAGCTGTGCCCGCAGTTCTACTCGCGTTTATGGTTAAGGTTATATAGCCTATATAATAGCCTTCCTCGATAAATGGGCTATCTTACACTGAAATAATTTTTCAAATTGGACTAGTAGTTCCTGAGATTAGCGCGTTCAAGCAGACAAACAAACTCTTCAGCTTTATAATATTAGTAAAGTAACTATTCACTTCGTCAATATGTCATCACATCTTGTTACAATATCAAAAGGATTTGCGTATCATATATCGATTGATGTTTGCTAAGTAATACTTGTTTTCGTCATTCACGCCTCATAAACGGGTATTTCAGTACGTACGAAAACTACTAAACTAGGGGAATATAGCGCTTCGCGAGTGAATATTACATAGGCTTACAAAAATACAACGATCAACCATGTCTATAAAGCATAAAAAAAACTTCGACTGGCCAAATGGACACTAGCAGTTTCTTTCTTGATGGCAACTGTGTCAAAAAAGTGGAGATTTCCGAATTCGGATTTTTTGTTAGTTTGGCGCGATCCAATCAATTTTGACCATTGGGGTGCTTAGTCATCATAAATCATAGAATTGACGTGCTTTTCACGAGCTGACAACACTACTATTGTCATTTAGATGCTGATTGTACATAACGAATTGTTTCTCAACACAACTATTGTCATTTAGATGCTAATTGTACATAACAAATTGTTTCTTAAACATTATAAAGGTCAGGATTTCCTTATTTACTGGATCATCTGAACCATATTGCTATCAAAATATTAAGGATAGTTAGGAAGTACTTATAATAATTTGATATTATTGTTCCATTTGCACGTGTGTAGTTAGATAACGTTCCATTTTCGATAACGTCAATATTATTTTAGCTGCTAATCCGGTTAACCGATATTTGTTATAGGGCAACAATCTTTCCGCACAAAGTAGGTATTAGGTATACTCGTTTAACAGTTAGGAGTTAACTCCTTGAAACCTATTTTGCTTCGAATATTTGTTTGAATTTATTTTGATATTTTGTGAGAAGGTAAATATTTTATATTAAGATGAACCGAGCTGAACTGACGCGCGATGATAATGTACTGGTGTCATTATGATGATGATATGAACTGATTTTTGACGGGCTCCGTCTCTTTAACAGCTACCACTTAAATGTATTAGATTATGATGAGACTATATTCTCGGAAAAAATAAATTGTAACTGACATTTCCCCGCCTAATTTCACAACAGGCATGAAAACATGAGTGTCCAAGGAGAAGCAGCTTGTTTACTTTTAGCTAAAATTGAAATTATGTTCGGTTAGACGAAGAATTATAAAAAAGATCTCACACCAACTTAAAAATATAGCTAAATTGTCGGTATTTACACAAACAGCAACTTTTCCAGTATCCACTAATGGAACAAATGTAAGCGAGTCCCATAAAGGCGCTAGTTGGCTTCGTTTCTAATTGCAGCCGCTGAATGGATGCTAATGAATGCTGAATGTTGATTGAATAATTGTTCACCCTGCTCACTGGAAGGACGGCATTGTGTTTACTATTTTATCTGTTTTCTCCTAATAATTATTTAAACGACCGTGTTTCGTTGATTGTTGAGTTTTGATTTTTGATTCAGTTTAATTGAACTGGAATGTTAGTTTTTGTAACGGACATCATATTTCTAAATTTAGAGATGTAAGAAAGATTACACTTTTTAAATAAAGGGAGCAGACATTAATTCGATCGCCGTGTTTAGAATGTATTTTAAAAACTCGTCTTTTTTCATTTCAATAGATAAGTGGCCTCTATGAGGTAACTTATAAAAGATGTCCTCCATAAACATGTTTATTTAAAAAAAATTAAGCTCTTTTTGCAAATGTCATCGTCGAACGTTCTAAATTTAAATACGCTGTGGGCGCCATTTGCTATTATGTCTCTTTAAAATAGGTTAAAAGGCTCTAAAAGCAATTTTTTTTAATTAATTTGTAATTGTGCACACATCCATGTAACATTTTGTCGCCTCCCACCTATTGAAAGCGACCTAGACTATAACCTAGTTTGTCTGCATGAACTATGGACTAGCCGATCTTGTATGTCTCTCACAAATCTTTTAATACACAAACTTATGTCTGTATAAGATTGACATTCTCGGATGTTTTGCGGGCGTTCTTCTGGCTGATTCGAAAATAAAATTGAACAATTGAAACGCATGCGCGAGACAGGTGTCACACGCACTCCCCGGCTGACTTGTTTTTTTGTTACAGTTTTCCTTAATTTTTATATCAAAAGATATGTCTGCGTAGTTTGTGTTGGGTACAAAACGTATTAGCTCTGTAACTAGTCGATGATTACACGTGCCTGTTTTCGATTTCAAACGACACTACACGTTTTGGCAATTTCATTTGTTTATAAAGATTTCTCGTGGAAAATTGAGTTTCGTTAACATTAGCTTGACTTTATTTTTTTACCGCTTCTTCTTTATTTTCTTTTTGAAAAAGGAAGAAAAGCTAGCAGTATGGATGGTCTATGTGTTAAATATTTATTACTGGATAGAAACCTAGACTAATTAGCTTTTGCTTGCGGTTTCGCCCGCATGGTACATAGATGAAACATATCCTATGTGTTATATTGATGTATGAGATATATTATTGTAAAGTTTCATTATAATCTATTGAGTAGTTTTTACGTAAATAAGTAACAATCATCCATACATTCATACAAACTTTCGCGTTTATTATATAAGTAGGATGAGTTAGTGAGTAGATAGATGGATTGACACAAATCTACTAGACGAATTAAAAAAAAAATACCTACATATATCACCCTACGTTACCCTGTCGGGGATCGCGGGCGTGATGTTGTATGTAGAAATATGACATATAGAATAGCGATCTAGTTCAACTCAAATCTTACTTTTGCCCGGTAACAATAGTCAATTCATCACAGGCATTTGTTTTATACGGGCATAGCTACGGGCGCCCACTAGTGTAGAATGTATCGGCGCGGCTTACGCTAGTGACAAACCGTTTGTCACACAAAGTTTTTATCTCACTTCCCACAGGAGTTGTGTATTTTTCCGGAATAAAAATGTCCGATGTTTTTCAGCTAGTGGGCTATCTTTACGACATTGGTACAGTGGCTTTGACACTAAAATATTACCTCTATGTGCATGTAAGAGTTTCCGAATTAGAATAACAGGCGGACGTCCGATACCTTTGTTGAAAAAGCCCATGGTAGCAACTATATTATAAGGTCCAATTCAATATGCATATTAAAAGACATGCATTGTAAGGAGAGATTCTTTTAATGTCCATACAATGGACATTAAAAGAATCTCTCCTTACAATGCAGGATTCTTTATTCTTATCGTTTATTTTAAGATTTGGAAAAATTAAGGATAAATAGAAGATGATCAAAATTAATCTTATATTTGTTAATTAATCAGGTTAATTTCCTTAGTTTGTCGTCCAAACTACGATCACCACTTTAAAAATATATGCCACATATTTTTCTTCTAATAAATAAATAAAATCCCTATAAGATTTTAAAGAAGTTACACGTTAAATTTGATTTTTATTTATTGTATAAGTATATGTTTAACATTATTTAAGTTTTGTGGTTTCACTAACTAGAAGATCACGTAATACCTTTGGATCTTTGTTCTCCCAGATAAGTTTCCGGATTGTTTACAAAGGAAGCCAGTGGCCTCTCTTCGGAATAAGCTGAGGAAAAGTGAAGATAACCATTGTAGGTTTCACCTGGGTCGTAGGATTCATCCGTATACTGGACTGAGCTAATATTACTAAGCTAATAGCGTTCTTTGTGGATAGAGATGCCGAGAAAGTATTTTTCTACACATGGAGTTTGGATAGTACAAGTGTTAATATGTTTTTGACATGTACAGGTTCGGACACCCGTCCAGCTGAGGAATTAGCACTTTTAACTTAGCTTTCGTATCATTCCGATACTGAAGTTTCTGTCTCCTGAACAAGCCTAGAGGAATTGAAGAGGCTCAATGTGAATTTCACCAAAGCCGAAGGTGTCATTTGACTACCGAACTAAACGGGATCCTTTTGACAAAGAAAAAATTTGTAGATCTGTGGACAGCATTAGCGCGTGTATTATAAGACGTGCGCGAACCAGGAGTCATCCCTGAGCCTGCATAGCACTATAAGGTTGGTGATGCACAGCATCACGGTCATGATCTACACATTTCATCGGTTACCTCCTGAATTAATCAAGAAGAAGCGAAGAGGACCGCCCAAGATTCCACGTAGACCTTAGGTGCGAATACTGAGTTATTAGGAGTCTTTGCGACCAAGGAATACAGTGCCAATGTCTCTTGGTGACTAACCTGTGTGGACAACATCAGCGCCCTGGTGTAGTCGAAGGCGTGCGCGAACCAGGAGTCGTCGCTGGGCCCGCATAACACTAGCAGGTTGGTGATGCCCAATAGCGGGATCAGCACCAGTAGCGCTTTCGTCGCCTTCCGATACTGCTCCGTCTCCAGCGTGTTTGCTGATCGCAGTTTAGTTATTAGTACCTGGTGGACAATTTGTTGGTTAAATTGTATAGACAACAGGTTAGTGTATAAAGACAACCCCATGGATATGCCACGAGTGCTATTACAAAATCGATTTCTCACCTTTGGTTTTTAAAAATCTAACTATTAATTTTGTACTGTGCCAAATAAACATTTATTCTATTCTATTCTATTCTATTGTAAATAAGTTCGGCGGCAAGAAAAAAAAAATAAGTTTAAGCATATATAATATTATTGATACAATGATAAGGATAACTAAGTCTAAGGATCCCCTCTGTATAAAAAAAATCGTGCCGTTGTCGTTTCTTTCGAAACATTTTTAACTTTTCCTAGTTAAAAACATTGTATCCGTAAAAAAAGCAAAGTAACTTTTAAATAATTAATGAAATCTATTAAAAATATTATCCATTTTAAGACCAAATCAATAACTGTCAGAAATCTAAAAATATACCTATAAAAATCAATTAGATGGACTGAATACAAATTTAATGGAACTTTACACAGCCACCATCATTAAAACTTGGGAGGGTCGTAACTTTTGACAATGGTAAAATTTTTACTTTCTTTTAGAAGTCAATGAAAACAGTTTTTAGCGAAAAATATTATTCGATAATTTCTTTCCGCGTTACTCGAATGAATTATTCATAGATCATCCGTTACATCGTAAAGTTCAAATACATTAGTTCTGATATAAACGTACCTACCGCATATCGGAAATCAACAGGATTCAAACTTTGGAAAAGATTTATATTTCTGTTACAATTATAATACATGTATCTAACTGCGTTTTATTATTATCTGTATGAATATAATAATAATAATATAATATAATATTCAACGACATCACATACATTGATCTGACTCCGAAGTAAGTAGCTTAAGCACTTGTGTTACGGATATCAGAAACAACAGTGGTATTACAAATATATACTTATATATTGGATATTAACACCCAGACACAGAACAAACACAAGTATTCATCACACGAATGTTTGTCCTGGGTGGGGATCGAACCCACAACTCTTGGCGCATGGGGCAGGGTCACTACCGAATGCGCCATCGAGCTTGTCTGAATAAAAGTAATATGTAGTTTATTTTATTAAAAGTAACTTTTTCTCAGAAAACTTTAGTCATTATAAATATAAATAGAAATATCACTGCAAAAGCACTAAAGAACTCTGATCCGCTTTTCTTTATTATTTATGATGAATCCAATGATATATTTATTTAAAATTTGTTAGGTCTATAGAGCTTGTAGTCAAATAACTAACTAAACTAACTAAAACTTCACGCCACTTCCCTAGCGGGGTAGGCAGAGAGAATAGTACCTAGTCGAATAAAATTCGACCATTGTGCTAATTGATTGAAGAAAAACCGCAACAGTGAAACGTATTTATCCGTTATTTTCTTGGATGAGACGGCACAATTGCTTGAATTGGCTTTTAGAACAGAAATAGATCCAGTGCTCAATAATTTACATTTCTCTTCCGTCGGTCAAAGGTCAAACGGTATAAGTAGCATTAAAGGCTTGGGCACACAGCCGGATTCGCGGGACAGAGACGCGAACAATGCGTAACATAGTGGTTGACAGTCTGACAGTTTCACTGATGTTTTTATAGGCGTGGTTTCTCTTAAATTTTTTAACAAGACAATATATGTATTACAAGAATGGAAACTATATTTCAGCCAGCTCTGTAAACGCCCCTTGTCTGGGTGACTACGATGTACGTATGCCTTAATTACAAATTTTCAACGTTCGGCTGCTAACCTAACGGTAGTGTATCAACTCGACGAGACACCAGACCGGCTGTGTACCCCAGCCCTAAGTTGCGTTGCGTTGCGATAGATTGATATTGACCTAGTTTTAAAGACGTGCTCTGATTTTAGCTTTTTTATCGAAGAAAGTAGTCTATGAGACTCATTTTACAATATCTACTTCGCTTTAACAGATAGTAGACCTTTTTTATTCGTATAGTTTTTTTTTTTTATAATAACACTGGAACAAAATAATGTATAATATATATATACTACCATGAACTATCAGGTTTGCATATCAGGTGCGTATTGTGGTTTCAGTGAGTTATATGTAAGTCATTTAAACCAATTTTTTTTTTATATATTTAGCAATGTTAGCCGAAAATTTGAAATAAGTACAATTTGGTGGCCAACTTACGAAGATGGAGAATATTATTTAGGTACCTAAATACATATTATACTCGTATTTCTCTGAAAAGGAATTTGGCTTGAAGCGATACATTATCGGGAAAATGTTCCTGAATGGCAAAATCGCACCGGAATATTGTAGTTTGTCATATAGAATCGCTCGTTACGTCGTTTCAGCTTGATATGTAACTCTTTTCATATAAATATTCTTACGTGATGAATAGTGCGAATTATATTTACTGGGTATTACCGAACATACTTATGAAGAGCTGTATTTTATTTTGTAACATTATGGGCTGATTTTTCAACAGTCAGATAAAAGATAACAATCGTATAAATGCCAGTCCGGATGATTGTAAAATGTCATTGCCTATTTCCTTAGTAAAATACCGTATGACATCCGCAAATTAGTGATTTCATACTTTATCAGTCGGTTAATTCTTATCTGACCATAAAAAAATCGACCCTAATTAATATTGCATTGTCAAATCACTGTCAACGAAAATGTCACATAGTGGTTCCGTCTCAAATATGTCGATTTTTATCAATATTTCAAGTATCATTACCAATAATTATTGAGCTACACTACAGTGTACTGTAAATCCATGATATATACTTTTTGATTTCTTAATTTATGACAAAATTAAAAATCAAAGGACAGATAATCTAATCATCTTCCTAACATTATGTTTTGTTCGTAGAAGTGGTCTGCAGAGCCACAGAGTTTAAAATTGGTGAATGTGGTTACTACATTGAAGTGCCATAGAACTTTATAAGATTTAGGCTCCAAATTGGACGGCCGCGGGCGCAGGCGTGGTGATGACCGCTGTACTACACGCGGCTCGCGGGTTTTGATAGTTCAATAAAATAATAAAATAAATATCCGACTACATCACATACATTGATCTGACTCCGAGGTAATTAACTTAAGCACTTGTGTTACGGATATCAGAATCAACAGTGGTATTACAAATATATACCTAAATATTGTATATTAACACCCAGACACACAACAAACACAAGTATTCATCACACGAATGTTGGTCCTGGGTGGGAATCGAACCCACAACTCTTGGCGCATAGGGCAGGGTCACTACCGAATGCGCCATCGAGTCAATCAATAAGTTAGTAAATGCTAAAGGTTGTACTAGCTGCCCGTCCTGCACGAGCCGCCGCGCGCGCACCTGCGCTCGTCCAGTTGCGGCACGAAATATTGTTTATGGTTACACATCCCATTATTTAAATATTCAAGTTTCCTTCCAATGATTTCTCTTAGCCAGAGCTAGAAGTATAAATCCGTACTTATATCATGGCGTTGCAATATGCAATACCTACATTTATTTTGCATTTTTTCAAACAGAATTCAATAAGGTGTGGTCTTAATATCCTATTGATATGACTTACTTACTTATTAATAAGGAAGTTAATAGTTGTGGTTTTAAAGACCCTTTGGGTAGAACTTACCCACATAATCCTAATAAGGAAGAACAGGTTGAGGGCCAGCCCTGCCAGCGCCGGCGCCTTGTGGATCCAGTCTACTTGGTGCTCGTGTATCCACAAGCACATCTTCATCTCCGTGGTGATCGTTAACTGTGGAAAGTTGCATAAGTACAGTTTGCGATATGGCAAGGGATTCAATAGTGTTCCTTGACTAGGCATCATCTAAGTTCGTATTATAGGTCAAAATCATGTTCATAATAATATCAAAAATAAAAATACTGTTCTTATTATTCTAGTGGACTAGGCAAATAAATAACCTAACCTACTTCAAATCTATAGATGACTTTATTAAGAATAGACGAGATATTTGTGCTTCTCCTCCAACTATATAAAGTCAATTGTTCCCCGATACAAAGGTTATTAAAGTATAATGTAAGTAGAATTCAATATTTACTAGCTGTGGTTTATGGATAATGTTATATAACATATAGCCTTCCTCGATAAATAGGCTATCTAACACAGAAAGTTTTTTTTAAATTGGACCAGTAGTTTCTGAGATTAGCGCGTTCAAGCAAACAAACAAACTCTTCAGCTTTATAATATTAGTATAAATAGATCAACCCCCTGTCAGCCAAAGTAAGGGTAGTTCATAATCCCCTCCCATGTTTACGTCACAATTGTTTTTTTTGTTGTAAATTATTCATGTTTCTTGTTGATGTAATCGTCATTCCGGCCCCGATTCACAATTCATCGAAAAACGCGATTGAAAGCTCAACTGTTTACATAAAACTTGGATGGTTTCAATGTGTTGTGCTGTGTATAAACCGATTGAACTGATTGAGAACAACTGGGAAGTGACGTTATCTCGATCGGATAGCGTTGCGCTATATCTGAAAAAACTGGAACAGTTGTTGTATCGCGTTTGTTCCTACGGGCCACTCTTTTGTTTTAATGATGCTGGCTAAACTAATATGTGGTAAGCAGTAAGCTGAATACGTGTAAGGTGTGCGTTTTTTAAATGAGTCGTATTGCCATCGTATTTGTCAACAAATTTCGGGAAGATGGTTTTTGCGTATATTTCATAATATACCTACTTAATTTTAATTCTCTTACTGATTTTTCGCTCTTTACATTCACTTTTATGACTTTTGTTTAACTGAAAAAACTTTCGCAATAATCAATTATGTTTGTTCTGTGTCTGGGTTATGTCAATATTTAAGTATATTTGTGATACCATTGTTGAATCTGATAACCGTAATATGTACAAGTGCTTAAGCTACATAGCTCAGAGTCAGATCAATGTATCTGATATTTGGCTAATCCTACTAAAATTATAAACGTGGAAGTTTGTGACGATGTATGGATGCTTGTTACTCTTTTACGCAAAAACTACTGAATCGATTTTAATGAAACTTTACAATAATATAGCTTATACACCCGAATAACATATAGGCTATGTTTTATCGATGTACCACATGAGAAGCTAGTTTGGTAATAAATATTTTAGTTACCTACAAATGGACGTGTACGTATCATGTTATGTTTATCTATTAAACTAATTTTACTGACCGTAACATTCGAAATTTAGCGTTCAATGGGACCGTTATAGGCCGATTTAATGAGGTATAGGTACAACTCGTTATTAAGTTTCAATTCTATATGGACGTAAGCTGCTTAATGTGAATGAAGCCTGCATCGGAAATATTTTACATTATAAATATGAGTAGATACAGCATATTAACAATATCTATATTAATTGCAATATGCTTACTGTAGTATGTCATTCTGACAATTTAGTTTTTATAAAAAGTAAAAAACACGTCAGATTTTGATTATTAAAAAAAAAATACTATCGTACATAACATCACGCCCATAATCCCCGAAGGGGTAGGCATAGTCAAAAGGGCAGCAGGCCCTTTTAACCACATTCAGCCAAAAAACAAAACTGGGCTGGGTTAAACTGAAAATTGTGAAAAAGAAGTGACAAGTGGCTAGCTTGTCGCCTGCACAATCACATAATAATACTATCTTTAGTCGGAAACATGTGTCTGTCAATCATAATTAAGGTCTTACGGATGATGACACTTTATACAGATTACAATATCAAGACATTATTTCCTTAAAAATGTCACCCATAATTAAAGTTTAACTAGTTGTTACATTTTATGGTAATTTTAGAATGCCATTGTTACAGTGGGATTAGCCATAGACTTTGGCAAATTGCTACTCGGGCTTTTGACAGATATAAAAACCACACAAGTTTATGAATTGAATGATGACAACTACCTCATCGTTTGAATACAATAAGTTTATTACTATTTTACTAGAGCAACTCGTCTACTCGTGTATTTCTATTGCACTTACCCCGTCAGGATCGGTGGACGGCACAATGGTGACCAGACACCTTGATATCACCCACACCGTGATGAAAATGGCCGGTGCACCTGTATATAAAAAAATATATATTAATTACTAGCTCACCCGGCGAACTTCGTAACGCCCTATTAAAGGATTTTCCATTCTTAATTTTTTCAATTTCCCGCGCAATTTTCTTATTTTTTTCTTATATTAACCAACCTTCTAAAAAGTATTAGAAAACATTTTAAAAAAAGATGAATAAAGTCGGTGAGGCCGTTCTCAAGTTATAGCGTGACCAGGAGAAATAGAGATACATATTTATATATATAGATTTAATTCAAATTAAGGAACATTGTTATCTGTATTTGACTTATTTAATAGTTTTTTACTTTCCAAAGTTCCTAGTCAGGGTTCACTTGGATTATGATTCTAGATTTATCGAGATGTTAGTAGGTATAAAAATACGTAAGGAGTGCGTACTTAAATTTTTGCTATATCCATCAAATGTTAGATCCTCAGCTTGATCTATCGATAATAATTGGTCTGACTCGTTGGTCGAGTGGTTAGAGACCCTGGCCACGAAACCAAGGATTGCGGGTTTAAATTCCGCAAGGGGAAAATGTTTCGCGTGATAAACACGGACATTTGTACTCGAGTCATGGATGTTTATAAACGTATTCAAGTATGTCCATCCGTTCGCCTAGTATCTATAGTACAAGCATAAGCTTAGTTTGGAACTAGGGAATTGAAGTGTCAGTCTGGACAATTTATTTATTTAATTCACATAAATGAACCACATGAATCCTAAATTGAATTCGTCCAAATTTTAAATGGTCTATTAGTAAAATTCATTCATTAACTAATTGTTACAAATTGATAAAGGTATATAAATGTCACAATTGAATCATGTGTGCGCGCTATTCAATTAAGTGTTTCAATTTACGTAATGATTTTCATCTCTATTATTAATGTAGACGTGTAATACAAGCCTAATAAGCTCTGCAATGTCTTATTAATTAATCTTTACGAATGCAAGCTTGTATAGTATGTATTCGAATTAATACATAAATGTTTGATATTGTCGCCAAAGTTTTGTTTATCAGAGTTCTTTGAATGCCTCCATCTCTCACCTCTATAATTAGAATGAAAGTTAAATTGAAGATAATGATCCGAACTTCGTCAAAGCAAACTTTGTCAAACTAATTAAACATGATTAAGACTCACCCCAGCCAATAGTTGTGTAGACTTTTAACTTTATGTTTTCTGCTGTGAACGTCTCCACGACTAGCATGTACAAGTATAAACCTGAAAATAAAATAAAATAGTTAGGTATACTCTTTTTAGATTGGAGCGGTGGTAGCGCAATGGTAAGGACCCGCGCCTCTTAACCGAGGAGTGGTTCAAACCCGGGCACGTATCTCTGAATTTTTCAAGTCTATGTACGTATTTATACCACTAGCTCGACGGTGAAAGAAAACATCGTGATGAAACCTGCAAATTCAAATAACTTTGGATTTGTAACCATGATCCAAAAATTGTCTGGTTCCCCTATCTTAGGGTTACGAAGGTCAGATCGGCAGTCGCTTCAATGTAATTACTAGACTCGCTACATCCTGAATCATGGTCTAAGCACGGGACATAACGCTAGAAAGATGATGATGATACTCTTTTTAAGTCCCAGAACAATATGGGATAAAATATATGTGTATATTTGAATGATTCGATGGCGCATTCGGTAGTGACCCTGCCCCATGCGTCAAGAGTTGTGGATCCCCACCCGGGACAAACATTCGTGTGATGAATACTTGTGTTTGTTCTGTATCAATATCCAATATTTAAGTTTAAATTTGTAATACCACTGTTGATTCTGATATCCGTGACACAAGTGTTTAAGCTACTTATCTCGGAGTCAGATCAGTGTATGTGATGTTGTCTGATATATATTTATTTATTTATATCTACCGTGTAACTCACCTAATCTATGCTAATATTGTAAAGAGGAAAGATTTGATTGTTTGTTTGTTTGAATCGAATTAGCTCCGAAACCACTAAATCGATTTGAAAAATTTATCTACCTATGGAAAGTTACTTTATCATCGAGTAGCATAGGCTATATTTTATCCCTGTACTACCACGGGAACGGGAACCATGCGGGTGAAGGCGCAGGGCGCTGCTAGTATAACATAAAATTGGATTGTGTAGGTAACGATCTAGCCAATTGTCACTATTTTACTTTTTTACAATTTTCCATCAAACACTCTTTTTTACAATTTTCCATCAAATCTGACTAAATTTTATTTTATTTAAAAGGAGTTAAAGAAGTTTACTGATCCCTGGACTACTTCTACACAAAAGTAACTTCGATCTCTTGCTCCGTTGCAATTTTGCACACTCTCTTTATAATATATAAACTGCCCGCGGGTTTACCCGCGTTTATGGTCAATGTTATATAGCCTATAGCCTTCCTCGATAAATGGGCTAATACTAAAATACATTTTCAAATCGGACCAGTAGTTCCTGAGATTAGCGAGTTCAAGCAAACAAACTAACTCTTCAGCTTTATAATATTTCTATATAAGTAAAGAGGATGTACAAATAGTTTTTTACTCGATACTTCTGAAGGATATTCAATAACTTATCCCAAAAAGGAACGGTGTCATCTATGTTATAATTATGTAAACAACCATTCAAATTGTTTAAAATAGGAATACACAGCATTCAAAATTGGATTCCATTAATGAAAAACGTTGTTACAAATTTACAAATACGACCTAATTTTTTATAAACGTATCCACAAAAATGTTTGTCCATTTTTAAACGTTTTAGAGTAGGCCAGAGAGATTGGGACTAAAAATTTTATAGGAGTTCTGTTATTTTAATTGAGAGTTTATTAATATAACATGTAATAAACGTTTGAAATGGTCTGTTCATTTTAATATAGCCCATGTTTTATTTAATTTAATAATGTAACTAAAGATCAGCTAGTAGTAGAGCCTAGTTAATGCTGTTCACAGTTCGTTTTAGGTCTTATTTCAGTCAGGTATATTAATCATGTTCACATAATAAAAAATCTTCAATATTGAGCATGACTGGATTGGGAATCTGATGCAATGCAACTTGGCTGTTACAGATAGTATGAATATTAAATAAATATCAGACTACATCACATACATTGATCAGACTCCGAGGTAAGTAGCCTAAGCACTTGTGTTACAGATATCAGAAACAACAGTTGTATTACAAATATATACTTGAATATTGGATATTAACACCCAGACACAGAAAAAACACAAGTATTCATCACACTAATATTTGTCCTGGGTGGGGATCGAACCCACAACGCTTGGAGCATGGGCCGAATGCGCCATCAAGCTTGTCTATGAATAAACCACCTGTACATTTCTTAATTGATAATAGTCTACCGGACCGAACTGTGTACGACATTTTTGTGAGGATGGGCTATCTTTCCTTGAAAGTCATCAGTTAAGTATGCTGCTAAACCGAAAACTGAAGCGCTCGAAACAGAAAACGAGTAAAGACGTAGCCTTATAACTTATCCGATAAATTATACGGAACGAAGCCTCGAGCAGCGTATGAATAAATCCCAAATATTTCTCAGATAACCGCGCCACGATATACTCATATTTTCTTCCGCGCGATAAACGAGCGGTGCGCTTCAAATCGCGGTGTAAATCATGCGCAGCAGTTTCAATTTGTTTCAACAACTCTGTTTATATATGGGAATTTTTGCGCGACAATCTGGTGGGGTTTCCCAAATTTTCTGCTATTGGACCCTAGAAAGAACAATTATTGCTTTATGAGATCATTATCAGTAGGACTTAATGTTTTTGTTTTGACACTGGGTAGTTCTATTTGATTTTATGATTATTTAGAAACGCATATAAGTATAGTATTAATAGTAGTAAGGTCTTATACTTAATTTGGAGCAAGAGAAGTGATGAGTTAGCTTGTCTTAACTTTACACAAGTACGCTTAAAAAACGATATAGCTACAACTTTTATTTTATTACTTTGAACTCTAGAGATAGGTACATGCTAGGGTCTAATAAATTTTACGCAAAATATGGCGCGCATCAAAATGTTCTGTATTTTTTTGGATTCTTCATAGACATATTGTGCCACCTGGGGTTAACAAAATGCAGTTTGGGAGATTGTGGTTAGTATAACCAAAATATACAAACATGATGTTTCATTGAATACACACGTTGTTTATACGGGATAAGCTGGTTCATACGAACAAGATTGTGGTAGGTATTATTTTCAATTAGCGATATCGAAAATTATATCTTTTTGTTTATGTTGCGGTTAATGTGTTGTGTTTACGTGAAAAAATATGTATGATTCGTCGGATTAAATTTACTTTTGTTTGTGATTAGGGAATGCAAATCTCGCGAGATTGGGCTCAAGCGAGATCTCGCGAGAGTATGAAAATCAATCGAGATTAGCAGTTTTGTGTTTGTTTTTTTCAAATAATAACAATATTTGAATAAATGAGGAAAATAATAATAAAAACTATAAGTATGTATTATAAAAACATTTATTTTCACAATTTTTTTCAAGACTTTTTTATGCTTTAAACATAGATTGACGTAACTGTCAAATTTTTTTAAATAAACTTTTAAGTAGTATACTTTTACGCTTGTACGTATTTATCTATCAAATAACAATAAAATAAATTATATCAAACAATATCTACTGAGTACCTACAGTAGAACATCGAAAATTACAGATTAATAATTAACAAAATATACCAATTAAATGAAATATTTGTTCAATTAAAATCACAAATCACTATGTATTACAATTTAAGAATTATTTTGAAAATAGCTCCTTAAGAAGCACAAAATGGCCAAAGAGTCGTCTACTAAACGGCTTTTTATTTTCGGATTAATTTTTGACCAATCGCACGCACGCATGAGGCAACGCTGAGCGAGACCCCGTCCCGGGACCGCAGGCTGCCGCCTCCCGCGCATATCAAAGGTCCGTTCGTGTCGGTTCGCGCGCTGCCGCGCTTCGAATGAATCTCGCGAGATCTCGCCCCTTTTTGTCGACCGAGATCAATCTCGCCCAAAACGCCGAGATCTCGCGAAAACGAGATCTCGCGAGAACGAGATTGCATTCCCTATTTGTGATACTATTTACCAGGAATTGCTTTCATGTGTTTTTGTAGAGTGGGGATTGAACGACAATGTCCCAAAAATACTTTTTTTTGGCTATTATTTATTAACTTTACAAAAGATACTTAAAAAATTAAGAGTTCAATTTGGCAGTGGAATGTTCCAGATTTCGCGCCGAACGCAAATTTCCTGGATTTTATCCACGCATCCGGACAAATAGATGAAACCAGTACTTATCTTATTTGGTAAGAACCACAGACGCCCATCCCTGAATAACGGTTCATTAATTGTAATTTTCATGATTAACATTTGAAGCTTCAAATTTATCTATATAATGTCTTATACAGGTCATTTGTAAAATATCAACAAGCAAGTCCTAAATCTCCTGCAAGGGCAGGAGTAGATTACTGACATTACAAACAACAACGTCTGTTCTACGACTTTTCCTAAATCGACAAAAAATAACGGCTTTCCATACTAAATGACCAAACAGCCGACGTAGTTTGTACTAAAATTCCTTTTTTTTTTAATTTAAGAAAAATCCTAGAACGATTTTTTTTGTTTATAATGTCAGTAATCTACTCCTGCGAGGTTGTCGAAGTTTTAAAAATGACCCTGTGTAATTAATATAATTACGTTATATTATTTCTTACCTTCGACTAGCATCCAGAAGAAATTGGTTAGATAAAAATAGTGCATACATATTACTAACACCATACACGAAGTTTGTTCTTGTTCCGCTTCTTCTGACCAATTCTGAAACAAACAGTATAACAACTCAATTTTTTTTCATGTATCATAAAGAGAGAAAAAGAAAAGCATGCATATGAATATCTACATTCCCTGTAATAGTAATAGTTTCTGTTATATTAGGTAAAATTAAGGGCACGAAGTTCTCGAGGATTTTCATTTTCAAAATAGATTTGGTCATTTGTAAATAGCTGAGGTTCTGAACATGTTTGGTCACGTAAGCCATGTGTTATATCCTAAGCTAGCTACGGGAAGCCTGTCCGTTTAGTTAGCTAATACACAAACGACAGTATGTCAATGTGCCACAATCTCGTAGTGTTTAGTTGCGGCCTACGATCGTTAGTGTACGACTAGACTGTTTACAATCGTTGGAAATGGTTGGCAACCGTTGGAAATGGTTTGCAACCGTTGGAAATGGTTGGCAACCGTTGGCAGTCGTCGCTGATCACAAGTCCATAACAGTAGACGATGACGAGATTTTATCATGGACGATTACTATTATATTTTCTCATCTGCAAGCTTCTTTATGCGCCCTACTTATAAAATCAGGTTTATACTTGTATATACAAATTGCATCCTCGGCTTAAAGAATGTTGCGACTGTGTAGGTATTATTCCTTGAGATAATTTACTCGATTTGAATTGTAATGCCAATAGCATTTATTTCTAATAACATTAAACATTAACAAATCGACTTATAAGGAAAAATTTATGTATTTGAGAAATAACTTGTAATTTAACGGAATTTACGAATACACTGCAACATATATCCTTTAAAATTTAATTCCAAACTTTAAAACGTACTAAAGATAGGTATCATCTTTATAAAGTTGGATCTAAAAGAGTGCGAAAAGGTTAACTTGGACCGCGAAATTATTCAACGCTTTAAAAGTATAATCCGAGCTTTGCATAAACTGCAGACGGAATGGCCCCAAAGTGGCTTGGTAATATTTTACTGGCGTTATCGTTTTTGAACGGGCGATAGCACTAATAAGTATACAACACCGTTCAATAGTGAACCTTATTGCAATGGAATAAAAACGTAAATACACGCTCCGATGCTCTACCATACTCCCGTATGGCTAGTCTGGTCAATGCAACGTCTTGGAATAGATTGAATTTGATGTGGACTGTGGGAACTGTAAGTATATTTTAAAGAACTTCTTGAATTCAATAAAATGAAGGTATAAAACTATGCACAAAGTTTCATTGAAATAAATAAACTTATGATAATGTTTTAATGTAGGCGAGTCTTGCGGTTGAAATGAATCTTGGAAACGCGCGTTAGTATATATTTATACCATTAAAATATGAATAGGTTTTTGGTCATTAATTGTTTATTATACCTAATAGATTATATATGTTATAAAGTATATAATGCGCTAGTTATATCAGTATTTGTATATAGTATGTTACCAAATATTTAATTCAGAAAAAATAATTGTTCTGTATTTGTGATCTAAAGTAGAAAATATTGGTAAAACTCACCTGTAAAGCTAAATTTAATATCCAACTACACGCTGACAATATATACGTTGACATGAGATTTGTGTGTATTGTATTCCTTAGACATCTGAGATCCCTGGAAAGGACAGAAAATATGTTAGAAATTATTAGAAAAAGGTAAAGGTTTTTGAAAAGGTTTTTTTTATACCGTTTCATGTGTTCAAATATAAAAATAGTAATGGAGATAATCAAATCAAATCAAATGTTTTTATTTCCATAAGATTATATGTAACCTACCACGACCAGATTGGTCGTGTATTAAAACAAGGTGATGTTAGGATTCATAAAAATCGTAGAGCTTGTATGAAAAGGATTATGAATGTTGAAGAGGCGAGTGAGGTGTGTAAGGATCTTGCCATATGGCGTTCGGTTCTCTCTGCCTACCCCGCTAGGGAAGTGGCGTGAAGTTTAGTTAGTTAGTTAGTTATATGTAAGTATTAATTTTTTCTAGTCTCCACACTACGCTAAGCTTGTTCTGCGGGGAAAGAGGAAGCGATTAATAATTAACTAATAATATTTCTAAAATAAAATTTATGTGTTAGTAAAAACTAAGTCTCCTGCCCATTTTTTTTTCATTTTTAGCTCTGGCTAAAACTTCGACCTATTTTGGTTGACGCCCTACGTCTAGCTAAAGGTATATACCTATATGGCCGAAGGTGTCCTATGCCGATGGTCCGGTCGGACACTACCAATTTGATATACGGGTGGGGCTTGCCAAAACGTCAGTAAACCCAGAAAAATTCCCTGTCACGTTGGATTAGTGCCAGCTGCCTCGATAGAAAATAAAAAAGTGCGGCTCTTCCGTTGGATGGTGCCTTAATCTGCGCGCGGTGTTTTCAAACGACTGTAGTTTACACAAGACGTAGATATGAGTGTTTAAAAAGCAGTCTTCTCTGCTTAACTTCATAAGACAAAATACTTAAAGCGTCATTGAGCATTATAAACAAATAAAAACGTATGTATGACCGTACATGTGTAAATGCGGGTAGGACGAGACTAAAGAGCTGAAAGTTCCTATAAGATAAAAATAAACTTAAGCTGGACTACACTTAAAATTATAACAAGTGGTGGCTAGCTCGTCTCCTACACATCTAAACCGAAAATAACAAAGCCGACATCCAATACACCATTAGTCGCCTTTGACGACTTGCTAGGCAAGGTTTGCGGTCATGGCCCTGGGCGGTAAATTAAAAGGGCAGCGAGGGCGGCATTTTTTAAATGTATAATTAGGAGGAAAAATCCGCCTTGCATTGCTTCGGGGCAGCACAGAGCCGGGGGCGAAAAAAGAAGGCGTTTGGAAAGCCGCGCTATTTTTCTGTCCCAGACCAACATGGGATTGCAATGTAAGTACTAACGAATCACAATAACGTATATTATGTAATGTTTTGTTTGATTCTGATAAACGAAAGTTTTTTAGAGTGCGAGATGTTTGTAGCCGGGATTCAGTTTATAAACTTATTAAAGATAAAGCGTTTTTTATCTTTGACTTTGTTATTTGGAACGGTTAGAACAGATAGTGCGTTTATCATCTTCAAAGAAATACGTTACATCTGACACGTTGCTATGTTTGCATAATCTGTTTGACGTGAAATCAAAGTAAGTCGGCTATGTTTGTTTGCTTTTAGCCAGTTAGCTATTCAACAAATTCGCGTATGATCTTGAGCTGTAGTATGACCACAGCTGATGTACCGCGCCTTAAACGGGACAGGCGAGGGAGAGCAGGGAGGTAAATATAGATTTTTCTGCGTCATCAATCTTTGTTAGTGATGATGAGATAATCTATCTCGTTCCAAAATATTTTTCGATCAGCGAAAATATTTACGTCAACACAGTAACTCAGGTTATTGTTTCCTTCAGCGTACTCCCGAGGGCGATGTAGGAACGAGAGTAGTTGGTATACCCCGGCCACACCATCTTGCATGGAAAAGTTCCACACGACTCCGGTGAAATAAAAATCTCATCTAGAAAAATCGAAAACTAAAACGACGTCCATCACACGTTTTACATTATGAATAGGAGAAATCGTTGTTGTAATGGGTATATTTGTCGATTGGGGGTGTTTTGGGACCTTGTTTCAACTTGGTTAATATATAACTAGAGACAATAGCGATGAGTGAGGTGTGTAAGGATCGTGTCATATGGCGTTCGGTTCTCTTTGCCTACCCCGCCAGGGAAGTGGCGTGAAGTTTAGTTAGTTAGAGACATATAGACCTATTACATATGTGTATATATATTATACGTTTAAGCTAGTTACTAAGCATTTAATATACGTGATGTATTTCTATACTATTAATTCATATATGCTGAAAACACTGTTGAAATGTCAACAAATTTTTGCGCAGAAGGAAATATACACAGTGTATTATTTGAACATTTATTTTGACTGTTATTTACTTAACTATCTCTCATGTCATGAAGACGGCCGATAAGAAAAAAATACGTTTGTGAAACCGAAATACGAGAGATCTTGGGGAATATCCGAGTTACAATCCATATTGCGGAAATCCTGAGGGAATTACTCCCTGGATGTACGCAGAAATGTCGATGCAAATCTTAGTGGTGCCTTGAGTGCCGACACTGTAAGGGTGGAGTTCTCTCCTTTCACGCTGTACTTGTATTTTGTTTTTGCTTAGCATATTTCAATCTTGTTTTCTTTTATTGCAATATATTTCGTAATTTTTTAAACGTAAAATGGTGTTGATTGTGTTTTTGTATATAATGTTCATATATAATGTAAAGTCTGTGGCATATCAGATCCCAAACGGATGAGTCAAATTGGATTCATTTACAAGTAACTTTGAACGATAGCTTATGATGGTATCAATAACATCATCTTCCTAGAGATATTCCGTGCTTGCTTGTATCGATAACATCATGTGTAGTATTTCTATATTCGATTAAAAATGTATTTAGCGCTGAAAGAGCGATCAGTGCAGAGCAGAGCAAATCAGTGTATGCTTCATGTAACGGGCTAATTTCCCAAAAAAATTTTTATAAACGATGAAAATATTTAAATGTATTTAAATTGTAGAAAATGGAATAGACAAAAATTTTAAAATTTTTAAGTCACTGTCCAAATAAGTAAAGTTAAAGATTATAGTTGAAAAAAAAAAAATGCTTAAATTTTTTTTATTAGTAAATCTTCTGATTTCTTTGAATTTTATTTAACTTACTAATAGTGGTCAGAAATAACGTCAAAAGTTAGTATTTGCGTAGTTAGTTAATTCGAGAAATACTGAATTGACCTTGATGAAGGACATACAGACAAAGAAGTGTAATAAGATACAACAAAACATAACGACGATCGTCTGAAACTTACCAAGGTTTATTTGTTCTGTCGAAGTTATAATGCGAACACGATTAATTATTTGGAAGATATTGCATCAACAACAACCAAAGAATAATTTGGGTTTTATGTGCAATAAAAAATAAACTAATAAGATAGTTCCATTTTATTTTGTTTTTAATGTTATTACCAGTATAGGGAGATGTTTCAGTTGCAATGCTTTGGATATTAAATTTTTCTTCGAAAACTAGTTGGAATAGTTTGATTTTAAAGAAAAGGTTTATGGTTTTTTCATCACTTGTCATTAAACTCAATACCCAATGCACTATTGGTTGCCTTGTATTGTATGACATGTTAGACAAGGAACATTTCTTTTGTCCCCGATCAACATGTTTTAGGGTTGAGTCATTTAACACTAAACACAATACACCATTAGTGGTCTTTCACAACAACCTTTTGAATCAATATGGGGTTCATCATATTCATAGCGTTATGTCCCGTGCTTAGACGGGGTCCGCTTAGACCATGATCCAGGATTTAGCAAGTCTGGTAAATACATTGAACCGACTGAAGATCTGACCTTCGTTACCCTAAGATAGGAGAACCAGACAATTTTTGGATCATGGTTACAAATCTAAAGTTGTTTGAATTTGCAGGTTACATCACGATGTTTTACTACACTGCCGAGCTAGTGGTATAAATGCGTACATAGATTTGAAAAATCCAGAGGTCCGTGCTCGGGTTTGAACCCGCACCCCTCGGTTATGAGGCGCGTGTCCTTATCATTGAGCTACCACAGCTCAATAAGTCAATATGGGGCTAAAAAATAAAAGTATTTTTAATACCTAATAGCTTTGATACGGCGGAAGTAGAAGAGTCTGTTCAGGGAATCCTAGTAAAGAAGTACAAAAGATTAGAGAGAGAGAGACTGTCACAATTTTATTACAAGTGTACGAAGTTAATCTTTCAATTTAACACGGCACGCGCCTCAAAGATAATCCTTGTTGATGCTTTATGGAAGCATTTACGATACTTATCTAATGGTACGCGCACGTAATGAGTTCTCAAAACATAAATTAGTTTCCGCAAATGGGATATCTTCACTAATATTACAAATGCAAATTTCTGTTACGTTTTTACGCCTAGACGATTGTGACAAAATATGGTACGCCATCATCATCATCAACCTCTTAAACTTTGAGAAAGGTCTTAGGTCCCATTTATATGAAAATATATATATAGATTTCAACAGATGCACGATACTGTTAATAAATTGAACTCCATGCGGGCAATAGATAAGTCTTTATACAAACAAAAGAAGTTGGCATTACAAAGAAATATTAATCTTTATTAATTGTAATATTTTCCTTTACCTCTAAGGGGGATCACTACTATCCTCCTGGTTGGACTATGTGCACGTATTTCTTTGTAATGTCAAGTTATGTTGTCGGAAAGCCGTGGAAAAAAGTTCCCACGGCTTCGCTCGTGTTGATATCATACATACATATATACACAACATCATGCCCATAATCCCTGAAGGGGTAGGCAGAGTCAAAAGAACAGCAGGCCCTTTTAACTATATTTAACCAAAAAGAATCTGGGCTGGGTAAGATGGAAAATTGTGAAAAAGTACCTAGTGACAAGTGGCTAGCTTGTGCCTACACAATCATATATCCAAAACCCGATAAACTATTAGTCGCCCGTTACGACATGCCACGCAAGAACCACAGTTGGCACATTCTTTTTAAGTCCCAGACCAACATGGGACAAAGTCAAGTGTTGATATCTATCTTTCCATACCTCTATGATGAGCTTAGCCTATTGTATAGTTACGATATAATTTGACCCACAAACGACATTGTTAAGTGAATTTAGGAATATTAAATATACTTAGTTTATTTTGTGATATATTTAATAAAAAAGCTGTTTTTGGTGTCATGTTAAATATAATGAATACCTTTCTACACGACCTCAATTATCTAAAAGACACAAAGAGATGGAAGTTAAAAAAAATATGAAATACGAGACTCACGTAGACTGAAACAACTAGATTATAAGTTCTTTAATTACACAGTTACGGGGATGGAATTTTATTATGAAAAACGTAAATCTCTAGTAGGCATTGTGGGGATGAGGGAAAACATTGTTTTATTACTTTAATCATTTGGATGTTAACGTTTACGTAGAATTTGGGTGAACGCAAATTAGTCTTAATAATTTTATTTTATTGATATTAAACAGTTTTTTTTGTGTTATAGACAGAAATGAACAAAGCTAGTATATTATTGTAAGTCCTAGCCCTACAAACCCTAATTAAAATTGTAAATGTAATGTGACTTCATTTGTTTGTTACGCTTTCATGCCTAAACCACTACACCGATTTTAACAATTATTTCACAAATGGAAAGGTACATTATTATTAAAAAACATAGGCTATATTTTATCCTCGTCCTCCCACAGGAACGGAAGCTACGTAGGTGAAACGCGGGCTGCTACCTATATTAAAAAATGAAAATATTCTTTATTCATGTAGGTTTCAAAGTGTGAGAACTACACACTCGCACTAAAAGTAGAAGTACTTCCGGCGAGCTGGGTGTTGCTTGTTCGGGGTCCTAGGTCCAACTAACCATCTTGTTGTATGGTGCATATATACTTAGTGGCGAGAATAACTTTGTCAGCGCAATGCAGGATAATATGGCGTTTCTGCATGCTCGATCAACGTCATCGGTTGACATATTATTAGAGCTATAACCTTTGACTTTTGGCGCCGTCGCCACAAAAGAAACGCTTATAAATCGTTAAATACATAAAAAGCTATATGATTCTACCACCGATACCACCAGTACTACCTAACAAATGTACATATATTTCAGATATATACATACTTAGATACATCACCATCAAATTTGGCTAGGTTGAGATTACAATTACTACTAACCTAGCTCACACCTTTCGCTCCTTCTACACTCATTAATCTCTTAATGCATCTTTGTCGGTTGAAAGGTTTTCAACCTTCCTTTAGATATATTTTTTCCAATTTGATCATGGAATGTCTGTCTAGGTTTATCCCTTCGAACGCTATTCACAGTTGCTTCATAAATCAAGTGCTGAGGATGATATGTATGTAAGTATGCCTATATATTATATAGATATTATATGAACATCCATGATCACTGACATTTGCAAATAGTAGGATTCGAACCCGCAGCTTTTGGTTTTATGACAGCCACTAAACACTAAACAGAATGGTGTCACAAAGCCAGATTTGTACACAGCACTGATAGTAAGAGAAATTCATATTAACTTCTCATAATATAGTTATTTGGATTTTTACATATATACATAACACCATGCCCGTAATCCCCGAAGGGGTGGACAGAGTCTACGAGGCAGGCCTTCAACCTTTTTTTTCTCAAATAAAGTCTTTATACAACTGTATTGCTGCAGACTAGCTAAGACATCATTCACTTTTAAAAGTTAGCATTTTTATCAGGGTTGGAAATTAAATGTTTTTATTGGAACAACCCTGGTTAAGGGTGGTAAACCTCCCCAGGTTTAGGGTGGTAGTGGTGGTAATGACCATCGTTAGTTAAACTGGGTTTGAATGAATTATACAAATCGCGACCATTTGCAACTCGACCGAGTCCATAACGCAAAATGTTTACGTACTTTCATTGTGTTTGCAATCTTTACTACGAGGAATTTGACGTCACTAATCTTAGTTAATATTACTTTATTTGTAGTTAAATTGTCACCAGTGGTTTGTGTTATTCTAAGTCTGTTTATGATACACGTACTGATTACATTTATACTCTCAGTCTTATTTTAAATGGAGTTATTAACTACTTAGTCTAAATGAAGACTAAACTAATTAGTTATTTACTATATTTCTAAAGAATGGAATGGAATAAAAGCACTTGAAATTTTGTTGTTATAAATTCAAAAAATATATAAATTTTTGAGTGACCGAGGGAAATCGTTAATAGTCAACTGTAAAATTTCTCAGAGTAATAGCTATGTAGATGTAGAATGTTATGTTATTATACAAATAAACCAATTATATTTATTTAATTCATACATAACCTCACGCTCCTAATTCCATTAGGGATAGGCAGAGTCGAAGGGACAGCAAGCCCATTTCACCACATTTAGCCAAAAATAAAACGTTTAGATGGAAAATTGTGAAAAAGTAGTGCCAAGTGTCTAGCTCGTCGCTTACACAATTACATATCCAAAACCCGATATAAAATTTGTCGCCTATTACGATACGGCAAGGAACATAGTTGGCACATATTTGTTTCATAACTTAAATAAAATCAACTTGCTGGAGAAAGGACAATTTGTGTAAAATGTAATACAAATTAAATATAATGTGTGTTGCATAGATAATGCAGCTAGCGGGCGTTCAAAATATAGTCACTATCAATTAATCCTCTTAGCAAATACATATACTCGTATGTACACATATTATACATAAATACTTAATCCGAACCTCGTGTTTCAATAACACTTGGAAAACAGAACATTAGTTACTATTTATAGATAGAATTTGTTACAATTTCAATTTTGGTTTTCAATCAGATCTTAATTCCAGCAAAAACATTACGTGGGTTCATTCACCCAAAAAAATCTAATAGTTACATCTATACTATATGTATTAATATATAAAGCTGATGAGCTTGTTTTTTTGTTTAAACGCGTTAATCTCACGAGAAATTGGACTGAAATTCAAAATTATTTTATGCTGAATAGTCCAGTTATCAAGGAAGGCTATACGCATTAACTATAAACGCGAGTGATACCTCGGGCGCAGCTAATAGATTAAGTTAATACTTAACTTTATATAATATGCTTATATATAGTTAAGTATACTATTATATATAGTTAAGTATCAACTTAACTATATATAATATACTAGCTGTGCCCGAGGTTAAACTATTAAGTTTACCAGACATTTTTCGTTCCCGCGGGATCACCACGTTTACGCTCATGCAGGTCACGCAGAATGTCTTTCGCCAAAAAAACGCGGGATAAACTCATTTCTTTATTCATTTTTGTCGCACGCACGAACGCTTCTTTGCATAGCATACCAGGCAACTGGATTAGCACAAGGAGTTGTTTGTTCAAATAGGCGTATAGAGAATTTGGAATAGGGTACGTACTATTCCAAATTCTAAAACTTGACATGGGAGGGTTAGTGAGGATTAGACATGGGTTCTCCTTTTGGCTGCGAAAATGGTGTCTAGGCGGAAGGATTGGGGCATGTGAATAGAATTTTCGCAAAATAGTCAGTATTTTTTGGACGGGTATCTGTAGCAGAAACGTTGGTATTGCTGAATTTAGATACTGTATATTTTAAGATTGTCAGCCCTGTAGAATACATCCGACTATATTGTGTAGTTCAAAGCATTGGAATAATAATTTCTTTAAATTAATCATTAGTCGTATTGATATCTTGTCATCGCATAAGATGAGCGGTGGTAGCTCAATCGTAAGGACACGCGCCTCTTATCCGAGTTCTTGCGGGTTCAAACCCGGGCACGTACATCTGGAAAAATCCAGTATGTACTATGTATGTATTTATACCACTAGCTCGATGGTAAGGGAAAACATCGTGATGGAACCTGCAAATTCAAACAACTTTGGATTTGTAACCATGATCCAAAAACTGTCTGGTTCCCCTATCTTAGGGTTACAAAGGTCAGATCGGCAGTCGCTTCGATGTAATTACCAGACCCGCTAAATCCTGGATCATGGTTAAGCGAACCCCGTCTAAGCACGCGAAATAACGCTAGGAAGATGATGTATTGATATCTTGTCACAGAACACTAAATAGCTCGTTTTATTCATTAAATAAATATTTCTTCTTCCTAAGATTATCATCAGACATCGCTTGTCTGTTTTGTATAGTAATACAAAACAATTTATTTGTTATTAAATAGGGTTACATTGTAGGTGATAAATGTATTACAGTTTAATCTATTTGCATATAAAAAGCATGCAAATGTTTATATGTATTAGGTACTACAAATTATATATGATACAACAAAACATGTGAGAAATCTATATACTCGTATTACGTAATACGTGAAGCAAAAACTTTGTACCCTTTTTTATGAGATGAGATGAGAGTATGAGATTTGGCACAGATAAAGTTTATGTGGAGAAGTGCAGAAAGCTAATATTTCAATAAATAATAATAAAAATTATAATAATGGTCGAATTTCGACCAGTGGACGATCACTAGTTATGATAAATACTAGTAATTAGTTCTAATAGAAAATACACCTTTCAAAGAGTTACGAGTGTCAAAGAGGCAAGTAAGTTGTGTAAGGACCATGCTAAATGGAGCTCGGTTCTCAGCCTACCCCGTTAGGAAATTGTCATTAACTTTGTTAGCTGGTAAGTATCATAAATTACACTCTCCGCAAAGTAGAGGAGCGGATAAAAGATGTGAAATATCATACAGAACAAAATACAAAATGCTAGCACATTTTGTTTTGAAGTCAAGTTTGACGGCGCATCTCGACTGAACAAGCTTGCTGAACTATCGATGCTCAATATTGGTCGAAGCAACATGTTGTTTTGGGAAGTTTAGCGTATTAATAACTTTGTTACGCCTTTAATAGAGTAGTTTGAAGTGCATGTTAGCCGACGTCGAACAGAACATTTTAAACCGAGATTGTATGAGTAGTATTTTTGTACTGAACCGATACAGAGATAAAAAGCATTTTGCCTTAAGGGCAAGGTAAAAGGCTATACACACATGTATGTCCTATTTTTGTTTTTCATGTTAATTTAACATTGATGTGGACTATTTTGATATGTTCCGTCCTCAAATTGTAATTTGCTCAACATAATGAAACATCAACTCCAATCTGTTACTCATTTGGTTTATTTATAACTTAGTTCTTAAGAAGGGAATTCGTTACCTTTTCTCTGAAATCAGAAAAGTGTTTTGAAATGATTAGGTAAATGTTTACCGACACACAACATGTTTATTTTGTACGACAAATTAAGTTAGAAACATCCCAGTATATTTTTTGCTGGACCGATTTTTTTTTATTTGAACAAACATAGCTTTGTATTTTAGCCCTGTTTACTCCCTATAATAATATTTTCATTCTTCTTTTGATCATTTTCTGATAAATTAGTTTTTTTTAGTTAAACCTGAACAAGCTTCACACGTGTGTCAGTGTGATATCAATGGCTTTTGAATTTATCAGTAATTTTCAATTTCTATCGCAATAAAATAATTGTGGAGGCTCAACAGCCTCACGACATATATCCCCTCTTTAGAAGTTATAGGCTACTAAAATGATATGGTTAAACTTGCCTTTACACGAATTAAGGGGGGTAGAAATAGCAGTTTACTCACTTGAAGTAAAAAAAAGACAAAGATGGCGAACGAGAGTATGACCAGACGTCGGTGGGACCCCCTCCCGTTGGTGTATACAGATATGAAGATGATATGGTTGAAGATGTCCTATATACCTATAGTTAGAGGGCAGTTTAGAGTTGTTTACCCACTTGAAGTAAAGAAAGACGAAGACGGCAAGGTAGAGAGAGTACGCCAAGGCTGAACGAGTATCCGCTCACGTAGATGAGGTTGGTGACGTCAGTGGGGAACATGACATGGTTTATGTTGCACTATATGTAGTTAGAGAACAGTATATAGAAGTTTGCGCACTTAATGTATAGAAAGGCGAGGGACAGCAAGGCCAGGCTGAGCGAGTAGCCGCTCATGCAGATGAGGCTGGTGACGTCGGTGGGGGAGACGTTGGTTTATACAGATATGAACATTATATAGTAGCAGCAGTCTATATAGGTTGAGGGTAGTGTATAACAATTTACTTACTTAAAGTATAGAAAGACGAAGACGGCTAGCGAGAGCACGGCCAGGCTGAGCGAGTAGCCGCTCAGGTAGATGAGGCTGGTGACGTCGGTGGGGGAGACGTTGGCGATGCGCTCCGTGCAGTTCGAGTAGTTGGTGTGGTTCTGCCATTCCCCGTTCAGGCAGTCCCGGGTTGCGTTTTCTGTGGAGATGATGTTGATTAGTTTATTGTAAGACGGGCATCAATTGGATAGGGAAAATAAGTCAGTTGATTTTTGGAATGAGTGTCATGGGAAGCGTCTAGGTGAGGTATATCTGGGGTATAACGAGCGGTGGCTAGTTCCGGAAATATAATTTTTCTTGGAGAGCTTTTTGAACGATGTCCAAGTATATGTTTTAAATTTAGACATATCTTGTTTGAGCTCTTGTTTTACGCAAATCATCCTCGGTGGCCTCTATAGACTTAGGTATATTATTCTGAATGGTACTATCGATATTAACAGGTTGAAAACCGTCATAATTATAACATAAAAAGCTGATAAGTATTCTCAGGACATATCTTTTTAAAAGTAATAAATGAAAAAGAGTTATTTCTTCAAAATGCTATGAATTATTTTACAACAGTATAGGATAAGTAAGATTTTGATATTTTGAAGATAGTCTATTTAACCATACAAAAAGAAAACCTGTTGTACATAACCATACCTACATACATACAAAAGACCAACTTTTACTTAGCTAATTTAACATGTTAATTAGTAAAAGTGTGTATGCGTTGGATTTCCTTCAGAAGGGCAAATTGTTTCAATTAGTTAATTCGTTTCGCGTAAGTTTGTCTAATTGCGCTTTAATAGATATTAAAAGTAAAACATATGTCAAAAATCCAGGAAAGGAACCGAGATAATCAATATATATAATCATTTAACGAAAAACGATATCTAATACACATTTTAATTATTTCGAAATTATTTGACCTCGTATTGAACAATTAGACAGTTCATCACATTATGGACATCAGTCGAAATTTGAATATGAAGAAATTCTCTCGATGCTTTTTATTGATAAACTATCATATAATTTATATAGAGTTAGGTACAAAGTAATAGGCAAAGCATGTAGCAACACTCAAGGTAAGTAAGTGTCCAACACATAAAAAAATTGCTCTCTTTGTTATCAGCCTTCATTAAAACTCCACTGGACCAAGAAAGTTGTTAATTCAGCTCCAAGTAATTGAGGTAAAGTAAACAAAATGAAATACAATATTGTTCATCATTAAAAATACCCAAGAAATATATCGTAATATTACGGAACGTGCAAACACAAATCTAAGTATAGCTATTACTTATAAGGTATCAAATATTAAAAAATCTCGCGAAATTAAAGTTCCTATTTTATGTACAACGTAATGAAAACAGCGATGATAACAAGACAAGTATTATTGTAATATCATATCATAGGATAGGCTGCCCGGTCAAGTGGTTAGAAACCCTGGCCATGAAACCAGAGGTCGGTTTGAATCCCGCTATAGCATGTTTGTTTGTAAACATTTATCTAATCTATCATAAGTATTTGTTAAGTTGGAACCAGGGAATTAGTGTGTAAGTTTGTAGACATGCTCTTTCTGTCATACCCAACTCTCGCTTCCATATGTTAGCATAGGAATCAGCACCGCATTGTGTATAGCGAGCTGAGCCTTCTGGCTTAAGACTTTACTGCCTAGAAGTTTTCCGAACGCTCCATTCACCCTATTCCCTGCATTCACTCTTCTATATCAACGGAGTACCTTCCATCTCTGCTAAAAGCAGATCCTAGATATACAATTTCATTCATTTCACTCTGTCTGTGTTTATGTAGGACTAAATAGCAGAATATTATAAATACTCCCGTTATGTGTGTCCCTTTTATTTACTGCGCAACTATAGTGGCATTTTGCATATTAAAGTGAAAGAAAATACGTGCAAAATTTAGCTTTTACGCAATATTAAAACTAAGAAAATCTACGGCATTGGTATAAATAGACATATCTGATTACAGAATTTCGCGTAGCTTGTGTATTTCGCTCACAACTTGAAAAACGCTTTGAGCATTTGATAAAACCGTTCTTGTTTTTGAAGTTAGTGAAAAAATTCGCACGAGAAAAATACCAATTACAAAAGAGAAAACCAAAGTGTGTGGGGAAACAATTCTCCAAATTAATCCCCGCACAGCCTGAAATCCAGTTACAACATCGGTTGGTTGGCCTGACAGGCTCCACGTACAACCTAAATAGTATTCACAGAACGCTTCACCTTTTGTGATGAATTCTGTTTGTGTAGGTAATTAATAAATTCCCGGTGCAGAACTAATTCTGGTGTAAGCGCATTGCCTTTGTACTGTAATTGTTTTAAATTTTCTGGGTGAAGACTATAATCATTGGTGACAGGTTAGCTAGCTCATTAGGAATTACTTTAATATGAGGTATCCCAAAAATTACTTCAGTTAGTTTCCACGATTCCAGCGTTAAGTCAAGTCAAGTTTATTATATAACAATTATAAAAGGAGAATAGAAAAGGAGTTATAAGTTTTATCTTGCCTAGATAAACCATTATAAAAGTTATCAATATTCAGTTATTTTCAAAACCTAAATTCTGTAACTGTCAATATATAACCCATACACAACGTTCATTTAAAAAACGAAAGTTAAAAACAATTTGTGAAATGATTAGATTTGTCAAAAGTTTTTGCATTTGGATCCATTTCTGTCATTTGTATTATCTCATGAATAGCGTTTGAGTGGCTGTATTTCATTTTGTTTTATGTTACCAAAATTATTTTCAAGCACTTAGGTACTTTAGCACGTTACTTAGCCTTCCGGTACATTTATAAGCATCAAGCAATTGAACCGAATTCAGAATAAAAAAGGTTTTAAACTACTCACGCGTGTCATCGTATTGAACCCCATGGAGCACGCTGAAGCACTTCTGCACGGCCTGCGTGTTCCACGGGGTGCGGTCCCAGCACAGCAGCCCATCGTGGATGGCGGGGCAGTAGTTATCCGAGGCGTTCAAGTTCCTCGCAAGACACTCCTCGCGCTCCACCGTAACATTTGCCCCCGCGCTCTCGGTGCCTTCCAACGTATTTAGGTCCTCCAGCTTGAAAACTATTACTAACTCACTCGACTAGAAACTTGAGCTTCGCTTTGGTTTGTTCTTTGGCTTTGTTACCACTGGTTTCTTATCATCTACATCACTTTCACGGTTCTGAAACTGAGTTTGTGAACGACGCGCCTCAACGGCCCGGAGTCTGCAGTGTGCCTCAATGTCTCTGCTAAGAATGTTACCATGATAAGGTTGTTTGCTCTCGGCTTGTGTTCTAACTTATCAAGTGATAACGGCCGGAGAGCAAACATCGGCAGACTGTACGAGTATTTGCGAGTGGAGCAAGGAACTCTTCGTTTCTCATGCGATGTCTCCGTCCCATTTAAAGCGATGTCCGTGCACCTGCAACAAACGGCTTTGGTTATGTTTTCGTTGTGATAGCGCTGTGTGTATTGAGATTGCAAACGTACTCCGAGCTTAGTATTTGTATTAAATGGGTGTAAAGGACGTCTCGGTGTCGTAATTACTTTATTAAGTAATAAAATGGCGCGGGTTTCGTTAAATTATTTCTAGCACTTTCTTCAGGTTCTTATATTTTACTAATAAAGTTCTATGTAAATCAGGAATGTGTGTACGTACATGACTAGAAATTTTCTTTATACACAAGCGAAATACTATGTGTTTGTGATTATTTAAAGTAAAATTAAAAAACATGATTATTTTAATGAGTATAAAGTCACTTTAGTTTTTTATTTTAAACTAATTACCATTTTACTTTGAGGCTAAACCTATTTTGTACGCCTTCAAACCTGGGCTTCTTGCATTTATGATCTGATCATGTTTTGAACAAATAATTAATCACGAACATATTATGTATTTTTTTTTATTTAAAAAGCCTTAAAAGTGGCCTTTATCGATTAAAAGCTAACAAGTTGGCATTTTAACTTAATATTTTAATGGGACCAATGTGTTTCAGAGAACATAAAATTTCAACACTTTCATATTAATAAATTGCCTGCGAAAGTTTATAAAATTATGAAGCGCTTAATGCATCGATCTGACCTAGTTTAATATAAAAGCTTGTAAAAAGGTTTCGGTCGTAACTGCGTTAGTAAATTTCATTTTGTACTCATCAAAGCTATAGCTTTTAAAAGTTATAATACCTAACTGTGTAACGCTAAAAAAGATTAGCTTTGCCTGTATAAAATATACATACATAACATCACGCCTATAATCCCCGAAGGGGTAGGCAGAGTCAAAGGGGCAGTAACCCTCTTAACCACATTCAGCCAAAAATAAAACCGGGCTGGGTCAGATGTAAAATTGTTGAAAAGTAGTGACAAGTGGCTAACTCGTCGCCTACACAATGACATACCCAAAACCCGATATACCATTTGTCACCTTTTACGACATGATAGGCAAGAAACATAGTTGGAATATGCTTTTGAAGTCCCAGACCAACATGGGACAATAAGCTGGGTTAGATGGAAAATTGTGAAAATGTAGTGGCTAGTGGCTAGCTTGTAGCCGTACAATCCAATACCCCATATACCATTAGTCGCCTTTTACGATATGCTAGGCAAGAAACACAGTTGGCACATTATTTTTGAGAATAATATGGGATAAACGATGTTTATTATTGTTAGTACATGTAATGAGGCTCTAAAATAAAAAGGGTTATAAGACTGTCCTTTTATGTATATCATATTATAATGCATCGTAGGCGGAGTCCAAGTGGCTGTAAACTTCTTCAATCTCATTTACCCGAAAATAAATTTTAACTGTGTTAGATGGGAAATTGTAAAAAGTTGAGGCAAAGATAATCGTCAGTGTTTGTTTGACAATAAATGAAATTAACAAAAAAAACCGACTTCAAAAACGAACCTAATAAAAGTAAAAAATAAATTTGCTTAGGCCAAAGTAATACGTATTTAAATACTTATAAATTTGAAGTCGGTGCAAAGTATATGCTTAAATTGGTATAGGTACAATTATCACTCAACAGATACATTTTCGGTTATAATATTAGCTTCAGTTGTACAAAGTCATTGATTTACTTGGCACCGAATTCAAATTTATAAGTATTAAAATACGTGTTATTTTGGCCTAAGCAAATTTATTTTTTACTTTTATTAGGTTCGTTTTTGAAGTCGGTTTTTTTTGTTAAAAATTATTTTATTTTACGATTTTAAGTGATGGGTAGCCCTAACCTGTACGAGCTGAATATTTTGGCATATTGAACCGTATGATGTAAGCCCAACAAAAGGGAACTGCTGTAAATCTTTGAGGAATTCCCTCAACTGTCAATGGTCTCCATCATCAGACTTGTAATGGCACTTATGACCTATACGGGTGCAAAGTTCTCATCAATATAAATGAATTAAGTCCAAACACTAAGAAGCTACTGTAAACCGTTAAGGAGTTCCCTTAACTGTTCTTCGTCTTCATTATCAGACCACTAATGAAGGTCGCACGCCATTTAGGTCTAAAGTCTTCATTATACAAATTAAACAAACCCAAACACAAAGTAACTGCTGTAAATTTTTGAGGAGTTCCCTCGACTGTCTTTTGGCTCCATGTTCAGGTCGACTCCAGACCTTCATTAAATTGTAGTACTTTAAAAAGCTAAATGAAAAAAATTGCAAACGCACTAGTCGCCCCTACGATTTTCGAAGGTTCCCATCGATTTCTCAAGGATCCTGGTTCATCAGATCCCGGTTTCCTTATCATGGGACAACCTCAGAAGTGAACTCTATCCAACAAATAAAATACATTGAAATCCGTCTATAATTGACGGAAATATCGGTGAACATACATAAAAAAAAATATATTATACATACAAACGAATTGAGAACCTCCTCCTTTTTTGAAGTCGGTTAAAAATACGTGTTAATTTTTTTTTGATAATCTAACTGACGGACTGAATGTAATTTTTAAGTCCGCTTCTCTATTAAGTACATACGTACATTACTGTAATAGGTAGCTTAGAGGTCGTCGTCATAACGTTAATTGTTCGAAATGGTCTATGAAGTGACGTCACGGCGTTGCAATGACGAAACTAATCATGAAATGTTTGCACTTTACTCTTAGATCTCTGGCATCACAAACGTTATCTCATATTAATATATATTATTTATAGATTTACAAATGTAGCGGAAAAAAACTGCAATATATATAAGTAGGCATGTTTAAACTTACTCTGAGACATACAACGAGAATATATTTCAATTAATTCTTAATTAAATGCTTACGAATACTTTCAATGAGACAGAGATTACGTTGTTTGAAAAGGAAAGCATTGTTACGATAAAGATACTTATCGGTTAAGGGTAATGAGTTTGGAAAATTTTACAAACTCCGTACCGAATGATATCAGACTGGCTATTTTTAGCATCATAAAAACTCTGTTACTACAAACAATACTTATTTTATTAGGTGACCAAAATACATGTTTACCTACAGAAATATTTTCATATTATTTAGGCTCATAATTTCAATCAGTAAATAAACGAGTGGTTTGAATATAAGTTTAATTATATTTTTAATCAATCATTGCCTTAGAACTATTTTGACAATATTTAATATTTAAAAAAAAGAAATATTTTTTAGGTATAAATTCTAGTTCACTTGATCTAATACGTAAAAGAACCAATTTGCATACCACAAAGAATGTACACTATGCTAATCTACTATAATATTATTCAACAAAATACTCTTTAAAAATACTGCTAAGGTGAGCTTGTTTAAAATAATAAATGCAGCAATTTTTATTTCCTAAACAAAAGAATATTTAATTTAAGTAGAATTAGCCACCTTTAATATTAAATGTTATTTTCCAAACGACTCGCTCGCTTTTCAATTCTGAAATAAAATGAAATTATATGAACGAGATGAAATATTTAATCCGGGAATAGATTTACAAAGAATATTTATTTCTTTTCTACCTTAATGTTGGCCGTCGATCGTAGATAAAAAAAAAAAGAAAAAAAAAAAATTCTCAAATAGATGAACATTTATTTTAAGACAAGGGAGTCTTAAAGTAAAAGTCCATCTATTTGAGAATGTCATTCGACATTCTGCTTATATTACGAATATTAAATATCGTTGGGGATAGTGCTTTATTGCGTACTTGTTAGTATGACCTAATTTTCTTATGTTATTTGAGTTAAACTTAGACTTTATAAGGTAATTTGCTTACGCGATATTGCGCTATCTCCGACTGTGTAATTCATTTAATTGTTATTAATTAGTTGAAAAATTGGCCTTTGTTTTGAAACGTTGTAATAAATATGTTTAATACACAGCAAATTATTAATCAACGAGGCCAGAGACTAGGTACATTATTATCCAAGCTGACTACAAATATTATATTTCGTTTCTTGTTCTGTTAAATTAATAAAAAGTAAATATAATTCGGAAGTAAACTATAACTTGGATTTTTTATTTTGCGGATACAAATTTATTTTCTTTTCTATCAATATAAATTTGAAGAACCATAAATGTTTCAGGAAATAGGAGCTTTACAGTATTTATTGTTTATTATAACATTTTCCCTTGAGAAAAAGTGACAATTGTGGATACAAAACGTGCAATTTTTTCCACTGATATTGATTTTGACAGAATTCCCGTGGCGTATAAACTCGGTTGACAAAAGCTATGCATAATTCCTTTTGACATTTTAAACTCGGGACTTTATCCGAGATTTCCCAGTTGCCCGTCAATCAGGATTCATTCTGTTTGGTGAGGTCAAACATCTACATATGTATTGAACATACATGGCAGTGTGTCTGACCAAGTTCCAAGAGCGTACGTATATCAACACGAAACTCTCATAAAAAGTGTTCTTTCTACGTATTTCAACAGAAGGCGATGTTAGTCATAATAACCATAGAGCTTGTATGAAAAGGATCATGGATGTTAAAGAAGCACGTGAGGTGTGTTGTGATTGTGACATATAGCGGTTGGTTTTCTCTGCCGACCCTGCTAGGGAAGTAGCGTGAAGTTTAGTTAGTTATCTACATATTTTTACTTAATAATTCCATGTAAATAATTTCTATAAATTCATTCTAATTCATAAAGAAAATAGCAGAGTTAGAATAGAATACAAGTGGTACATAAATAGTGGGATAGGAAATTAGTTTAGAACTTAAAAAAGTGTATATTACTCATGTTTATTTTGACGCTGAAAAGAGTAACTACCGAGTTTCTTGCCGGTTTCTTCTCGATAGAATCATCATTCCGAACCGGTGGTAGATTCACATTGCTCTAAAGATTTTGTAATTGACGATTTACAAGTGTTTTTTTTAAGGCCTGCATTAATAAAGACATTTTGGATTTTGAATTTGAAAAGTATAACTCAGTCTCTTGCCATTTTTACCAAATTTAACATCCCATTAATATTATAGATAATTACAATTCCTAGCTATTAATATGCAAAAACAAAATCGTTATTAACTCAGTCGTATGATAAAGTTTTTATTCAACATGTAGAAATATAGACATTGTTTGAAACACACACATAATATTCACTTATAATTGCACATTCATGTTTTTGGTTCGTTGACATTTTAAAGGTACAACATTGTATGTTCACTTTGTAGTTACCAATTAATTACATTGTTTGTTTTGGTTAAAACTTGGGCATACACCACACTAACTTTTATTGACATGAGGCGGGGATAGCAAACCTTTGGTAGTGTGATTGTGATACTTTAAAGCATTAGTTACTTGTTTTACATTGTCATTGTCAAAACGATAGGTATTAAGTACAAATCAAACTAGATGTTTCAACTAATATAATAAATGTAAAAGTGTATCAATCAATGCTTGTTTGTTACTCTTTAACGTTTTAACTACTTCACCAAAACTTAAAACACATTGTCTGGTAAAACAAAGTATAAAGGGTAATTTAATAAAAAACAAGATAATAAATATAAGGGACAGAAGAATCTATATTAATTAATGAGACAGATACTGCAAAACATATACTACATTATAAAGGTTAAATTAAATCTACATCAAATACTGCTATTTCACCTGCATAAAGCGTCTGTTTGTTCACTTAATGTATAATTCTTATAAAATTTTGCACTTTCTATAAAATGAAAAGACGAAGCTTAAGCTGAAAACAATGGCTTATTAAAGCTCGCAAGCCTTTGTGATTTTATGAATTTCTTAGGTGCTATTTGATCCAGGTGAGAAAAGGTTCACGCTCTCTGACTCAGTGTTTTATAGCACCCATCCTAATTAGTTTGCTTTTCAATATTTTACATGTAACACATTGTAATATAGAGTAAATAGTGCAGTGTGTTTCGTCGGCACTGATTTATTATGATATCACACATTTTAAAAACTGGCAGTGTGTGATATACCCATGTTGATGAAATTTGATAAATGTTATTTTCCGACAATAATAGAAGTCCTATAGTAACCCATAGGTAAAAAATTATAGATTATATTTTTTTTGTATTTTTGTCAACACGTAGTTTCAATATACATAATGCACGTAAGGCTAGTAAGAAAGATTTAGTGTGACCAAAATAGTCAAGATATGTTATTAAAAACTAGTTGTGCCCGCGGTTTTACCTGTGTTTATGGTTAATGTTATATAGCCTACGGCCTTCCTCGATAAGCAAGCTATTTAACGCTGATATATATATTTTTTAAACCGGACCAGTATCTGAGATTAGCGCGTTCAAGCAAACAACAAAACTCTTTAGCTTTATAATATTCGTATAGAAAAAAACTATGTTAGGATATACCTATTGTTAATTTTATGTATTGGTAGGTACCTACGCAGGAGGCAGTAGTTTAACGGAAAGAACATTCAAATATGGAGGTACGTATGTATTTTTCAAATCGAAGTGTTTTAACATGTACAATAATTTGCCACTTCTTCCAGGTTTTCTGTTACACTTATGCTATAACTACACGAATTGTTAACAATTCAATACTGCGTAGAATGATGTCAGGACGTAATACAGGGAAAATAGTGGCGAATCCGATTTGTCAGCCAGTCTGTAATTACGTTTTACGGGCTTTTATACCGCCGCGCTTTGATTTCACGAGCGTAGGTTGTTTTTTCAGGTTTATCTTCGTTTGTGTGATGTTAGGTAGGTATTGGTAGATAAAAGGTTCTTTTTAGTGGGTTCTGTTGTTTATCTCAGTCACTTTTATAAGGTAGATAATGGGTTTTCTTTTAAAACTATATAGGTTTGGTGGTTGATAGCGCACAATCGGATAGGTACTTACGATTTTGATTACTACATCAAAGAACGTTATTTTAATTATTTTGGGCTGATAGGATTATTTTAAAGCTACCTTTGGTTTGGCAAATCTACCATAAGGACTTGTATTTTTAGATATATTTGTTTTTCGACTTTTCCAACGTTAGACAAACAAACCTTTTCTAAAGTGATTAGGATAGGAGATAGTCTTCGGTAAAGTAAATGAACTCAAATAATAAAAAAATCATAGGAGTAAAGCACCTGACCCGAAAGAAAACTTTTCGTTTTAACAAAAAACAATATCATTCGAAGAAAATGGCAGGGATGGAAGAGGCTTTTAGCCCCACTGAGCCGCTCCTAAGATTAATGAACGCATAGCAGATGTGTTGGAGTAGCCAGGGGTGAAACCACAGCCCTGCTGCAATCAATATACCTGTGTCACGAACTTAGAAGCAAAAAGGGCTCCTACTATATGAGAAATAGTGTTACTTAACCGAAATGAAACATTTCTTGGAGAATTTTTACGTTTTGTGACTATGAAGGCGACGAGCTAGTTACTTGTCAATACTTTTCATAATTTTCCGTCTAACCCAACTGGGTTAGACGGAAAATTATGATTAGAGAATTATGATAGGATTTTATCTTGGTTTCATGTGTTTTTGAGCTTATTGGCTCTAGGCCTACCCTTTCGGGGATTTCGGGCGTGAACATATGTATTTATGTTTTGTTTGATTTTCCTTAACTATCATAGATAGTAACAAACTATCTATGATATTTCAAGTATGTTTTTTTACTATGAAGTTACTCAAGATGCTTTTAAGCTGTAGAAATGGTCCTTCGAGTGTAAACGGAAAATTGGTTATAGAACAAAAATTTTCTCGGAATAATGCGACGCCCAAAGGACGAAACGAAATACTCTCCACGCCAAACTGGATTTTGTGCGACAAAACTAGTTTACGTCACGGAGGAGGTAATAAAAAAAATTTATCTTCTACCATAGTCAGAGGAGAAAGGATACATACCTTTTGTATGCACGAATGCATATTTTCTTGAAGGAATTTTGATATTTTGTGAGAAAGAATTTCATCAACCGCAAAGCCGGGGAAATTTGTCGGACGTTTAATATATTCATGCTTTACATATTCCCGTTCTTACATTACATGTGTGGATAAGGAAATGTGATTGAAATTTTTAAGGTTGCAATGAAGTTCCCTCTCTAGTTGCCTTTTTACCTGCTGACTTTTTATTTTTCTTATAAAAATTATAAGTAAAATAATATTTTAAAATTTTAATCCTGAAAATGTAGCAATTCACTTTAATATTTCATTGTGTCTTTCATATTTAATATTTGACATTATATTTTGTAACTAATGATTCTGCATACGATAAAGATGATGATATACGATTAGTACAATTTATTTTTCAAAGTAAATAGGTATATGGGACTGTTGCTTAAAAAAATCCTAAACCTAAACAAAATCCCTAGTGATAGTATCATGTTTATTGTTTAATATGACAATCCTATTTCTAATCATGAACGACGTAACTATAAATGAATTTGGTTGCCACCTAAAACTCAAGGAATTTTAAGATCAAAAAGAATTGATTTCTTATGTTTTTAAATGACACCATTTGAACACAAGAAATGAGGGTGGTTCTCGTTAGTAATTTTGTACATATGTTTATACTAACTAACTAAACTTCACGCCACTTCCCTAGCGGGGTAGGCAGAGAGAACCGAACGCCATATGGCACGATCCTTACACACCTCACTCGCCTCTTCAACATTCATAATCCTTTTCATACAAGCTCTACGGTTTTTATGACTCCTAACATCACCTTCTTTTAATACACGACCAATCTGGTCGTGGTAGGTGAGCCTGGGCCTTCCGCGGCTCATACATCCTTCCACTTTCGCATTGTATATCTGTTTAGTCAATCTTTCGTCATCCATTCTTTCCACATGTCCGAACCACCGGAGCATGCCTCTTCTTACCTTTACTCCGACGCTGTCCTTCAGACCAACTCTCTTTCTTACATCATCATTCCGAACGCAGTCTGTTATATGTTTATAATTTTTTACTATTTGTTTTAGTTATTAATATAAAAATTCTATTAAAAAGTTTCACATTCGATAAATTGCTCTGTATTCAATATAGTGATAACGAGCGAGAATGCACAACCGTGGACCGGTGCTGTTATTTCTAATTAATGTTATTCAAAGTTATGTACGCATAAAAGCGTGTGGCTTAACTTTACTCGCCCTGGTAATTAAACTACTAACTAATACAGCAATTAACTTAATCTCACATTATTGTATGTAGCTGTCTGTGTATGTATTTAAGGGCTGCAGTATGGGGCTACTTCTTTGAATTCCTTTTTCGTTTGTTCTATATGCGGGCTGGAGATTTTAATCGGAGAGTAGTATTTAAAATTTTGTAATGTAGCTGAAAACTATGAAATTGCTTAGATATACAAGGCCAGGTGGTAAATTAATTTTAGAAGTGTTTATTATTAATAAGAATATGTTTTTAAGGCCACAGCGATTGATTTAGCGTTTTTTTGTAAGGTCATAGAATTGGTTAAAATTTGTGTCACGCTAAGAAGGTACTGAATGATATTAATAGCGTAGTAAGATGTGCATATTAGGGTTTGCAATACAGCGGCATGTTTTGCTCGATCTAAAAAAATGCTGGAACTACCAAGGATTGCTTGATTCAGCATTCAAATATCTAGTAGGGATTGAAATCCAGCTACATAGGCAAGGTGGCTAAAAAATTCTGTTTAGTCGGTCAGTTAGAATATAAAAAAAATATTGAACACGTATTTTTTTTATTTATTTGTCAAGCAAACATTGACGAAGATACAATGCATTCAAGTTGCACGTGATGTCACACTTTCGTAATTTTTTTACTAAATAGAGACGTCGCAAGCCTCCACTCCAAATCTTTAATAAATATAAATATCAGACTACATCACATACATTGATCTGACTCCGAGGTAAGTAGCCTAAGCACTTGTGTTACGGATATCAGAAACAACAGTGGTATTACAAATATATACTTAAATATTAGATATTAACACCCAGACACAGAACAAACACAAGTACTCATCACACGAATGTTTGTCCTGGGTGGGGATCGAACCCACAAATCTTGGCGCATGGGGCAGGGTTACTACCGAATGCGCCATCGAGCTTGTCATTGCATTTGATGCTCTTTATATTTGTGATTTTTTGTTAATTTGATAAAGATCTGAGAAAAATATGTGTCTAGTATTTTTGTATAATCTAATTGACAGTTTAAATATAGTTATAGTTTTTTTTAATGCAGTCATATATAGCACAGCTAAATTTGTGCTGGGCCTAGTTAGATTACTGGATTTAGCGATGCAATCCCTAGTGCCTATAGTACCTACTTGTTAGAACTGTTATTTCTCATCTCATTTATAAGTCCTTTACTGTATACATATTCTCAAATAACGTTAGTATACTAAGAACTGTCTGAATATTTATGAGCACAACGAAGTTGATAAAAACAATAAAGGGAAAGTTCAGAAGAAATTGGCATTCGGCAAATATGAAGCTTCAAAAACGGATTCGCGAAGAACCGTAACTTCTAAGCATTTGGCATCACACCAAATCGTCGATATATTTATTTAAACAAGTGTTCAACTTCTTTACTGATTTCGTAAAGAGTTTTTTTAGATCTCGTGTTCAGGTATAAGTATTTGCATAAGTTTTTAAACGACTGCCTCGTACTGCACGCACGCGTTGTTTACACACACGAAAAATTATACCTTTTTATATAAATTTAATTTTACAAAGGTACTAAATATAATTATACAAAGCTTTTCTCTTTTTATATGGATATAAGTACCCTAAAAGTTCGAGATATATCTATATAGAGGTCTAAATAAAGCAAACTTTGGGCCTGTAATGTACTATAGACATTTGCAATACAAAGGTATCACAACTGCATTGTTGATTAAGCAAGGTTAAGTACCTACCAGGAATAGGGGATGACTGCATTAATAAACTATAATTCTTTTTAGCCCGTCAGTTAGATTATACAAAATAAATATACTAGACACATTTTTTTCGCTTTATTAAATTAACAAAAAATCACAAAGATAAAAAGCATAAAAGTTTTGAAGTGGGGGCTTGCGACGTCACTTTTTAGTAAAAATTCTACGATTGTGTGACGTCATGCGCGACATAAATGCATTGTATCTTCGTCAATGTTTGTTTGACAAATAAAAAAAAAAGTGTTCAATATTTTCTTTATATCTAACTGACGGACTAAACAGATTTCTTTTGTTATCTTGCCTATTCTCGAGCCAAATATAGCATTACGCTTAAATACTGCTACTTTAATTCGATCTTTTGTGAAAAAGATAGTAATTTCCGCAAATAATTTCTTTTCCAGTTCGAATAAAAACGTGTCGTCGCGTCGTCGCGTCGTTTCATCTCGATTTGTATCTATATTTGTAAGCACCCAACAGCTTACGAAGATTAATCTACTCAAATTGACGTAACAATAGGCCAAAAGCCCAAGCATGCGGGCTGGCGAATCATAATTTCGTGTTATTTTGGGAAACATTTTTCCGTTTACCGAACAGAAGGCTTCAGGCATGAGGGAGAAATTTAATTTGGGCCACCCGGGAGCTACCTACTTGTTGGAGTTATATATTACGAGGCCGAAGGAAACCTTGTTAAAAATCATCGTTAAATGTTATTCTTTGCATATCCACTTATATTAAGCTGTCGGGTTCAAACCCAAATATGTACCGTTGGAAGATCAAAAATCTGAGTATAGATTTATATACAGGAGAACCAAGATATTAGAGATTGACTCGCATGCCTAAGGAGACCACAAAAACTCTTGAGTTAAATTCGATTTTATTTTATTTATTTCCTTATCTTACCTAGAAAATCCTGTGATATAACAAAATACGTAAAGGTTATGGTCAAAATAATTCGTTTGACTAGAGGGCAGATGGGAATAAAATTGGGCATTTGGTAAGAGACCCCTGGTTCTTATATCTATCTATAACAATAACTAACCTGAGCAGTTATATCTGTATATATAATACTTAGGTGGATTCGAGTTAATAAAGATAAATTTTTGTGCATTCTTTGGGCATACATTCTCTGGCGATGTAACGATCTAATTAAAGTAAGATACCAATCGCTGTATTCATTAGTTTTGATGATTGAAGAATTGTGTTTGAAGCCCACTCGATTCGAATTCTGCTTTAAATGATGTATATGTATGTACATACTTCACGCCAATTCCAGCAGGGTAGGCAGAGAGAACCGAACGCTATGAAAAATCCACTACCTAGTATTCATTCATGTAACTTCGAGGAATAGAATCAGAGTGCTAGTCGGAACAATTAATTTATGTATTTAAATTAATAGACCGGAAAGGAATCTTCGCCAAGATAATAACATTTCTTCCCGGTGTATTTACAAGAATGCTTTTATTTACTTAATAAAGAAAATGAAGTTGATTAAGATGGTAAGAGCTTGGTTCTTGAGGCATTCTTGGAAACCGTCAATTTGCTTCCTACTCAGAATCAAATTTCATCTCGTAGGTACATATATAAAGTATTTTGGCTTTATTTTGTATATTCCATAGCGTAAAAATATGCAAAAAAAAAAAAACTACTGAATTGATTTTATTAAACATAAGAGTTTCAAAAATATTATAAATTATTTATTTTTATTTATAAGATAAAATCATTTTACCTTTTATTCTAAAGGTGAAATTATATTGTTGTTTGTATGTACATCCTTGGTTTAATTTGTTATTTTTCCCGTCAAACGATTACGAAGGTCAAATGGCAGTTACATTAATATACTACACTAGACTATGGTCCAATTGGAACCCGTTCCAATTCGCTTGAACCATAGCGCTAGAAAGAAGAAAGTTGGAATAAAAATAGCAATATAAACAAAGTGTTAATCTCAAAATAAACCGTTGAAAGGGCTTGCCTTAATTGGTTTGTGTTTGGACACGCCCAATTAGCTGGACTCTTGTAATCCGATACTTCCCCTTTAGCAGAATCCCACTTTTCACAGGATACTATTTTCGTTGAGTACATTGTGGGTGGAAGGCTCAAACTTGAGTGAACTTTTATTTATTTATCTGTTTATCAGAATATCTCTTTTTCTTCATGTCAATCGCTTACTTATAAAATTTATTTTGTAGATAGAATTCAACGTGGCGCCTTCGCCCACATGAAATTCTATATGTTATTGGATTCTGTTCTAAAATTAAACGTGCCAAATCTTATTTTATCCGTGATTTAGATTGTAATTCTTCTCAAAATCGAGAGTCAATAAAAAAAAAGATCAAAAATATTTGAAAACATTCGGAAACACTTTCAAAGAAAACAAAAAACACGCTCGCAGATTTTTCACGCTCGAAAAGGAGTTGAAAAGCAGACCGTCACTTGCAACACGAAGGCAGTTTGCGCTGACGATTTACGCTACACATTTCAATCGGATTCCCATATCGTATTGTGGCCTACACCCGTATAAATACAAATAAAAGGTCGTATCTGAGGATAGTATAGTTATCAATTTGACAATAAAATACAGTTATAAAGTGTGGAGAAAGTAACTTATGTTAACTGAATGTGTACGGACACGCGCCGCATCCGCCAGGTAAAAGACCTGGGCACTTGATTAATGTTTTTAAATCGAAGACCTGTTTCAATATAACTAGAGTTTTATCTGCAGCTTGGCGGTGAGGAAAAGCATCCTAATAAAACCAGGAGCTAATAATGTTTAAACTTTTGTTTGGTTTCTTGATAGAGTTACGAAGATCGATTCAGTATAATATTAGACTCATTAAAGAGATCATAATTTAAACGAAACGATCGCCCATTAGGAATTTGACATAACGCTAGGAAGATGATGGTTGTAAGGAAATGATTCCTAACTTTTCTAAATGTGGAGTAATTTCAATTTATCTGTAGTATCAATAAAATATTTTTTTACATTTCTCGCTAGAAAAGAAAAAGTTCAGGAGGGTTCTGCCTTGACATTTATTCGACAGATTAGTGGACGACAAACGAGTGGATTTTCTGCAGACTTGTTAGCAAACTAGTTATTCTACATCCCCGAAATAATACCTAACAGACGACGCTTACCCAACGTCCTAATTAAAGCATAAAACAACTACTATTTAACAAGGTGGACTAAGCAAAGTTCCCTGGCCACTAGTTGCAGAATTATAGATAAAGAGAGCGTCTGATGAAAGGAATTACGTCCCCGAGGTAGTTAGCGCGAGTGCAGGAGAGGCTATTAAACTATCAGTTGGCCGTCACGCGCTATCGCCCGCTGCAGGGATCTTAGAAGCTTATTAGAGGCATGGCCTCACTTGCAGCGATTACAAGTGTAACTATCGTATACTTAGATATTTACAACTATAAGGATTATAGATAGTTGATAGTTTACACTCTTCCCTGAGGATCAGCAATATCCGCGCGCATCTCTCAGATTCGGCCAGAAAGACAAGATCGTCGAAGTGGCCATGGGAGGTGGTGGGCTTGTCCCTATCTTCCCTGAGGAGGTTAGCGTGCATGTAGACGGCGAGACTATTATACTACCAGTTTGCTGTCACTCGTCGTAAATATATCGCACAAAATCATTTTGGAGTAAGGTTTTATATGCAGTACCTACTTACGACTTTTATGAATATACGGGATATACTATAGTGACCTCAAGGTGTTAGCGCGCAAGTGCAGTAGAGGCTATTAAATTGTCAGTTGGCCGTCACGCGCTATCGTCCGCTAAAGAGATCTAAGAAGCTTATTAGAGGCATGGGCTCACTTGCAGCCATAACAAGTTATAGTATAAGTATTACGAAAGTGAATAGGTTTAAATAAAATATTTACGACTTAATTGACTTTACGCAATATACCATCGCGTCCTAAAATTAGCGCGCAAGAGGAAGAGAGGCTATAAAACAATCAGTTGGCCAACACGCGGTTTCGCCCGCTACAGGGATCTAAGAAGCTTATTAGAGGCATGGCCTCACTTGCAGAGACAACAAATCATAGTGTTGTAGGTTTGGGTATTGCGAGTCTACTGGTGATATATAGATATAGCGATATACCGACCGTGTAGGAATTCACTGAAGATTGTTATTAATGCGCATGTGGCCCTCCACATGCTCACATCAGATTATTATAAAATATCAGTTGTTTGTCACTAGTCGTAAAGAAATAACACAAAATCGTTTATGAGTAGGGTTTTTATGTGCAGTAATGATTGAATGAATACGGACTTTTATCACATTATGGGATATACTAAGCGTATTCAAGGTAGTTAGCGCGCAAGTGCTATTAAACTATCAGTTGATAGTCACGCGCATCTCCAGGGATCTTACAAGTTTATTAGAAGCGCGGCTTCAGTTGGTGCGACAACAAATACAGCTCTAGGTATAAGTATCGCAAGACGGATCTAAGTTCTACGTTTATGTCGTGTACTATCAAGTTTCCTAAACTTATATAGACTTACTCAATAATTTGTGTTATGCATATTGAGAGAGAGTTTATATGAGCAAGTATGGCATTCTTTAAACTCATAGATCTTTTTAATGTTTGTAGTGAAATATTATTTAACTTCCGTAAATTCGACATGTAAAACAAGTTTTACAAAGACTAATTCACGAAATTCCTGTCTAACGAAGCTGCAAAAACGCTAAGAACGCATAAAAGCTACATTGTAATCATTCACAGCTATTTAGATGAAAGGACGGCAAAGAGAATAAATCCCGGAACACAAACGAATGGGATGTCGAAATCAAAATCGTTTTATTTCCGCCACTCGCGGGGGAATTTGTCCCTTCCACCTCGGTAATAAATAAGTAGCCACTTGTTCTCTGTTGTTTTTTTGAGCCGGTGTCGAGTTTGAGGTATTTCTGCCGGAAATTATTTGGGTCACCCGATTTGTTTGTTCAGAGATGTGAGATAATGCCATGAGCAGTATTACTTGGTTACGTACGAGAGCATCTTGAATAGTTTCTGTATATTTTCTTTAGTGTGGTCCATTGTTAAATATACAAGTATTGTTGCTGCTTAACCGTATGTCAGTTTATTATAAAGCCTGGTATAATAATCGCAATCAACTATTTAGGAAATATTTTCCTATCAGATTTTTTTAGACCCAGCCAACTGTCCCATGTTGGTCTGGGACTTAAAAAGAATATGCCAACTGTGGTTCTTGCCTAGCATGTCGTAAAAGGCGACTAATGGTATATCGGGTTTTGGGTGATAGCCGCTTGTCACTGCTTTTTCACAATTTTCTATCTAACCCAGCCCGGCTTTATTTTTTGCTGAATGTGGTTGAAGGGGCATGCTGCCCCTTTGACTCTGCCTACCTCGTCGGGGATTATGTGCGTGATGTTATATGTATAGATTTTTTTCCCATTAAATACCTACACAACTTTATATATTTAAATTCTGCGTGTGACTCAGTACAACAAGGCCGACACGTCAAGCTATGTTATAATGTAATTCATAATGCATATTTTGTTTAATCCCGTTAGGTAGAATCATATCACTTTAAACTGTTTTTGACGATTTATAAGTGTTTCTTTGAAACCTATATAAATAAAGAATATTTTGACTTTGACTTTGACTTTGAGTGTAATTCCTAATAAAAAAAATCTATCCTAAAAAAGAGCCCGGAACAGAATAAGATTTGGTCGCGACATGGCATGTCATCGGCCTTTTTCAATAGTTGGTACCGAGTGAGTCTTCTATAAGCGTCCGATATTCTGTGCGATTTGGCACGTTTTGTGGGACACTATGGGAGGGTCAGCATTCCATCCCAGTCCTTGATAGTGCGGTTAGGGGTAATTGAAACTAGGCCCTCGAGATTGAGTTCAGCGGTCTTTACAAAATTGCTTTTGTGGTTACACTTAGGAGGCAAAATTGAAAAATATTGTACATTTTACCGTCAACTTCAACGCAACGCAAACGACTTAATAGCATTACAACAGGCCAAATCTATACTTACAAATATTATAAAGCTGAAGAGTTTGTTTGTTTGTTTGAACGCGCTAATCTCAGAAACTACTGGTCCGTTTTGAAAAATTCTTTCAGTGTTAGATAGCCCATTTATCGAGGAAGACCATAGACTATTTATAGAAGACTATAACATTAACCATAAACGTGGGTAAAACTGTGGGCACAGCTAGTTTATAAATAAGATATTTTTCACGTAAACACAATTACCATTAATCCCATTCTGGTCTGAGTTTCCTCAGATTCCGATGGTATTGTCTATGTCACAAAGAGTGATTAACGGTGTATGGGTATTCGTTTCGTGATTATGTAGGCGATGAGACAGCCAAATAAATTTGATGTTTTGGTTAAATGCAGTTTAAAGAGCCTTAAAGTTCTTAAGGCCCTGTCTACCCCTTTAGGGATCGCGTTCGTGATAATGTATGTATATATTTACATTCACGTTTCCGTCGTTATTAACTTTTTTTTCTCTGTATTAATACTTACAATAGCTTAATTTTATTTTCATCGCAGACTAGGATCTTTAATTAAGCAGACCCCCACTATGAAAGGAACCTAACTCTAGAAATAAGATAGATTGCTTGAAGCTAAGATTTATTGACTGTCAATGAATAATTTAGTGACTGAATAATCCAAACCAGTTTAATTTAACTATTTCGTAGGTAAGTATAATTCAAATACTACTAAACTGCTATTATACCTATCTTGGGAAACCAGACAATTTTGGATTATGGTTACACATCCATAATTGTTTGAATGAGCAGGTGGTATTAAATAAAATGAAATACGCACATAGATTTAAAAATCATAGGTTTAGAACCAGCACCCTTGGTTTAGAGGCGCGTGGCCTCACCTTTAAAATGATATCTTCAAATAGGAAAATAATTAATAATGGCTACTAATACTAGACTAAGAGCTCTCAACGTGCAGTGGTCCCATAAATCTAGGAGACTAAATTACAATTCCTCCGTGTAACGATGATTTATAATAAAAACCTTGGCCATCGTGTAATTGGTTGTGGGTGCCTTCAGTTAATTGGCACTAGTGCTGCCGAACTATCGATAGTTCACCTCAAAAATCGTTAAGGATATCGGCAGCAACATCGATAAATATGAGCACGAGTCAGTTAGAGCACTTTTAGAGCTGGAATAGTGGCAATATTATAAATATTGCGGATAATGTCAAGTTTGAAAGTATTGAAGTCTATGTACATGTAATATGATACTAAACGATTAAATTTAAGTGATGTCGACGATATTGATATCTATGCATAGTACTGATAGTATTGCCGTTAATATCTGCGTGTCGACATGTTTTCGCTCAGAGACACCCTGAATGGCGTATGAGACATAGATGGACGGACACTGCAAATAAAAGTTGGGTTAACCAGATAAGCACAAGGATAGGACTCTTTCCAAGAAAAACACCATAATGTGTTGCACCGTATAAGTAAAGGATAAGAAGCTCGGGCAAAGAGCTAAAGCGAGCAATTCCAAAACCGCACTACAAAATTGGAGATATATTGAATGCTATAAACAAGAATGCAAAAACAGATATTGGTGTCGGTTCTGGGTGGTCATTGATTATAATTTCCATAGCATAATTGCTTAAGCATAGGTACTTTGTCTGAATTCATTGAATCACATCAACGGATGTATGTAGGTATCGATAGTTTATGTAAAAATAAATTACAAGACAATACCAGTCTGATTTTATTTCTACGGAAACTATCGATAGTGTTCCATGGGAATGCAACACTAAACGAAGCCTGATTTATCAGCGATGCAACTGTGAAAGACTCGTTACCGTTAATGGCTTTTTACTGGTGATGAAAATTGGCTTGCGATTCATGATACCGCAAATTAAAGCTTGTTTTACAAACGCTATTGTCACTGAACGAGCATAAAAATGACTCACCTTATTTATCACTTGAATTATCTTTTGATAGCTGCATTGTATATGAGAGGCAATATTTTAATGATTGTTCTGAACTAAAATTTATTGGCCACCCAAAACCAAAAATTAAAAGCACGGAAAATATGTACACTTTTTAAAGTTGTCATACGTAGGTATATTAAAAAGAGAAGCCAATAATAATTTAGATTATTTAAAGCGCGTATACGTTAAAAGACCTTCTATGTACGCACATAACATCACGACCGTAATCCCCGAAGAGGCAGGCAGAGTTAAAAGGGGCAGGAATTCCTTTAACCACATTAAGCCAAATATAAAATTGGGCTGGGTTAGATGGAAATGCTATTGTGAAAAAGTAGTGACAAGTGGCTAGTTCGACGCCTGCACAATCACACATCCAAAACCTGACAGACCATTAGTCGCCTTTTACGATATGCTAGGCAAGGAACAAAGTTGGTACATTATTGTTAATTCCCAGACCTGTATAGGACATGACATCCTATGTACATATTTATAAGAATTATTTCAGATGCATGTATTTTACTCTATAATCAATAGGCTATATTTTCATATGTCTATGAATAAAGATACATTACTAGCTTCTGCCACGGCTTCGCTCGAGTGGTACATCGATAAAACTCGCGTGTGTTATTCAGATGTATGAGCTATATTATCGTAAAGTTTCATTTAAATCCATACATACGTCCATTCAAACAAATTTCACATTTATAAAATTAGATAGTATAAGATAGACCGGGAAAAAATCATTAACTACAGAGTGTTAAGTTATCAAAGTTAAAAGATATCATGGAACTTCGGACCCTCATTAATGGGTTTCGAAGTGGAAATAATAAATAGTTCGCAATAAAAAATGAAAGAATGTAAATTAAACAAGGCGCCGCCAAGTTCCCCAGTCCGACCAAATCGATAATACTTAGATGTCGAACTTTAAAACTCCGTTTATTAAACCAGGAAGCTTTGAAGTGGACCACAATTTAAATCCGTTCCCTTAATGTTTTTTTCTCGTTTTGCTTTTGAATGCCACTGTCGTTAGAAATGTTACGGATATACTTTACTTTAGTATTTTCGAAGTGTAGACACAATTAAAGCACATCTCTGAGGTACTGAAACCAATGGAGATGGCATACCTACGAAAAAATTAAGTCATATTTTTAATAAGAAACAATAATGGCGCCTTTGCGTAGTGTCATTCCACTATAATTATTTACATACTCTATGTCTCTGACGAATTTATTTATGACGATTTTCTGAATGTTATAAGTTAGATTAAGTTATAATCACAAATCTTATCAATATTGGCACAAAACACTGCAAATTCCACTGACATTGACAACTTACAGTATTAAAACCAAAATGGTAAACCGGCTTCAATTAAGCATTTCTATGACGTCACTTGATGATGTTACCGAAAATAGTTCTGGGAAATATATTGTAGTCTCTTTTTATGTGCAGTATTGTAGGCTTGTTAAAATGAAATAGATAGACTCCAGACTGACACACCAATTCCCTAGTTCCAAACTAAGCTGTAAGCTTGTCATATGGATATTAGGTGGACGGATAGAGATACTTAAATACGTTAATAAATATCCATGACTCGAGTACAAATGTCCATGTTCATCACACGAAACATTTGCCCCTAGCGGGATTTGAACCCGTGACATTCGGTTTCATGGCCAGGGTCTCTGACCACTCGACCAACTTGAAAAAGACCACTTGCCTGTCAAAAAATATTCAAGGAGCTTACTACTCCTTCTACGTATGTAACGTAACAGTTAAAATTGACATTTCCATCGATTCTTCTTTTGAAATCGTTTAAAGAGCCATAAGGGCTTTGAAGAATACAAGTTAAGGACTTAAACTTGTTTAAGTGATGGGGGCCATAAAATGTGCCAATATGGGTCACCATTGGCCACCAATTTCCATAGGCCCTAATTCTATATTTCGCTGACATAGACTAGTATAAACACATAGACCCCTGGAGGTTGATAAAACACACTTTGGGAACCGTTGAACTAAACCCTTTCTCGGTAATAGTTTGTTCACTTTGATAAACTTCAAAATATTCCATCAAAGTGACAGATTCGCAGCGTTCACCCAAACCGAGGACGGCACTTGATTGCAAATTTAATTATTGCCTTCGATTAATTGATAAAGTTTCGCTACGTTTGCGAAGAAGATAAATTTATATCGATTTTGCGAGCGTCGGATTTTTATCTTGTATCAACTTCCTAGCACCTAGACCCTAGGAAGTTGATAATAGGTTTCAATTGCTTCATATCATTGTAAAGGACACATTTACATATATATATTTTGTAGGTACCTACTTAAAAACAAAAACTACTATGTCAAATACTAATAAATTAGATAACTGAGTCTAATACGCTATATTTTAAGAGTAAAGGATAAAAGATTATGGTAGAAACTATTTAGGAAGCTTTTTTTTTATTTTTTTTTACCTTAATACCACCATACCTGTGTCTGTATTTTAAGGCATAAATTTACATATCTAAGGCTTATTCATATTTCATAAACGTCTATTCATTAGTAAACCAGAACACTTCAAAAGATTGAAGTCAAATGTCAAAATTAATAACCTCAACGACTTCAATATGGAGCGATTCGATTTATAAAAGCAATCACTGCGTATTTTGTTTGTTGAATATTAATCCTTAGAGACGTTCACTCGAACAAAATTGTCTTCGCTCTCTTTAGCGTCCATAGAAATTGTTTTATAAAATGAAATTTATGTTGGTCGCTTACGTTTATTAAGTCTGCAATCACGTATTTATTGATAATATGGACTCCTGAGGCTGGCTTGCTGAGCATTACTTTTAAAAGCGCCATTTCAGTTAAGAGGTGATTACGACGCGGTGGAAAATACACACGTTCGAGGTATTTTTAATATCGAGAGAGGAAACGTTGGTAATATTGAAAGGCTTAGTGAGATGATGACCCGACTTAGTGCTTTTCAATTAATTAGTTAATTAAATAAATAAATATAAATATAAATATCCGACTACATCACATACATTGATGTGACTCCGAGGTAAGTAGCTTAAGCACTTGTGTTACGGATATCAGAATCAACAGTGGTATTACAAATATATACTTAAATATTGGATATTAACACCCAGACACAGAACAAACACAAGTATTCATCATACGAATGTTTGTCCTAGGTGGGAATCGAACCCACAACTCTTGGCGCATGGGGCAGGGCCACTACCGAATGCGCCATCGAGCCAGTTAATTATGGCGTTGCAGTTTATTAATCTGTGTAATGTTAGCGATTGAGGCCCCTAGTGATTTAATCGCATGGGGCCCTTCTTAGTCTAAGCAGTGTCGGTTTTGAAAGGTAGGACCCCTTTATGTTGATAAATAACAGAATAGGGTTAGCGTTTTGTCTGCTCTATCATTATTGCTATTGGCTCAACGACCAAGAACCTTTGTTTCATATTCACAGCGAATATGAAACAAAGAATGTCAACGTGAGGAAAACGACCGCGCTGCGGGTCAGCGCCTTAAGAGCGTCAGCTCGCGTGCGGATTTAAATTTGAATTTGAATAATGTTTGTGCCTATAGTAGGTAAGTATCTACAAGACGTCCCAATGGTCAAAGTTAATGAAATGATAAGATGTGCACTCGTCTTCAAAGTTTGAATTTGCTGCCCTCTAAAATTGCCGCTCGGGGCATGGGCCCCGGCTTGCCCCCCCCCTAGATTCGGACCTGTATTCACTATCACCACACCAACATCAAGTAGTATTTTAAATGTGGTCGTGAGGAAAGCAAATGCAAGCATAAAATTAATAATGGATGCATAATGACCTTGACAATTTATCAGGAGAATTGAAGGCAATGATGGTAAGGCGCCATTCGCTTGTAATCAACTGCTTGCACTATCTCAAATAATAGCTACAAGCGTACTTCGACTCGAAATAATCAAAATCTCCCGAAGGCAATGCGGAACCCAACTGAGTAGTGAACATGATAGTGGAATATTAAATATGCGAATTATGCAAGACATAAAATATAGGACATAAAGTAGCTGAGCGATTTTAACCGTTACTCCTAGGGATATAAGAGCATATATGTTGAGTTACTTTGTTGCCGACCATACATTAGAGTGTTATAAACTTTATTGTAGCAAGCAGACTATAATATACCAGTAAAACAAACTTTATGAACGTGTGTAATGAAAATTCGCTACATTGGAAAACCAACACACAAAATTGTTATCGTATTTTCTTAATTTGCTCTTTATATTACTAATATTTTTTGTGTACTTAAAAAACAACTTTATTTTGTGGTTTCATTAAGGTTTATTTATTTGATTTGACTTGTTTTTTCGAAGTTTCTACAGGAATAAAAAGGAACTCCTTTTAAGTAATGTCAAACCTTAGCAACGATTTTCAGTTATTTGTTATTAATATAATCAGATAAGATATTACACCTTAGTGAAAGATACTAAGAGCGGTATAAAGAGATGTTCATATAACAATTGTATGGGTGAGAATGTCGCAACATAGCCACTTCGAATATTTTAAAGTCTTGGTACATTAAATATGAAAGAATCCGTGGGCGGATTTTAAAGTAGACTGTATATGCGTTGCTTATATGTGATTATCAAAGCTTTCAGAGAAATTAACAAGGGTGTAGTCACCTTAACAAGATAGTACTTAAAATTTAACACGGTTAGGGTTGACAGCCAATATGTCAACCTCTCTCTCGAGTACTTCAACAATAGCGGGAAAATGTACCTTGTGAGCTAACTTTAACGAGGAAACTAAGAATATCTTTTTGACGCATGGAAACGAATTAAGGTTCAGTAGTTTAGTCAATATACCCTTCCACTTAGGACAGGTAGGGTTCCCAAATAGATCAGAAAAATAAATAGCTGAAAATATTATCATATATTAGTACAAATGTTGCAGTGTTTGCCATTTTTATTGCTGACTGTACCTTTTCTGATTCCATCTTCAGTAATGCATTCACGTGAATAAAAATATACTTTGACGTTGTTTTCGTCATTAAACAAAAAGATGACGTTGTTTTTTGTCAACATAACAAACGGCTGACCATTTTCTTGGTTGCTTTAGATTTTCCATTTTGTAAAAATATCCGTTAGATTAATTTTATCTAATAAAAAGAGAAATGCAAAGGCATTATCATCAGGCAATTTAAGAAAGGCGAAATAGAAGTAGAAATATCAAATAATACTTGGTTACCCAATTAGTAGTTAGCTTAAGGAAAAATAAGTAATCAACTTCTCTATTACATGTTATTAAGCTAAATTGGGTCCTTATAATGCCTTCGAAAATATTGCAAATGTTAGACAGAACTAAATGTTCTCAGTAACACTTACGCGTGCTAAATATCACTTAACTGGATCGTAATAGTCACCTCTCCCATTACTTTAACACTTAAGCCCGAGTAATTTTACTCCTAAGTAAACGGTACTGAGACTCGAGGGAAAGTTGATTTTATATGTGAACATTTTCGTACGTATAAAGATAAGAAAATAATAGTTTTAGACATCTCAATCAAAAACGTTCATAATACGTATTTAATATGGTTTTTAAAATTAATCGATGTTAACAGAATATAATATTACACGACAAATAAATGAAAATATATAAGTTGTATGTACGTAGTATACCTATTATTACTCTGTGATATAAGCATAAAGGCTATAAAAGAGCGGTGGTAGCTCAATGGTTAGGACCTTATAAACGAGGCGGGTTTACACCCGAGCATGTACCTCTAGATTTTTAAAATTTACGTATTTATACCACTTGCCCGGCGGTGAGGGTGAGGGTTTTCTTTTTTTTATTTTATCTCCTTAAAAACTAAATGTTTTTTTGGGTATTTCATGCAGATTCGATATCTGAACTCAATTCAAAAGCGTACCTATCAACAGATTTCGTTTATAGTGTTTATCTTATATTAAGATGAGACTTATTTAACCAAGACGAGAGTTAATTGTAGGATTGTGAGTTATTGGATTTTACGAACGATAACCCTTGCTCTTCAAACAATAAAATGTGCTAGCGATCTTAAATTCATTTTACCTGCCACGAATGGGTTCAAAGAAATAAATATTAATATTCTGAGACAAAGGGGAGCCGTCAAATAAGTCAAAACAAGAAGGGATTTACATTATTAAGCATTGAGTTAAGGTACAGTACTTTTGAGTTTTTGATGTAGGGAATCATTGCTTTATCCCATTCACCTGTATAATAAAATAAAATATATAGTTAATATAGTTAACACTATATATATAGTTAACAAAGTTAACTATGTTTCGTACTTTTACCTTTGTACGCCTGTAACATGAGTTTAGCTTTAATAAATACTAGCTGTGCCAGCGGTGTCACCCGCGTTTATGGTTAATATTATAAAGACTATTTCCGTCATACATGATTTCTATGTAACTTTAACCATTAAGGCTGCACACGCGACAGAAGCTTAAAAAATGGAGTAACTTCTCCCGTTTTCCCAACATTTCCCTTCACTAAACTCTGCTCCTATTGATTGTAGCGTGATGAAAAGTATACTATAACTTGCCCAGGAGTATGAAGAATAATTGTACCAAGTTTCGTTGAAATCCGTCAAGTAGTTTTTGTTTCTATAAGGAACATACAGACAGACATTGTTCTGATTTCAAAGCACGTGTGTTTATTACAATCGTAGGTACCTCAAACACCCAGACCCGGACAAATACCTGTTTCACCATCAAAAGTTAGTTCCGGTGTTTAAGAAACGACCGAGCGTCTCTTGGGCAGTAGGCCCATTTAATTATTTTTGACAAAATTAAATTATTTTGGCTGGGTAGAAAATTGTGAAATAATAGTGCTAAGTGGCTTGTCGCATACACAATCACAAACCCATCACACCATTAGACGTCTTTTACGACAAACTAGATGAGGAATACAAAGTTGGCACACTATTTTCAAGACCCAGACCGGAATAATATAATAATAGGTAGGTATTTTGGTCTGGGACTTAAAAATAATGTGCCAACTGTGTTTCTTGCCTAGCATGTCGTAATTGGCGACTAATGATTTATCGGGTTGTGGGTATGTGATTGTGTAGGCGACGAGCTAGCCACTTGTACCCAGACTAGTTTTGTTTTTGGCTGAATGTGGTTAAAGGGGCCTGCTGCCCCTTTGACTGCCTACCCCTTCGGGAATTATGGGCGTGTTGTTATGTTTGTTTGTTAAGGTAAGTATTATTGTTTTAAAAGCCCGATAAATTTATCCGTAATTTTTTTCTAAGATGATTCTAATTAGGTGTTGCCATACAAGCCTTGCTTACAGCAGAAGCCGCTAAAATTTCCATAATTTTAAGCTGAAAATGGAGAGACGAATATTATTGAAAAACTTTGAACCATCAAGATAGATAAGCTTGCAACTTGGCGACGAATTCGCAGACGCAATAAACTTTATTCTCCAACATTACCCTGCCGACTGATTGATTCAAATAAAAGTCTCGTGTAATACCTACAATTGGAAAGGAAATTGACAATAAAGTCAGGTCGGTGGGTGGTTTTATGATTGCCAATTTTATGCACAGTTTGGGGAGTCAGACAAATGTCTCTTAGAGCGGAGGGTATCATTTTACAGTAAATTGACCTTCTGTTTTTTTCTAATGGCGTATGAATATGCGTCTTGTAATAAATTAATTAGGTGTCCTCGCTCCAACGTGGACTAATTTATAAATTTACATAATATTTGTTTAAATTACAGCTTTGTGAGCTTCTTTTGATGTATAAGTCATGTTAATTTAAAAGAATAATTAATACCAAATAAGAAACAAATACAAACATATTTATATTTATTACTTTTTAACGCAAAAAGTTATATATATACATACATACTAACTGTTTCGTATTTGCCGTCTGTCAGGGGTTTCATCTAAATAGAACTTAATATAACACCCAAAAGGATTATTATCCATACATCTAAAAAACTTTTAAACTTATAAAAAAAGTAGGATTTAAGATAGAGTTTTCTCTCCGTACATTATCCATTACATGGCTCATAAAACCTTTTAGCGTAGCTATGATTTTGGCACTAAACTTTGATTAGATAAGAAATAAAACACTAGATGCATTGAAATTGACCTCTACTTAATATTAAAAAAAATTACAAGCATTTAAGAAATAATCCAGGAAAAGTAGAGAGTGCCAACGAGAGGATTAAATGAATAGTACGAGTAGGTACTTTTAATTATTTTTGGTTGGCATCCAATAGTGTTTCAATTTGCTTATTTCATTGTGCTTTCTCATGTGATATCAGACATTATGTTTTCTATTTAGTATCGGCTTTAAAACATCTTCCTAGCGTCATGTCTGACTCTTAAAACAGATCCTTTTGGTCATCATTTTGGATGTATCAGTTAATAGAGCCGACTGCTATCTGACTTTTATAATCATTTATCATAGTTACACATTCATAGTTATTTTAATGTGCCGGTTTTGTCACGATGTTTAACCTTACCGCCGAGCTGGTGGTATAAATACGTACATGGATTAAAAAAATCCATAGGCTAAATCTAAACAAATTTTGGAGACGTGAAAACGTGTTCAAATTATTTTTTACATAAAAAATAGAATCAATATTTAAATTTTAAGTCGCTATGGGCAACGATGTATAAGTAAATCATATGCTTCTAACTTTAATTCTTAAAAAAGGGAGTTTGTGATATTTAATTCCAACTTAAGACCAAATAATCTTGTTTAGGTTTTGAGCTGATCTGCCTAGTTGACACCAAAGTTTAAATTAAAGACGAGAGTATACAGACAAATGGTAAGTAAAGCTTATCTTTCTTTAACTTAATTCAGAATGTCTTGCCGTGGTTTGTTTTAGTTTGTTGCTAAAGTTACGACTTAAGAGAGGAAATGACAGTGAGACGTATCCAACGCGAATTTCTTTAACGCTTCGATTTTGTTTGACAGAACTTTTATTGTGCTGTAGTGTTATACATACATATGCCCTTAATCTCATACCCATAATATCCGAAGGGGTAGGCAGAGTCAAAGGGCATTAAATAACTAATAACTGGACTGGGTAAGATGGAAAATTGAGAAAAAGTAGTGACTGTGGCTGGTTTGTTCCTTAAACAATCTCATACCCAAAACTCGATATACTTACCATTAGTCGCCTTTTACGACATGCTAGGCGAGAAACACAAATGGTACATTCTTTTTAAGTCCTAGACCAACATGGTCCATACAGACTGTAGTGTTATGATGCAGTTATTTAAGAGAGCAGTATTGGAAAATAAAGTTGCATTATTATGGTCATTCCAAAATGCTAGTTACCATTCATTTGTCTCATTACGTGTCCTCTTATCTCCTTACTTTATTGATTACTGTAAGAATATTGAATTCCCATCAGGAATTCTTTCAAATTTTTATCTTTAATTAGTACACTCGCTTTTTTTTTTATACAAGCTTTGCCAGTTAATTTTCTAATGGGAAATCTTGAAATATATCATCTAAAATTATATAAAGCCTTTAAACGTCATTATAAATAAAAAACAGAAGTAAACACATCGGCTTCACCAGCAATATATGTTGTCTTCACCGGCGCTTCCTTAGACTGCGGTTACGGCCTACCCACAAGAGTTGTTTTCGCAAAAACTTCTTCAATTGGCGTCGTTTTGAACCCTGTTTGCATTGGAGCAAATTAACTTTAGTTATTGGCGCCTGTGTCGGTGCTCATGAATTATTCACGTCATCGGGCCAAAACAGCTTTGTGTCGTGGTAAACAGCCTTTGTCGATAATGGGGGTAGGTATTTATCATATTGGAAAACTTTGCTATTACGCTAGTAGCATTGTAGAACTTGTCCCTTTGTTTGTGAAGTTCATTCATCTTGCTTATTACGTAAATGTAAATTTCATTACTGTGTATTGCAGAACGATACCTAATTGTATATTTAATTCAATTAAATATTAGTTGGTCTTTTTCTCTTTGTAATCTAAAGTTTGAAATTTTGTGAAAATGCTTGATGGAATTGTTTTTGAGAATTTGGAGAGCTAATTTCTGATTGACATTAAAATGTCTTCTTAAGAATGCCCTATAATATTAATAACATTATTTGCCTACGCAAAATTTAATGAGTATTTCATACCTATTTTATTATAAATAATAAAATTTTAAAAATTACAACGTTTCAATTATTATCTTTTTCATTATCTTGGTACTGAGTTAATAAGATTAATAAATTGAAATGGAAGAATTAGTTCTTATATTTTTTAAATATTGACTATTTATAAGCGCTATTTTGAAGTCTTTACATAGACTAAAGTTATTTTGAATTTAAATTTAAATCACGATTTGTATTAATAAGTAAACAAAAAATCAAATTCCGAATGTACTTCAGGTTATGCATAAACTTTAGCTTTAATTTAAGTTGTGCGGGAAAATATGTTGTGCACTGTTTCTTAATTGGTCGATTCCATGTTTAAAGTTTCATCGGCGGTTCATTGTCTTCCAAACAAAGAGCTCTGCACAAAGGAGTTTGAATATAATAATGTAACTTGAAATTAATACGGTGTACATACTAGATAATTGGACTTAAACAAGGATTTGTATAGCAGCATTTGCTTTGGAATGTAAAGGATTGTCTATGTTTTTTTAATGTACTGTAATTTGCATTGTATTAGGTATGAATGAATAGTCTTTTTTTTTGCTAAATTTTGTTACTCCGTGTTGTTATAACGGTCTACTGTCTCATAACTTCTTATCAGCTTATTAAAAACGTGAAAGAGTGACAAAGAAACAACTCTTACTTGTATTCGTAATATTAGTTATCTGGGCACGGACGTCCTGGGTCTTTCAATTTAGCCCAGTCACGGGACACAAAATGTAACCCTTTAGGCTGTTGATATAATTACCCTATTCTACTTTATTCAATGCGGACAGGAATCCAGGAAAATTTCCCCATGACAAAGAAAAAACAACCTACATGTTTTTTCTTCCAATTTAATTTATGAGAAATGAATCTCTTTTGACATTCACGCAGATTAATTTCATAAAACTTCGCTTAAGTAAAACAACGTTACATTGTGTCCAAAGTTTGAATATATCATTTTTCATATCATCACTGCAATGTTTTGTAATGAAGATATAAAAAGTATGGTACCTATTGAGTATTATTAGAAACTCAACAAAATAAGGCCGGAAATGTATTTCAGCAAATGAAAGTTTTTATTTATGTGTATCGAAATATAGTGTTTTGTACAAAGTTTTGCGTATAATTTGCCTTGGCCAATATAATATCTATATATTTATAGCCTATACCTTAGCCAGTATAATTACTATCCCCTTTTCCGAACTTATCAATATTGAGGTAAGTTTAGGAAAACTATACACATAAACATAAGGGGCCATCCATAAAGTACCTACGTCACACGAATTTCATGATTTTTTTATCCCCCCCGTCCTTGTCACAGCTGGTCACATTTGTGGGACTCCCCCCTCCCTAGTGTGACATCACATGTTTTGCAATTTTACATCCAGAAATTGCAAATTATTATGATATTATTAGATTTTGAAACGTGATGTCACGAAACTTAGGACCCCACCCACCCCTTGTCACACCATGTCACACATCGTAGACCCCCTCCGTCCCCCTTTACGTGTGACGTACTTTAAGGATGGCCCCTAACACCACGCCCATAATGCGCGAAGGGGTGGGCAGAGTCATGGGGCAGCCGGCCCCTTTAACCACATTCAGCTAAAAATAACACTGGGCTGGGTTAGATGGATAATTGTGAAAAAGTAGTGACAAGTAACTAGCTTGTCGCCTACACAATCACATATCCACAACCCAATATACTATTAGTCGCCTTTTACGACATGTTAGGCAAGAAACACAGTTGCCACATTATTTTTAAGTCCCAGGCCAACACAGGACAATGGGCTGGGTTAGAAGGAAAACTATACTATAATAAATAACAATTGCTCATTTATAATTTTCTTTGCCTTTGACAATTCCATTGAATTCAAAATTAAATAGATGTAGAGTTTTTTTTCAATATATTTTTTTACAAAGCATTTGCCTACTTGTGTCGTTCGTCATCCGTGTCCTTTCGACTCTTTGTCAACTGTTATGTTTACAGCATCCTGTGCTCACGACAATACAAAATGTAATTGGACTTGTTCCGGTTACGACCGTCGTAAAAATATAAATTGCGTAAGTTACTTCTACACAAATGGGCTGAGACGTAGGCGACGCCCTTCATTGGAAAATGATGGAAATTCTTTTACGATGCTTTTCTATAATAAAGGCATCTTGTTAGTTGTAATATGAAATAGCGATCAAACACAGCTAGTTTAATAGGTTTATTGCTTATAGGGCGTGTCCTAATCCATTAACTATCAACAGTGTTACGTACATCTCAATTTGACTCTCTCCCTAAATCATAATATTTAAATTCATATTGTTCATAGCTTAAAGTTTCAAATAAATATTCCCTCACTCTCAGGCAACTCACATTCTTAACTTCAAATTATCATCTTCCTATCGTTATGTCACGTGCTTAGATGGGGTCCGATTAGACCATGATCCAGGATTTAGCAAGTCTGGTAATACATTGAAGCGACTGCTGACCTGAGCTTCGAACCCTAAGATAGGGGACCCAGACAATTTTTGGACAAACATTTTAAACTTCAAATATATCCCTGTAAATATCGTGCTCTCGGTCCGGTTTATTAAGTTAAGTTTATTATAGTTTGCCAAACATCATGATATATCATATAATATAGGTATATTTCACTAGCTGTCCCGGCGCACTTCGTTGCGCCACGTTCTCGGATTTTCATTTATTATTTTCCTCGCAATGTTTCCATATTTTCTTACCGTACAAACCTTCCCAGTAGTATCACATATATTTTAAAACTTAAATCATTCAAATCGGTCCGGCCGTTCTGCAATTTTAGCGAGACTAACGAACAGCAATTCATTTTTATATATAAGTTTTTGTGCAGTACAAACATACTCAGATGATTGTAACTGGTATTTTTCGATATTTTAAGACTGAATTTTCAAATATTCTAAAATGTTACAATAAAAATATCTCCGCCGTGCATTGTATAAAAAAATGTATATGAGTATAATAATATGTGACAATGTTTTAATAACTAAAAGCGTCATTAAGACATCGAGTTTAAACCGTGAAAAGTGACAGAATTTCATTTGGAAGTAGGCATTTTTCTTTCTCTTATAAAGGGAAGTTTTCTCGTTAAAATATACATTTTATTATAGCTAGCACCCCTGTATTCGCGGTTTGTTCGTAGGGAGGCCAAGTTCGGTCGGTTGTAATGTTAATTCAAATATCTTAATACCTTTTTGGGGTTTTGTAAATCCGACGAGAAAATTCATATAAAGTTGCTCGGCAAATCTAAAATGTTTGTTGCTGACGTTCCTTATGTTGCATACGGTCCGATTCCGATTTAGAGGATGCATACGGTCTTCTGTTTGTTAGTGACAGCTTATTAAGACACACGACAGTGAGCCCGGCCAAGTTTGAAGATAAAGCTGGTAGACATATATTGTATACAGAGTCGTTTATATAAAATCAATTGTTTTACATACTAACTTATCTCAATTTTCAGTCGCATATTTTGGCTTAAAGAAAGAGAAAGGAACTGATATCTGTAGGTATTAAAAATAAAATTGTCGAGACAGGAGAAAAATAACATGATTTGTCCTTGGAGGTTCTGATATAAAACTTGGCATCTTTCCCTATTCTACGAATTTGATGTTTTGTTGATGGACTAAATATACAAGAATACCTCAAATAAAACTTGAAAGAGAAAAAGGTTTGGTTATCATTAAAAAGAATTTAACGAAAAATAAAACTTAACATCCCGACACAAAAAAAAAACATCTTCTACACGAGTGGAATTGTGAAATTGATTACGCACGAGAAAACTGAAAGTGCCGAATCCAGAATTGCCAGCCCAAGAAAACAAGTTAAATCTGCATAAAAATAAGCGTTGGCTGTCCCAGTCCGTTATCTAATTTTAGCGAGAGCTGTGGGCCATTTAATTTGGAGGCTTTGTCAGTCAGCCCTGTTGCCAGTGTAATATTACATTCCGGTAGTCTTCGTGTAAGAGCGTAGGTACCTCAGAGCTTAGCGGTGTCGTGCATTGAGTACATGCTAATGTACGGCACCTCTATGAAGTAGTTATTCAAGCTTAGGGGAATCGTAGGATGTTTTGTATTTCCTCACAATAGGGCTAATAGACAAACACGTAGGAAGTATACTGCTCTGCTGTATACAGTTGTGCATGATAAAGGAGATTATAATAATAACAATGACGATGACAAAGATAATGAGGACGAAGACGATGATCATACTAACGAATATGATGATGACAAATTAAATATATATTACACATTTTTTTCCTATTTTTTTTTTCAATAACGCCTGATTTACCTAACTACGTCTCACAGGTAATAATAAAGAAAGATTTAATTTTCAGCTAATATGTCAAAAAAGAAAAATGGATACCTTTCAGCAACATTACTCATCACATCAACACATCTCATATCAACATAGTTGTATAAGTAAGGAAAAAAAATCTAAATATATACAGAACTGTATTTGAATCCTCCATTGTTGACAAAGGTGACATATAAATTTAATCGACATGACTAGTGTTATTACTTTGGTAGCCACACACCTGTGACTTTATTAGTAGTCAATCATTCCATATGATGTACTGATTACCTCATCATACAAGCGTATCAAAATCTCTATGATCTACGAAATTAATGAGCTGATATTGCTCCCAATTTCTGGCCGTAGATGGATATTAATTTCAGGAGTAAAGGCGAAGGTATTTAGACCAGGTGGTGTCTGAAGCAGCTATGTAATATCTGCTAGATTACAAATGCCTTGATGTTTAATAATTGAAATTACGACGAGCCAGCGAAGGCATTAGCTTTATTTATGTTAGAGGAAAAGACAAAGATATTCTATCAATAAGAATGCTGGGAGAGCGGATCGCTCAGTGGATAAGGGCGAGTGGTTTATATACGAGGGTCGGTTCAATTCCGATCTTTACATTTTCGTAAATACAGGCCTAGATTTATTTTCGATAAGGAAAAAATAAACTGAAGGAAATATTAGGAAACGCAATTATAAAAAATAATTTCATACTGATTCAAATAAATAATTGTGGCGATAATTAAAATACGTTTTTATCTGTTATTTATTGCGATCCCTAAAGGGGAAGCCAGAGTATCAAGAAGCACTGTGCTCTTAAAACTATTTGATCAAAAATAATATTAAGTGGAGTTAGACGTAAAATTGTGTAAAAGTAGTGGTCTGCTCGTTGCCTACATAATGGTAAAGCCAAAAATTATACAAAATCGAGGAAATCTATGCCGTTCAAATGTAATCATCACATAATAACCTTGCAACGTATACATTTTATGTACACGCTAGAACCAGGCTAATAGGACGTCCAGCTACATACATTATTACAGATATGTAGGTTCACTGCGTTACAGCTTTCCCCACTGCGGAAATTGAATTAGGATCCATTTGATGGGCTGCTGCGGGTAGGGCGTTATGAATTAATACGTGTAATGTACTTTAAACTTAGACGTGGGCGACATAGCAAAAAATTTTGTGTTACCACAGTAAATTGGTGACTAAGCCTCAAATTGTCAATTGGCTCAAAATTGCGCTCTGCAGCAAAATGTAACTCGCCTAGAGAGTAAGGTGGCAAGCACAAAACATTTTGAATTCTTTAAAAAAGGGGAATGCGTAATATTATGCAGTAGTGAGTTGACAGACAGTGCAATTAGGGATTGCAATGCTGGATCGAGCAACGTAGCTGGGCCCAGCACAATTTTAGCAGTGCTGGATTCAGCGACATGAGCGGGTTCAGTGCCGCTGCATTTCAACCATAACTGGAGATTGGAATGCTGGATCAAGCAATTCAGCTTGGTCCAGCACAATTTTAGCTCTCCTGGATCCGGCTTCATGTGCTGAATCCAGCAAAAAAAATGGCAGTGGATTGCAATCCCTAAGTGCAATGTATCGACTTGGCACCACCGTGTGGAGCTATGCAATATAACATAATGTTCATTTAAACTATTTTAAACCTTAATACATGACATTTTTGATCTGGATAACAATATTAATATGTATTGGTGTGAAAACAAGCAATATAATATAAAGACTTGTGAGTCCTGGAAATAGAAGACAAACAAAACATCGACATCAAATTAGTTGCTGAGGCCTAATAGCCAAAAGTTCTTCAAAATTCGTCTATCGTACATTTACTAGTAATGTCAGTGTCTGTTTCAAATCGGATTGCTCGGATCTCGCAAAACGGGAGTAGTTTCAGAGCCTCGAAATGTCCGAAAAAAGGAAAAGAAATGGTCCCTAACGATAGAAGGCTCCTATGATAGGCCGAAATTCACTTGGGCTCATAAAGTTACAGATTTGTGTTCGAAACGACACAGCGGAGGGTCTTTTGCTGTTTATATTTTAACAATGTTATGGCGTAGCACACTACCAATAGAACTTTTTTGTATTCAAAGGGATTTTAGGCGTTTAGAAAACGGACGGATTATGGAAAAAAAATTGATTTATTATTATTAGTATGTCTCTCGGCACAATCACGGGACAAGTCCGGGCCTTTAAGGCTTGCATGAGGTTATGGGTCCAACATGTAGAGGCCTTTTTGAGAGTATGATCTAATTAGTATTATTATTATGAAAACAATACATATCGAGGCTTCAGAGAGCAGAGAGCTCTTTTCATCACTTTTAGCCAAAAACAAAATAAAGTTGTGTTAAATGGAAATACAACTATATCCATAAAATAAACTATAGGTTCTATTATTAGATTAGTTTCTTAGTGAGAGAATTTAAAAAAAATATTGATATCCTCTATCTAATTACGAAAACTTAAGAGGAAAATCTGGAAGCAATTTCTTTATAGGATGGGTATCTTCCAAGAAAGCATAACGCAAAGATTTTATGAAAATCCACCCTCGGGTCCAAATAGGAGCTGAGAGGTCGTCTGTAGATGCTTTTAGTAATAGTTGAAAATTCTTAGCTTATTTTGTCTTTTACTTTTAGTAGAATAATTAGTTTACTAAATATGCAAGTATTTTGTAGTCTCCTAGGGTCTATGCTATCAGGAGTAAATTAAAATGAAAAAATTTACAGCAATGCGTTTGAATGACTACTATCCGACAGAATAGGGAACATGCATGATATGTTTTAGTTATTTGATTAATGGATTTTAAATATTTGAAAGACATCATTACATTTATTCGTTTCATAATCATATGATATGTTTAAATAGGTATTTATTGATAAATGCGTCAGATTAGGAAATAAGAAAAATATTTAATTTATCTGCCGTTAGCTTTGGCTACCATTTTGTAGATACGGAATTAAATCGTAAAGAGACCAGTGGCCAACTACTGCCATTTGGTAAAAACTATCTAATATTAAATAGGAATTTATGGTAGTAGTAGAAGTACTTGAAAATATTAGTTCTTATGTTCTTAGAACTGAACACTTCGAAGTGTTCAGTTAGTCTAGTTGCTACTGTAGCTAGTTATTATTATGATACCTATTGAGAGACATTCTGAATTGAGCCGGGTAAATGGTAATGGAGGTCATATAAACATGGAATGGGCGTTGTCTTGATATGCTTCGATCTGTTTCCTTGGCACGTCTGGTTTAGTTTTGTATCAAAATGTAACGTGGGAAATGACGAAACGTTTCTAGAATTGTTCTCGCAAGATGGAATTTTATTGTTGAGCGTGGGCTACATTAAAGGAATTTGGGATGTTAATACATGCTTAAAGAAAATCCATTGTTAGTAGTATGCCTATGTAGAATATATATGGCCAGGAAATCGTAACACTATAAATTTTGTATATTACTGTAGATATCATTGTAAACACCAAGATTACAACCTTGCGAGGATATCGTGAGATTGTAAAATATCGATACATTGTAAACTGTAATAAATTGTTTTAATATAACATATCCATTGTCTGTAGGTATATTGTATCGACTTAATAAACTAAGAATAAACCTGGACGTTACGTAAAACTATGTATTTACGTAAATTTAAATCAATTTTTAAGTATTATGAAAGCGAAGACATGTCCTTTAAACAACATTCGACCATCTTATAAGTATAAGCATTAGCGTCCCTAGGGAAGGAAATTAAATTTAGCCCAACGAAGGTAGCCCATGACGGCATTAAGGCTTCTGAAATAATCTGCTTACGCGATACGTACATAATTACAGTATTAAGTGGATTTAACACTATAATATCTAACTAGAGGGGTAAGAGGATATGTGTTTGTAGAAGTATATACAAATTTACGACACATTCATTTTGATTCATCAGATAATGGTTCATGAATGTTATTAACATTGTCCTTGTTAATTGAAAACTAGAATATTAGGGATGTACTAAGAATCACAATTAGGACAACTGTAATGTCTCAACTGTCTTCGGTTATGGCACCACAGTTCTTATTTTAAAAATTAACGTTACGTAGTTTAATTAAAAAAAATCTTCAATGCCAACCAAATACTTAATAGAAAGATAACAAGCGAGAAGTTTTGTAAAAAAAAAAATCCATAGTACAGTTGATTCGATTTCTGAGTGTTTATTTTGTTTGCGCTTCACAAAGCCAGCAAGTAATACTTTTTTTTTTAGTTTTTGCGAGATCGACGCCAACTGGTATTAACTTATATATATATATATATATATATTTATATATATATATATATATATATATATATATATACATTATATAATATATAATATATGTATGACCAATTTGCTACCTTTAGTTTAAGAAGACATAATTAACCTTTTAATTAAATAAGCATGTTTGGTTTTGAGGTTAAATGGACCACTGACAAAATGACTACGAAAGCTGTGACTCGTTCAGCTTTTTCACCCTGTATAAAAAGACTGAACTCAATTAAATGCGGTCGAACAATGACCGCTAAACTTGTACCGATAATTCTCATGACGTTACAGCAAGAAGTCTCGCTATTGTCTCTGGTAATTGCGGAGGAGTTATTGTCATAAAAACAATTTTTCTTTTCGTCCTTTGGCGAAGTTTTTGTATCTAATGCCATCAACCTCTTGCTATCGTTATGTCTTGTTTGTCTGTTCTTAGCCAAGGTTCGTTTGGATAGTGTTTTTTTTTATACTTTATGTATTATTTGTTAGTCCCTAGAAACAAGAAGTATGGTAAGAAAATCTACCGAAATAAGTTTACATTAACGATGTCTAATCGAAATAAATAAATCTAAACTCGGAGGATATATTAATACAATCTTTACTATTATCTAAGTCTAAATAATCTTTAATGTTATATTATATAGTAGTATATGTATTAAGTAATGGGTTAAATATTAAAGTTTAGCGAAGAGCCTATTTACAATTCTAATATGTATTGACCTAAATCTTTGTATTACAATTATACGAATTCAATATAAACATGCTGTATTATTGAAAATTTTGGTACTGACCTTGTTTATTTATCCAATAAAGTTAATATCATACTCGTACTGAAGGACAACCTGAAACAAGAAAGCATTTAAGTTACTATATTTCCAAGAGCTCGAAAATATTGTTATAATGATAGAAATTTCAATGACGTTGAAAATTTTTCGAGATGTTTTCCAATTTTGCCGAGATTAGGATATGAATATAATCTAAAATATAATTTTAAACTTTCGCGTTGCATTATCATCGTGCATTACCCATTGAGCTATTATTACTCAATGGCATTACCACACCCGTTGCAACACGGCCGAAACGTCAAGCATAAGGATTCACGTACTAAATATCAGTACGCATATCGCGTTAAGTCGCGTTTAGAATTGATTGTAATCAACTAAGATTTTAAAAATGCTCAAGTTCAAATTTGAACCAACCCACCACGCTATTGAGAATCTAAATAAATTAAAAAAACATTCACACGTTTCAATTTTGGCAAACAGAAGCCGAGACAGAAATATTGGTGCTTCCATCGGTGTTTAATGTGCTCATCGCAATTGTATTAAGGCTCTCTTTCATCGCGCACGACCAATAAGATATTAGCAAAGATTTTTTATAAAATGCCGAAATGAGGGAGTGTGCCTCGTTTGATATAATGTCGCGTGGCATGTGTCACATAAATCTGCCTCCAGCAGCTTGCGGGCTATTTATTATTGTCCTCTTAAAGATAAATACATGATACGTCTCGCATAGTCAGTAGATTCTGATTAGAGTCGTAGCTCAATGTAAAAATAGGCACTTCTTATACCAAAAGGGGGCGTAGGCTTAAATAGGAACATATACTGTTAGTTTAAATAAATAGATATCAGACTACATCATATACGTTGATCTGACTTCGAGGTAAGTAGCTTAACTTTGCACTTGTGTTACAGATATCAAAAACAACAGTAGTATTACAAACATATACTTAAATATTGGATATTAACATCCAGATACAGAACAAACACATTCATCATACGATTTTTGTCCTGGGTGGGGATCAAACCCACAACCCTTGGCGCACGGGGCAGGTTCACTACCGAATGCGTGATCGAGTCAGTCTTAACCTCAGTGGTATTACAAAAATATGAACCTTGGGTGCAATAAGCTAGCTTCAACGAAGTCTCATTGCAGTCTGTATCGGGAAAATCAAATACATGGCCGTTTAGCCAGATAGCGCGTCATCTTACGAATTCACATGCATTTTATAATTAAGATAGTAGCCCTACTCTCCATGACAGCACCTTAATAAACTGTAATGTGACGTGTTGTGGTGTGTAAACACCTCGTTAGGAGGTACTACGAACACTGCGTATTAGTCCTAACATGTATTGCTGTACACTACACAAGATTGAGTGGGTGATTAACACTGAAACACATTGTATAAGTAATTTAGTGTCTTAGTAAGCATTATGATTATATAGTGCTTTAATTAAACGGCCTATAGTTGACAAAGAACTTGTAGATATAACTTGAAAGTAGGGATGACAGTAAATACCACACAAACGTTATTCATTGAGAAAGTATGTTTTTGTGAACGTGATCATTTATACTCGAGTCAAGTATGGTTGTCTATAATATAAAAATGAATCGCTGAATGAGTTGCTAAGCGCAAATCTCGAGAACAGCTGTACCGATTTAGCTAATAAAAAAGTTGCACGGAAAAAAAAATGGGTATTGAAAATCCGAGAACGGGGCGTTACGAAGTGCGCAGGGTATCAGCTAGTACTATATAAATAGAACAAAAGTTAGCCTAGCCTATTAATGTTGGGTAGCATAGGAGGGGGGGGGGGGGGGGGGGTCTTGGGGGTATGCCAAGGTCTATTTACTATATATGTGTAAGACGGGTAATTCATGAATTTATAATTAAATTTTAGTTGATTCTAAAGTGAATTATCTTGGTGTAAGTTTACACACACTGAAAATATATTCTGTACCAAGGCTACGCATAAATTTGATAAATCCACGAAGTTGTTTTTAAGTACCGGTAAGTTATAGTAAAAATGCAAAAAGTAAACCAATTATAATAGTATCCTACATCAAGTAAAAACTAATACGTACGTACAGGTACACATACCTACACACTAAATTGAAGCCTCTCCAGAATCTGTAACGATTTTTCTGGAGAATAGCTTCAGTAGTTGATACAGATTACCCCAACTCAAGAACTGCCACAGATTATTACAACACTAATTTATTAATATCATACATAACATACATAACATCACGCCCACGATCCCCGAAGGGGTAGGCAGAGTCGAAGGGGCAGCAAGCCCCTTCAACCACATTCAGCCAAAAATAAAGCCGGGCTGGGTCAGAGGAAAATTGTGAAAAAGCAGTGACAAGCGGCTAACCTGTCGCCTATACAATCACATACCCAAAACCCGATATACCATTAGTCGCCTTTTACGACATGCTAGGCAAGAACCACAGTTGGCATATTCTTTTTAAGTCCCAGACCAACATGGGACAGTGGGCTGGGTTGGATGGAAAGCTGTGAAAAAGGAGTGACAAGTGGCTAGCTCGTCGCCTACTCAGTCACATACCCAAAAGCCCGTAAACCATTAGTTGCCTCTTACGACATGCTAGGCAAGAACCACAGTTGGCACATTCCTTTTTTTTGTCCCAGATCAACATGGGCCAAGCCCCAGACCAACATGGCACAACCACAACACAAACCACACATCACAAGGATATTAATTGTATTGGTGTCTTTGTGGGATTTTTTATTACATTTTTATTTTTTTTTGCCGAAAATTATGTGTCGTTTTACTATTAGTTCTTATATTTCTTTTGTTTTACTGCTTGTTATTTATTATTATTTCAATCCTTTCTTCTTTTGTTTATGTTTCTCGCCACAGCCGCACCTCTGCTTTGCGCATCTGCCTCCTTCTGTCGCGTGCCACGTCTTGATTGATAGGTACCGTGGATGGGGGTTGATGCGCGGAGTAGACACAGGTACCCGCTGAAAACCAGCGTCGTAGTCTGCCTGATAACAGGCAGTCTCACGACACAGCTGAGCGGGCGCCGTTTTGGCACACATTTGTTAAGTTATATGTTCTCATATTTTTCTTGTAGCTTGTGTTAATGTGTGTGTCGAATAAAGTCTATATATTTTATTCTATTCTAATCTAGTTTAAAGGTAATTATCAGATTACGCTTTAGAAATTTAAGGTTAATTAGTAGAAAGATAATAATTAAATTGTATTGAATCCTGGGAGTAGTAGATCTCAGATTTATGTATCATAGGAAACCCGACCAATCTATCAAACTAATAGTTTTGTACGAATTTGACGTACTTTTTTGTATTTGTACTATGCTCTCTCAGGAGAATGTATGACTACATAAGCTTATTTCGAATTTACACCCAACAAAATTATAACAAAGTTCAGTAAGTAATTTTGTTATGAATGTAATAAAGTCAGATTATACCAACTTGTAGCAATAATGCTTCATCAGCTCTCAAGTAATTGCGTTAGTCTATGGTAATTTCACCTGGCCCGGACTATCTTAGAACAAGTTCTCATATCGTGATGAAATATTCAATTGAATTTGCGAGAAATAACGACGTAATTTTTACGTTACAATGGAGTTTGTACTAAATATTATACTTAATACAGTTTTGCGGTGTTATATATACCCATCTTAGCTCGCGCGGCCAATATTTACCAATTAAGCTCAGGTCAGCTTGTTGATAAATATTGGTCGCGCGAGCATAGTTATGTTTATGTTAGACTACGACCTGCAAGCTTAGTTTCTAACTTTTAGGGGTTCGGGCTCAAGATATGTTTCCTACTGCACAAAAAATAAAAGCTAGCTTTGGACCCAGGGTTCTACTCGTGGAATTCCTTCCGTAACAGAAATGTTGTTAGGCATCTTAAGGCATCTTAATCACGTTAGATTACAGACTGATGGGCTTGAAAGTGTTTTGTGTAGTTCCTGGGGTTCAAACACTTTTTTTTTTTTTTTTTTTTTAATTGGGGAAACTCCCACGAGCCGTCACCCTCTGCTCGGGGAAGCAGAGGGTGGTGTGTCGTCCAGCGGTGCAGTTCCGCAGGAGGCTGTACAAACACTTAGCGTATTCTGCTCTATCCCAACCAGTCTAATGGTATAGTCTGAAAACGTGAGAAAAATACATATGGACGGAGCGTTCACATTTATATTTTCACTAGCTTCTGTCCGCGGCTTTGCTCGCGGGTACATCGATAAAACATAGCCTATATGTTATAAAGGTGTATGACCTAAACATTTGTAAAGTTTCATTAAAATCTATTTAGTAGATTTGCTTGAAAGAGTAACAAACATCGATACATCCTCACAAATTTTCGCGTTTATAATATTAGTAGGGTAGTAGGAAGTAAAGATAAGCATATCTACGTTATAATATTAACTCGCGACCTCGTATGTTGTCATAGCGTATTTTTTCAAAAGCCCATCAGAATGAGCTATTCAAGATAAACCCGGAGCTTACATTTTGTAATTCTTCAACTATCTCTGTGCAAAATCACATTGTTTCGTTGCAACGTGAAAAAAAATGCAAAACACAATATTTTTTACATAAGACATTAGTAAGGATTACTTTAAGATTAAGATCTTATCTTGTTAGCAGTTATCTATCCCAGACAACCTTGTGGAGAAAATATAGAACTAAAAAGCTTGTAAACGTTTTTCGGACTTTTTTTATCCAAACAATTCCTTGTATCTAAATAATAAACTGGGATATTGGGTATGGGGGTTTTTATTTTGCCGATTTTTTTGCTTTTTTTTTTTTGCTTTTTTTTTTTTGCGTTTTTTTTGCTTTTTTTAGCAAAAAAAAAATGTGTTTGCAACGAATTAGCTATTTACGCGATTTTTTACTATGCGAATTTTTTATAATTTTCCTGTTTGAACATACTTATTGCCCTTGGATTCTGCTAGGTTATTGCAGACGTAATATGTATAATTTTAATAAAAGGTTATTTATGTAAATTAACGTGTATTTACCAAGTCTTAAAAATGATACTCTAACTGTTATTTACCACGAGGTATGAACCGACGTACGAACGTCAGAAAAGGCAGCTAATTGCGTATTGAGGTGTTTGTTAATGATTGGCGATGCGATAGCGACTTGTCACTACTTTTCCGTAATTCTTTATCTAGCTCAACCCACTGTTATATTTGGTGTGGTCGAAGAGGCTTGCCTTGTGGCGGATATATGTGCATGTGTGTGTGTGAAGACATAATAACAAAAGAAGTATAATTCTATATACCTGGAAACGGCACACGTACTTATTTATTATTGACCAGAATTCATTCGGCCATTCAAAGACTTTCACGTTACGTGAAACCGTTCATTCATCACGTCACTCTTCCGCCCATAAAAGATGCAAAATCTCGACTATCTGTTGCTCGGTAATTTTCCCGGAAGAAGGACGAACTAACATATCCGCATAATGTACCTTCTATTTATACGTTTCGTGGAAAGTTTTGAATGGGGAACAACGTAGAATCCTATTTCGCTTTAACACATTGGATAAAGAGAGATTTTGTTACAAACGTTTGTAACCAAATCTCTCTTATAGACATACAACACAGACAGACAGACATACAACACAGTAAGGACAATATTGTGTAGTAATTAAATGAGGTTTTGAATTAAAACATCCAAAAGATAGCGTTACTGTGACTTGCGGTCTTGTCACCGTCCTCATTGATTAATTGTCAGACCAAACTGATATGCTGTCAACAAAGAGCCAATAGTGACAGTGATAAGATCACGAGACTCCATCGTGCCATCTGGCGGTTTTTGTAAACCCTCATTGCGAGATTAAAACAAAATATTGATGAGTGCTGCCATCTACTATTTTTTATTTATTAAAAAAATAAACAAAAATTTAGTCTCTGCCGATCACTAAATGTGTTTCTGTTACGTTTTCATACCCAAATCGTTAATCAAAAATATTTATCATCCCGAAATATGTACAGTATCGTTTTTCTAACAGACTTGCTTACTGGGACACGAGTGGAACTATGGACAAAAGCTGAAATGAAATGAAATGAAATGATCTTTATTTACGTAGGCTCAAATAAGCACTTATAAATCGTCAGTACATACAAATGAAAATAAAAATTTACCACCGGATTCGGAAAGTAGCTTCTACCGAGAAGAACCGGCAAGAAACTCGATAGTTACTCTTTTCATCGCCAAATTTACAATAAGTATCGAAAACAATTATCATATCCTTAAGCTACTATGCTATACAAATCTAAAAAAGTAAATATGTATAATAGCAATTACAAATATTTGTCACTTAAAAAAAATTATTACTGAATAACAGCACTAAATTAAAATCCTCATTTATAGTTTACGAAGACTGTTCCATGGGCTATTAGCATACAAATAGGTAATTAATAAATGAATATCAGGCTACATCACATAAATCGATCTGACTCCGAGGTTAGTAGCTTAAGCACTTGTGTTACGGACACGGAGTATTATCTGTGGTCTGTGGTTACGGATATCAGAATCAACAGTGGTATATTATATTTACTTACTTATATATTTACTTAAATATTGAATATAACACCCAGACACATAACAAACAAGCATCACACGAATGTTTGTCCTGAGTAGGGATCGACCCACAATTCTTGGCGCATAGGGTAAGGTACCAAATGCTCCATCGAGCCAGCTAAATTGAAGAGTATTATTTGTGTTTCGAAGTCTAAAATAGCGATTATGTTTTTACATTAAACAAAGATTCTATTTTAATTTCGGTTTGAATTAGTAATTTTAGTTTTCCAAACTTCAAATCAAAATTCTATGTAAAATTAATTATGTGAGTCCTTGATTAAATTAATAGTTTTCTTAGAAGAGAACTTAGAAAACTTTATTTTATGTAGAATTGTAGATTTTTTGGTTATCGCTGTTTTGTTGTTGTAGTTGGTTTGGTACAAACGGCTAATAAGATTATTTCTTATAACACATAAAGTAACACATATAGTAACACATAAATATCAAGATTTTAGTTTTAATTCCAAGTGTGTCTCATATATATGTCATATATAATATTGTAACTACATAATAGCTATTAAGACTTGGCATTTAAAAGAGTAACTATCGAGTTTCTTGCCGGTTTCTTCTCGGTAGAATCTGCTGGTTGAACCGGTTTATATTTATATTTATTTTGTTCTGACGATTTATAAGTGCTTTTTATAAGCCTATATAAATAAAGAACATATCATTTCATTTCATATATAATAATCCAATATTCAATATATACCAGTAATACCAGTTTTAAATTTAATAACTTTCACACTCATTTATGTATATATCATCTGTAACGAATTACCAGTAAGTAAATAAATAAAATAAAACATTTGCAACTATTATTATAGTAATACTACAATATGCAATGGCACATAATATGTAATTTATTCTAATAAAATGAATTTAATTCCCAATTAGGGTTTGCAATTCTGGATCTAGCAATCTGTGCTGCTGTGTGCGACATGTGCTGGTTCAATAGCGCTGGGTTTCAAACCCTACAAGAGATTTGAATGCTGGATCAAGCAATTCAGCTGGGACTAACACAATTTTACCTCTAAAAATACCGTTGGATTGCAATCCCCACTTCCAATGTAACACCTTAAAACCTCTTTTCTATTCACAAAATTAGGTTAAGTGTGTACGTCAAAACGCCGGTATGCAAATTAGATGGAATGGGACGCCCTCATTTTAATAAATCTTATTCAGACCCCGTAAAATCTGAACTGCGTAATCCTGCGTATTGAGTTTTCACCAAAAGTCATGGGGAAGCCAACAATATAAACCTTTGAAGATGCATTGCGATTGGATTGTTCAATCACATCAGCGAAGGACTAAGATCCCTTTTTCAAGTCAAAAGCAATAAAAAAGGAAACGGGTCTATATATAATATGGCCTTAAAATTTAAATATGACAGCGTATTACATGTAAATGGCGTTGTTGACTTATATTTGTTTCATATAAGTATTAGATTAAGAATAAACAATGTTCTTAACCTTATCTTTTTCACGAGATTGTAAACTCTTGATAAATTGTAAACTCTACCATACTGCTTGCAATATAACGCTTTTCGATTGTTTATAATCTATCCTTATAAGCCGTCAAATTGGGCGCTGTCGCTGAAAATATATATTATATATACTAATATCTGTTATAAATACTTCCTTATACCTCGAATCCAAAATAATATCCAAATATTTCCGGACAAAAAGATATTACTTGAAGATTATCTAAGTCCCAGTAAACGTTTCATCCCAGTAATGTTCATATTACAAAGGCCCCAGAGATTATATACTCATCTGTGTTACTTACTCCTTGATTATTATCCGATAAATATTTGACGATGTTGTTTTGACTTCTCCCTAATTGTGAGAACTATACAGCTCACGAAATAATATGAATTTAGTCCCACAGTTTATAATATATTTGTAAAATATGGCTAGGATAAGCATTAAGTTTATTTAGCTTTTTATTAATACCTCTTTGGTAATTTGAATATAATTAACTAATAATGCTAGACGGTCAAAAAAAAAAATTCGTAATTTTAAAAGCCCAATGATAATTCGATTAGATAATTAAATCTTTCCAGAACACTTATTTTAATCTTTAATCTAAACATTAAGATATCGTCTCAAACTAATTGATTAGACACTTACATACAACTTATATCTTACATAAATACACATATCATCACGCCCATAATCCAAAAAAGGGTAGGTAGAGTCAAAGGGGCAGATAGCCCCCTTAACCACTTTCAGCTAAAAATAAAACTAGACTGATTTAGATGGAAAACTCTGAAAAAGCAGTGACAAGTGTTTAGTCCGTCGCCTACACAATTACATACTTAAAACCCGACAACTTGCGACTAAAACCCGACAGCTGAGCTTATATCTTTATACCCATAATATCTGAATGTGTAGGCAGACTCCAAAGAGCAGTAAACTTCTACCAGTTCAAGCCAAACATAGAAATTGTCTGGGTTAGATAGAACATTCTGGAATTGTAGTGACATATGGCTTACTCGTCGCCTATAAATTCACAAACCCAATGCTCTTTATAGGCCGTATTCGCCCTTCATAATTTACTGGCTTATAACCAGTTGCATTGTCCGCGTATATTATGGAATAGGTGAAAGTAGAATATGTATCCTGTGTATAATCGAAATGAAATAGAAACTTTAATAAAAAGTACTTTACCTTGAAAAAAAATTATAGACCCTGCAAGATACACGAGTAAGTTTATATATTTCAGATCGAATTTCAAGCGAGTGGAGTCCCGGGAAAAGACTAGTGTATAAAATTAGTAGAATTAATTTAATTAAAGCCAGACCCACGCACATATCTTGACATTCTCCGCATCGGATGTGTAACCAAGTTCTGGAGTCGGCAGGAACTTTCCGCTTCCCAATGTTGTGTAGGAGTGTCAATAGGGTAGGTCAAAAGCGGGGAAGTTTGATGTTTTGCAGACTTTAATGTGAAAGGGACAGACGAATAAGACGCCTCTATATGGAATTTTACTCTTAAGTTTTAAAATATTCACATTATTATCCGTATTAAACTCCGGGAAGGACTTCGCGCTATCATACTACAGCGAGAAGCCAACCTTATGCATGTGTGAATAAGATTCTTATGGATACCTGAGAAGTTAGAGCTCCGCGGATATACATATACATATATATCTAATGTTACGTCCTTTTTGGCCTGACCAACGACAGTGACGTGACATATAGACGAAAAAGACTATGACATTGAGTAATAAAAAAGACGACGACCAATTTAGTTACAAGACGACAAATTTATCTATAATTACGACTTGATTTAAGTTTATAAAGACTAATAAACATTTAGACCCCATTTTTGACCTCTTCTTTATTACAAAGTTGTCCTATATATATATTGTATGTATATATTTTATTTCGACTTTCCCACGTGAGTCTGAGACTCAAAATGTACCAACTGTGTTCCTTGCTTAATATATTAGAAAAGGCGTACCTATTGATTATTGGGTTTGTGACCGTTTAGCCTAGTCAATTGTCACTTTATTTTTTTACAAATATTTATTCAATCTTATTTTGGCTTATGATATTTTTACTAGCTTACTATATTATAGTTTGAATTCTGAACAAATTCGTTTGTCCTCGCCTACAGTTAAGGTTTGCGATCATGACAATACCAATGTATCGAATACTGCTCTATCCCAAGTAGGTATAATCCTCAGTCAGACAAGTCTTTAACTATTAACAGCAACTTCACACCCTCATCAGCTCGCCGTCGAACATGCAACCGACTCGTAAGCGAGTTATCTGCGGCCCGGGGCAACTTGGAGGGCCGCAATATTTAACTTCCCTCTTCAAGGACTGGGACTCTCATGGGTAGATATAGCTGTATTATATTCGCTGTCCGCTCGGCAATATTTGTGTAGTGTATATTGCTTCTAAGTATATTGTTGGGAAAATGAGTAGGGTCGTTACTCATTTTTTAATTAAGGTTTGTAAGTTGACTTACTTACGCCTGCATGACAACGAAAACCCATGTTTGTATGTTTTTGAACATACAAGTCACTGCATAAGAGTACGTTAAAGATTTGAACATTTTTATTTAATCTGTATATCGTCATAAATCATCATCATCTTTCTAGCGTTACGATCTGTGCTTCGTCGGGTCCACTCAGACCATGTTTCAGGATTTAGTCTTAGTGACTGTCGATCTGATTTTCGTAATCCTTAGGTGTGGCAACTGGGCAAATTGGATCATAGATATCCATAGCTAATTGAATGTGCATCACGATGTTTTCTCTCACCACCATGCAAGACGTGCATAGATTTGAAAAACCCAAAGGTACACCCTCCCGGATTTGAACCAACTATTGGTTGAATGGTCAAAAATGGTTAACTCGTTACACTTACATAATTCTACAAAATATATAAAAAACGTTCCAAAGTTAACAATTGATTCTATAAATATTATATTTATCTTCATAAAGTAAAGTCTTAATAACAGTACCTACAAAGATAATGAGACTTATTTATTAAGTGGAGATGTGTTGTAACTCAAATCTTTGAATGTTTAAGTAACTAACTGGTATTCTCAAATGAATAAAAAGTATGTCTAGATTTTTCCGCAAGATTTAGTCAACATTGCCACAGCCAATATTAACCTGTAAATAGCGGAACGTAATTGTCGAGGTAAACAACGCGATGTTACAAGGAAAATTAAATTCGGAACAGATGGAGCAGAGTTGTTCCACGTAACCTTATTTGCTAACCCGCGGGAGTTCAGCGATGCAAACATTGTGGGACTTTTCATCGTTTTTTGAAGTCACCTAACATTCATCACACAATTTGTGCCTTTGTTTTCGTTGAACGTTTGTGAATCTAATTGCCGCCGGGAAAATTTAGGAGGGGACCTCATTTTTTTAACTTGATTTTCGAACTAAGTTTGAATTAGCTCGCATAAATAATAGCAGTTGGTAAAACAAGACTGTTCAGTTGAGAATTAGTAAAAGAATTTGCAACTGTCGAGCGCTATTACTATTAAGTTTGTTAACACATGTATACTATGTGTCTAGGGAATGAGGAAATAAAAAATCTGATCACAATGAGAATGCCTTTTTCTTAATTTATATCCAGTACTCGAACTTAATTTAATGTCAAAATGTCAAAGGTCCCAGATTGGAGGCTCTAAGCCGAAAAGGAATCCGGCATGAGAGATTTGTGAGGTTCGAGCATTAAGTAAGACATTGCCCATTTGGTGTTACGGGTTTCAACGACAAAATTATGGAACAATCAATGTCTTTATTACTGTTATATGTACGCCACAATGTCAGCCAATGTAGAAATTTTATTAATTTACTTGATGACGCATCGCTTGAGAGCAAGTCTTCGGAGCTAAATGTAATTATTGCAGAAAACAAGACCAAATTACATTCCGCAGGTGGCAGAGTACGTCGCACGCGTAACCTTATTTGTTAACCTAAGGAAGCTTCGCAACGCGGCGTATATGAACTATGCACGTGAAGGAAGTCGATGGAAAATATACGCTTAAACACATTCTTTGAAGAAAGGAACAAATATCGTCACCAAGAAATTTATTTATTTATTTTATTGAAGAGACAATGGAGCGCTTCGATTTGTAAAATTGTATAGGCTCGTTGCAATGCTATAAGGCAATTGACTACTTGGATTACTAAAAAAGTTATTCCATCAGTTAGCTAATATAACAAATTAGTAGGTACACGTATTTAAAAAAAAAAACAAAAAATGACCAATAAGTAAAGCGCGTTAAAATTTATCACTGTCTCTAAACGCTGAATTGTAGCGATAAGTGACGTCAAACCTTCCTACTCCGACTTTATGATACGCTGTATCTTCGTATTTTTTTGTATATTTAATACAGCATTAAGTACGTACGTACTTATGTATTTTTGATAAATCTAACTGGCGAACTAAATAAATATTTTTTACCCTGGTAACTTTTCTATAAGTTAAAGAATGACAAAAGTCAAGTAACTGTTGACGTGGTCACGATCGGGGAATCAATAGGAGAAATTTTGCATATCGAAGATTCTGGCAACCCGTCAAACACCTGTTTGATTTTCCCGTTCTTAACACGAAGATGCGTTACCTATCCCTTGGGTCAAAGGGCAGCAAAATGATCTCATTATGGATATCTCTTATTAATTTCCTACATCTCTCCTTTTACTATGCAAATAGATATTAAAGAATCCAATACGGTCACGTCTGATAACTACTGAGCGGTTTCGCCATCAGTATAAAAATTAGACCTAAAGAACGTGTCCAATTGGAATTTTAATTAAAGTTAAGCTGGAAAAATCCTTTCCAATTTCACTTGCAACGAAGAAATTCTAATATTCTGGTTAAAGTGAGTCTTGGACAAAAAGTGTCTAATGCTAAAGTATATTTACATACTTTCAAGCATATCGTTCAGAATTTAATTTGTATGTGCTATTGCATTCTTAAGCTGAAAGTAAACGCAGATCCAATTTGTGGGACCGTTTGTATACATTTGGTAAACACGTTTTGTATAAAAATATATTATGTATTAATATATTTAATTCTCTTGCTCCTCTCTATACCATCAAGCTAGAAATAATTTTCACTTTGGTTATTATAACAATATTTTATTACGATTATAATGATATTTTTATTATATGCTGATGTCAGAGTCTGAGTAGTATTTTAAAGATTAGTCAAAATACTTTAAAATGAAGAATAAATATTATCGAGTAAATAGTTTATATTATCTTTTACTTCTTCTTTAAAAATATTATGACGTCATTCGTTTTCAGTGACTATCACCAATCACGTCAAATTATGTCTATGTATTAAATACTTAGCTAAGAAGTCTTTAAGTAAGTAAATATTTATACAACATTTCAAAGAGAAACCTGGAAACTTTTAATGAGTTGTAATGAGTTTTACTAACTTTCCCGCGATGAAAGAAAATTCCATAACTCTTCATACAATGCGGGCGTTTGAAGAATATTTAGAGAAAGGATGCACTCTCGTAAACACATGGGATCTTGGGATATAATTATTACGGTGTTAATGGAGTAGTACAACTTTATCTTATTTTAAGTACTATTAAAGTGCAATAGTTTCATTAATTTGAAATGAGTTCTAAGCAGTTTTATAATTTAATGCAACTATTGTAAAAACATCATTTTGTCAGCCTCCGAATGTTATGTAAGGTTCTCTATCGGAATCTGCTTGTATCATGATTCCGGCTTTAATAAGTCTTTTTAAAAAATATGAAAGTCAGGACGCCTTCCTTTTTCCATCTTTTCCTCCTAATCCTTAGACAGTGAATCATTGACCAGATATTAAATCATTGACTGAATATAAAATATATTCAGTCTGAAATTGACTGAATATAAAATATATTCAGTCAATGATTGCAGGTTTAACGGTTTTCTATCATCACCCTGTTGGTGGTAATTTTAAAGTTTTAGGTTATGTACCAAAACTCCTCGAGTGTAATGTATATTTTTTCCCCCATTAAGCTATCCCCGATACCGAGACTGTTTTTCCAATGGAGATCTACTGGAACTATTACTTGATCAACAAGTAAAACAAAACGAAAGCTTCGCATCAAACTAGTTTGACAAACGTTACAAAATTAGATTTAATTTACCAAAGGCTAATAACGCATTGGTCTAGACGTCCTGTCTCCTTGCTTTAACACCAAACATTAGCGTGAATAAATCATTAGTAACACGAAACCGTTTATTGTTCAAAGTTTGTTTTTCATTGTCCCTTCTGAACGGAGCGAGTGAAAATGAATTATCCATAAAAATGCTATATCAATTGCTTGTTTAATTGTTTTGCCAACAGAAATTGGAATTAGGATACCTTTTATTTTATTATTTTTGATTTGAGAAATACTTAGAACTATATTTCACTTTCTATTTGATAATAAATAAGTCAAACTTATAAACACAACTTCCTTATCAAACACAACACCAGAAAAACCTGTCGTTCTATTGTTGCAAATTTCTTAAACGCTACGGTGATTCCATTCTAATAGGACATGTTGTCACCTTTAGTGGAGTTTAATATTTTATCAGTACCAGTGTGACCAGTGAACCAGTGTGTATCTAGAAGTAATTTTATGACTTCAAAAAAGTGGACATTTCTTAATTTTTATTCGGGCAACTTTTTAGTATTGGAGAATTTAAAAAAATGATGTAATAATAAAGAAATTTAATTCATTTCCCGTTATTGTCCTTGTTCTTGAAGTTTAGGTAAATTGAAGCTACTTTTTTCGATCACTGGTTATGACGTATAATAAATTGCTATAATATTATCTTTATATTATATAAACTACTTATTTTACTTTATCTCAACGATATTCTTTATTCGAGCCGTGAAAAATGTCCCCTAGTTCGTAAAATCTTTTGACAAAGTGTTCGGCGATAGCGTACAAAGGACAATCCTTTTGGCTATTCTTGGTTCTTGGAATTCCACCCATTTACAGGAGCACTTCAGGGAGCCGTCCTTAGACCGCCTTAAAAGGGATCACAGTCACGTCTCAGCCCCATAAATCAGTATGGTGCTTTACTTTCCGAGGTGTTGCGTTCTTTCGAAAATTCCAAATCCATAACATTAAAGAGGGCCGGATTAAAATTCCATCACGAATGCTCTCGAGACGTGAGACTATGAAGTACGTGACGGGGAAACCTTGTGCCTCATTAGCTTCAGACATAATCAAACTTTTTGGAAAACCGTCTTGGGTGATCGTTTAAATTGGGAAGTCTGTTAGCGTTGGCATTACGGTCTTTGGATCACTTTATGAACTTTGCCTCTGAAGGTTATTCGTGAAGAAACAATTTTAGGGGTTGTTAGCTGTGTTTATAGGGTAAGTTGTGGATAAGTAGTTGTTGCTAGGAAGGAATTATCAATTTGTTGGATGATAATCTTGGACAGTAAAATTACTCGTGCGTATTTTATGTAGCACGTGTCAAATAACTACTTACTACTAACAGCGGTATATTAAAACTAAGTTAGTATATTTCTAACTTTTTACCCGATTGAATATATTCATAGATGTATATGCATAGAAGTAGAGACGTATAATGTTATTAGAGGACTTTGAAAAGAAAAGCATTAACAAAATGTAGCAATAAATTAACTTCTGAATTGTTTTATCATAAAATAACAATGGGCTCTTTATATGAAGTAGTTGTGAAACTTGCAAGTCTAATATTTTTCGTAATCTTGTACACTCATTACTAACTAACTAACGAAAATTCACGCCACTTAGCGGGATAGGCAGAGAGAACCGAACGCCATAATTGTACACTTATAATTGTCCCAATATTTTCCAATCAAAATTGCTTGAAGAATACTTTGGTAGTTAGATTACTTCTTATAACTAAAGCAATAAAGTTATAATTTGCGTCTGACTTTCAAAACATAGATCAGCTTTCATATGGGACCTGAACTTCGTCCTCAAGCTAAGTTAAACTAATTATTCTTTGGGTTATTAAAATAGATTTCAAATTCATAGTTAATTTTTTGAGTGCTTTTGAACCAGGGTTCTCTATTGTGAAATTACATTTTGACACTTTATTATTTTTATATAGCTGTGGTTTTACCTGTATTTGACGATTTATAAGTGTTTCCTTGAAACCTATATAAATAAAGAATAATTTGACTTTGACTTTGTTTCAGAATTAATCATACATTATTTTGGCAACTACGCTAACTAAATTTTTTAAACAAAATTCAGAACATTTCCGTTTTTTAAAGTACATCACATCTATCTTCCTAGCGTTATGCCCCGCGTTTAGACGGGGTCCGCTTAGACCATGATCCAGAAATTAGCGAGTCTGGTTTACTTACATTGAAGCGACTGCCGATCTGACTGACCTTCGTAAGCCTAAGATAGGGGAACCAGACAATTTTTGGATTATGGTTACAAATCCAAAGTTGTTTGAATTTGCAGGTTTCATCACGATGCTTTCCCTCACCGTCGAGCTAATGGTATGAATACGTACATAGATTTGAAAAATCCAGAGGTACGTGCCCGGGTTTGAACCTGCACTGTTCGGTTAAGAGGCGCGTGTCCTTACCATTGAGCTAGGTACTAACGCTCACTCACCGTTTTTTAAAGTACAAATAAAGCCAAAAGCTAATATTTTTTTGTTTATTTACTTCTTGCTTTGAATATAGATATCTAAATGACCTGAACGAACCTGTGACCGTGATACATCAATACATACACAACACATATTAAATTACTAACATTTGTAAATAAGCTGATTAAAACATACATTAGTCCCTTGTTGGTCTGGGACTTAAAAATAATGCGCCAACTCTGTTCCTTGCCTAGCATGTCATAAAATGCGACTAAAGGTCTATCGGGTTTTGGGTGTGACGAGCTAGCCACTTGTAACTACTTTTTCACAATTTTCCATCTAACCCAGCCCAGCTTTATTTGAATATGGTTGAAGGGGCTTGCTGCACCTTTGACTTTGCCTACCTCTTCCGGGATTATGGGCGTGCCGTTATGTATGTAAAATATAAATTTTTCTTCGAACATCCGATTTTCTTCTCGTGAAAAAGGGTTATTTTGGGTTCACAGCGGCATTCATAAGAACATATCTTAGAGTTCGCGGCACAACACAAGACATGTCAAAACAAGTTGTACGCCTCTTCAATTACACAACTCAATTTTCTCCAAAGAACATGGTAATAAAGGAAGCGAATTCAGGAATGGAAATCGTACTCCTGCCTCCAGTCCTGAACATAATTTAATATTGGAAAAGTTATCTTCTTTGTTTGTAGATGGGAAATGGATGGTCGTAAACTAGTTATCTATACAAAGATACTTTTACTCCAATTAATTTGGAGTTCAATTAACATTGTTGTTCTTTGATTGGAGGAAATGGGTTTTGAACAAGACAAAAAAATTTTTGCCCTTTAAGCTGTAAAGATTTTTTTGTAATATGGAGCCAGACAGATGATTATTAAAAACCATTTTCCCAGAGTTTATTAAGTGATCGGATCTCACAATAACATTATTTGCTTTCAGTTTTACTTTCAAGCATCTTCATTTAATCTGAATCTCATTAATTTTGACTCGGGTTGAGTATTATAGAGACATTATAGTTGGCTATTTCATTCCCTAGACAGCCAGGTACTGGCCCTTGGATTTTCCAATGCTTTTCACTTATTATTCAACGTTTAACTTATTATATTTTTTTTTCTGCACATAGATTTCATAACGCTGATGTCGACATTTATTGAAATATTTCTTTTTGGGAAATGTCTACCGATTTTTCTACATGGACGAACAAATTGCTGAGAGCCCATGGGGTTTTGATACAGTGCTTACAGTAATAACATAGCCTGTACTGAACTAATACAATTCTGAACACTTAATTTATATAGTTTAGTTAGTTAGTTAATTTATATTTTTGCTTCTTATAAATATTGGCACAAATTTATTTATGAAGATTGGCTTTATAACTAACTAGCTTCACGCCACTACCACCCTTACACACCTTCTTTAACATACATAATTATTTACATATATTTCATATGAGTTTTATATAAAGAAAAAAATACATAGTATGGTACCTATCAAATACAAAGTAAAGAAATCTATTAACTTCTATTTCTGTAATGGTAGTAGCATTTGATATTCAATTCCAATCAGAACATCATGAAATGGACTTCTTGCCGACTTTTACGAAGCGATTTAATTTATAATTCAATGTGGTTGTTGGCAAAATTTCCACTTGAATATTTTTGTCGATGAAAACGCTCAGATTAACGGCTTGTTTTGGATATAAGTTTCCGATGTTCTTTGCATAATTGAAAGACAGGATTAATAAATTAGGATGCAAGGTATAATAGAATTTCAATTTACATATATTGTGGCACATATGCTTTTGTATATTAACGACATGTAAGCTACGCTACGTATCGTAAAAAGGTATTCAAAATTTAATTCATAAAAGTTTCTTAAAATAAAGAAACTGAAAGATATTTCAATGTACATACAAGCCTTTTTTACTGCATATCATAAAATTTATTATTAACATTTGTTATTTTAGGTTAAGAACATTCTTAACATTATTTTAGGGTAAGTTTTCTATTAAGTACTATCTGTTTTATTGCAAAACAGATCAGTCATGGTAAAACCCCATGGTAAAATTCAAGTAGTTTTATTTATAGCCATGCACAAACAAACAATCAGAGTGAGTGCGATGCACTCCATTTAAAAAAGTCGCTATCTATACATGGTTGTCCGCAACGACAAACGGAGTTATAGTTCGCAGGCCCTCTGAGACACGTACAGGCCTCTTCGTAAAGACCAAGTAAAAGTTTGGTTACATAGATACATAACATCACGCCCATAATCCACGAAGGGGTGGGCAGAGTCAAAGGGGTAGCATGCCCCTTCAACCACCGAAAATAAAGCCGGGCTGGGTTAGATAAAAAATTGTGAAAAAGCAGTGATAAGCGGCTAAGGAGTGACAAGGGGCTAGCTCGTCGCCTACTCAGTCACATACTCAAAAGCCCGTAAACCATTAGTATTAAAGTTTAGAACATTCCTTTTAAGTCATAGATCAACATAGGACAGTTGAGTTTTGGATGTGTAGGCGATTAGCTAGCAACTTCTCACTATTTGTATACAATTTCTTCAATCTCAGTTCAGTTTTACAATTTTTTGGCTGAATGTAGTTAAAGGGGTTAGCTTCCCTTTTGATTTGGCCTACGCATTTGGGGATAACGGGCGTGATATTATGTATTTAGTTATGTATGATAACACTTTCAGTTGCCAGATTTTTGAAAACCATCTCAATATTATAAAAACTAACGTCGTTACATACCTTAAGAATTTAAGTCAATGTAGTATATAGACCACCTATATTATAGGTTACCCTTACGGTTGGAGCCTTCGGTTTGAGTCTCATGTGTAACGAGGGTAAAACGGGACTGACATCAAATCCCATTGAATGTCACTGGAGACTTGATTTGATGGGTCATATAAACAATGGCCCGCTTATAAATCTATTTGTAAATGATATGATAAGCCGTCATAAAAAGGGTGATGCACATATCAAACAAAGGAATAGATTTTTATGGAAGGTTGCAAGATTTGGAATATAATAAAGTTTATTTATTTATTATACATAATGTCACGCCTTTTTCCCATGAGGGTAGGCTAAGATCACGTGCTTTCATTTGCTACGATCCTGACATACACCTTTCGCTTCTTCTACATTCATTTCTTTTTATACACGCTCGTCGGTTAAGGGTGCTCTTCACCTGATCTTTTGTTAGAATTTTAGCAATCTGGCCATGGAAAGTCTGTATTGTATCTCAAACTATTAAAATGATGTAATGTAAATATATATAATAAAATATAAATACAAGAGCTTGTGAACTGATTATATTGACGGGGGTTAAGCATAAAAATAATCAATTCGCCAGACTGACACACCAGTTCCCTAGTTCCAAACTAAGCATATGCTTGTGCTATGGATACTAGGTGAACGGATAGACATACGTAAATAAGTTTATAAACGTCCATGACTCGAGTACAAATGTCCATGTTCATCACACGAAACATTTGCCCCTAGCGGGATTCGAACCCGCGACCTTCGGTTTTGTGGCTAGGGTCTCTGACCACTCGACCAACGGGCCTGTCATGTAAGCAATGTCTTAACTTTTGTAACAGGAGTTGAGAATGTTTAAACTGTTGGACATAAAAATACCAAGTTTCTTAAAAAATATATCCACGTAATGTTTTATTCAAGCACAGAGACAACAGTTTACATAAAGAATGAAAGTTTTTTAATTTCATTCCGTTTCGGAGTGTTGCCTCCTATAGAGATGTTTAGCATTTTTAATTCCAGAAGCCCTGTTGTTACATTCAGACTCGAAGATTAAATACTTGAGCTAAAAAGAAAATACTGCCACGGAGACGTTTGCGTTGTGACAATGTTTTTTTTTACTAACTACAAAGTAAGGAACCATAAATAATGAGAAGGTAGTCGAACAGAGAGCGGTGGTAGCTCAATGGTAAGGACACGCGCCTCTTAACCGAGGAGTGCGGGTTCAAACCCGACACGTACCTCTGGATTTTTCAAATCTGTGTACGTATTTATACCACTAGCTCGGCGGTGAGGGAAAACATCGTGATGAAACCTGCAGATTCAAACAACTATGGATTTGTAACCATGATCCAAAAATTGTCTGGTTCCCCTATCTGAGGGTTACGAAGGTCAGATCGGCAGTCGCTTCAATGTAATTGCCAGACTCGCTTAATCCCGGATCATGGTCTAAGTGGACCCCGTCTAAGCACGGACATAACGCTAGGAAGATGATGATAGTCGAATAGAGAGGAAGACATATTTGTCGCTTTCAAGCAGTGTGTTCCTGGTTGTATCAAATTTGTTAATGCTGATCGTCACCTCCATAATTCCACAGACGATCGCTTTTCACTAAGTGAACATCAAAACAAGTTTGATGTTTTGCATAATTCATGGCGTCTGGAATATATTAGTTAGTCGCAAATCTGGTATGTCTTACATGGGACTTGTTTCCATCGGTTTTCCTGTCGCCCTGAACCATTTCTGCCACTTGAGTTTTTCTAGGTTAAACTTAGATTTTCTTTCTGACTATGTGTCTCATAGTTATTCCCAAGCCGGTGTAATAGATACGACTTAGTCGCCCATTTTAGCATATGGGCGTGTACTATGCCGTACTTTAGACAAACTAAGCATTCATGCTTGTGCTATGGATGCTAGACATATATTAATTAATCCTACTAATATTATAAATGCGAAAGTTTGTATGTATGGACGGATGTTTGTTACTCTTTCACAAAAAAAACTATTAAATGGATTTTAATAAAACTTTAGAATAATAATATAGCTCATACACCCGAATAATATATAGGCTACCACGTGAGCGAAGCCGCGGGCAGAAGCTAGTACTTTTATGAATATCTACTACTGGATGGGGTAGAAATCGTCCGCGAGCCATGATGTGACGTTATCCATCATTTGGCTTCGTGGTTATTACGCGTTTAACCATATCATATCAAATTATAGTTTTGCACCAATAGGGATGTGAAAGTACTTTTTTATATACATACATAAGTGTAAGCACTTTGAGCAGTTTCCGTTAAAAAAACAGTAGAATACTGTGATGATGTAGAAGTTATCAAATGATCAAGGTATTCATTTGTATAAAAAATATGGATATGTATTAAGGAGATTAATAAGAAAGTACGATAGCTAATTCAAGAGTTCACTATTAGTATACAGATTTAACGGTGGTAATATTGATGTGACAGATGACGCATGTGGCAGGCGTAATAAAAGGAAATCAAAGTCGTTGTACGTTTTATGGGTCTTAAATTCGTTTTACGGCTATGTCGTGGATACAAGAACACTTATATATGTGCCAAAAAATAATACTGAATATTATCTATTACGTGAGAAGTGTTGGTGTTTCGCTATCAATGACGTGTTATGAGAGTCTCAAGTCATTGCAGGAATAAAGCTATACCTAGTTGGCATTTAGTTTCGTTAATTATTTGAAATAAGAATGCGCCAACTGGTGTCCTTTGCCTAGCATGTCGTAAAAAGCGACTAATAGTAGACTATAGTATATCGGGTTTTGGTATATTATTGTGTAGGCGACGAGCTAGCCACTTGTCACTAACTAACTAAACTTCACACCACTTCCCTAGCGGGGTAGGCAGAGAGAACCTATCGCCATAGGGCACGATCCTTACACACCTCACTCGCCTCTTTAGATTTTCAGCAGCGCACGCATCTCGAACGCGTTTATTCTACTTTCATGCTCTTTCTGCTATACTCAACTATTTGTCACTACTTTTTCACAATTTTCCGTCTACCCCAACCCGGTTTTATTTTTGGCTGAATGTGGTTAAATAGGTTTGCTCCCCCTTTGACTCTGCCTACCCCTTCGGATTAGGCTGTGATGTATGTATGTGACAGGAATTTGGTCAATCCTTATTAAAGGTTCGGCAAATGCAGGTATAAACAGGTATATTGTAGTCATATCGTAGCTCTACACTTCTGTAAACTTCTATAGGCTCATAGATTTCCCCAGTGACAAGTTGGAAGCTATCTGCATCCAGCGAATTGGAACTCGTTGCTAGATGTTCAATACAGCGTTTCCTATCGATTAATTTCCATTTCAGCAGTTTCTTGCTCTATGCTTCCAGTGCATATTTGCGTGAAGGAATTATATGAACGAATGAATGATTTGATTGATAAATAAGAATACAAAGTAAAAAATAAACGTATAATTAATAACATGAACAATTAATAAATAAATCATAATAGTGAACTAGATGAAAGCGCCCTAAATAATACAACAGAAAGTAAAGGACGCGTCCTTCAAAAAAGAGTCAACATAAGTGAAACAAGAAAAAAATAGGTTTGATTAAAAATGTACTGTAATGATAAATCAGAAAAAAAAATACCACAACATTTTCACGTGATCTCATGTTTTCAACTCATCGTAACTCCATAAACTTACTCAGAGTTCCCTAATATCTTATCTAAAGAGGACTTTGGATTTCGTATAAAAATATTTGTCGGCAAAGTTTGGAAAGTCTTCGGCCTATTTCCAAATTATTTCGTTCGTTTCATTATGGGATTTTCCTTATTAGTGACGAGGAAAGGAATTAGTCACGGTAAAACATAAGTAGGTCAATGATCGTTATCTTCTATAATATTCACATAGTCTAAAGTACCGTCATACATCATCCCTCTTCTATACACGTTCATCGGTATCTCATATACGTCTTCACTTCTAAACTAATAAATCAATGAGGGTTTTTAAAAATACAAAAACCGCTAGATGGCACGAGGCAGTCTCGTGGTCTTATTACTGTCACTATTGGCTTCTTCTTGACAGCATGTCAGTTTGGTCTGACAACAACCAATGAGGAGGGTGACAAGACCGCAAGTCACAGTTTCGCCATCTTTTGGATGTTTTAATAAAAAAAACCCTCATTGTGATGAAATTTGCCCACCTAAAGTTTGAATCTCAGAAAGTACGTTATATATTATTTAGTACATTATACTAGTTTCCTACTCAGCTTTTAATACCGAACAAAAAAATGTATACCGCGAATTCACAAAGAATCTCAATGCAACAGGCCGAATACTATTCGAGTTAAGCCGCGGGAAAAAGTTTGTGGCTATTTAGTATTTACGGTTGGGCAATAGATAAATATTTGCGATAAATTCCTGTTGAAACTACACCTTTTACACATAAGTACTTACTTACGTCTTTACTAGTGTGAAATCCCATGAGATCTTTCATTATTTTCAAATGTCATTGTGTTTCTCACAGTTCTAACTTAGAAAATTCCATCGCTATTATTTAAATGGTGGTGTGATGACGTAACAAACAAGAGAGTTATTTCCATATATTTTCATATAAACATTCCACATATATTTAAAATTTATACATTAAATGTATATTATTTACACATTGTTATGGCCAACCAAATAGGCCCGAAATATTATTTGCACGGGGTTCCATTTGCTCAAGTTTGTTTGTGTGTTAATATAGTGCAAACATGTCGGGACTTTGTGGAAGCAAACATTGAATGTGCCCGACTGAAAACTTGTAAATTAGAGGTCGATGCCCAACAATATAAAAGACCCCGATGAATGCATTGCTTGAATCCATACTCATATTATCAAACTGAAGAAATTGTTTGTTTGCTTGAACGCGCTAATCTCAAGAGCTACTGGTCCGATTTGAACCATTATTTTTTCCAATCGGAGTGTTAGATAGCCTATTTATTGCGAAAGTCTATAGGCTATACGAGTATAACATGTTAATGTTATATGTTAACCATAAATGCGGGTGAAACCGCGGGAGCAGTTAGTAATAAATAATGTATTTTCTTTACATCGTTTAACAAGACACAATCTTTAACATAGAGGGAATCCTAACTCTGCTGTCATTATAAATGCAAAAGTAACTCTGTCTGACTGTCCCATGTTGGTCTGGGACTTAAAAAGCATGTGCCAACTGTGTCTCTTGCCTAGCATGTCGTAAAAGGCGACTAATAGTATATCGAGTTTTGGGTATGTGATTGTGTGGTGACAAGGTAGCCACTTGTCACTACTGTTACAAAATTTTCCATCTAACCCAGCCCAGTTTTATTTTTGGCTGAATGTGGTTAAAGAGGCTTGCTGCCCCTTTGACTCTGCCTACCCCTTCAGGGATTATGGGCGGGATGTTATGGATGTATGTATGTATGTGGTTGAAGGGGCTTGCTGCCCCTTTGACTCTGCCTTTGGGGATTTTGGGTATGTAACTGAGACACATACATACGTAACTAATGATGTTATGTTTGTATGTAACTCTGTCCGACTGTTTATCTGTTAAGTTTTACGTCTATACAAGTTAATCGAATGTTGTTTGTGAGGCTAGTTTTTATCCCGGAAGATTTTATAGACTTTGAATACGCGATAAAGTTTGTAACCGGCCAAATTATTACACAGACGAAACCACTGACATAAGATAATATTCGAAAGCAAAACCTCTTTATCAAAATTGCTAGCGAAACTAACTACAATATTTTTTTGCTACTGTTTTAGGTCTTACCTATAAAATCACTGACAATCAAAAAATGTATTCATCATCATCCTCTTGCCCTTCTCCCAGTTCATCTGGGGTCGGCGCAACATGTCTTCCTTTTCCATACAATCAAAAAATGTATTGTGAGTTTCAAATATAAATGATTTTGAGCAGTGCATATTTTCCAAAGTTTACTTTCTGAGTGTATTTTCACGTGTTTAATCCTAACTAAGGGTACCTGGTTAGCTTAACATTCCACCAACCTCCGCTTGAACATAGCTAATTCGTTTTTACAATAGAGCCTGCAAATAGTTCTTTATACAATGTGAATATATAATTGCCCAAAAGTTGGATTGCGGCTTTTGGCTCGAATTTCACTGCAAAATGAATTAAACATTCATTTGGTACGAAGCCCAGGGCTGTCTCTGACCAAGACAATTAAATTCGGTACGGTTTTTCCCTAACGGTTACATTTTTGCAAAGCTTTTCCGAGAGGATTTTTCAAGTAATCCTTGTTACTTTTTAGTTTTACACTGCAAAATGAATTAAACATTCATTTGGTACGAAGCCCAGGGCTGTCTCTGACCAAGACAATTAAATTTGGTACGGTTTTTCCCTAATGTTTACATTTTTGCAAAGCTTTTCCGAGAGGATTTTTCAAGTAATCCTTGTTACTTTTTACTATTTCTTCTCCTCTACCTATCTAAGAAATAGTTTATTTTAGTGTTGTGCATTGTTGGTTTCATGCTAACTACAGAAACTTGTTTGTTTTTTCTACATTGTTTCGATATGAATAAGTGTCTAGAATGAATTAAAATAAATTATCAAATTTTGGCAGTCTGGGGATATGGTATTTTTGTGTCATGTGTTAAATAATAGAAAGCGTATTACGTTTTTCTTGTATGATTAATTATATTATCTGATAAATATTTGTTTCGCTTATTTAATAAGTGAGACAGAGACAGAAAGTGAGACTAATAAGTGAGAAGTTTATTAACCAACTACTTATTTTACCATACAAGGACCTCAGACCTCAATTATATAAGACAATACGTTGCTTAGTAAATAAGAGATTTAGGTATACGCTTTGTTATTACTAGGCTTGAGTTATTTCTTGATACATTATAATGGGGATGATGACTGCATTAAAAAACTATAATTATATTTAGTCTGACAGTTAGGTTATACAAAAATACTAGACACATATTCTTCGCTTTATCAAATTAACAAAAATCACAAACATAAAGAGCATCATAGTTTTGGAGTGCCCCACTCCAAAACTATAATTGTGACGTCACTATTTAGTAAAAATTTTACGAATGTGTGACGTCACGCGCAACAAAAAAAATGTAATCGAACTGACGGACTAAACAGATTTTTTGTCCCCTTGCCTATTAATATTAAAATCGTCAGCCCTATTAATATCTTTGCGGTTTGGGAGATTTAAAATATGTACGTACAAGCCCTATATTTGAATACACTTTGCTTTTATGATATTTACTATATGATTTAATGTAGGTAACAATTTGTCTACTATTCAATATGTCCAGAGGACTTGTTATTAAAGGAAATTGTCATATTGAGATATTGTTTTGAGTTTATCAAAGAAACGATAAAATAATATCGCATCTTTACAATATCTATTGATGATGCATCATCAACTAATCAACGGTTCTCCTACGTACTTAGTTTCGGGTAACGAAATATTCCAATAGTGAACATGACAATAAAATAAGTACATACATACCATCATAAGTCTCATGACTATACCAGGAGCGATAAGTTTTAAAAACCGCAACCAGGCTAAAATAAAATCAAGTAGGTTAGTTGGAATTGAAAAAAAAAGTAGTCAAGTGACAACTTGCCGCTTAGGTACATAAACACAAACCCGATACCCAGTATACCTTTAGTCGCCTTTTACGACATCATAAGGTGAGGGATACATTATTTTCAAGTATAGACCAAAATAGGAGGAATGTACACATTTTTTTTTTCGAGTAATCTAACATGGTATAAATGTAAAAACAAAAAATAAATAAATATCCGACAACATCACATACATTGATCTGACTCCATATTAACACCCAGACACAAGTATTCATCACACGAACGTTTGTCCTGGGTGGGGATCGAACCCATAACTCTTGGCGCATGGGGCAGGGTCACTACCAAATGCGCCATCGAGCCAGTCTAAATGAATGGAAACAATGGCACTTAAGTTACCCATAAAGACATTAAAACATCATTACCGACTAGCAAGCTACAGGCTTCAAATAAATTAAATATTCGTTATTATACGCAATTCATGGTAGCCGTTTTCACGCATATAATGTAAAACTCAATTTAGATGCCGTGTTTCATAGAATCCCAGATAGAAGTTTGGAAGTATTTTGTATAGAAGCCATTTAGAATTAAAATTAAATAACTTTTATCAATTCAGTATGTGGTACGGAGAAATAGATATTGAGTTTGGAACTATTTTGTATAGAAGCCTAACAAATTAATGAAAATATGAATAACTTGCGATTTTGATCGCTAATATATTAAAAGTGATTTACGTATTACACTTATAAGCTAGAGTGTGATAAAAACTTTCCATCCAACCCAGCCCACTGTCCCATGTTGGTCTGGAACTTAAAAAGAATAAGCTAACTGTGGTTCTTGCCTAGCATGTCGTAAAAGGCGACTAATGCTATATCGGGTTTTGGGAGTGTGATTGTGTAGGCGACAGGTTAGCCGCTTGTCACTGCTTTTTCACAATTTTCCATCTAACCCAGGCCGGCTCTATTTTTGGCTGAATGTGGTTGAAGGGGCATGCTGCCCCTTTGACTCTGCCTACCCCTTTGGGAGGGTTATTGTAATTTTGCACAAAGTTAATTCGCCACAATTTAAAACATTCCATTCATTGAAAGTTAATTTGTCACAAGTAACTACACGGCATTGTAAATTCGCCACAATTCTACATTTCATAACATCTTTGTCAAAAGTACCGTCGTGATGTTATGTATGTATGTATGTTATTAAATAAAAACTGTTAAATATTATTCGGTTAAATGCTAGAAGGGTATATTATATTTTTTCAATGACGTATGTATTAGCTTAGTATATAGTTCAACGCTAAGTGGTAAATTTCTTACGGAGCATATTTATCTAATCTAAGTACTTATATCAGGAGCAGTTCATCAAAGCAAAAGAAAGGATGAGTAAAATCGCGTAAGATCTGCATATTTATGGTATTATGAATATAGATGTCTGGTTCTCCAATGTAAGGGACGTCATGGTTAGGATGGCGGTCACTTCAGTGTAACAGTTAGGATCCTAGACGTTGTCGAAGTGGAACCCAGGGTCGAGACATAGCGACGACTAAATGTATTTATTTCCTTTATTTATTAGGTGGATAAACCACATACCGAAAACTGCCATTGAATAAAGAGATCAATAAATAATTATATAATTTTGTTGTCCATAAATAAATAAATAAATTCTTCAGGCTGACACACCAATTCCTTAGTCCCAAACTAAGTTTATAAGCTTGTGCTATGGATACTAGGTAAACGAATAGACATAATTAAATACGTTTATAAACATTCATGACTCGAGTACAAATATGTTCATGTTCATCACACGAAATATTTGCCCCTAGCGGGATTTTAAACCGCGACCCGTGGTTTCGAGGCCAAGGTGTCTGACCACTCGACCAACGGGCCAGTCAAATATAAAAGTGTAATTTGAATATTTCACATTGTCATTGGCACAGGGTGTCATATGATCTTTTGCATAGAAAACTCAAACAAATGTATTCTATAAGGAGGGCGCAGGCGACAGACTGTTTGTCTGACTCAAAACTTCTCTAAATATACAGGAATTTGGACGAGAAATCAAGGCTTACGACGTGAGATCATTCGTTTGCTTTATACGTATATCACTTTTCACCGTGATAATTTAGTTCCTTGCGTGAGTTTTGATGAATTTATTATGTGGGACTAAAATCCGGCAGTCAAAAAGTCTGACGTCTATGCTCTCCCTAAGTCCGGTGAGACGGCATTTCGACATAACCGGAGAGAGGTCAGGCGCAGGACCAACGGCTGGCACGGGGGTTTCCAACTCTCTGACTCTGGACTGTTGCTGAGTAATTTCAATATTGAAAAACCCAGCCATAAATTGTTTGGCCCGACTCGTGATTGAACCCGGGACCTCTTGGTCCTTAGGCGGCGCATGCTGCCACTAGACCAACGAGGCAGTCATATATACGAAACATTATGAATGTGAATGTGATTCTGATAACCATATTTTCCCATGAGCTAGAATTTATTAAAATATCAGTTACGTCACGGCAGACCAATACCTACAGTTCCAGTATCCACGTTCGTTTGAAACCATCGTTCATTAATTACTACTGGATTACTCGACTGACAGTTGGAATCCATTTCCTTGATTAAAAATTCGTATTTTTAGATTTCAATAGTCACAATTACACATTTGGTTTTCGTGCTATGACGGAGACAGAGGATTGAGAAAGAAATTAATTTGACTGCCTCGTTGGTTTAGTGGTAGCATGCGCCGCCTAAGGACCTAGATGTCTCGGGTTCAAATGCCGGGAAGGCTAAAACTCTGTAACTGGTTATTTCTATATTGTAATCCGGAGTCAGGAAGTTGGCGGTTCAATCACCTCCATGCCTCGGAAAGCACGTTAAGGCTTTGGTCCTGCGCCTGACCTCTCTTCGATAATGTCGTATTGGCGTCTCACCGGACTATGAGAGTGAAGGAATAGAGAGTGCACCTGCGCATCCTCGTTGAGATTGGCCGCTGGGACCGATATCGGTAAGGAGGACATTAATTTGATATTATTTAATTTTTTAAATAAGAATCTCATACGAAATTTACTTTTTATACTTTGAGGAATAATTTGCATGAAACCCAAGTTTCAATCGTGAATCTGTCAAAAACTACATATACTACATTATACACTTGTATTCCTTTGAGTGACTGCACTCGGTCAGTGTGCATGGAGGGAAGGGGGGAGGAGATTTGCGGCCGCCCGCATTCCACCGCTTATCTAACATGTACCCGCGAACGTTCTGATTAACAGCCGACCAGTGTTACCAACCCTAATGTTTTAACAGTAGAATTGCTGTTTTTACATTAAAGCTCCTGTTTTCTGTTTCATTCCAAATTTTTACTGTTTTCCAATTAGCGTTCTGCGCCATCTATTACACTATGCACATATTTTTGGCTATCCACCTAAATGTATAGTTATGAAATATACCGCAATGAAAATAGATTATCTGCTCTTGTCGGAGTTCGAAGGAATTTCCCAACCAAAAGAAAAATAATGTAATGAGGGTTGAAAAAATGAGGCAATGAGGATTTTTTTTTTATTAAAACATCAAATAGATGGCGTAACTGTAAAGTACAGACTTGTCACCCTCTTCATTGGTAATTTTTCAGAACAAACTGACATGCTGTCAACAAAGAGTCAATAGTGACAGTGATAAGACCGGCGGTTTTTGTATTTTTGAAAACCTTCATTGAGAATGATAGTGGAATAATTTACTTTGATTTTTGTTTTTTATTTTTCTGTGTTATGAACAATATTATGATATAACAATGTAGGTAAGTCCTGGTAAGTACCTAATAAAAGTTTTTTTATTAGTGAGCTGCTGTTTTTTAGTTTTTTGGGGTTGGCAACACTGCAGCCGACAGAAAAACCGCGCTGTGCGATTCATATATGAATACAGCGGAAATGGATTAAGTATGTTGAACTAAAAGAACGGAAGCGATCAATGGATTTGTTTTTAGAATGAAATTATCTACCATTTGTCTGAGGCTGTCGTTAGAGCGCAGTCAGATTATACTATTTTAATGTAAGCCGAAATATTTAATGTGATGTTTTTCATTAGATGTAACCGTGAATTGTCATTTTAAGCATTCGTTCAAATTAATATTGAAAATAGCATTGTGTCCTGTTTTTTCAGTTGGGATCCGCTTTGATTACGAATCTGGGTTTACAGATCCATAATATTAAAGCCATTGCTTTGTGAAGCTTACACAAAGGAAGAGTATTTAGTTATCTTATAGTATTGGTTTCCTTACAATTTTCTTATACCAAGAGTTTTGGAGCTAGACTTAAATAATGTGACAAGTTATTTGATTGGCGTATCCAATCTTACCTATTATTATAAATGTGAGTGTAAGTTTGTTTGTTTGTTACGCTTCCGCGCCTAAACTACTAAACCGATTGTAAAAATTTTTTCACCAAAAGAAAGCTACTTTATCAGCTTGTTACAAAGGACATAATTTATCCATGTATTCTCGCGGGAACGGGAATTGCGCAGATGAAACCGCAGGACGCTTGCTAGTTTACTATAAATAAGAGTATTTACTGCGATCACGTAAATATGTTTGAGGAGTCATATGAAGACGAACAATACCTCAACATATCAGCAATTCTAATTATCCCCCTCGACTCATCTGTTCTATTCTATTGTTCTTATTTGTATGGCGTATCCGTTCCCAATGGCATTGTGTAAGGGACATTGTGCAAAGTATCTGGCCAATATTAAACTGTCCGGAAATCTATGAAAACGTTGCCATATTTCTCCCCGGACTAATTAGTTGGTTCCAGTAAAGGTTTCCACAAAACACTTTTAGGGGTTCATACAGATGTGTAAATACAACATGTATACAGAATATAATATTAAATTCAGTATATACAAAACAGTCGCAATTCTTGTTCAATTTCGTAAACGATTTGTTATATATTTTATAGAGTATTGTAAGAAAGTGAATAAATATTTCCATCAGTACTCTTACGCTAACTAAATTTAAAATTAACCGTCTCGATGTTATATTGAAATTGAGAAAACTGCGTACTTTAATTTTTTTTAAAGAATTATATAATACCGATGCAATATTTTTCAGTCCCACTCCTTTTACTTTTTTTACAATTGTTATTTATTTTTCATAAAAAGTGAACAACACATTTTCGGCCAGCTTGACTAAAAAGGCTTTATTATCATCACTATGTACAACAAGTGCGTTCTGAGAAATAAGTTTGAAGATAGCCACGAGACTACAGTAATAAGCTATTTGGAATTGAAGCGGAGGGAATGCGAGAAGCGGTATCTAAAGCTAGAGATGTGGACATGCATAATGATTGCGTGGGTATATAATTAGCATCTCAAATACGCAATGCACTTGAGAGCTAACTTCGGGCCGGCATCATCATAATGGACTTAGCGTTATATCCCGTGCTTAGATCCGCTTAGTCCGCTTAGACCATGATGCAGAATTTAGCTTGTCTAATAATTACATCGAAGTGAATATTGCAGCAGCTATAAAAAAAACATTTGTATTATTTCAAACTGCCAAAATATTCAAAAGGAAAATGCGATTAGCTTCTTATTTAGGCTATGTTAGATTTTAAAATATTGTAGAAATTTCCTGCTTTAACTGATTAAGTAATACTCTTTGCCACGGATCGGATTCACACCATTATATTGATACATGCAGCACGATAGAAACGGACCCCAACTAGGAACGGGTCGTGGTGTTGGAAGATGATGATAATTCCATGATGACTTGGCATTATACCATAACCAGAGATTTAACAACTAATCATATGGATAATTACTCTTTTACAGTTGAATCGTTCGTATTTGTATAGCTCGTATCGATCTGTTAGGTATTGTGCGACCGCCATTGTAGGCTCTCAAAGCAAATTGTTGATATTAATCCGCGTGGAACAACTCAACTACTCCGATAAATCCGCCATTTTGTTTTTATTTAGATAACAAAGCTGTGGATTGCTTGCAAATATTTGATTTCAGTTTTTACGTTGGTTTGAATGTACCTATAAATTTCGGTTATTTCAGCAAATGATAAATAGCAATATTGTGCTTATTTTATTTTTAACTAGCTGTGCCAGCGGTGTCACCCGCGTTTATGGTTAATATTATAAAGACTATTTCCGTCATACATGATTTATATGTAACTTTAACCATTAAGGCTGCACACGCGACGGAAGCTTAAAAAATGGAGTAACTTCTCCCGTTTTCCCAACATTTCCTTCACTAAACTCTGCTCCTATTGATTGTAGCGTGATGAAAAGTATACTATAACCTGCCCAGGAGTATGAAGAATAATTGTACCAAGTTTCGTTAAAATCCGTCGAGTAGTTTTTGTTTCTATAAGGAACATACACACAGACAAACAGACAGACAAAAATTTTACTGATTGCATTTTTGGCATCAGTATCGATCACTAATCACCCCCTGATAGTTATTTTGAAAATATATTTCATGTACAGAATTGACCTCTCTACAGATTTATTATAAGTATAGATGGATGTATAATTCGTACTCTTAACTGTCGTATATTGATCTTGAATTTAGCTCAACTTGATTTTTGGCTGAATGTGGTTTAAGCAACTCCTTGCCTGTGGGAATAGCTCATTGTACTTTGTCTACCCCTTTGGGGATTGCAAGCGTGATGATATGTATGTAGGTATATTGTTAAATATTTTTTAAGAGTATATTTCTATAATAAATAATAAATTCTTCAGACTGATACACAATTCCCTAGTTCCAAACTAAGCTTATAACTTGTGCTACGGATACTAGGTGAATGGATAGACATACTTAAATACTTTTCTAAACATCCATGACTCGAGTACAAATATTCATATTCATCACACAAAACATTTACCCCAAGCGGGATTTGAATCCGCGACCCTTGGTTTCGTGGCCAGGGACCAGTCGACCAACGAGCCAGTCATAAAACGTTCCTATTAATTTATTACTACTCCAAATTATACCAAATTGGATTTCGAATCAGCGACTTCTTATCAAAGACATGCTATTAATAAATACTTACACCTATGGCTATGTGTATTCATGGACTCTTTGTCGACAGCAATAGTGTCTTCCCATAAAAAAATAAAAAAGCCATAATTCATCAACCAGTTGTAACAACACCTGAAGTGTCATCTGACACTGTCATTTTGAAAAATGGAGGTGGCCATGAATTGTTAAACTGGTACCATGGATCATTGAAAAATTCGTGTTAAACGAAATATAAATCTTTATGTTCAGCCCACACGTCTTGTTGGATAAAGAATCACCAAGGGAAGTAAATCATCTATGTGTAACTAAAGGGGGATCTGAAATTAATAAAAGGAAGGATGACGTTATAGTGCGGAATTGTTTTATATATGCGTAGGAGCAGAGAATCAGAGGTTGAATTCTATTCATCCAAAAAAGAATGGTCGTTGGAATATAATGATTATCGTATCAATATGGTGTGCTATTAGTAGCCTTTTACGACATGCTAGGCAAGAATATTTAACCAGCTGGTTCTGGGTTTCTTACTGATTAAAATAGATCTATATAGTTAATTAAAGTTAATAATATTCTTCTATGAAATCTAAAGTTCTAAATAACATTCGATTTTGTCTGTGTCTGAGGAATATTTTACTATGAACCGCTCCTTTGTGAATACAAGAAAAGGTACTTGTTTTCGGCAATAATTATATTATTCTGTACTGTATTCCCATCAAAGAAAACTCATTGGTTGACGTTTATGTAAGACAGCTTTGATCTGAATATTTAAGAATGGAAACTGAGTTTAATCAGGTATAACTTGAATAATATAATTGTGATTTTTTTGAGGTACCGTGGAATTCTAAGACACGGCCCGGGGACAATTTAATTATAGTAGCACACTACTTCCCCTAATTAAAAATAAATCAATTATGCCTGTGATAAGTTGGACAAAGAATAAGCATACTAAATCATCCTCTTGCCCTTCTCCCAGTTCATCTGAGGTCGCGCAGCATGTCTTCCTTTTCCATACGTTCCGGTCAGCCGTCATCAAGCTATCCATTCCCATTTCACTCATATCATCTTTTACACAGTCCATCCATCTCTTATTTGGCCTTCCTCTTCCTCTCCATCCAATAACATTCATACTCATTACTCTCTTTGTCACATGTCCTTCCTCTCTTCTCATCACATGCCCATACCAAGATAATCGGTTTTCTCTCATCTTATCTACCACTGGTGCCACTTTCATACTTCCTCTTATATGTTTATTTAATAAGCATACTAAATATCTTATCTTGTAAATATCCAAGAAGGCTAGGGTCTACAACCACTGTATACTACGTGTGATGAATACTTGTGTTAGTTCTGTGTCTAGGTATTAATATCTAATATTTAAGTATATATTTGTAATACCACTGTTAAATCTGATATCCGTAACACAAGTGCTTAAGCTACTTATCTTGGAGTCAGATTAATGAATGTGATGTGGTGGGATACTTATTTATAATTAATTTATTGTAATCGATTCTATTAAAGATTTTGTACAAATAGCTTTCAGGTTTCGTTTAAACTAGACATAAGGATGTATAAATATTTTTTGTGAATGACTAAATATTACATATATGTATTAAACAGAAGCCCATGACCAATATATCGACGGCAATGCAACGTTGAAATGTTTTATCGCTTTAATAACTCATCGAGTTTCAGTTGTCATTTTCCGTGCTGATACGCTTAATTTGCCGACAGATTAAAGGCAATTTATTAATCAGTTTGACAAATTACACAAAGAGCTCGCGTGGCGCTTTATTTAGGATTCATATTAATTGCTCATAATACGAAACTTGGATGGATATGGCTAATGATCCGAGATATAAATAGGTTTGCTATTATTAGGCTCGTAAAATATTAGGCACATTAAACATGTTTTAGATAATTACACATCATTTTCCCTCAAAGACCAACTAGTGGTATAAATCCATTCTTATTTTTTAAAGCCAAGGTTGCATTTTCGGGTTTTAACCATTAATAGGAGTCGCTTGTTCATACCGATTAAGCAATCACCGCTTATAAACTAATCGTACCTATTGCTACTCTATTAATGGATGAATGAAACTCTATGAATGGAGCTTAAAAAAGATCCCACGTAAATACGGGACTAATAAGAATGTACCAACTAGGTACATAGGTTCCTTGCCTAGTATGTCGTAAAAGGCGACTAATGGCGTATTGGGTTACAAATCCAATTACATAGGGCTATACACAGGGCTAGCTTGACACTTGTCACAACTTTTTTTCAATCTTCTATCAAACCCTAACAAACTTTATTTCTGTCTTAAGGGGTTTCAAGGAACTTAAGCTCCTTGTACCCTGCTCGCCTGTTTGTGCGTGTGTGTATGTGAGTGTGTGAATGTGTGTGTGTGTGTGTGTGTGTGTGTGCGCGTGCGTGCGTGCGTGCGTGCGTAAATGCGTGCGTGCGTGCGTGCAGGCGTGCGTGCGTGCATGCGTGCGTGCGTGCGTGCGTGCGTGCGTGCGTGCATGCGTGCGTGCGTGCGTGCGTACTACTCCTTAGACTCTGTTAACCTCTTAGGGCATCGCATATGTGATTGTATATATGTTTCTGGATTAGTTAAAGGGCAGTTTGATTAGCAATTAGGTTGGTGGAAATAGGACACGCGGATTGTACGCTGACAATTACAGTTGTTGCTTTATACGAACATCCGAGCTGTGGTCGCGTCGGCATAATTAATTACATGTCGGGCTCCACGTTTTGCTTGTTCGGTTTTGCATATGTAACTGTGAATGACATTGGCGTTGTGTATACCTAAGTGTTGTTGTATCCGTCTATCGTTTAAAAAATTATAATAGCAGCAAAGTTAAGGATAACATATTATTTGTTAAAGTACTGTAATACATAGTTATAACACTATTGGTAACAATTACTTGATCATTGGCTAATACTTCAAAGACATTGAAAGCCTTTACCTTTACTTTTTTAACCAATACGGCCGTGATCCCCCAAGGGTCTTAAAAAACCAGTGAATGTTAAATATCATTTAATTAAAACTACAGTTTTAGTGCGTTTAAACAAAAACAAAAGTGCCGTTTAACTTAATGAGTTCAGATATCCCTCCTTTAAGGTCGAAAACGGACAACTGGGTTTTCGGCATCAAGTGTTATTTCAGGATTTTTTAGTTTTGTAGCCACAAAACTCTTAACACTAGATTAGCCATGACATTGAATAACACACTAAGAAAGAAAGAAAGATAGTAAACCAAACACTGGTCCACCAACCAACAACACTTACCGGTCGGAACTGGGCAGGCAAGTTTAATGGGGCAGAGCCCCTAGATAATGGGGGACTTTAATTGGGGATCAGAGCCCTTTAATCCTTCCATTATCTTATATTTAAGGCGCGATTAAGCAAGCTTTGGAATACAGTAAAACACTGATTGCTTCTAGAATCGGAATTGGATAGCATTTACTTGTGACTGTTTCACTGTCTCATCTCGTCTGCAGAGACCAGGATAATATTTTAGTCTCTGTGAAGTTAACTAATGCTTGGAGTGGGGATGAATAATATAGCGAAATTTTTACAGACCTAGTAGTAGCTATCGTCGGCAATATTAAAGTAGATTTTCTACTACATATGTGAGTACTGCTATTGATTTAAAGGGTTGGCCTCAACTTGTGTTAGAAATCTATCTAGCTGCTCTCCAAGAAAGCCTGTAATGTGTTCATAATCATTCGAGAAATTAATGATTGACATACATACATACATAACATCAAGCCCATAATCCCCGAAGGGGTAGGCAGAGTCAAAGAGGCAGCAGGCCCCTTTAACCACATTCAGCCAGAAACAAAACTGGGCTGGGTTAGATGGAAAATTGTGAGAAAGCGGTGACAAGTGGCTAGCCTGTCGCCCACACAATTACATACCCAAAAACCGATACATTAGTCGTCTTCTACGACATGCTAGGCAAGAACTACAGGTGGCACCTTATTTTTGAGCCCCAGACCAACATGGGACAATGTGCTGGGTTAGATAGAGACATTTTTTGAAAAAGTAGTGACTAGTGCCTAGCTCGTCGCCTACACAACTTAATTTTGATGATTGGTATTACTAAAAAGAGTATATATATGAAAGATGTATGATGTACCAGTTAAAACTATATATATATACATATACGTATATATATATATATATATATATATATATATACGTATAATTCTCTATGTATAGTTATAGTCCGATGGTGGTTATGCTCTCCGTACCTAAAAACTGTAGAACCGCGTTTGGGCTTACACCTTTTATTATAAGGAGTTTATTTCATGTCGATTTAAATACTTGGTTTCACAAACTCTTCATTTTTAAACTTCACCTGCTTTTGATCTCTCACAGAGAGCAACACTAAAAAGTAAGAAAAAATGTGTTCAATTTTCATTTTGCCAGCTTGCACCGTAAGCTCACACGAATACAAATTCGTAGCACCAAGAAAATATAGTGTAGAATGTTTCCAATCTTACCCAAGCTTTTACAAAATGCGGATGTCGCTCTGCAAGCATAGAATAGTATTGATGCCTCAGCATTCTACGTGAGCATAAGAAGCTGAGTCAGGTACGGTCGAGAGATTTCCACCCATACGTGTGCACTTGACCTCTACGTCCAGGCGAGTTTGAATTACCAACACTAGAGGTCTGCTCCGACCACTTCAAAAGAACAATTTCGCATTTCCAAGACAAAGAACTGAGAATCGAAGATCCTTTGATAAATTGGTGTTGTGTATACCGCGTCTAGTGTTTGTTAACAAATCCCTTGGAGGATGAGATTCTGATCGATTTCTCAATTGTAACTGTATATTGGTTTGCACTCAAGTATTTCATTTGAAAGAAAATGCGCTGCGCTATTCCATCTGGTTGTTTTCTATTCTGCAGTAGTTAGAATATACTTATTTTAACAATGGATGTAAAAAAGAAGGACTTCCTACTGTGATACTACAGCGTGAAGCCATCCCTATGCATGTGTAAGTGAGCGAGTGAGTGTGAGAGTGAGTGAAATTTGGAGCGCGCGGAGTTCATCTTTTTTTACTAGTCCGTGATTTTAACAATGTAATGTTGGCATAAAATATTGGGCTTAAATATGACATTACGATTAAAATCTTTGGATTTATACGTATCAATTTGTGAAGGTTTATTTCACAGCTATTACACTTTTATTAGTCAGAATTTAAGGTACAAGACACTTAATTAAATTTTCTCGAAATCAAACCTTTTATTTCTACCCTTATCAGTAAATAGCGTTAAAATGTAATGTCGTCCTAATTCGCTTTCAAAGAATATTCAAATGTAGACCCGAGGACCCATGAATCCTGTCTGCAAATTAAAATACTCGCTTTTTCATAACCTCCCCGCCAGCCCTTTTGTGGCTAAACCGAAGTTCAAAGGGGCCCTCCATCAAAATAGAATGGCTGTATTTTGGCCCTTTTTAAGGTAAACATCAGCCCATATATTACATTTGTGTAAGTACCTCTGTTTTATACCATCAATCATTTTTCAAGGAAAATCCGAAGGATATTCTCCAGCGGTGGAGTGCTCAACTAACAAGTAGGATCTGATCTGACCCAGAGACCTTTGTGTACTTTTCGTTTGATTTGAAAATTTTTCCTCGTCTTCATTAAATATAATATGGCTTTACCATTTTCAGGTTGAGTATAATAACATAATTTTTAAATTCAAAACATTTCTGTATGTTTTTTTTTTATATTGCGGTTTTATCACAATTAATTAAATCTCCTTATTTTACATGTTAAGTACTTGTCCTCATACAACCAATAGCTAAGACCATGGGACCTTTATTCAGTGCCATACCCAAGGACTGACCTCCGAGTTAAGTGACAGGTCCAATATATTTTGTTTTATTAATGTTATGTTACATCAAGGAGCCATGTTTGTGTCTACGTAACTACAGTCACTTTGTCAATCGACAGTTGATATTAACTTACGACAACTTATGTTATACAGGAGATAAGCTTCAAAAGGGCGCTTCATAGCGTGTTAATTTGTGCAAACGATATTTGATAACCAAGTAACATTTAATATGTGATGTAGATACAACTTTATTGAAATATGAAAACAGCAGTCTCATGTCTCATGTTGAGACTTAAATAGATTTTACAAATAAATAAATAAATAAATTTTCCGGGCACACACACACCAATTCCCTAGTTCCAAACTGAGGCTATAAGCTTGTGCTATGGATACTAGGTGAACGGATAGACTTACATAAATACATACAATAAACATCCATGACTCGAATACAAATGCCCATGTTCATCACACGAAACATTTGCCCCTAGCGGGTTTCGAACCCGCGACCCTCGGTTTCGTGGCCAGGGTCTCTGACCACTTGACCAACGGGCCTGTCAACAAGCGGTGTTCCTTATCTATCGTGTTGTAAAAGGTGACGAATGACATATTCGGTTTTAGCTTGTAATTATGTAGGTGATTAACTGTCTACTTGTCACTACTTTTACAAAATTTTCCATGTAACCAAAACTGAATTGTAATTGTGGTTAATAATGGTTAAGGGAACGTCTCCTCTTTACCCCTTCGGGGGTTTGAGATGTGAAAGTGTGTATATATATGTGTAAGAAAGGCCTACGGAAGAATAATAAGAATAATTATTTCGAGACACTGACTTAAAAATACGACGAAAGAAGTTTGGTTGCCCTTATCAAAAACAACTATTTTGCTGGAACTCAACTGATCAAATTCTTTTCTCTTTATATGCAGAAGTAGGGCTTTTATTGACTAGGTCACCTACTTATCGCCCTATGACCTCAATATCTAGTTAGCGAAGATACCAGGGTGGACGCGTCCCTTGAAGGTGGCCATTATTTGTAATCTCATGCCAATTAATTAGAGTGGACCAGTTACCTATTATAGTAAATGAAATATGTTTGCTAAGAAATTTTTTTTATTAAAAGGCTAACCAACTCAATCGAGGTGGATGAACATTTCCTTAGGATTAGAAAAAAAAGTAGTCTTAAGTATTCTCAAGACAAGTCGCGAAGAGTGCTTTTTGTTTATGGTAAGTTCGGCTCTTATACGAGGAGCGTTGGTTCAAACCGGTACGGTTTTATGAGCCAAGTTCAATGACCTACATCAATATTTTATGTTACCAAGGGGTGTAATATTATATAAAGCAATGTCTTCTACTTACATAAAAATGCATTGTACATATACCTAACCATGTATCGACATGTCTGAAAACCAAAACCATGTACTAATCGTATTCATTTGTATTTGCGCTCGAATGAAAAGTGCTTTGAAACACAAAAATCTATTGTTCCGGGACTATTTCGACATGCACGTCGCAAGCGCTCACCGGGGAATGAAAGCGGCCGCGGGGTGGCCCACGGCAATTTTTCAACGCAAACAAGTGTCCGGCGTGATAAGACAGTGCGGTTGGTTTACGAATAACGCAAGCGCCGATCGCACATGGAAAATTATGGTTCTTTATACTCAATCTATATAATTCTTCACTAATTCATTAATTCAAATCACATATGAAATATTTTTCATGAAAAAGGGCTATTATTAATTGAAGATTTTTTAAATGACAGAAATCTACAGTCTGCGCTCTAATTCTTGCATGGTCTACTCTACTATTGTAATGTATTTATTACATTAATTGTATTTGAATTATATAAATTTGTAGAAGTAGATAAAATATGTTAATAAGCTTTGTTATTGTATACATGGCGATTTAAAAGAGTAACTACCGAGTTTCTTGCCGGTTCTTCTCGGTAGAATCAACGTTCCGAACCTGACGGTAAAATATTTTTTTGTATTATTATGACTATTCATAAGTTCTTATGTGGAGCCTACATGAATAAAGATATTTCTATTTCTATTTCTAATGTACACATGTACATACATCATCATCATTCTAGCGTTATGTCCCGTGCTTAGTCGGGGTCCGCTTGGACAATGCTCCAAGATTTAGCTAGTCTGGTAATGATAATGTTGAAGCGACTGCCGATCTGACCATCGTAACCCATAGGGGAACCAGACAATTTTTGGATCATTGCTACACATCCATAGCTGTTGTAACGTGCAGGTTTCATCACGATGCAAGTTTTGGTCCTTCACCGCCGAGCTAGTGGTATAAATACGTACATAGGTTTGAAAAATCCAGAGGTACGTGCTGGGTTTGAACCCGCACTCCTCGTTTAAGAGGCGTTTCTTTACTATTGACGATGATCTTCTTTTTACAATTCCTAATTAGGAATCCTATATAACATACTAACACCACAGCAATATAACAAGGCAGACTAAGGTCCATGTCATACTGTGGCTTTAGTCCACCCAATTTAATTTACGGATCTCCGAACGTGAAAAACGCGAAAAAATATACAAAAGTTGAACAATCGAGAGATTTGGTAACGAGCGCCATTGTTTCGGTTGTTTGCGAACGGAAAATAGGTCTCTGGTCTAGTCGGCCGGCCAATGAATCGCCTTTTTACGGATTCCGAATTGTAACGACCGGTGCGTGCCTATTGCACTGAGAACGCCAGGTGTTCCAATATCGGCTTAAATAGGCTAGCTTCGGAGATTTTTCGCACGGGAGCTATCAAGGAACACATTACTAACATATAGATTAGGTATCGTTAAAGGTTTCATTGATTTTTAATACAATTTAGCATTATGAAACGAAGTTACTCGTCTAAGTACCTATAGGTAATCAAACATGCCTTTACGCAAACTGCCCGCGCCCCCGAAGAGGTAGGTAGAGTCCGCAGTGATTGTAGGTAATTATTTATAAATACTGTTACAAAGTATTAAGTTCTATGAACCCAGGACATGCATAATGCGATTAAGAATGGCTGAATTGAGAGCTGAATTTGAATTTTGAATTTTGAATTAATAATTACATACATACAATCTGAAACAATTCGAAAGGCGATCTCCTCACGGAGTCTCGTCTGCTATCAAGACTATTGGAGCTTTTAAATACCAACTATTGCCACTTTAACTTCCCAACACTTTTTCGGGGAATAATCACACATGCGGTCATGTAGTAGACCCATTAGGTAATTGTAGGCCAACAGTATTTCTCAATAACTATTTTCTACCCGACAGTACAAAAATGCATATTATTTTTTTATATATTTTTGATAGTGGTCAGAATCGACGAAACCATAAAGAATTCTTGGGTGATTCGCACCATGGTAGAAATAGTAGATCCCGATTCATACCGTGGTGCGAGTCAACGACTTCAAAAAGGCTCCTTGGTGCTTAGCCAAATGCGCGCCAACGATTCCATAACGAACTTTGCTATCGCTCGTATCGCGCACAGACTTGTTTACTAATAACTCTTAATGCGAAACTGGGAGTTAGTTCCCGATTTGTCCACCCGAATAAGTCTGTGGCGCGATACGAGCGATAGTGAAGTTCGTTATGGAATCGCTGACTGCATTTGGCTAAGCACCCTTGTGCAATTCGTTGCGTGAGACGAAATACTCGTGGGGCGAATCGACAGAAGACCCAACTTAACAGGTGTTTTGCCTCGACATAAAAACTTTTCTACTTCATTATCTAATCATTAAACCTTAGCTGAAAGGTCACAGGGAACATTAATATGTAATTTCAAACAAATAGGATACGATTCATCTATTAACTTTTTGAACATAAAAAGAATAACAGAAAATAAAAATAGTCGATAAAATAAAAAGAATCCAAAGTGCAAATAAGTAAAATAAACTAAAAAGGCATGCTTACCAAAATTTTTATTGAACCATTCGAAAGGCAAATAAGAAAATATACCACATCAAAAATATAGTGTCATGGTGGAATGAGATTATGCCATTACCTGCTCTCAACTTGCATTCTCACCATAGCGGATTTGTCTGGGCATAAAACAGGTTTTCAAAATGGCTGAATTGAGAGCTCTTGTGGAATATTTTACGGGCTTCTGCGGCGAATTAACTATTGTACTCAACGTCAGCATGCACTGAACTGCAGTATACTAGTGTGTTGGTTTGTGTAGCGAATATTGCTGCATAAATTTGCGCCTTCATGAGCGAGCGACTTTGGGAAAAGTTTGTGTCGTATATTTAGCGAATGGCCACTGGTATGCTGGTGGCAGGTCCGGAATAAGCTGTAATAGATATTTATGTTTGAATAATGTGAGCCGTTTTTTTGGACGTATAACGGTGCAGGGTTGGGTCAAGTTTAGAATTGAGTTGGTTTATTGCATTGATAAAATTAAAAACAAAAATAAAGTCAATCATTTTACACAAAATATATGATCCATTGTCCTGGTATAATGGTAGCATATAGCGCACGAGGATAAAGATATGTACAATTATTAAAATAATTTCAAAATAATTCAGAACGAATTCCCCAACTCAGAAATAGGCTTACAATACACAACACCATGACAAGACAAAAGCAATGGCTCATCAAAGTTTCATGAGGCTTTCGGCGATGTTCTCAACAATTTGATGTATAATACTCCGTCAAAAGGCTCTCTGTCGCTTTAAATCGCTATTCAAGATTTAACAAGAAGTTGAATTTCATATTTTTTCCCACTCACTTTTTGACGATTTTCGCTTTGGGATTTATTTCTGATTGCCACTTGAGATTTCTATGGATTGCTAAAAATGTCCTTTTTCTTTTCAAACATTCTGTTGGTGAGCGTGGAGTATGGTGTATCTACACGGTGTTCTTTGATATTCCCATCCGAAAAGTGCTAATTGGACCTTCTTACTAAGATGACCTCGACCCTTTCAGTTCGTTTCATTTTCATTTTTGACCACAACTGCGTTTATCAGCTGTGTATCAATCCCTCTTTGATTATTTGAACAATTTGAAATAAAATAGATCTTTTTTTATGTCTGTAAAATGAGTTAACATCCAGCAATAAAAAAAAAAATTATTCGTAGGCAAGTATGAACACATATTTATCAAGAAATACTGAAGCTTTGACATTTGTTTCAGGAAAACCTGACTATACCTTTTACCGTACAATCGAATCCATAAGACACAGGGCAGGAGGTCACATTCACTGCATGACTGTAGTGTTAGAATACGCTAAATGCACGTCCAATGGCGTTCCCATATTAGTTTCCGAAGGAAATGCCCTAAATATTTTATTCGCGTAAATCTATTCATGGTTATTACCATTCATTACGGTCCCACCACACTGTAACGAGATGATTTACATTTTTATTGCCCCACATGAACGTTGGCATAACCTAATGTACTAACGACCCCGAATGCTGAAAAGAATTGCCTTCTCATCCGGAAAATTGGTTAGTGTTCAATAAAATTTTCGGTGTTCTATTTCTAAGGTTAGTATTTACATAACCTTCTCAATATTGGTGTTTTTTATGTTTTAAAGGACCGCGCCGTATGGCGTTCGGTTCTCTCTGCCTATCCCGCTGGGAAAATGGAGTGAAGCTAGTATAAAATGCCGTAAGATCATGTTGGTGTGAAATTATTGAAATATTTATGTACTTCCAACATTCATTGTTCAGCGCCTTGTCGTGTTGAGAACTTCCTTAAGAAGGAATTCCTTTCCTTAAGAAGGAAACTTCCTTCTTAACTTAAGAGATATAATCATATATTCGTATTACCACTATAATAGTTTGCATATACATACATACATACATAATGTTACGCCTTTTTCCCATGGGGGTAGGCAGAGATCACGTACTTCCATTTGCTACGATCCTGGCATACACCATACACATAGTTTGAATATAACGTAACTATTTCAGTTATAGTTACATAAATATCATTACGTTTGCAATCCCCAAACGGATAAGCAAAGTCCATTGAGCTATAAGCTCCTTAAACCACATGTAGCCAAAAATCGTGTTAGCTTAAATGGTAAATAGGCTAGTTTACAATTTTTTTATAACGTTCATTATTGAGACTTTAAAAAAATATTGCTTATGTAATTTTTATTTTGTTCAGCAAACCCAAAATGATGAAGATACAGCGTTAAAGTATCGCTTGACGTCACTAGGTGTGTAAAATTTTACTGTCAATGTGAAGTACAGCGCCCCATTTCAGATCTTTAAAGCGCTTTATCTTTGTAATTTTTTGAATACCTATTAGATAAAGCAAAAAATACGTATTTAAAAAAAATATATAGCCTGTTATTTAGATTTGAAAATTTTAACTTACAGGCTATAATTTTTTTTTAAGTAAAATAGCCTATGGTGAAAAGTGATAAGTAGCTAGCTTGTCGCCTACATAATCACATACCCCATGCACCATTTGTAACCATTTACAGTCGGTACACTCCCTTCGAGCCTAAAATGGGACATAAATAGTTGTTAGTACCTGCATATAAGCCTTTTGAAATCAAAATGATATACATTTATGAAAAATCGTTAAGAGGACTATTAATACGAAAGCTTGCAAGGTAGGCAATGCACATTTGCGATCCAATCACAAGTATTGCACGTGTCCATAAGCTACAATAAGTACTCGCTTACTATCGTATACTTGTTTTAAGCCATTCTTTCTATAAAACAATATTTTATACAATGTAGAGTATCCTCTTTAATAGGTTCAGCTTGGATCAGTCATTAAAATACCGTGACCCGTATTTTCGAATAGACAAAATAAGTTTACATTTATGAAGTTGGTAAAATTTTAATGTCTGCACATTAAATTGTTTCAGCCTACGAGAAATATCTGCGAGCTTTTAATTTTATCCTTATCTAAGGAATTAATTTATCTTATAAAGATTAACGGGAAGGGTGACAAAGGCTCCGGAGTAATCCCTCTTATAGTAGGATTACGAATAATAAATTTAAAATAAGTTGGCTGTTAAATGATAAATTCCTTTTATAGGCTTTCAAGTTAGGCACACTTTAAGAATATTGCCATGGCGTAAGGCAAGAATTAGATAGAGAAAAGTATACCATACAAATACAATTATATATTCTCAACTGTAGTCTAAAAACTCATAAAGCCACAATCCCCGACCCAAAAGTTAGAAAAAAAACGTAGTCCCTACTATGTCATATTCCGCCCAAATGTAAATACTAAATTTACCTGTATGCAATTTAATAGTCAATCCATATCTCTTTACCAATAAAATATATTACTTAATTTTTATTCTAAGACCTTCTCTGAGTGTAAAACATCGATATTTTCCTGGTTAAAACTTCTCTAATTTGACAGCACGGAATCAATACTTACTGATAACCTGTAATTTATTATATAATAAAATCTTACTATTTTTTATCTCATTTAATCCATATATCTATTTTTATATATCCTTACCTATAGGTAGTTATATACCATTGAAAAACCAACCCAACGCAATTTTTTTTATATTCCTATATGATATTACTTAATATATATATTTATAGTTGTAACTTTATTTTTTCAATTTTTAGTAAATTCTTCTGAAACTACATGTTTGTTATAACAAGTTCTTGTATTGTTGTATACCGAAAAAGAGCAATCTTATTCTAACACAAGTTTTTTCAAACTTAAAAGAATGAGACTTGCAATTTGCGGTAAAAGACTTGTATTGTCTAAATAAATAGCTTATGATTTTTTTTGATTTGATTGACAGACACGAAACACCCTTAAAAGTATCAGACTCCTTAAATTAGCTTAATATTGATATTTTATAAAACAGAATGAGAATATTTCACTATAGTTTTACCTTTTATTGTAGCAAGAATGATGTATTACCGTTCAAGTTTTGCCAAAATTTAGATTAAAAAGGTTCTTGTAATAACATAAAGGATTCATACAGTGGTATGTCATACATATGTTGCATAAGTGAGTATCTATGTATTAAGTAAAAGATGCAACGCGAACGTGAGATTGTTTAAGTTGCTCACAAATTCTGCATAGTTAAATCATCATCTTCTTACCGTTAGGTCCCGTGCTTAGACAGAGTCCGCTTAGATTATTATTAGATTAATCCAGGATTTAGCGGGTCTGGTAACCACATTAAAGCGACTGCCGATCTGACCTTGGTAACCCTAAGATGGGGCAACCGGAACATTTTTGGATCATTGTTACGAATTCAAAGTTGTTTGAATTTGCAGGTTTCATCTCGATGTTTTCCCTCACCGCCGAACTAATGGTATAAATACGTACATAGATTTGAAAAGTCCAAAGGTACGTGCTAGGGTTTGAACCGGCACCCCTCAGTTATGAGGCGCGTGTCCTTATTATTGAGCTGCCACCGCTAATTTCTGCTTAGTTTCAATTTAAAAATACAATAAAATTCTGCTAAATTCAATAATTATAGTAACAAAAAAAAAATAAACTAAATCTTAAGTTATCCCAAACGAAATATAATATATTTTCTCTGAAAAATAAGACCGTTATTATTTGCACCTGGTAACCATTTATTTTACTAAGACCGTCTTATATTTTATTCTCACTTTTTGCCAGGAAAGTATTTCGAGATTACAGTTATTAAGGTCCAGTTGCCATCTTCAAGGCTCGTCTTTATGAATAATATTAAAAGTCAGACAATATAATAATGGGGATGCTGGTGCTATGTCTAATAATTCCAGTCATAATTTCTGGAGACGTAAAATTCACCTAAGGTGTTATCCATTCGACACAAAACTATTATTTAATTGTTTTGTGATAAGTAAATACTAAGCTTGGGATTGAAATAGTGTGACGTCATAAATACATTAGAACATTTAAAAAAAAACGTGTATATTACTCATGTATATTTTGACGCTGAAAAGAGTAACTACCGAGTTTCTTGCCGGTTTCTTCTCGGTAGAATCAGCATTCCGAACCGGTGGTAGATTCACATTGCTCTAAAAATTTTGTAAAATTGACGATTTATAAGTGCTTTTTTTTTGAGGCCTACATAAATAAAGAAATTTTGAATTTTTTGAATTTTGAATACGATTTTTGCACAAAATCCGCGTAATTATTTTGACAGACTAATAAATTCATCTGAGACCTATTAGTACGTACCTACAAAACCGTCGAATCTAGTGAGCGATTTTAATGCTTTCATATATATCTGATATAATAATAATAATAATATCCTCCTAACCGATATCTAGAATAAGCCAACGGCACAGGAAATATTATAGTACACAAGTGTGTGCGCAAACACAGGTGCACTCTCTGTTCCTTCACTCTCATAGTCCAGTGAAACGGCAATTCGACATGACCGGAGAGAGATCAGGCGCAGGACCAACGGCTGAACGTGCTTTCCGAGGCACGGGGGTGATTAACCGCCAACTTCCTGATTCCGGACTGTTACTGAGTAATTTCAGTATTGAATATTCAGCCACAAATTTTGGTCCGACCCGGGAATTGAATGCGGGACCTCTTAATCCTTAGGCGGCGAATGCTAACACTAGACCAACGAGGCAGTCATAAATCTGTTATTAGAAAATATTCTACCTTTTCGGTAGTTTAACCTCATAATTCCGTAGTTTTCCGTAGACACAACAAATTGATATAAATAATAAACAAAAGATGGAAGTGTCCCCAAAAACTTTCTGCGTGTATTCCCTCAGTAATGTAATTATCTTTAACGAGCAAACGAGGTTTTCTGCTCCAGTGCAAAAAAACTATACCATTGGGAGCTGCGTAATAATCATAACTTTGGACCAACTCGCAATTAGGAGGTTAGTTATTGTATGAAATAATACATTGTGCCTAGAAGTAGAACTTTACTGGTTTAGATTGGTAATCTCCAGGGAAAATAGTGTAAAATATATTTGTCTTTGTCTTATTTCACTGTGGAAAATGATAGTCAGTATCAGTTAGATCCAGCCCATCAAAAAACGGCAAACTCATGTCGTTACAAAACCATCGTGGTCTCAGCGTGGCTTTTGCATATAATAATATATTCACCTTTAATCAGCAGTCTAATACAAACTATTTAAGAAATGTAAAGCATTTTTATTTAGTTAAAAAAAGATAGATAATACAAAATTCGTTCGCGTTCGTTTTTATATATATTTTATAGAAAAAATATTAGGTTCGGAAATCGATGGTGTCGACTTACCTATAATAAAGCTAGTAAGACGCTATGCTCGTGTCATCCGCGTAGTTTATTCTAGAACAAAAAAATAAAAGAATAAGATTGTTATGTACTACTAGAAGTTAAAAAGTATTGCATCCTGATAAAACGTTTTCAGATGTAGAGTAATTTTTTTGCAGAAGATTTTTTTATGGAGGCTAACATAAATTTTTAAGTGACTTAAAAAAAGGAGGAGGTTCTCAATTCGACTGATTTTTTTATTTATTTATAAACTAGCTGTGCCAGCGGTGTCACCCGCGTTTATGGTTAATATTATAAAGACTATTTCCGTCATACGTGATTTCTATGTAACTTTAACCATTAAGGCTGCACACGCGACGGAAGCTTAAAAGATGGAGTAACTTCTCCCATTTTCCCAACATTTCCCTTCACTACTCTGCTCCTTTTGATTGTAGCGTGATGAAAAGTATTATATAACCTGCCCAGGAGTATGAAGAATAATTGTACCAAGTTTCGTTAAAATCCGTCGAGTAGTTTTTGTTTCTATAAGGAACATACAGACAGACAGACAGACAGACAAAAATTTTACTGACTGCATTTTTGGCATCAGTATCGATCACTAATTACCCCCTGATAGTTATTTTGAAAATATATTTCATGTACAGAATTGACCTCTCTACAGATTTATTATAAGTATAGAATATAACTAATAACCTTGTTACAAAATGAGGAAGGAGCCCATTAGATGAAACGGTATGTAAACAATACTTAGTGCATGGTTCTCTATAGAGAGTAGTTTACTATAATTGGCTCTCAAGTTTCAATGCAAATAGTATGTATTTTCCAACTATATACTAGTAGTCGACCTTTAGCTTCCTTATTATCACCACAGACATAACTATCGTTGGGCTTGGTGATATCATACAACTGGCCCTTTGTATCCCCTTTTACTTCACGTATATTTACGTGTCGTATTCCGACAAAATTATACTAAACTTATCCAAGAAAACTCATAGATAAACATCCTGTAAGTAGCTCACATATGCCCTATAGTGTACGCTAAAGAGAGACAGACCTGTCTTAATTGTATTTATCTATACTTATAATAAATCTGTAGAGAGTTCAATTCTGTACATGAAATATATTATTATCAAAATAACTATCAGGGGGTGATTAGTGATCGATACTGATTCCAAAAATGCAATCAGTAAATTTTTTTTCTGTCTGTCTGTCTGTCTGTATGTTCCTTATAGAAACAAAAACTACTCGACGGTTTTTAACGAAACTTGGTACAATTATTCTTCATACTCCTGGGCAGGTTATAGTATACTTTTCATTACGCTACAATCAATAGGAGCAGAGTAGTGAAGGGAAATGTTGAGAAAACGGGAGAAGTTACTCCATTTTTTAAGCTTCCGTCGCGTGTGCAGCCTTAATGGTTAAAGTTACATAGAAATCATGTATGACGGAAATAGTCTTTTTAATATTAACCATAAACGCGGGTGACACCGCTGGCACAGCTAGTTAACAAATATAACATCACGTCCGTAATCCCCGAAGGGGTAGGCAGAGTCAAAGAGACAGCAGACCCCTTTAACCACAATCAGCCAAAAATAAAACTAGGTTAGGTTAGATGAAAAATTGTGAAAAAGAAGTGACATGTGGCCAACTCATCGCCTACACTATCACATACCCAAAACCTGATGTACCATTAGTCGCCTTTTACGACATGCTAGACAAGAAACACAGTTAGCACATTCTTTTAAAGTCCCAGACCAACATGGGACGTATGTATAGTATTTACTATCTACTTTAAAAAATGCATTAGCTAGCTTCTGTTCCATTGAAAGTAAGCTGAGTAGTAAGTTTATCAAATAATATAGTCATAATGTTTTGACCGGTAAAATTAAAGCACTGTTAAAACATTATTTATTATAGCAGCGTCCCACGATTTCAAATGCGTAGTTCCCGTTCTCGAGAATACGGTGATAAAATATAGTCTATTTTACTCGCTTATAAACTAGCTTGCCAGTGGTAGTTTTGGAGTCTATTCAATTAAAACAAACAAATATTTTCTCTTCATAATATAAGTAAGTGTATATAGATAAAGATATGTCACATAAATCCCAGCAGATCATTTGTATTAAACCGTTTTTTAAGTAAAGGGTTTTCCTTAAAAGCTTTCCTTAGGTACACTTTAACCCCACTATTCTTAGAAACGCGTCGTATATGTTGCAGGTTAACGCTAAGCCAGGGTATTATCGACCGAACAAACGCCGCGCCTCGGAGGGTTGGGCCGAGTTCGTCTTCGGTTTGTTACCCGTACGCAGGGTGTACTTAACAATTAACCCTCAAGGTAAGTTTACTCTGTACAATAAGGTGAAGGTTATTATTATAATGTTGGGCTATTACACACAGTTGACGTTTATAATTGTGTCTAAAGCTTGTTTGAAAAACATGTAGTTATTTCTCTGATAAAATTGGAGTATATCAGTTTATTATTAAGTTAACCGGGAATGATGTCATAATTAAATAGGAAAGTGATTTCGAGGCCTTACTTACGTACATACATAACATTACGCCTGGAATCCCCGAAGGGGTAGGTTTTTTTCTATTTTTTTATACCTTTAATAATATATGTATAAAAAATCCTTAGGGGACTACGGGCACGGTATGGAATGTTTAAAAAATAATAAAGGTTTATTCATACTAATATTATAAAGAAGAGATTGTTTGTTTGTTTGCTTGAACGCGCTTATCTCAAGAACTACTGGTCCTATTTGAAAAAAAAATTAAGTGTTAGCCCATTAATCGAGAGAGGCTATTAGGCGAAATAACGTTAACACAAACGCGGGTGAAACCGCGGGCACAGCGAGTAAATTATAAGTTATAATAATGAACTTTAATAAAGAGATGAGCAAAATCCTTAATGCAGGTAATTCGTTCCTTTCCTTCTGCTATATTTAATTAAAAAAACACATCGCGGAGTACCATTTTATGTAACACCTGTCGCAATTACGGACCCTTTCCCCTTGGTTCACTAAGAAAGGAAGTGGTTTAAGACCCCGCATAAAAGCATTTACTGATTGAATATACTAGTAGGTCTTATACCTAATTACGGACTTATCCTGTTGGAACTGAAGGAGCATTAATTATTCATGAAAAAACCTTTATACGAGCAAACCATGATGTACCTAAAACTAATGTGACGTGTGAATTAGGGCTAAACGCAATATGCACTAAGTAGAAAGTATTTATATAGATACAAGAAGAACTAGAACACAAGAATTTGAGGCCCGTTCGCAAGAATTTTTTTAAAGATATCACTTTTTATGCGCATAATTGACAATTTACTCAATCGTTCTTATTGTATTGTTATTCGTAAATATTTTTTATTCTTTTAAGCTGCAAAGATGATCGCTATTCGCTACAACTGGTAACCAATGGGTAAATGAATATTCTTGTAGCAACTTCAACGTTTAGAAAACAGATAAATTGTCGGCCCTTCGACCCCGAATATAAGCTTAAGGGTCCCCCCTTAAGGAGGCCCAGGGTACGGGCACGGGCACGGGCACGGGTATTGGGTAAAGGCTTTAACCACATTCATTCACAATAACATACCCAAAACCCGATATACCATTAGTCGTGTTTTACGTCATGCTAGGCAAGAACCACAGTTGGCACATTCTTTTAAGTCCCAGACCGAAATGGGACAGTGGGCTGGGTTAGATAGAAAAGTGTGAAAAGTAGTGACAAGTGGCTAGCTCGTCGCTTGCGCAATCACATTGGTATTAGGTACGTCCTTATATTTAGCTCTACTATTTATGGTATCGTTTTTTTACCACTGAATTTTATGTTCATTCTTCAAGATTCCTACAAAGTAAACTAGAAGGGAAATTGTATTGTTAGCTCGATCCCACCCAATGAACACACTAGCAGATTATATCTCTAATTACTGTAAGCCGTCTCTGGATTAGCCGGTAATTGTTGTTTACTTGAGCGGCATAAACATACACCATACAATAATTAAATGTATGGCCGTTCTACTCTCTACCATAGCCTTTCGATACATGCTTTTAAAATTAATTCTTCTACAGACAACATGCAGTATTCATGTAACATTGATATTGCGAATAGACATGTCATTTTATTTTAAAGAATATAGGTATACATATAAAAATACCATTGAATCCGTAATCTCTGAAGGGGCAGACAGATCAAAGGAGTTATCGCTCCTTAATTCAGCCTTGAACTCTTTAAACTTTTGGCTAAATACCAAATATTGAGTGTATTAGATGTCGGGTTTGTGATTACGTCAAACCTGCTTATCACTATGTTTTCACAATTTTTCATTCAAAACAACTCATTCAATTTAATTTTTAGCTAAATGTTGTTTGAACAGGTCATCATTCCTTGAACTCTGCCTATCCATTCGGGGATTGCCGACACAGATGGAATGTATGTACCTGATCATCATCATCCTAGCGTTACGTCCCATGCTTAGACGGGGTCCGCTTAGACCATGATCCAGGATTTAGCGAGTTTGACTCGACTGCCGATCTGACCTTCGTAACCTTAAGATAGAGGAACGAGACAATTTTTGGATCATGGTTACAAATTCAAAGTCGTTTGAATTTGCTGGTTTCATCACTATGTTTTCCCTCACCGTCGAGGTGGGGGATAATTACGTACATAGATTTAAAAAATCTAGAGGTACGTACTCGGGTTTGAACCCGCACTCCTCGGTTAAGAGGCGCGTGTCCTTACCATTGAGCTACCACCGTATGTATGTATCTGATACCAAAGAATTATTAAAATCCGTACACTTTTTACCAAAAACACAACCGCTGTACGTTATTTCTCATGCTCATAGCGGAAAGGGAAATCTGAAAAGCCGCTTACCAGGAGAATACACTAGCGGGTTCTACGACTAATTACGCAGAGCCGACTCGGCTCACTCGCCCGTTAATTGTTAACTACACGTGTGAATGGGGACGGGTCGACAGACAAGCCGTAGCTTAACCCTCCGCTGACTAGTGTTATTTGTATAGTATGTGCCGTGTTGGTCTGAGACTAGAAATAATGTGTCAACTAGGTTTCTTGTCTAGCTTGTCTTTAATGACGACTGGTAGTCCATTGGGTAGTAGTTGTGTAGATGACGAGCTAGGTTCATGTTCTTCTTTTTTTACTTCAAATACTATTTTCTTATTCTTCTTCTTTGGCTTATTTGATCCCACTGGGTATAAGCCTCCTCCGTCTTGCGCCATGCACAAGGGTCCCGTGCTAAGAAAGTTATTTAATTTTCAATATGTGGACATACGTAAAAATCTTAGCGTGTCCAGATGACGAAATAATAAGCTATATTAATTTTGAGTTTCACCTACTAGACACACGTGTGTCCAGTCTCTTGTGTTAGTGAAAAACCCCTAAATTCCATCTTACCCAAGTCAATTTAATTATTCGCTAAAAGAGAAGAAAACTGCTTTGCACAAAATTTTTGCTCATTAAACCTTTGACTCGCTCGATGGCGCATTCGGTAGTGACCCTGCCGCATGCGCCAAGAGTTGTGGGTTCGATTCCCACCCAGGACAAACATTCGTATGATGAATACTTGTGTTTGTTCTGTATCTGGGTGTTAATATCCAATATTTAAGTATATATTTGTAATACCACTGTTGATTCTGATATCCGTAACACAAGTGCTTAAGCTACTTATCTCGGAGTCAGATCAATGTATGTGATGTAGTCGGATATTTATTTATTATTTAAACCTTCCCTTTTGGGGATTGTAAGCATGACCTGTTTGAAACCTATAAAAATCTAATGTAAAGAAATTAATTTTACCGCATACTGGATATATTATTAGTAACTAGCAGCGCCCCGCGGTTTCACCCGCGTAGTTCCCGATCCTGTAAGAATACGGGGGTGAAATATAGTCTATGTTACATGCTGAGAAAGTGGATTTCCATTGGTGACAGAATTTTTCAAATCGGTCCAATAGTTTCGGAGCCTATTCAATACAAACAAACAAACAATCAAATCTTTTCTCTTTATAATATTAGTAGAGATAATGTTACATAAACATAATTTGGCTTATTATTATAAACTTTAATAAAATACTAGACCGGATTATCTATAGCCGTATTAATAACACGTGCACGAATAGACAAACATTTAACTATAATCGTCTAGAGCTCAGTCTATGTGCTATTTATGCTCTGATAAGTCGTAAGCTATTAATTAGTCATGATATACTTGGCATCCTCGCTGCAGGAACGGTGAAACATTCTAGCGGCACTAAAGATATTCCTTTTTCCTGGCTAAACAAGATAGCTCAGAGAAAAACAAGGGAGTCGCTAAATATTCGTTTAGGTTAAACAGTATTTTTTATCGAGAATACGAATATTTCTAAAGCATCGCTTAGTGAAAAAACACGTCTGTGAGGAGTTTCTTAAAATGGCGCTAGCGTTTCCTACAAAAGCTTCATGGGATCAGTTAACTTGTCATGTTTAGGAAAATGTTACCTAATATCAGTCATATCAAGAATATATTTTGCTTCATAAACACTTTTACATACTTTTTCGGAATAAATACATGATGTTGGTAGGTATTGAAATTGCGTTTCCATTAGATTTGTATGAATATGATAATTTTTGCAAATAAAAAGCCATGGTCATACAAAAAAAAATATATATCATCCGCTTTTTTGGTTAAATAACATGATATTTCTGTTAAAATCGAAATATAAGTTTGTAACAACTACTTAATACTGTTTTATATAGCTTTATATACGTTTTTTTTTGTCTCCTATAACCGAGCATTATCTTAGATAGTCCGTGCACACTAGCCATTACATAAAGTGACTATCGTTTATATATTTATTCTTCACAAATCCCCAGTTAAGGGACAACATCTCATAGGAACTAAACAACAATGGTTTCACATATTTAATATCAAAATAAAAATCATAATTTTTCTAGTATCATTTCCATTACATATTCGGAGTCCACTTAGACCATGGATTTAATAAAGAATCATATTGATAACTAGCTGTGCCAGCGGTGTCACCCGCGTTTATGGTTAATATTATAAGGAATATTTCCGTCATACATGATTTCTATGTAACTTTAACCATTAAGGCTGCACAAGCAACGGAAGCTTAAAAATGGAGTAACTTCTCCCGTTTTCCCAACATTTCCCTTCACTACTCTGCTCCTATTGATTGTAGCGTGATGAAAAGTATACTATAACCTGCCCAGGAGTATGAAGAATAATTGTACCAAGTTTCGTTAAAATCCGTCAAGTAGTTTTTGTTTCTATAAGGAACATACAGACAGACAGTCAGACAGACAGACAAAAGTTTTACTGATTGCATTTTTGGCATCAGTATCGATCACTAATCACCCCCTGATAGTTATTTTGAAAATATATTTCATGTACAGGATTGACCTCTCTACAGATTTATTATAAGTATAAATAACGTTGGTAATATTTTCCGACGAAGCTGTCTCCTTCTCCCCTCTGTAATATGGAATTAATTTCGAACGGTTTCAACATTTAAAATGGTCCAATAGGCATTTCAAAAGCCTATTTGAAGTCAAAGTAGACAATCTTATTATTGCGCGTACATTGCCAGCTACTGAGAGCCAGGGGTATTTATAAATCGTATCAGACGGTCGATCGCACCCCAAAGAGGGCCCATGTAATACATGAGCTGTGACGTTGACGAATGAGATCAAATAATATTGTTTACGTGTTTCAGAGAGCAGTTTATCGATCTCTAGTTACGTACGTGAATTGATTATTGAGAAGCGGAGATGCGTGAGTGAATGATGATATGTCTTTGGGAGATCGTTTTTAGGACTATTAATTATGCCTAGAAGATCTGAAATATAGACATATCTGAAGTCTTCCAAATATCATTATTATTGTACGACGACTGGCCCGTTGGTCGAGTGGTCAGAGACCCTGGCCACGAATCCAAGGGTCGCGGGTTCGAATCCCGCTAGGGGCAAATGTTTCGTGTGATGAACATGGACATTTGTACTCGAGTCATGGATGTTTATAAACGTATATAATGATTTGTATGTCTATCCGTTCACCTAGTATCCATAGCACAAGCATAAGCTTAGTTTGCGACTAGGGAATTGGTGTGTCAGTCTGAAGGAAGGAAGGATTTATATTGTCTATACTAATCTATATTTTACTAACTAATATATAAGCTGAAGAGTTTGTTTGCTTGAACGCGCTAATCTCAGAAACTACTGGACCGAATCGAATTTTTTTTTATGATGAATAGTTAATTTATCGAGGAAGGCTATTATAGGCTATATTACATTAACCATAAACGCGGGTTAACCACGGGAACAGCTAGTACCTACATACTTTTCGCATCGCATTCGCAATTTCTGAAGTTGAGATTAGCGCGTTGAAGGCAGAGTAGCTCCTTTAAAGGACAATTACAATTAGCTAATAATATTATCCCGACCTGGGATTTGAACCCAGGATCTCGTCTTTAGGTGGCGTTTGCTACCAATTGAGGAACGAGGTAGTTAAAAGGCGTTTATAAAAATCATCTAACCCAGCCCGGCTTTATTTTTTGGCTGAATGTGGTTGAAGGGGCATGCTGCCCCTTTAACTCTGCCTACCCCTTCGGTGATTATGGGCGTGATGTTATGTATGTATGTATGTATTAAACCATAATTTTAACTACATTTTGATTGCGGCCCCACATTCGCCTATTAAATATGTCATCGTTCGTCCCATAGGACTTATTACGAATCTAACCTATTGTAAATATTACTTTACTGTAACAATTAGGGATTCATCGCACATGCCATTATGCCGCCGAGCTTCTCAATGTTAATATTGATTTGAATAATTAACAATGATTGACATGATCATCTGATAAGCCGATCGCTGGCACATTATATACATAGATTACTAGCTGGACCCGCGGTTTCCCCCGCGTTTATGTATATTCTTAAATGCGCTATCTAACACTGAAATATGTTTTTAATCGGATCAGTAGTTATTGAGCTTAGCGCGTTTAAGCAAACAAACAAACTCTTCGGCTTTATAATATTAGTAAGTAATTATAGATTGGACATTAGTCCCATGTTGGTCTGGGACTTCAAAATAATATGCCAACTGTGTTCCTTGCCTAACATGTCGTAAAAGGCGACTTATGTTATATTGGGTTTTGAGTTTGTGATTGTGTAGGCGACGAGCTAGCCTACTTTTTCACAATTTTCCATCTTGGGTTAGATTTATTGGTCAGTTTTATTTTTGGCTGTATGTGGTTAAATCGTATCTACCTTTTCGAGGATTATGGTCGTGATGTTATTTACTCGTATGTATTCGACTTGGGAATAAATTAGATGTTTCAGGAGTAGTCTGCTTTGGTACTACTATAATATTGCTATAGGTTTTTGAAACAGTAGGTACATAATTGTATATTTTTGTCAGTTGCTTTGCAGAAATACTTATGACAACGTAAAAAATCACAAAAATCACATTAAATCAGGTAAGTAGTGGGCACAATTTAAAGCATTCTTACACTTAAATAAGCGAACCTTAAACGATTTCTCGTTAAATTGGAATAAGACCCAAGTTCCATTTTGCGTAAAATTAAAATTATACCCCTTGATTTACACTTCTCGAAAATACAGCGTAAGTGTCTGAATCCTCGACAAATAGCAAAGGGTTGAGATCTGTATTGTCCGGCACTTATCGAAAATGGGATCGCCGAATGTCGAATTGGTTTTCGTTTTCACCACTATTAATGGAAGGCCTACCTTTCCCGTCCAGTGACCCTCTGGTGCTCATAAACGTTACATCGCGTGGCAACGTTCACGGTTTGCTTGTCACAGAGACGATTCTGCAGCAATGGACACTATACTGACGCAGTTAGCGTTTGACGGTTAATTAGACGCGATTGGCCCAAAAAGCGACGAGCTAATTTGTCCATTAATAACATATCCTTTATGATACGGAAAAAAAATCTGTACGATGTTGCACATACCAATTAATTGCTTTAAGTTTACTTTAGTAGTTATTAAGCTATGATTATGAATTTACGTCTAGGAATTCATTATATTTTACCATAATAAAATATATCGCAGCAACACTTTCATTATCACACTCGGTAATGGTAAATAAAATATTATATCTCTGTCATATGTTGCAAGTTCTTTATCACATTTCTTTAATAATTTTGCACATTTAGTCTCATTGCTCTCTACTTACAGATATTATTTTTACTTTACTAAAATATAATTTAATTGATTCCGCCCACCATCACTGATATTTATGAATATATGATTCAACGTGAAACTCATTTCAAACACTTGCTGTGCCCGCGGTTCCACCTGCGTTTTTGGTTAATGTTATATAGGATTCCTCGATAAATGGGCTATTTAACACTGAAAGAATTTTTCAAAACGGACCAGTAGCTTCTGAGGTTACCGCGTTCAATCAAACAAACAAACAGACAAATTCTTTAGATTTATAATATTAGTATAGATACGTCACCCAATATCCCATGTTGGTCTGGGACTTGGCCCATGTTGATCTGTGACAAAAAAAAATGTGCCAACTGTGGTTTTGCCTAGCATGTCGTATAAGGCGAATGATATATCGGGTTTTGGGTGTGTGATTGTGTAGGCAACAGGTTAGCCGCTTGTCACTGCTTTTTCAAAATTTTCCATCCAACCCAGCCCGGCTTTATTTTTGGCTGAATGTGGTTGAAAGGGCTTGCTGTCCTTTTGACTCTGCCTACGCCTTCGGGGATTATGGGCGTGATGTTATGTATGTATGTATGTACGTCACCCAAAATATATTATTCCCGTTACATCCAAGTAATATGACCACAAAATGTATAAGACCTTCCACTCTTGCCACTATTCTCCGCAAAGCGAGGGTGCAAGTCCGTAAAAATGCCCTTAGGGCCGTTTTATACTTATTCGTGACGCGTGGTCTCTGTGTTATGCCTCCCATGCGCTTTTCTGTTGCCCGTTTTATATAGTGTTTAGAGAGGAACAGGGATAATAAAGGGTTTTATTGTCCATATGGAGGGACTACGATCTATATTTATGTATGAGACGGAGCTTGAAATATTCATCAATGTAATATTATTCACAGTGTGTATTTTACTGCCGTAGATAGTCATAAGTCAACATATTTGAGTGTTTTATGTATATTATAATAATGGAATATCATTATTATACTTATACATAAATTACGAGAGTATTACTGTAGTAAACTATCACTACCTCGTACGTCATCATTGAGTATAGATACTGTATAATATATTATTTTGCAATCATACGTATCGTATTTTCTTGCATCGTTATCGTTGTTTCTTGGCGGTTAAAAATGAGATTACATTAGTGAAATACATGAACAATCTGTTTTCATATGTTTTGTCCAAGCTTTATTTTATAAATTTATGAGTAACTGATGTAACACAAAATTATTAAAAAACGTTATATTAAGGACGAACACAGAGAATCACACGGTTTGTCACAATCTAGTTCTGCAACCGATATGTATCGGAAACCATAAAACAATGAAAATCTGCCATGAGGTTCGGTCACCATTATCAAATAAACTTAATGGAAAAGTTTGAGCTTAAGGAAGTATGCGCTCATAAATGTATGTAATATGCGTGATAGCATTAACTACCCCAATATTATCATCTCCTATGCAGTGCAGTGCTTTCTAACCAGTAGTCCGTAGACCACCAGTGGTGGTCTACAGACTACTGGTTCACTACTGGACTACGGAGTCTAAGACTTATTATTTGGTCCGCAAAAGGCTTAGTGTGTTTTATTGGTTTTTGATTATAAAATAATATTTTAATATTAACTGTAGTTCATTTTCGACCACGTAGTCCCTGATAACTAACTAACTAAACTTCACGCCACTTCCCTAGCGAGGTAGGCAGGAAGAACCGAACGCCATATGGCACGATAGCTGATAATAATATTGTCTGAGCTGAAATCAAAATGGTCCTCAGTCACTAAAAGGTTGGGAGCCCCTGTTCTAGTGTGACGCTGCCCTAACTGTGCAGCTCATATAGAAACGTTATAGTGTTATCAGGCGGTCCATTTCTGTCACGTAAGTTCAGGTTTATTTTTCTCCGGTTTCTTTCAACCTTATCTTTGCCGGTCAGTTAGCTTTTAGTAAAACATTGTTGGTTACATTTTTGAGGTGACAATAGTTTCACCAGAAAAAGAAGTGTGCTAAAGTTGCAGCACAAATAAGAGCATTTTATTTGTGGTTACTTGAGAATCAAGATCGAAATATTTGTTTAGTGTTCAAGTAGATCTTGGTTACTTAAAATTCCAGTATAATTTTTCATGAATTTTAATAGTTATGTATCTAATTAGGTATATTCAAATTATAAAATGAGGAATGATTTCTTTGTCGGCTTAGGCCAATATGATTTAGAAACCGCTGTTGCGTTCCAGCGTTTTTCTTCAAGTGTTTGAATACTCAAATTCTTCTAAGTTTTCATTCTCAACCGCTAGAAAAACAAACAAAACGAATCTACTACACATGAATATGATACGTGTGAAATAAAGATAGCAGAAATAGCACATGAAACCGTTAACGGTTGCTATGAAAGCAGTTTTTCCCAGGATTCAGGAAAGCAACTCAGAGCCTTACAACAAAGGTGTATAATAAAAGCTTTAACGTTAAATAGAGAATTGTGAAAGGATCTCACAATACTCGGATGGCGTCGTGACTCGCTTCAAACTATTCAACTGGAGTAAGTAAGTTGCTTGAATATTAAATTCCTTTATACTATGTAGTTGCATAATCCCAGTCCACTTCATTTAGTGACTTCTACAGTGAAATGAAACGGAGTTAAATCGATATTTCTATAATGAAAATACCTTGACTTTTGAATCTTATTTGCAATTCGAGAGTTTTTTGATGACTTGTGTCTTCGTTTAAATTGTAAAAGTCGAGTATCATTCGTCTTACGCGTTTTACGATTAAGATTGGGACCAAAATAAAATTTTATTTTAATTTTCAATTCTTTTGTGCTTCAAAATCAAGATCGTGTTTATATTGGCAGCAAGATTGAAAGAAGATAAGGTTGTCAAGGAAAGTAACACAATGTGTTTTTTTTTGACATTACTAAGTTGTTATGAACTTCTTTTGTGTGAGGTGAACAGCCGAAGTGAATTATACCTACTGATTTACCGATAAAGTGATGAAAGTAGGTGATTCACAAGTACTTGATGAAACATTATAACTCTTGATAGATAAGAGCCGTGCACGGTTATGTAACATGTGAAAGATGAACAAATAAATTGACATTACTTTTTTTTTATAATATAAGAAAAGCCCTGGATTTGTATAAAAGCCTCAATTGAATATTTTTCACTTTTACGCTTATGCAAAATTAAATATTATGCAATAATGCAAAAAAAAATATTTGACGACTTCTTCTTTTCTTTAGTCCAGGTTAGCTGTCATTGAAATCGATGCGAAGACTAATATGTCGATAAGTTACTCGCACAGTTTTTATGGAATCTTATCCTTACTCAAGCCTTAAGTCCACAGCAAACACGAAGAAATCAAAACCGACCGACGGACAAAAGTCGCAGATGTTGTTTTCCCCCGACCCTGTTGACAAATCTGGAAGATTCGGTTACAGCCTCCGTCGCGGTCTCTCAACTTGATTCACGAGGAAAAACAATCGCTTTTTTATTTCCTGGACCATTTGCCCATCTATTGTTTTAGTCCTTTAATTAAGTTCTGTTTGGGTTGCAAAGGTGAATGTTATTGAGAGAGTTATTGTAGTATTATACGGTGGCAGCTGAATAAACTTACCTACTCAGTATGCCATTTTGGGATGTATATTTTATGAATTCTGTATTTTTGATGAACATGACTATCTGTATTTAAACTGATGGTCATAATTATGGATGGACTTTAAGCAGATCGGTAAATTTAAATTTGCTGTTAATGGTGATGAAAAGTGAACGAAATCCATTTTGCAACTGAAAGAAATTTTGTGTCGGCTGAAAATTTTCTGAAATATAGATAATAAGTATTTGAATTTAGGGGATTTCACTCATTTTAAGGCAACAATGACTTTGTTGGTCCTACCGTAGAAACGAATAACTATTGCGTTTTAATTTTATCATCATCTTTCTAGCGTTATATCTAATGCTTAGACAAATCCGCTTAGACTTTAAGTGTTGCAAGTAGTTTTTAAATATATATATATGCTTTTTAAATAGACACAAAAAACAACAAAAGAAATCGAAATTAGTTCATCTGCTGGTTTGAAAGTACCGAAGTAAGATTTTCGTAAAATTTAACTTATAAGGATTACAAAAAGATACACGTTCGTATCATATTCCCATTCCTCTCTGATGTATTATGGATTTGGATGGATGGCCACTTAGGAACCTTGCGCCCTAGAAAATGGGAGTCGCTCCATCATACCGTGGCATTATTTCAACTTTTGCTTACTTTCCCGATAAGAAGGGCAATTTTAGAAGGCAATTCACTTAGCCTCCTTAGAAAAAAGCGGTATGGCAAGGTACTTGATCTATATCGTTAAATCAAATGAAGTAGCTGTGTTCATAAAATGACCAAGATTTTTAATAGGTCAGTACATGTGTGTTTACTAATTATGTAATGTAATTATAAATATGGCTCTAATGTACATATAAATACCAGATAAATTGCCTTGTAGCGAGATATATAAAGAACTTTTTTGGTAACGTAATAAATGTTATTTAAAAAATTGTTTCTAATATTTATAGTTCTATAACTATGTTTATCAAAAATACAGGTTTATATAAAATAATGAAAAACCCAACTTAAAGTCAAGTTAAACGTCACAGATAAGAATACAGTAAACTGGATTAGATATACCAATAAATTTGGTGACGAATGAATTACCGATTTTGAAAACATCATTTAAGGATACGACCCTTTCTAAATACGCTGGCTGTCTTTTATTCTATAAATCCATTAAAGATGATGATTTGATTTCTTCTATACGCACAGACGAATATTCATCTGCCCAGTTTAGCCCTTCACACAGGGCATTCATAACCCAACAAAGCTTGAGCTAAACAAGCTGTCAGCACAATCAAGATTTCAATTTTAATACAACTTTCCTTACATCTGGTCGGGAAACCATGTTTATTCATACGATGAATGTCTTATTCAGCGTTCAAAGGAGAAGTCTAGATAAAGCCTTCGTTGGCTCGTTAGGGCGTGACTAGACCGGCGTTTGGTTGTTACGAACGAATTTCTGCGAACGTTACAAAGGGTGGTACAGAAAAATTGCAAAATATTTGAGTTGACAAGACAATGTTTTGTTACTTATTTCTAATGTGACGTAATTTGAGCGAATATATAAGTATTGAGTGACCACTCGTAACTAGCGTATGACTGGCTAAATCGTAAGCAGTCACTGCATTTTATAGGCACTTTAAATTCAGGAGCAATTTGAAAGTAATTTATAAGTTACCGATTCTGTATAGGTTTTATTTAACGTCATAAGAGTCTCGGCACCTCAAGTCTGTTAGCATTGCGAATTTTCGAGAGTTTGCGCTTCGTGTACTCTTAGTACATACATATGTACATAACATCATGCCCATAATCCCCGAAGGGATGGGCAGTCTACTCTTAGTCACCAAACTAAGCGCGGCAGTTTACAACTGCTTACTTTTCTGGACTGTCGTGGCATTAGGGCAGCCCAGTCAAACAGAAACCGGTTCGGTGGTTAACATGTCAACTAAAAAATAAAATAGGATACATACATAATATCACGCCCATAATCCCCAAAGAAGTAGGCAGAGTCAAAGGCCCTTCTAACCACATTCAGCCAAAAATAAAACTGGGGTTAGATCGATAATTGTGAAAAAGTAGTGACAAATGGCTTGCTTATCACCTACACAATCACATACCTAAAACCCCATAGGCAAGAAACATAGTTGGCACATTATTTTTAATTCCTAGACCAACACGGGACTAAAATATGGTACTTTTTGCTGATGTAGGTAAATTTTGAGTATCTGTTAGGCAATCAACCTCCTTAGCAGTAATAACTCTTTGGCAACAAAAACTTAGCGTAAAAAAGAATAAATAGACTAAATTTAAATTAAAACATAGAACGATAGAATACGCCAATAGAGCTATCTAAGCTCTGTAGCAACCAACCATTTCAAAAGTTTAACCCCCAAATCAGAAGTGTCTGTACACACCTTTATCTTCAGTGGATTCGTATAACAATGCAGCATTCGGACTGGAGCCGAATGTTTTATTCCCCGCATACACATTACGTAATCATACGCGAAGTTCAACAGGCGTGCCACGGAAGGGTTGTGAAGAAAGTGTTCATATGTGAAACTTTGTATTATGAGTAATTTACGAGCGGGTAACGTTTGGGGTGTACTAGCACCGGTTTTTAATTTGAAAATAAAAGTAAAATACTTTTAGTTTCAAAATTACTTCGCTTTCTTAAAAAAAAAAAATTAAATAAATTACTTTCTTTGAAGTGAACAGTTTTTTAAAATAATGGCGATAGCAAGGATTAGATTGTTGCCGCAATTACGTTTTAAGTAATTTATAGCTAGGTAAAATTTTATGAGGAGAACCCTTTGTTAGGTTTTCACAAGTTAATAAAGAATTCGTTGCCAGCATGATTTTGCATATGGATACATAGATACTTGTCTAAATAATAGATACTTGTTAAATATAAATCAGACTACATCACATACATTGATTTGACTCCGAGGTAAGTTGCTTAAGCACTTGTATTACGGACATCTGAATCAACAGTGGTATTACAAATATATACCTAAATATTGGATATTAACACCCAGACACAGAACAAACTTTAGTATTTACCACACGAATGTTTGTCCTGGGTGGGGTTCGAACCCACAACTCTTAGCGCATAGGGTAGGGTCACTACCAAATGCGCCGACGAGCCAGTAAAATGGATTTACAAATGATTTTAAACTTTCGCGTTGCATTTTATCTAGAAAAATAATCTAGTAATAATGAAATGCTCTCTATACTTAATCTAGTAATAATGAAATGCTCTCTATACTTAGGTTCTGGGTATCATTAATAAACAGTCTCGCATGTATATCTCCAGATTACATGCGGATTGACTAAAACAGCCTTTCCATGTCACACAAACTCCGATACAGAATCACGACAATGTATCGTGCCTGAGTGGCGTTCCGTGTCCAGAGAGCTTCCCTCCATCCAGCTAAATGTGACCTTCCATCCTTAACATATAAGTAGAAATCCAAGCTCATTTAATATTGGTGACTTGAAGAACTGCTCATCCTCCAAAGAAGCTTGACACGTGCATTCGTAAGAGTGACTATTGTTGTGGAGGCCAACTTGTCATGGTCATTGTCGGATGTAGTTAACGTTGACAGTTTTTCACGATCAAGGGAATCTTTTTGATACGTTGTTGGCCACTTTTAGCTATGAGTATAGCAATAAAACTACTGTGTTGGATTTCGAAGCGTTAATGGAGAGTTTGATCTACTCGTTAACTATGTATAAAGGTAAAAAGTGTTATAACTTATCTTCGGGTGTAATTTTTACTTATTTTAAGTAAAACGCGAAAGGACTCTGTCTGTTACGTCTATAATCTATATCTATATAGAGTAATTTTTATACTGGAATATTGATGCACAATACTCACGATATAGCATAGTGAATTGCACACAGGAAGAGCCGTGGGACAAAGTCGTTTATAATTTTATAATTATAATTGACAACTTTGTCTCACGGCTCTTAGCAACAGTCATAAAGTCAATAATGATTTGATTTAAACACTCTTTACCTGTTGCTAAGCTATTAACAATTTAAAAATTTTAAACGCTTACTTGTGCCATAACTTCAGGATGGCTACGGTTTTGAAAAGCCTTTCTCCGTCAGCATCTGATCAAAATACACGTCGGACTACAAAGAAAACTAATAACCAAACTTGCTGGCTATCTATTAATTTAGCAGTGTAAAACGTTCAATATAAAAATGTTCCTATAGCTAATCATACTTTCCTTTGGTCGCCCGTTAAACTTGGTTTGATTTTTATTTGAAATATAGACTAGTAGCTACTATAAAAAAATATTAAAAATCTTTAACGAACATTAACTGTATGACTTAGTATAAATATTAATTTAATCTGTAAATTTTAATTTGTTATTCAATCTGGCATTGAAAAGAGTAACTACCGAGTTTCTTGCCGGTTTCTTCTCGGTGGATGCGACATTCCAAACCGGTGGTAGATTCAAATTGTTCTATTTTGTACCTATCTATTATCTGACGATTAACAAGTGTTTTTTTGAGGTCTACGTTAATAAAGATATTTTGAGTTTCAGTTTTGAGTTTGAGTTAGAGTATGAAAAAAAAGTGAAAGGGAAAAAAAAACGTCATTAAACCTTAATTTATCGACACATTATTGCGATAGCCGCAGCCGCAGGCAGAGCCTAGTTGAAATATAAAAGATCGTTGGGTACCGCCAACACAGCATAGTTCGTTTATCCCAAGAAAATGAATAAATAGTTCCCGAGGGCAAAATCTTTAGCAAACTGAATTGTGCGTAGAGAGACGTAGGCGAAAGCTTTTTAAGGAAATTTTGATATGTTCCATATTCTCTGTGCTCTTTTCTTCTTTTCTTTTATTCACTAAAAGTTTTAGAGAGAATGTAGGAAGGAACAACCAGCAGTTAGTTAATTAAAGAAAAGGGTAGAACATTATAGTGTAGGTTATGGTTAAAGCGAACTTTGATTAGATAGATGTATTTTGATTAGATTGACGTAATAAAAAAGAAAAAAAAAATAGTTTTTCAAATAGATTTTTAACATATATTGACTCCTATATAAAAACATAAATGCCGTCTATTTAATTTAACGTGACCGAAGGTCTTTCAAGAATCTATGTAGATATTAACAAATTTATACACTTAAATAACGTTCTTTGGGATCACATTTCTAAGAGCTAACTCTTAGAAATGTTATCCCAAAGAACGTTATTTAAAACTATTAGGTAGAAATGTAATATCCGTAGTATTAGTAGAAGTTTGCTTTATACATATATTTATATATATCTGCCTACCCCTTTGGGGACTGTGGGCGTGATGTTTTGTATGTATGTATGCATATATCAATATATATATTTCATATAAAGATCTATTCTAGGAATGTAATCACTTAAAAGTTTGCTTGGCAAAAACAACAAACACTTATTATTCAGTCTCTTTGTTGTGTAGACATCTGACAGAAACATCGGGCGTTTTAAAGCCTCTCTCATTTTAGTTAACTGAGAGGCTGAGAGCGTGCTTAAGAGATAATCTCTTGAGATGGTTGTTTGTTTTTCTGCTTTACAGTAGATGAAGTAGAATGCTTGGTAGATACTAGAGCAATTGACCTTCAATCATCACAATCTAATAATGAATTATTTTTTTATTGACTGCCGTTGTTTCGTTGTTCTAGGGGTAGAATGCGCCACCTAAGTACAAGGTCCCGGGTTCAAATACCGGGTCAAGCTGAAATTTGTGGCTGGGTATTTCAAAATTGAAATTACTCATTAACAGTCCGGAGTCGGGATGTTGGCAGTTTAGACATCCTCGTGCCTCGGACAGCACGTAAAGTCGTTAGTCCATCTCACCGGACCATGAGAGTGAAGGAATAGAAAGCCACCTGTGTTTGCGCACACACTATAATATATTCTGCGCAGTTGGCTAATCGTTGAGATTGGCCGCCGTGACTGATATCGGTTAAGAAGACATTATTTTTTATACATTTTTCAGTGTCAATATAATTACATTTTCAGTTTCTTTTTCTGGACTTTCAGTTGTGCTGTAGATAACGTAATTATAGTATATACAATTTCAGAATCAAAAAAACGGACAACGAAGTGATCCTAAAATAAATCCACTTTTAGTTACAAGTACTAAAAGCTTGCACAACAGCTCTAATGGACAAGCTGGCCTCGTGTTAATTTGAGCAACAAGAAAGGTTATTCACTAACAAAGTGAATACCGAATTGGGATTAGACAGCCAGATGTCAAAGAGAATTATGCAGCCGGATCTGTTATGCCCGAAATATATTTGCATTTTGATAATACGAAATCGTCGACTGTCCGGTAGGATTAAGATTGGGATGTCAGATTAAGTAAAGGGATTTGACGATTTGAAACGCTATTTATTTGTTATTTGTGGTGACCCATGGAAGATAAAGAACAGTTCATATTGAATCAGTGATTGACAAATTACCACACATAAATATAATATCCATATTTAAAAAAAAATTCAATGTCTTTTGTAGGCTGGTTAAATACCTTTTACTTTATATCTACTATCGTTACTTTTTTATATTGCTATTGTTTTTGCGTTATTTATGTCTATGGCTGCCTCGATTTCTAAGCTAATATTCAAATTGTGTAATGGGCAAGGCGACTAAAAAATCTAGTTAGTCCGTCAGTTAAATTATAAAAAAATATCGAACATGTATTTTTTTATTTTGTCAAATAAACACTGACGGATTCAAGTTGCGCGTGACGTCACACCTAGGTGCAATTTTTACTTGAAAGTTACATAACAAGCCCCCACTCCAAATCTTTGATGTTCTTTATCTTTGTAATTTTTTGTTAATTTGATAAAGCGGAAATTATGTGTCTTGTATTTTGTATATGATCTTTCTGAAGGACCAAATAGAATGATAGTTTTTTAATCCAGTCTTCATCCCTATTCTATAATAGGGATGTTGACTGGCTAGTCAATTGAGACACTTTTTATGAGCTGACAAAACGAAATCACAGAAAAAAAAATTTTATTATAAATCTTAGACTCAATATGATACACAAGTGTGTGCGTTATGGACATACATAACATCACGCCCATTATAGGCAGGGTCAATATGATACAAAATCAATAAGGCTTAACAGCATACTACGATACTTTCTTGTTCAGAATTGATATTTTCAAAATTAAATATAAATAGTGTCAACATCCCAATTGATAATATAACAGTTGTTACTGTATCACCCCTTAGTTTAGAGCCCACAAAATTTCCAGCTCCTGCATATATCATCCAATACGTTTCAATACATCAAAGAGAAATCTTTCCTGACAGTGTTTCCACCATGGTATTTCCAATGACATTTAGGAGATCTTTGCGTAGGTCGAGTGTAGGATAAAACAACGGATACGCTGTGTAGGTAATCAGCTAATACGGTTGTGAACATGGTCAGGTTATTTCTATCTTAAGATTTATCTTTATTTGCCTTTGTTCTGCCTATATGTCGCTTGTTAATCGGGCTTTCGTAATACTATTCAGCTTCTGCCCTTCGTTATTTTTAAAAAGAGGAAACAAATCAAAAGTCTCATTAAATTTCAGTTCAACATAGTTAGTTATTTGAATGTGTACATTTACTCACGATTTATTTCTATCAAAGTAGTGAGTTTAGTTTAGTTTTCTATAAATAATTTTTAAAACTTTGTTAAAAGCGCTATAATGTCGTTATCTCTTATTTTAGTATAGTGCAACTGAATTTATAAATAAAGTTTGATGATGACTTGTTAAATCTTGGCATTTTTTACACCTGGCAAATACTTTACCGAATAAATTCTCTATTAAAATTATATTTTTACCCACAGATATAATTGCAGTATGCCAACGAAAAATAGCACTTATAACTTCTAACCTAATATAAAGATTGCCTAAAAGAATTTTTCCTGGGGGAGCTACAACGAATTTCCAAATAAAATTGCCACTTTAACTTTTCTTCGCCAAAAGCTAATTTAAATTAGTTACCTGCCCTCCCCACACCAATTAAACTTCACCGCCCTTATTATAACCTTAAAACATGTAAAGTTAGGGCAATATGATGTAATCGCTAGTGTAAATTGTTTTCGATTGCTTGGGCTCAGTAGCGTTTGCTGGGTCTAAAATGTGAATGGTGGCCGAAATGTAAATGATAATAATAACCCGCGACCCTCGGTTTCGTAGCCAGCGTCTCTGACCAACGAGCCAGTCTCGACCAAAGGGCCAGTCTAAAATAATACTGAATCTATTTTAGCTATATTTGAAATTGTTCAGTTATTCTTTAGACTTGGTTTAAAGCAATGTATGAACTATTGTGTTCTCGAAAAATTCAGTCGAATTGAGAACCTCCTCCTTTTTTTGAAGTCGGTTAAAATGCATCTAAGGGTTCCTTAAATATAGTTTATACAATTGATATATTTAATAAAGCTTTATGTAATTGATCGAATTTAGTGTAAAACCATAACCATGTCATACACAATGTAGGTTTTACAAAACCGTAGAGATCGGGAATTTGAAATATTGCAATCTTCTATAGATTCTTTAAAGGCATTGCGCTATATTAATTGGCAGTCAAGTTTGATTTTGCATCAAACTTCACAAACAGCTTTAAGAATATGAAAGGTAAGGATAATAAATTATTGAAGTGGATAGTTAGAAAAACTTCACACCCGGCATTTTATCGGCGTTAAAAGTGCACTCGCTTAGAAGATGGTCGCACGAGTGGATAATATCGCTGCTTCAGTAGATTTTCCGAAGTTTTAAATTGTGAATGTCGCCGTAGATAATAGCCGTCTGATGTTCACGAGCTGTGTGAAAAGATTTCTCTGTTACTTTTGTAAGTATTTGTCAAAGAGTTGACCTTTTTTGCTTTCTCGCGCTATCGTGAATATCTCAGGTGGTCCATTAGATATTTGAAGTGTGTGGAAAAAAATTCTAACGCTCCGAGAATGCAAATCCGTCTAAAATAACCATTGTGGAGACTTGTAACCAAATAAAGATATTTTATGTGAGCTTAGATTTCTGCTTTGATTTAATTTTAACAAATGCATTTTATTTACGTCTATTTTCTTGATTCATTTAAGAGGTGTATAATTGTGTCCTACGGCACTCAATTATCTATGCCTACCGGGAACTGGCATGAAGATACATAGATTTTTCTAGGTTGTAACTTCTGTAAAGAACTCTATAAAAACCTAGTTCTCCCGAGGCTGGCGTGGAGCCGTAAATAAATGTTCGTTGGTGTGTTTTTAGGATCGTGCTGCATCCAGGTCTCGGATTAATTGATCTCCTGGGTGTCCGAGGGCATAGACACAAAAACATTTAGCTCAATTTAGAGCGTTCGCCCTTAGTTAACTAAAGCGTAATTTAACTTAACTTTGTAAGAACTTATAGTTAACCTTGCTATTTTTCAGGTGTGATTTTAAACTTGACAATATACTATGAAGAAGGTCAATCTCTTTTATATTATATAAAATCAAACTTAAAATATCAAAGACATTGCCCGAGCGGACTCTGATTATGCATCGTTTAGAAAATAATGTTGATTATATATTTCTAATATTAATATCTGTCTTTTGTTGTGTGTACATAGTATAAATACCCATATACACCTATTATTAATTTATCTGAGTTATTAAAGTTCTAAGTCAAACCTTCTGGTTTTTATGATTTCCATATAGACCACTTGTACCGAAATTAAGGGTTTTAATCGTACAGAGATGTAAGCCCGACACATTTCGGATCGCGGCAACCCTTGCTAATGAAGTAATGAGCTCTCTCCGACAATTAGAACTCCGGAGGTGTTGAATCCGAGATAATGTAGACGAAGTTTTTCTTTTTGACACGTTTTTATTAGCTTAGCATGTATCTTTTTTTACTTAGTGATGGTGTTCTGAAAATTGATATTAGTAAATAGTTCTAGACGTCTAATAAATTTAGAAATATTTAAGGTTCATCTTAATGAATATTAAAAATAACTTCATTAAGAACTAAAAAAGTTTAATAGGTAATTTCTGGTATTTAATAAGTTATTTTTAATTAAAAAGTTTATGTTACTTCCCGTCTCCGACTTGATTTGGCAAGTCAAAGTCTAGTCTAGAGGGTATGGGTTCAAATATAATATCATGTATTTGTATCTCTTGCTCAAAGGGAATTATAGTGAGTAAATCACACTTCAATGTAATAATAATCCATTATCATCAATATCATCAGCATATTCTCGCTTCTCTAAATACCCGCAAAATTGTTGCTTCACTTATCTACATACCTAGACATTTGAAAACACAAGGCATAATACTTATTATTTAAATTAATTTCATCAACGAACCGTTTAGCCATACATAAAGGACAATCAAATGAACTGCTAAACTGGGCTCTCGAATCAGTACCAACCCTCGGTAATTCAATAATAAGCCTACTGCGCCAATTAACACCCTTTAACGCTCCCTTTGATACAACCCCGAGGTACCTGTCACACCGAAGAGATTTTTGTGATATTGTGAAATATATTGACAAATTAAATTAGCTAGCCGTTTTTGAAGGATCCTAAGTCTGGTTTTAAAGCTCTATTTCATTAATTTAATAGATGATTTGAAGTATTCATCAGACTGCAAAGACATTTTTATCTAAAATAATATTGTAAATTTTTATTAAAATGGGTTGAGTAATTTTGTGCTAAGATTTACGATAGTGTTATGGCGATAGTGTTATAGGGTGTGTAAGACTATATTCATACTCATAAAAAAGCTCTAACTGATAATTTATGATAAATTATCAAAACTGAATATTGAAGAGGCGAGTGAGGTGTGTAAGGATCGTGCCATATGGCGTTCGGGTCTCTCTGCCTACCCCGCTAGGGAAGTGGCGTGAAGGTTAGTTAGTTAGTTTTTAATTATCAAAACTGAAAACGCAAGATTAGGACTAACTTTCACTATTATACTAACAATAAAAAAACAATAAAATATACTTATAAAGGTGACTAAAAAGCTAATGGCCAGCCTCATGGTAAGCGACCATAGTGTATGCTCTATGCAATAAAAAATATACCACTCGTTCCAATATCCACGGCGTATTCATTACCTAATATTATGAACTAGTTTCTGCCCGCGGCGTTGCTCGCATGGTACATCAATGAAACAGATTATAAGCCATTCTAACGTATGAGCTATACTATTGCAAAGTTTCATTTAAATCCATGCAGTACTTTTTGCGTAAGAGAGTAACAAACATCCAAATATCCATCCATCCATCCATATAAACTTTCGCGTTTATATTAGTAAGATGCTAAAGTAGCTCTGTCTGTTACATTTTCGTACTTAAACCACTGGACTGATTTATTTGCTATGGCAAAAGTTGGAACGCTAGAAAATTACATAAGATCTCTTAACCCGCAAAAATTAGATAGACTGGAGGGACCCACGACATCTTTGCCACGCAGCTCAGGTAAAGGTTCAGGAAAGAACTTGTATTATCATCTTCGATCTCATACGTCAGCTTACTCGTAATGACTCTCATTTAAGATCGTCGAACATTTGTCACGTCAAAACAAGTATAACGAAGTTACTTAACGTCAAGCCACGATGTATGGAAGCGATTAAATCATAAAAGGGGATCCTCTTATTCTCACAAAATATCCCGATTCTCGAGGGCGGAGCGTTTTAATCACACGTTTATTAATTTCCCGGCGTAATTAAATTAATTAAAAGTAAGATCGGGGTAAAGCTGTGATACTTACCGTGCGTGGGATGGTCTGAAATGTCCCATGTAAGATTTTTATTACTTAATGTAGCGCTTACTTACATACTTAATGGGGTATTTTACATTGATGCAAATTTTGTTTTTGGCTGAATGTGGTTAAAGAGGCTTTTTGCCCTCTTCGGAGATTGCGTGCGTAATGTTTACAAATATATTATATGTTACAAGGTACGACATATAGGGTTATTTTTAGTTTATGCATAAACTGAAAATAGCCCAGTAAATTAGATTTACACAGGAGTCAGACTTAGCATCTGATAATTCAATCGACGTGGTCCATTTTGTTGAGCGATAGCGCAGTTTCAAAGAGCTGGCGAAGTAAGCTGCGATCGACTTACCTACAGTGTTATAATATTAATCTCCGAAATTGCCTTAATTGTGCACAAGAACATTAATTCATGATGGATACATTCATATACACAAAAATAATCCATCTCTACTACTTTCATATTTACTAAATGCAGATTAGGTTACTTGCCCCAAAAAATAGGTATAATATGTTAATATATTTGTCATGTAAAAGAAGGAAAGCGCATGACAAAGTTTTATGCGGAATTTTCAACTTAATCCTCTTGTAAGCGAAGAGGAATTTTAGGTTGCGGGATGCCACGGTTCAGCTTGAGCAAAATAGGATCTAGGTCGTCTGTGTCGTCATAAATACCTGTGTGGTGGTCTGGGAGAACAAATTGCTTGTCTTTAAAGGTGGCTCGTAAGTTAGCAGGTACAGACAGTGGGAAGCCTAAAAACCTGTGCTGGGGCCTGTGGTGGTAAAGGAATTAGGAAGGAAAATCCTCAACAATTTTCCCTACTGATTCTTTTACCAACAAGACCTGATGGTTTACCTGACCGGTTCCTCACTGACTTAACCGTCAGTAAGGGAACTGTCCGTAAGGGAACTGCAATTGGACTAAAGCTCCTCTCTAGCACCTTGCCTTGTAAAACCTTCTAAAAAAAGACTATCAGCCTCTACCCTTATATAGGTAATGGATTGCCATTTTAAGGCGGAAATACTGACAAATGATACTTCAAAAGGTCAGTGTGAACGTAACATTAGGAAAACATTGTTAAAATATTAACGCAAAGTTGCTTTGAGTCCCCAAATTAACATAAACAATTAATTTAAGCAAAATCAATGATCAACTCATTCAACAAAATCAAATCTTGCACCCACCCTCAACGGTATCTAATAAACGCGCCATTTGTCAATTAATTAATTAATATGCGCAAATTTGGAGATGTCGAACCGACGAGCAACTTGTGAAGGTCGTGGGATTGAGCAGCTGCTGCCAAATTGTATCTTTAGTATATTAATTAGTTATTTATTCTGTCCCATGTTGATTTGGGACTTAAAAGAATGTGCCGTCTGACTTCTTCACTAAACCTGACTAACGGCGTGTGAGAGTAAGCTAAAAGCCAGCGACTTGTGACTAATTTTAGCAATTTTCTATCTTACTCATATTAATTAGTTTTTTAACTAAAACTAAACGACCTTAGACACTGCCTACCTCGTCAGGAATTGCGGGAGTGCTAGTATTATATATGATTGAGTTTGAGTGTTGCAAGAGAAATTATTTGCTTATCCCATTTCTGGCTGATTCAGAATCATGGTGATTATTCTTTCACCATGATTCAGGATTTAGTGATTACAAATTGAAAGGATGTTGTAGAAACATCGTCATTCTTAGATGCGGAAATCAGGCAAATTGGATCATACATATCCATAGTTAGGTTTGTGAATGTACAAGTTTCCATAATATATTTTTCCTTATGTAATTCCTGAATAAGGATAAGGATCGTGCCATATGGCGTTCGGTTCTCTCTGCCTACCCCGCTAGAGAAGTGGCGTGAAGTTTAGTTAGTTAGTTAATTCCTGAATACAGGGAATCACACGGATGTAAGGTCCGATTGCGTGCACAGTCGGTTCACACATTCCACGTTGCTGCGTTGCAAGGCGACACTTTTCGGACAAACGAGATGGCATGGCATAGCACTGCAGCTTCTCACCTTACATTTGATATTCAGAGAATTCAGCCCTCTGTAGTTCGAGATTTGCTCACGACCATTAATCTTAATCCTAAATGGATACTATATCATTAAACTATGAAATTAAATTTTTAAAATCCGAACATATGGAACCAGTATCACATGTATGGGAGACACTCTATAAAGAGCCACTATTACTCCAAGAATATATGTATTAAACGTTAAATCCTATAAAAATTAACGAATTAATAAGTCACGTGACTAGCACAACGTGACGTCACAAGTTGCCACTTGACAGTTATGTGTTGATGGCGCTTGATTCGCACGTAAACGAGGATGTGGGATTAAGAGCGGGTGGATGTGACATGTTGACGAGATGATTGAGTGAGCACACTCGACTTGCTCCCAAATTAAAATCGTGACGCGGCGTTCTTGTCGGGAGATGTAATATTCTATTTGTGCGATGTGGCAATAGCTACCGTCGTATGGTTCTATTTTTAACAAATATCAGACAGTGCCACATACTTATATCGCATTTAAAGTAAGAAAATTAAGCACTAGTTGCTAGTACTACTAGTGCTACGGATAAAATAATCAATAAAGATACCCCAAACAATTAGACAAATAAAATATTTATCAGACGCCATATCATACATTGATCTGTGTTCTAAGAGACTAGTTTAAAAACTCATGTTCTGGAAACCTGAATCAATTATCCAGACCCTAAACAAATATCTGTTTCGTCAACAACTATTGTCCACGTTTGAAGGTGCGGCTATTGCGTTCAACATAAGGTCTGAACCATTGCGCCAACGGGGCTGACAAATTACCTGTATCATCAAAAGTATTAGTCCCTTACGATGTATTCTTAAAATGTTATCAAGCGTAATACTGCTCTTAGAATATATAAAATTTCAAAAAATCAAAACTAATTAATTACATGTAATTAGACTAGCACATCGTGACGTAATAACACAGATAACCTCCAATAGATACCGTACGTTCACCATTTTGTTCTAGGTTCAAGTCACAATTTTAGGAGGTAGGAACGGGGTGCGGGGGACGTAACACTCATTTATCTAGTGATGTCCATCTATGCATTGTGCAATGTCTATAGTTTTATCGATAAATTTATAATTATTTATATTTTTTAAGTAGATATAAATAAACTAAATTTTTTAGGTACCGTACCTCAAAACCGTAACAGACCGTACCAAAAAAAAACAAATGTTATTGTTTGGTGGTTGGTGTTAATGATATTTTATTCTAATACTAGAATAGAATAAAGAAAACTATAGAATATTGTATGGAATGCCTGGATTATACACATTGCCGGCAACACATACATACCAAAATTGGTAAATATAAAGTAGGCACAGCTGTTTCCATTACTCGTCTTCTATCCTTCATATAGTGAAAACTATCCTCTGTGAAATGTCTCGAAAATGACGGTGTTTTTGCTCGGGAACGATCTATCACCGCGATATGTGGCATCGATCCATTTAGACTTTCTTTCAGGACCCTTTGGAAATCTAAAGCAAATTGAGTTAGGACAATCTCTATTTTTTATCGACAATGTCGATTCGATATACTGAAACGTACACAGTTACAACTCTTTTGTTATGCATGTCTATGCCAGAACGGGATAAAAATAGTGAAATGGATAGTGAAAGAAAGGGGTAGTGACAAAAGACATCAACGCGAGCTGACACTTGTCAAAATTTTTTTGCCAACTTTCAAAATTCGTCCGTCGTAACTTGAGCTCCGTCTAGAATAAAATAGGTATTTATTTTACTTTCCGATGAAAAGTTATGCCGTCTTTTTTTAAATTTTGATGTTTTGGAATTCTTCCCACACCATTTTACGGAACAGAAGGCCATTTAAATGTTTATTTATGCATAAATACTTATTAAATATAAATAAAAGTGTCTCCGTAAAGGCTAGCGCGCAGATCTGTCTCTTGGTCGACACTGAAGATGCGCGTGTATGGCAACTACTTATTTATGTAATAGCATAGATGCATGGGCGCACGTCAATCCTCTTAATGTGGTATCTATTTGGAGGTTATCTGTGCGTAATAAGTTGCTGTTTTACAATCATGCTCGCAATCTAGACGAATAGTAATTTCTATGCTTACAATGCGGTAATGTTTTTACAATATAGCCTGTCACGCATTATTGGCTTTATCTTCTCACTGTAACAATTTCCTTTTTTCTGATAACAGTTTTACGGGTCATAAAATGTCGTTACGCGTTAAGTGTCGCGCGATTGGTATCGTATCAAAGGATATTGGTAAAAATATAATACACGGCTAGTTAGAAAGAAGCCGTGCCGGAAATACATTATTTGTTTATAACGGCAATAACACATTCTGTAAAAATCTGTGCAGACCGCACAGATTTATTTATTTATTTATCTACATATATACATACATACATAACATCACGCCCATTATCCCCGAAGGGGTAGGCAGAGTCAAAGGGGCAACATGGCCCTTCAACCACATTCAGCCAAAAATGAAACCGGGCTGGGTTAGATGGAAAATTGTGAAAAAGCAGTGACAAGCGGCTAATCTGTCGCCTACACAATCACACACCCAAAACCCGATATACCATCGGTTTATCTATTACGATTAATGACAGACGGGACGAGTAGACAGGCGTAAGTATTTGGGACCAATTGGTACCTACTCTTTGGTTACGGAACCCAATAAAAAAACATTGTCATAACTGCATCTATAAATCAACAGAAATAGCTTAATCTATCGATACATAAAAAAAAAAAACAGGATTTTACTAAACGAATAACAAAAATCGTACTTTGTAGGTATATTTTCTTTGTCAGTATATTAATGTGCATAAAATAAATAATTAAATCCTATCCTGAAAAAGCCAAGGGGTAAATACAGCTAATACCAAATAATTTTGTCTGACAAATCGTCTATTGTTTCCAAATGTTCATTACCACGCTTTAGGGAAAGTTTATAGAGAGTGAACTGGGTGATCCGCTTAAATATTCATGAGAAGTGGGATGTATAGCGTTTTCACTTTACATACTGAATGTGGCTGGATTAGCTAAACACCGACATTTGAACTAATTCCAAGAATAACAGATCGATAACACTATATAGGCGAAACAATGTGGTAAACTTTCATAATTAATCTACGTAGGTACTTAGGTGTTTTTATTCTAAAGGTTCGAAATTGAAGTACTTAGACATTGAAGTTGTAGGAAGGTTTCCTTGAAAATATTTGTTTTTCTGTCAACATCAATAGCCATTGTTAAATAAGCGATAAACAAATATAATAACACTTTTACAATTTATAATTAAACATATTCGTAAAGTTTTGAACATTGTGATTTTTTATTACATCAGAATAAATATGACTGCTTAACATAAACTACGGTTTTTATTAATTAACTAGCTTCTGCCCGCGACTTCGCTCGCGTGGTACATCGATGAAACAAACCCCATATGTTATTCGGGTGTATGAGCTATATTATTCTAAAATTTCATTAAAATCCATTCAGTAGTTTTTTTGTGAATGAGTAACAAACATCCATCCATACATAAAAACTTTCGCATTTATATATTAGTAGGAAGGAAGTCTATTATTTTGTCGTATTGCAGTAACAAATCTCCGTTTCTTATTGGCGATACAAGGAAATCATTTATGTACTTGAAAAAGTATTAAACTAATTATTAACAATAAAAACATAAATCTATTTACAAAATCACTTCACAATACAGCTGACTTATTTATCGTATATCTACTTATTTAGCTTTGTGTTGTACAAGAAGTGGCTCAAAGGGACTCCCTAATAACTTCCCTTAGCTTCCTTGAGCTATAGCTACTTATTTAGTTGAGTTGAGACCGCGACAATGCCAGACCTTGGATAAGAAAAATTATGAACGACTCAAGTGTTTTCCGAAGCGGGCTTGTGACACGAGTTCCGTATTTTATATGAGATACTAGATCGTTCTGTGTAGTGATAAGTGCGGATATATGTGTACAAGTCAGTTTATTTCTGGTAGGTATAATGTTGTCTCATGCTGGTCTGGGACTTAAAACTTATGCCAACTGTGTTCTTTGCCTAGCATGTCGTAAAAGGCGACTAATGGTATATCGGGTTTTGGGTATGTGATTGTGTAGGCGACATGCTAGCCGCTTGTCACTACTTTTACACAATTTTCCATCTAACTCAGCCTTGTTTTTGGCTGATTGTGGTTAAAGGGGCTTGCTGTCTCTTTGACTCTGCCTACCCCTTCGGGGATTACGGGCGTGAATCAATGTATGTAGGTACTAGTCTATATGTTATTTGGGTGTGTGAGCTATATTATTCTAAAGTTTCATTAAAATCCATTCAGTAGTTTTTGCATGAAAGAGTAACATCCTCAAATCCATCCAAACAAACTTTTGCGTTTACAATATAAGTAGGATAAAGTTGCATGATTAGAAATATTTAGGTGCAAGTTTGCATTATGATGGGATGTACATATCACTATAATATATAAATATCACAACTGACGGGACTAAACCCGATATGCATTATGTAGTACATGAGTACTTACAGCTTGACGTTTCGGCCGTGTTGCAACGACCGTGGTCACAAGCGAACTGACCGTTAATACTTATGTTAATACACATCGCGTTTGGTCCAGTTAGTAGTGATACCTGATTAACACTGGTATATCTAAAAAATGTAATGTATGTAAGTATATTAAAACCATTATTTATAAAAAAATACGTATTTTTGTAGCAATCAGACAAGCGTGAATATTTTATGTTTTATACCTTCAGCTATGGTGTTATATTGTGTCCAATGTCCAATGATTACAATACAAAGTATAAAATATTCGAGCTTTTAGCCGTCAGCCTGAAACCAAAGTATATTTAGATAATTAAGTGTAAAGCTTTAAAAAAAAATACGTATTTTTGTATTTCTTAATAAATACGCTCCTATTTCTTAGGATTAAGGAGATAAAATATATTCTTTTAAATAAGGTGAGGGTGTTCATTGAGAATTAGGTTGATTTTTTGAAAGCACATAATTTGTATGGTGACTCATAAAAATCTTTGACGCAGAAGATAAACGATAACAATTAATACAAATCTCGTTTTATCATTCAACCAAATAATCCCCAAAGTATGCGAGAGGTTGGTCAATGAGATCGATACCGTTTAATCTACCCCGACATCATTTAACCAGCCGACGAAAAAAGAAAAAAGGAATTACGTTATTCGTCACAAGGTATCCCGAGAAAAACGGAATCTCTCAAAAACATTATTGGCAAAAATAAAGCCAAGTTAGAATAAGAAAAGGTTAAGGGAATAATTAGGAAATCTGATATATTTTTTTTTATAATTTTGAAGTATTTTTTATGCGTGTCACTTCTGAAGTTATTCGATAAATTGGAGGGTTTAACCATATTCCAGAATTCCAGGTAAAACGAAATACAACAAAATAGCTCTTGAAACTTGGACCAGTCTTTTTCAAAGTCAAATTATCTACGCATATTATACGTTCCAAATTATCAATCGAGCTATAGATTACCTACAGCTTAAGATTGAAATTGAAAATGCATAAAACATTAACAAATTTAATCTATTATCTTTTTTTCAAAAGCGTAGTCCAAATTGAGTCATTGCGAAAGAAAATATCGCATGGAAAACTATACCATTCGTTATGCAACATATTAGCGCTAAACATGTTTTTACGCGCAAAATGTTCACACGCAGGTTTCGTGCGAATAAAATTTTCACTGCACAAAGCAACAGGTATCTATTCTGATACACCTGTTGCAGTATATACGATGGGACATCAAACAGAAGATGCTTATCTAGGTCAACAATTGCTAAGAATAGTTCGCATTATAGTTGGTATTTCAGCGTAAACTCATAACAAGAATAAGCTCTTTACGGCATAACAGCTTCAGTTTTCTGTGTAAAATGTTTTCAATCATTGTACAATTTTAGCTAGCAAAGCAAAGCATTTTAAGAAAATTTGATTTAGTTTCGATCTCAGTATCAAGTAATTCCAGTTAAGAACAAGATATATATATATGACTGGCCCCATGGGCGAGTGGTCAGAGACCCTGGCCACGAAACCGAGGGTCGCGGGTTCGAATCCCGCTAGGGGCGAATGTCATGGATGTTTATAAACGTATTTAAGTATGTCTATCCGTTCACCTAGTATCCATAGCACAAGCATAAGCTTAGTTTAGGACTAGGTAATTGGTGTGACTAGGTAATGTGGTTTATTTATTTATTATATATTTTATTACTTTGCGAAAAACTCTTGATAACTAGATTAAAATGAAAAAAACAATAAAAAAAAAACAGACGAACATGGTGCTTATGCATATTTTACCAAAGCTTTAGTATTTTATATTTGCACTTATTGCAATTAATAACTGCAATACTTATATGTACATAAATCTGTCTTGCTCATTGATTTCTCGTCATTTTGTTTTTTACCCGTTACATTATTTTTTTACCTAGCACATTTCATACTTCAAATAAATAAAAAAAACAAGCACTTGACTGGAGCGCTGCCGAGCGCCGGCATTCGTCATTAAAGCCCTGAAAGGCCCGGATAGGTATCGATATCTGTTCTTAATTGCTTTTAGCCGATTAATTCGGGCCACGTCATGGGGCGTAGGGGTTGTCATTCACGGGGTGGCGTTTGCGTGTCTTTATCCGTCATTTTGTGTTATTAACTTGGATTGGACTTTCGAAGCAACCGTTGGACATGAGTGGACATGACTTTTAAAGTCATAGTACAACACACAAAATTGACAGTATATGGCTTGCTTATTATGTATATTTTTTTAGCTTATTATTAAGCGGTGGTAGCTCAATAATTAGCTAAAAAAAACCCAGGCACGCACCTCTAGATTTTTTAAATCTATGTTTGTATTTATACCACTAACTTGACGGTGAGGGAAAACATAGTGATAAAACCTGCAAATTCAAACAACTTTGGATTTGTAACCATGATCCAAAAATTGTCTGGTTCCCCTATGTTAGGGTTACGAAGGTCCGATCGGCAGTCGCTTCAGTGTAATTACCAAAATCGCTAAATCCTGGATCATGGTCTAAGCGGACCCCGGGACTTAACGCTAGGAAGATGATAATTATGTATATTTTAATTAAAAACGTTTGTGTATTGATTGGCAAATGAAAATATATATGTAGACATCTTTACATGTCATTATAACTGGGCACTATTACTTGACCATTTTATAGTATGGATATTACATCAATAGTATAATTGACGATATACTTTTTAAATTGTAAATTAAATAACTAAAAAAGTTATTGTAGTCGTAATCCATTTAGTGTTACCCAAAGCAAGACTCTTGCGGCGGTCTTGCATGCCGTTATCTTGCAGACTCAATCTTGTTCTTGATCAAATGTTGCTTGTTGCTTGGTCCTGTGTTAAGATCAAGCAACAAGCAACATTTAAGCAAGAACAAGACTAAATCCGCAAGATGACGACGTGCAAGACCGCCGCAAGAGTCTTGCTTTGGGCAACACTAAATCCATTGCTCATTTCTTAATTGACATGTGTAATTTGATTTCTATACTATACATACTCGATCATATACTAAATTGTATACTAAAACAAACATTTTCATTTAGATAGAAGTCGTACAATCGTACGACTTCTATCCATTAATTAAATAAAATTGAACCCCAAGAAAATTTTAAATACTACATACTACATTTCAACATCTTTTTTTTTAATTCGGCTTATAAGGAGCTTTGTTGTTGAAATAAAAAAGTATAATGTCCCTCTAACCGATATCGAGCCCGGCAGCCAATCTCAAATAGGATTAGCCATTTGCGCAGGATATATTATAGTGCACAAGTGTGTGCGCAAACACAGATGCACTCTCTATTCTGTCACTCTCATAGTCCAGTGAAGACGGCAATTCGACATGACCGGAGAGGTTAGGCGCAGCACCAACGGCTTAACGTACTTTCCTAGGCACGTGGGTGGTTAAACCGCCAACTACCTGACTCTAGGCTGTTACAAAAATTTTGGGCCGACCCAGGATTTGAACCCGGGACCTTCGGGACCCGGGGTCACTGGACCAACGAGATGTGCAAGGTACAATAACCTGCTATCTTAACCTATAAATTGTACTCTGCATGTACAGTATTATGCCAACTGCCAATAAATAGAGCAAGTGTTAACCCATAATTAGAATTACTGTTTACACATATACGTGTTTACCTGACTATGTTTACAATAACCCATCACATTCTCATAGTGTTTACTAACAGATGAATCTGGTAGAATAGCCGCTGATTGAAGTAAAGAGAAAACTATAATAACTAACTCTTAAATTAGGCAAATTAGGTGAACTTTACTTTTACGATAATTTACACTATTCTGAATAAATTAGACTGGCTTTGGAAGAGTGGTATTTCATTTGTTGAAACAAACAAAACAGTGTCTCATGTTGGTCTGGGACTAAAAAAGAATGTGCCAAATGTGTTCCTTGCCTAGCATGTCATAAAAGGCGACTAATTTATATATCGGGTTTCGGGTATTGTGTAGGCGACTTGTTACTACTTTTTCGGCTGAATGTTGTTAAAGGCTGTCCCTTTGAATCTGTCTACCTCTTCGGAGATTACGGGCTCAATTTTATGTATATACTAGCTGCTACCCGCGGCTTCACTCGCGTGGTACATTGATGAAACATAGCCTATATGTTATTCGGGTGTATAAACTATATTATTCTAAAGTTTCATTAAAATCCGTTCAGTCGTTTTTTTGTGAAAGAGTAACAAACATCCATCAATACATACAAACTTTTGCATTTTTAATATTAGTAGGATGTATGTAAATAAACATCGATGTTCCCGATTTATATCTGTAGGTAACGAGCTTGTCACTTGTCACCACTTTTCTTAATTTTCCATCTAATTCAGCTCTATTCTTTGTGCTTTTTTGTAAAAGTGGATTTAACTGCTGCTTGGACACTGCCTACACCTTCTGGAACTACAGGCATGGTATTTTTATGGTTTCGATTTATAATAAAGACATCTGTTTCTACGTTAACTGGTGAAGTAGAGGGGTCCTCCAATTTACTAAATACATTGGAATCTGGGAACCGAGCGTCCAATTTATCCCTGTGACTATTTTCGGTCTCACCGGGATGGCGCGTAACAAATTCCTCTGGGTAAAAAATGCAGTCAGAGCGAGTCCCGGCTTAAAAAAGCTAGAAACTATTTGCCTTAGAGGTAAAATTGGTTTCAGTTTCAGAGTGTCACCAAAGTAGCGGAATGTACAAAATTATACCGATTTGGATTTGGACCGATATGAAATTGAATCGATTTCCATAAATATTGTATTACGTTTGGACATAAAAGGAAAATGGGCATCATTTCCCTCTCGTTGACCCAGATTTTGTTGAAGGTATTTTTGTACGTTTAGTTTCGTCCATAAACAAAGTTTACCATCGTCTTTTGTTACGAGTTTTTATTTACTTGGTAGAATAAGTTTTCTTTCTTATTACAAATTGTTCGGCCTCATAACTAGTCATGAACTGAATTAATGTCAGAAACTAGATATCAATCCTGTTTTCCTCTTATATAGAAATCAAAGATTTGATTGTATGCTGCGACTTAGGGGTCAGATTATGCAATAAGCTGAGCTGAGCCTCGTATATATTTCATTTCAAAATCTTAAGAAAGACAATTGGCTCCAGAGACGATTCACCTGTGTTTTTAAGGGGCCTCAAGATGTCTGATCTGGTTATGCTTGTGACTTATGAAGTCTCCTTCAGTGACTTGAAGGAAGGATTAACAAAATTCACTGAAGAATTCACGCTAACGTAAACTCATTATCGTCTTAATTCTTAAGTAAGCTTAGGTACGAAGAAATATGAATAGTGTAAACCGATTGTTTAGTTTATATTTACGGCGATAACAATTAAAATTATTCGAATATTCTTAAGACAGGACTAAGACGAAGTACCAACTTACGTTTTGTGATAAAAATGTGCAGGAAATACCAAAAAAAAAAATTGACCGAAATGTGTATATTAAGAGATAGCTATTCACTTTGCGAGTAACAGTTTTTAATTGTTTATTCAGTATATTCTTCTTCACTTGTACAGTCAAAATATGGTAAGAATCTGGTTCTTTTTGAAAAAAACAAATACAATTTTAAAGAATACTTATAGGGTGGGCTACATATCTGTGTTATCCCGCGAGTGTTTCAGGCATATTTACGATCTTCCCCTGTTATTTCGAAGGCTTTCGGGACCAATACATTTTAAGCATAACTTCCCTAAAATATTTCACGTTGAAAGAAACCGTTGCGGTGAAATATTCTTTATAGCACCATCTTATCCGGGTGTTTCTTTTCTTATGCTTATGCTCCGTTTTTAACTTTATTTATTGCGCTTTATCAGGAAACGTCTCTATTCTTTAACAAATGACTACATTAATAACAGGATTGGGTTACACATCTGAATTATTTACTGTTTAAAATTATTCATTATTATCTATAAACATAAACATTGTCATATTATTTTATATATTTGATTTATCATCTTCTTTTAACGAAAATCCGTAGACTTACCTTGAAATAATAAAAAAATACGTTTTTTTATGCATATATTACATTATTACATTGTCTTGAATCTTTGATTTCGAGTAAGTTCATTGCGGATCCTACTAGGTACATTTATATGTATCTTAAATTTTATATACATCTAGTTTATATATACGGATGGATGTGTATTTTGTAGTACTGAGCGAGCCCTTTGTACTATATTGTGCTGAGCATTTGATACAAGCCTATCTTGGTGTTCTCTTTGCTAAATTATTGCTTAATGGACGGAAGCTATTAAGGTGTGTGGTTCTACTAAGCGATAGTATCTTTGGGGTAGCACTTACCCTTGTAAGTTATACGCCTATTCTATTTTCGGTTGGTTCCCTTATAATTAGTACAAAGTTATTGGTTTATGTTTGTTGTTCTACTTCAATTTACTAGTAGATTGAAAATAGTTAGTGAATTTTGGCGAAATAGTTACTAGTTATGTTTGCTGCAAAGATTAAAAAAATATGGGAATGTATTATTTGTAAGACTTAAACAAACTTGCAACTAACGCTTGCATAAAATCTTTTTGAATTTGAATTACGGCAATAGGAATTGCAGTATAGGTATTTTTGCAATATGAAAATAATACTTATCTTTCTTTACCTTACTGACATAAGTGATTGAAATTATGAGGCCCTAGCCTTCTGATTTAAAAGACCTAGACAAATCTCACAATACTCATCAATAGTTATAATCATATTAAGTACGTTCGAAAGCACACACACGTAATTATTTTCACGTGACCACATTCCAAAGCTTGTGGTTGCATTTTTGAAACAAAAATTTATTCAAACTCTATATCAACATTTCTGCCATAGTAACAACTATAATAAAGTCATTGTTTTTCTCTGATGAAGTATATTTTTGTGCAATAATCGTAACGGCAATGTTCATTGAGCAGCTCACATCTTCAGTGAGTTGAATGATGAGGTCCACATTGACATCAGATGGCCAGATCGAAATTGTCGTAAAGACTGATTGGCATGGACCACATAATTTGTCAATGTCTCCCTTCTCCGATTTCCTCTTAGCTGATTGATAATATCTGATGAAGAAAGGGAGTTTCCTTCCGAAATTCTTATGCTTTGTAATTAGATTAATTGAGAGCAATTACCGAATGTGATTAACGGCAATTGGTGAGTATATTTAGTATTGCTTTTTATAAAATTTGTTTGCTTTCTACAAAATATTATGTATGTAAAAAAATGGGTTGGTTTTGCTGTGAAATTTTACGTTGTTATTAATATTTATAATGGCAATCAAATTTTAATGAGCCACATTAATTATAACGTTTAATACATTGCAAAACAAAAAATTATAATATTAATTAATTCAGGCTATTCATCAATGCCATATATTTCTCGGTGCCCTTTTCTCAACATTTATCACGGAATACAACGCAATGTTACGAATAAATTAATCCAGATACCTAAATAGTAATAAAAGTAGTCAAACATAAAAAATAATCTCCTACCATTTAACAAACTATTGAATTAAATTAAAACTTTATATTTTGCGGTTTTTGACGATATTGGTTATTAGACGTTTTATTATTTTATGGAATGGTTTTACCCCCAATACAGACGGTACAAAATTTTCATTTCTGTTTTGTAAAATAATGCAGCAATCATCAACTTCTGGATCAAGGTCTCCTTAAGGTATACCATAGATATATTGACATTAGCTCCTTGTTATCTTCAATCATCTCATGTCCACAATAGTGTCTTTCAATTATTGATCTTTAGTCATGGAGTCTGATGGAGCGGTGGTAGCTCAATGGTAAGGACACGCGCCCCTTAACCGAGGAGTGCGGGTTCAAACCCGGGCACCTCTGGATTTTACAAAATTTATGTACGTATTTAAACCACTAGCTCGACGGTGATGGAAAACATCGTGATGAAACCTGCAAATTCAAATAACTTTGGATTTGTAACCACGATCCAAAAAAATAGTCTGGTTCCCCTATCTTAGGGTTACGAAGATCAGATCGGCAGTCGCTTCAATGTAATTTACCAGACTCGCTACATCCTGGATCATGGTCTAAGCGGACCCCGTCTAAGCACGGGACATAACGCTAGGAAGAAGAAGAGTCATGGAGTCTGATCATCCTCACTGAGTGCAGTTTGTGAATGTATAATAGGTACATAAGTCTTTAGTTACCTGACATATACTGATTGTAGGGCCCATTTTATTACAAGGAAAGCAAATCGAATTTAATTATACTGCAAGTAAGTACCAAGTCCATTAAATGCGCCGATTTACATTGCCTCAGACTAACAGCGCCCTTAACCAGCAAGGTTAACCTAGAAAAGTGCGGATAAATCTCGCACAAAAGAGTTTTGATTAAACCAAAAATAAATTAACCGTTAAATTGAAGCCAAGTTAGGTTATTGTTTCAGATAGAACCGCGAGGAAATGTTTTACAGCTTCCGTTTTTACCCTCGCGTCTATAGAATTTCTTGTGTACAATGAGCCTTTATGTAATAAGGTAGGTAAGGAAGTGAGGCTTTCTTTACGGTTTACCGGATGGTAGGTATGTAAAATTGCGGTGGAATTTCAAAGTGATTTGCTGTCTTGAATCTTGACGGAAGACGCTTTTTAGTTTATGTAGGTATACGATTAAATTTGCGCAAGCATTGTAGCTATTATAGTTTCGTTCTGGGTGATGTTAAGAGTATATAGTTCTTATTTGAATGGCTCATTGGCGCATTCGGTAGACATCTTGTACTATGCGGAAAAAGTTTGATTCCACCACCCAGTTTAAGTCAAAATAGACATTCGTGTTATCAACACTCGTGTAGTTATTTGTTCAGATCAATCCATTGCAATGAGTGTGATGTTGTCTGATCATTAAAAACAGATTATAAAACTGAATTGGGTTATTATTACAATAAAAGCAACAAAAATCTGACCGTCGAACTGTTAAACAAGGAATCAGACAAATTAGACTATGCTTTGTCAGCCAACATGAAAATCCAGTGTACGTGTTTGGGATTGAACCAACAACCTTTGCATGTAAATCATCTTCCTTATTTGCTGAGATAATAACGTTCCTAAAGGTCTTGGCAACGCCAACCATCTTCCTAACGTAAAGTTCTTAGCAATTTCTTATTTTATTATTCAAAACTTGCTTGGTTTGGAACTAACAACCCTTTAGAGTGTGGAGGCCCTTTCCATTCCGATGAGATGGTTACAATGTAGGGAACTTACTTAACAAGGGAATCTGTCTATCTTCAAATGGCCGGAGGTCCAGCACAATTAGGACATTTTTTTATGTTGTAATAGAACAAACAATAAAATTGATAGAACGGTTACCGTAACATTAGACAAACGTGTTTCCACACGATTTACAATCCAATCAAGCAATCAATCGAATCGAATAGCCGTGACCAAGTTAAATTGAAAATAGACTTTCCTTATTACTACGGAGAATCCCTTTGACTTTCTATTAAGTCAACAAAACGGTTATAACGATTTACAAGATTATTAAACACGTGTATCGAAACAATTGATCGATTATTCAATCAAGCAATCATGCGAATCGAATGACCGTGCTCAATGGGAAGCGTATTGTTTTATCTCCCGAGATCGCTAATTAATTGGGCCGTGTGATCAGCTTGCTCGCGACACCAGTCCAAATTTTATGTCGGAAAATCTGCCAGCAACATGTTTGTATTCGAATCGTAAATTTCGGGTACTGTTCCGGTTTCGTGTTTAATAGTCTGTTCCATGTTTGCGTGTGGATTTATCTATGTTTGTTTTATCGTCATCTTTATCGGTTATTGGACATACGCCCGCCTTACTTATACACGAGAATCGGAAACGTAATTAAGTTTAGTATTCTTAAGTTTTTGAATCTTTACATTTAAAGTTTAATGTTCTAAGAGAAACGCTATAGGCACCATAAAATAAGGTAATATCATTCAGGTAAAGCATTTAGCCAGATGTTAACCATTGTAATGATTTGTGAAAGTAGTTATTATCTTTTTAGTAGTTAAGGTTTATTGTAGAGCATTTAGCCAGATGGTGACCATTGTAATGATTGGTGAAAGTAGTTATTATCTTTTTAGTAATTAAGCTTTATTGTTTAGAGAAATGTAAGACGTCATTAACCAAGCGTTCATTTGGGAAAACATCTGGTCAGCAGACGATTATCTTAACAATTGTTCAAAAGTAAATATATTTGTAGTGAGCGTGAGAACGAAGGATGGTGTACACCATCCTTCGATGCTCATACTCGTACGAGTATGACCGATGCCGGGGGTGGGAACTCAGGTATGAGAAGTCATCTGTACGTAGCTAAAGAGGGTAGTCCTTAACCAGCTGTGATGTGAGATAGATCGATAGCTTCGTGTTACTTTTGTCGTCGAAAACGCGCACTGTAATGTAACCGACCTGTGTACTACAATTCAATTAAATAACTTATAACATCAAAACTTCAACCAGTATCATTTCAACCATCAACGAAAGACACTACATAAATATATACCATTAGTCGAAAAATTGTAGATGGAAAATTGTGAAAAAGTAGTGACAAGTGGCTAGCTCGTCGCCTACACAATCACATACCCAAAACCCCATATACCATTAGTTGCCTTTTACGACATGCTAGGCAAGAAACACAGTTGGCAAATTTCTTTATAGTCCCAGACCAACACGGGACAGCTTGCTTGCTTAGGTATCTTATATTAGGTCCAGTGAATCGCCTAGAGAAACTGCATGTAGAGAGGCAGCGAGTATGTAATTCGCTCTCATTAATATTCAATACTCCTTAAGTGACCGTGTCAATAGCTGGCTGCGACGTATCCAGGACGGTACTTGCATGACCTTTACCTAAGGTTGTCAGGGAGTATTTCAATTGCTTTAAGATCTATATATATTGAAACTAGCTGACCCGGCGCACTTCGTAACGCCCCGTTCTCAGATTTTCAATATCCATTTTTTTTTAATTTATCGCGCAACTTTTTAATGTTTTTCTTTCATAAAACAACTAAAAAATAATCAGTGAAATCGGTAAAGCCGTTCTCAAGTTATAGTTTTGGGGTGGACCACCCTTAACATTTAGGGGTATGAAAATAGATGTTGGCCGATTCTCAGACCTACTGAATACGCATATAAAATTTGGTAAAAATCGGTAAAGCCGTTTCGGAGGAGTACGGTAACTAACATTGTGACATGGAAATTTTATATATTAGATGAATCCCTATTTTCTTTGGTACCAAAGAAAATGAATAAAACAGCGGGATCAATTTTGTTAATTTTTTTTTTTTTGTGTTTAGTAATTATAGGAAAAGGTTCTTAAGAATGGAAAATAAAAAGTTAGGCGAAAATATTTAAAATTGAAGAAATTCTAGGACGTATCGGTACATAGCCGGATCAACTAAGTTAAAATAATATATAATAGTTACACATAAAAAGGTTTTTTTTTACTGAAGTTGTTAAATAATACTGCATTAAATAAAGGTCGACAGATAGAAAAAAATGAGAAGTTAAGCCAATTAATATTTCAAAAATCAGTAGGTATGCTTCGATGTAGCGTGGTACAAAAAAAAATATGGATAAATTAAAAACTATTGATTAGTCTACAGAGAGAGTAATCAATAGTTTTTAATTTATCCATAATTTTTTTTCACTAATTAAACATTTTTTTCAAATACATACATACATACATAACATCTCACCCATAATTCACGAAAGGGTAGGCAGAGTCAAAGGGGCAGCAAGCCCCTTCAACCACATTCAGTCAAAAATAAAGCCGGGCTGGGTTAGATGGAAAATTGTGAAAAAGCAGTAACAAGCGGCTAACCTGTCGTCTACACAATCACACACCCAAAACCCGATATATTAGTCGCCTTTAACGACATGCTAGGCAAGAACCACAGTTGGCATATTCTTTTTAAGTCCCAGACCAACACGGGACAGTGGGCTGGGTTGGATGGAAAGCTGTGAAAAAGGAGTGACAAGTGGCTAGCTCGTCGCCTACTCAGACATATACCCAAAAGCCCGTAAACCATTAGTCGCCTTTTACGACATGCTAGGCAAGAACCACAGTTGGCACATTCTTTTTTTTTGTCCCAGATCAACATGGGCCAAGTCCCAGACTAACATGGGACAAAGAATCCTAATTATTGTAATTTAAGACTAGATTAAAATATATTTATTTTATTATCTATATAGATAAATCAAAATAATACCCAAAAATGTGTTTAATTTAAAAATACTTCTATGACATTGACAGAATAATAAGTGTAGCTGCCTATTTTTTGGTTCTGCGCCATCGAGTCCAACGCTACTGCACATTTGCACAATACTATCTGGTATTGTTCAGGATTCAACTAGTGGCACCCCTAACTCCAGACACTCTCAGGACTATTAAATTAGAGACTAGATCTATTACAGGCCACAGCTCATGCGGGCGGGATTTACTGCGGCGATACCGTCGCGCGTCACAATTCATTTGTTTTGGACTTAAAATGTTCCATCTAATCTTTGGAACACTTTCGTAACCTTGCCACTTTTGATAACGAGACGGTGTAATTTCTGTGTCATATAATTAACTAGCTATGTGTAACTAGCGGTTGGAAAACTTTCGTCAGACCAAAATATGAAGTTCTAAGGGTGACGATGGTCAGTCGTTAGATCATGGTCAAACTGAAACCCGGCTTACCACGGGATATAACGCTAGAAGGAAGAATATGTCAGGACTTATAAGGGAATCTGGTCTTGTAAGATCTGGTAAGATCACTAGATAGTTGGAGTTGCTGAAATCAAGCAGGCATAATTTAAATACCTCTGTAGAGTGCCACAAATTATATTATAAGACCATCCCGGTTTCCTTTAATATTTCTTGATTAATTATCAGGTTAAGTTAACTGAATTATTATAAGAAAAGATAAGATTCGCTTTCTTACTTAAATTGAGCTCGTATTATACCTACATACGATTTCCATTTAGCAAAAGGAAACGATTTACCCTGGCTTTTGAAGGCAAATATGTAGATTCGAGACCGCCAGATTTTGCCAGCAGGAATTTGTCCGTGATATTTTTATATAAAGCAAGTCCCATATTATTAAATATATCAAAATAACCGCAAAGCTTCTCAACATTAATATTCTTGGGTCCAATTTTTCAGCAGAGTCCTTATCCAGTTATTTCCGTCAGCCATTATGTTTTCGCCAGTTTATAAATGGCGGTTTACTTGAACCCTACAGACAAGTTTAAATTAATTGACATCGCTTCGTTACAACCCTTTTAAGAAACTGCTTAAGCAGAAAATTGGTATTATAAATATATTTTTCATTTTATTTTACGTGAGCAATGAATAAGGGTCACATAATTTGTGTTAGCGCATCTCGTTCATTTACGTGTGTAAAAACGCGATTAATAATATATTGAGCCTGTTTTAAAATAAAATATTTTTACTAACGAGCAATAGCAATTGAATTGTAAATATGTACTAACTGTTCCATACACGTTCTATCCACGATAGCTGCTTCTTTGTATACCTTCTTAGTAAATGTTTCATCTTCCATACTTCCCATATGTCCAAACCGCCGAAGCATGTCTTTCTTTTACCTTGACTACGATACTGTCTGTCAGACAAACGTTGTATTTTATATATACATAACTTTTTATAAGAAGAATTATGTCGTTTAGTTTCTTTTAGGCTCAGATTGTTCCCGTCTAAAATAACTCATAATATGTGGTACAGACTCACGCCGAGAAGCCCCGAGAAGACCCGAGGCACGTAAATGTGATATGTTTCTCGCCTTCTTGTTCTAGGGTTTGTGTGTTCTCCGTTCGTTGTTTTTTAGTCCGCTTCAAAGGGATTTCATGGGCGAGAAAAAAACGCCATCACATACTCGTTTGAGTTCAGTACGTCGTGAGCATTATAGTGTACTAATAAACACAATACCAAAGCGCCTGCTCTAGCAAAGTCGTCAGTACCTGAGAACGGGAAGAAATTGACTGAGAACTAACAGTGAGTGTCAACAGTGCACCTATTTCTCTTCAAGTCTCGCCGAGGAGACTCGGCATCTTGGCGTGAGACTGTACCGCCTATCAAATGCTTGTGATTTTCTCATTTCGAACTTATATTTCTTGACAGTAGAAGGGTATTAATGACAAAATCACCGGAATGTTAAAATCTTGTTGTTTCCTTTAGATAAATGTTCTCATAAGAGAACTGTAAAGCTTTTAAGTAGGTCAGTAAGTTTAAATTTATTCTTTGGACATATTTTTTACAGATTAAAAATAAGGTTTGCGGTTTCGGTAACTCGAATATTAACGAGAATTTCGACTACACAAATTTGATGAAAGACATATGTACAAGGCGCACATAAAATTTAACATGACATGCATAATGTTGCTTACATTATCAGATGAGATCTAAACCTATTTGCCACTACTTCTAAACATTTGACTAAGAATGCCTGGCCGTTAGCCAAGCACTACACAGCAATGGCCGATCCCTCAACTGGGTAGCACAATATAATATTGTTGTGATCCAATCATTCGACTAGATTTAGCCGATCCGATCGTCTTGATGGGTCTATTTCGAGAACTTTGATGTTTTGTTTTACACGTTCGACTGGCATGCCAATAAAAATCATTTCCTATGATCCGATGTGTGTGTACATCGAGATAAATAAACTTTGAACTTTAACTATTGTTTTATTGTTATTCACTGTTTAGTTTTGTTGGCTTATTTGGACGGAAAACAAGATAGAGGTCTGAACTTTGAAGATTTGTAAGTCGAGCCGGGGGCTAGGGTGCTTGTTACTTGTTGAATAAATATATATCATACTTACAACATCACATACAATTGATCTAACTCCAAAGTAAGTAGCTCAAGTACTTGTGTTACGGATATCAGAATCAACAGTGGTATTACAAATAGGTATATACCTACTTAAATATTGGATATTAACATCCAGATCACAGACCAAACACAAGTTCATCACATAAATGTTTATCCTGGGTGGGGATCGAACCCACAACTCATGGCGCATAGGGTAGGGTCACTACCAAATGCGCCATCGAGCCAGTAAAAATCCTATTAACCACGAAGGTAGGTACTCCGTGGTTAATAAAAAGGATTTGAATTAGTAGCTAGAACTCGTAACTGCTTTCATTTATAACTTTTTGGAAGTGAACTTTGCTAAGCGTAGACATCTGTCTGATAACATAATTAAAATGTAGTCTCGTTATGGCTAAAAATACCTAACTAAAAAAATTGGTTAAAACCTCTTTTTACCTGGATGGATTAATTTGCCAAATTTAAAAGTAAAATTTAATAGACAGTCCGACAGCAGTTTTTGGACACAAAGGATATTTTTCTTTGAGTTCAAAAGAATTTAGTTTTTTTATTAATGTCCGATTTTTAATGAAGCGAAATTCAAACGTTTTCATAGATAGACTATTTAGTGAACTCTTAAAAATAATTATGATATTGCAAGTGATTGAATTTTTTTTAGAAAGCTATTTAAACATGAAAGCAAGTGTAAAACTAACATTAATCATGACAATTTTTTATTTTGTCTGATTAAGATATGAGTTTCAAATAGGTATAAAATCAGTAATCGATTACCTACAGTGAAATTTGCCACGTCTAAGTTCTAACGTGCCACTTCTAAGAAAGAGAACACAGGCTTTTTCGCGGACCAAGCCGCGGGAAAAAGCTAGTTTTGTTATATTCTTGAACTAAAAAGTAGATACTCCACTTCATAGTAACGTTTTATTGAATTCTATTGTTTGCGTAGAAATTTGCGAGTAGAAATTTCGAACATAAAATATTTTACAATCGGAGCGAAGATTCCTGAATATTGATGGTTTCGTTCGGAATTCCCCTTTGCAATTTATAGCTGAAATATAAATTATTTTACTAGGATTCTAGGTTATTTGAAGAATGCGACCCAGTTCATTATTTGTAGATATTCTTGATATAAATAAAGAACAGTCATTTAAGAACGAAATATTATATATACATTATGAAGAAGCTTTTTACAGTTACGAAACGGTCATATTTTACAACTACTTGTGTTGCCTCCGACTTCGTCCGCGTGGAATTAACAAAAACGTTTGTTAGTCTAAGTTATTTCCTGTAATGATAGTTACATAATAATGAAACTGCCATCAAAATTGGTTCAGTGGTTTCGGATTTTAGCCCGAACATCCGACAAACAGACAAAAGGCAGGTAAAAAACTGGCTTTGGTGTAAGTATGAAAGCAAGCTTCTGACATAGATACTTATTAAAAGACAGAAATTGAATTGCAGGGGAGATGGGTTCCCATATATAACTTTCTTCATATTTGCGTTATTTATTACCTTTACCATTTAATAATAAAAATGGGATGGCATATTAAAGGCAAGAACATCGTATAAATTATCTAAATAGCAATGTTTAAGGGTGCAAAGATGTATGTCTGTATGATAATATACATCTTTGAAAGTTTCTTATTAGGTACTTACTTGGCAAAGATTTTTTAAGTAGACGATCTGATAATTCGAGGGGCCATATAAAATACGCAGGCTCTTATTAAGGTGCTTCTAAAATTGTTAAATACCTTTCGTAGTTGAGGAGACCAGATACTATACGTCCTCAAAGTAATGCAAACCATTCTAGAAGGTGCAAATTTTCTTCAATATGTAGTTTTTATATTCTTAGCACAAATGTCACCCATGTGATGTCATAAGGTACGAAATATTTACACAGGTACTACTTGTAAACCATACGTAAATACATATATCCGCCTCATTATGTAAGATTTTTTATGCATATCTGATTTTGAATGGTGATTCTATCGCAAATATAATAGTTTCTTACCAATATCTTTAAGTTGTGTTACTTATAAGTTCAATATATATGATTTGTTGCAGTATGGAGAAAAAAATACGATGCCAATATCGAAAAGTTTCCTATATCGGTAAGTGTACTTTTTAATTGCTACAGTATACGTGAAACCATTTAAGAGAATTATTGTTATGAATGAAAACTTAAACAAACCCATATGTTTTTTTTGTAAATTTGTAAGAACTACTAAAAGGTTATTAATTTTATAAAGCGTAAACAAATCTAGACTTTTTCATCAATATACACGTCGTACTATTTCTCACAATACAACATCTACGAAGCGTGCCAAGACATAATTATGTTTCATAATTATATAAATACCTATGTTCTAAACTTCTATGGCAGGTAATATTGTTCTTCAATTAACTAGCCTCCCTAGAGCCATTATTTATATTAAATTGTTAACTATATTGGTTTCTGAATTTTCTGTGTTAAAGTACTAAATACATTTTAATTCTTTTTTTTAACATTATTTTCATACTGTAACTATAAAGATTTGCAAATGATGACATAGTTATTTTATTTGAAAGTATTTTAAAGATTTGCATTTAAAATATTATTTTTAAGTTATTTTTCATGTAATTGTAATGATTTTTGTAGCTATGTTATGTATTCTAAGTCGTATCCCACAGTAAAGTTACGAGATAAGATAATGTACAAGTACATGTACTCATAGCATAAATACTTAAATATTGGCTACTAGTATTTTGCGTGAGATTATAATTTTTTATTTTTTCTCATTAAAAAAATATCACTAAATAAGGTTATTAAATAAATAAATAAATAAATAAATTCTCAAGACTGACACACCAATTCACTAGTCCCAAACTAAGCTTATGCTTGTGCTATGGATACTAGGTGAACGGATAGACATACTTAAATACGTTTATAAACATCCATGACTCGAGTACAAATGCCCATTGTTCATCACACGAAACATTTGCCCCTAGCGGGATTCGAACCCGCGACTCTCGGTTTCGTGGCCAGGGTCTCTGACCACTCGACCATCGGGCCAGTCGTTATTACCTCATTGTATTACTATAATCAAACATACTAAGCTCATTGTACCTGTAACCGGGCAACGACCAAAGTATGGAGCCTTATTAAAATTCTTCAGACAGCTTCCTTAGAATGTCACCCCTGCAAAAGTGGCAATCCAGGGAAGTAATGAAACGTCTGGGATGACTGTCACTCGTCACTTGGTTCGACACGTTCAAATATATTATGGGGTGGATTTTTGCGAGCGTAAACCTTATAACATCCTTAAGTGATATTACTTGCAGTAAGATACTACAGACATGTATCGTTCAAGAAATTGATATGCAATTTGTCGCTGTCTATATGAATTTTATTACTTGAGACGGGTGAAAAATATCTATTTAACTTTGTCTTGCTGAAGAGTAAACTAACTAGATAGTCTATGTTATAATGTTGAAGTTATAACTTAGTATATTTTTTTATACAAATGTTTAAGCCAATCAATTAATTTTTTATCGTCCTAGGAAACTGCGCTTTACTATTTATAATGCCCTGGTCAAATCTTAATTACTATACCTTATTTAAATTTGGGGCAACGCCAGCAAGACACAAGAGCTACAACTTTTTATATTAGTGATAGTTTTCGTTTGCAACTGGCAATGAAAATGTGCCATCACTGTCACAAAATAGAGACTGGAGTGAATACAAAAATCCTCGGCAGCTCTTGTTAAGTTCATACGTTTTTTCTGTATATGTGTTCCAGCTTTAGCCTCTTCGTTTTACTGTGACATTTATTAGGAACGCGTTCAATTCCAGCGCTGTCTGGTACGCCGGGTTTATATTCTCGTAAACTGCTTATACTCCAGTGGAAATTGAAAGTTCGTGTTCAGATATCGTCGTAATAACCCCCATTACTGCGCTGTAACTCTCGCTCCGTATCCCATTGGAATAATCATGAACATGCCATTGGTTAGCTTGATCGAAACAAAGGAAATGGTTGTTCTACGTTGAAAGTCGATATAAATTGGAAACATACATTTCATGTTGAACATTCACAAACAATAAGATGAAATCGCTTGTAAGCCTGTCATTCATGTCTGTATAGAAAAAAAATGGTGTACGGTTACATATCCACATTTGTCTAGCTCTCGCGATATTTTCACTCATCGCTGAACTAGTAGCATATTTGTACCATCAGCTTATTATTGAACTTAAATTGGAAGAATGAATTTACTTAAGCTACTATAGTGATTATGATGCGACTCATTGCGATCATGAAATTATTAAGCAAATTTGTAAGCAACATTAAAAAAACCTTACAATTACGTTATTAACATCTGCTACTGGCCTCACATAGATATTAATATTTAACACGGCGTTCAACCGTGTCACTTGGTGAGACATGAAATAATAAGATATCTAATGGTATTTGTTTTATTTAAGAAAAGTATCTTAAATCGTCATACTTGAAAACGAATGTAGGAAATACGATAACATGCAGACGAGCAATAATTGCAATTCCAATTCACCAATAGAATCCATTAAGTCCTTAATGGAATCACAGTCTGATCCTAAAATTCGGACTAATGTCACTCGCGTTTCACCCGTGGAGATAAGTGCGGGGTCTAATCAGATGGTGTTTGCGTGGAAATCTCATTTGGCGCCGGATATCGAGGGTTCAATTTGCTCATGCCTTTGAATTGCCTTTATTTCCACCACAATTGGCGCCCTAATTAGTTGTAAGTGCCTACTTGCTCCGGATAATGGCGTGTATTATGGTGTTGACATTGTCTATCTGGATGATATCGTTTTCCTGTCACTCTTTGTGAGGAGCTAATTTGATTTAATATAGTAGAACGCAAGTGGATTATCTCAATTTCAGATCGTAATAGACAATTTAAAATTAAATGTTTTTAAGTTTTTATACTTTACGAATACCTTCTTAGGAGGTAGGCAGAAATTTAATTTACTGATGTAATTTGCGAAAATCTAATCCTTGAAATAAATTATGTCGTTACATGCATAAAAGTAGTTAGTACTTACAGTTAATCTAAACACGTCACTGAGGATGTATGGATCTGAAACAAAAATAAAAATATAAGTATTTATTATTAGTACATTAATTAATATAAATCACATTAAATTTACTTTATATCGAAGCAGGCCTTACCTTAGTCAACATGAACCTAATGCTTAAACTATTTACGTTTTTTTATTGTAATTGTAATTTTTAAATAGTACAACAACAACTTTTTCTCTTAAAAAATCCTCGTAAAGTTTTTCTTCTGTTTTTACGGCAGTTCTCACCGAGTTGCGATTAACATAATCTGTGGACGTGGCTCCACTAAATTATTTCCGCACGGGCTCCCTTCCGCTGATTCAGAATGCAGGGAGTTTAAAAATGTATGGCTTCTGTTGCCCCATACAACTTTCCCGCTACGTACGACGAACACAATAGAGCTCTCTTTAAAAGTTAATCAGCTATTGCTGTACAATATAATTTACCGAGTAATTAAATGTCTATTTAGAATGTATGATACTCAATATTACAAAGAATACACATTTTAATATTTTATTATAAGTTTTTATTTGAAATACACAAACAAGTTATTTTAATACACAAGCGAGAAATACAATTAATACATATATTGTTGCTATATCCACTTTGTGATAATTCTAAAGATTTATTGTTTAAGTTACAAACTTCTTTTACGCTAGAACTAAGTGTGCAAAGAAATCTCAGTCTTGTAAATGATACCTAAAGTTTCTGCGTCCGACACGTGGCATATACCACAAAGCTTTTAGGTCAAGAGGGGAATAGCAGGACACGTCGTTAGGACATCATAGTTGCGGAGACATTGTTCTTGCCTCCACTATACAAGACTTTATACCTTTGTCTTAAGTGTGAAAATTGCTTGCAGGTACATTCAAGAATCGCCGGGGCGAAAAAGTTGTAGCGCGACTAAAAGTTCTTCGCTAACACTCGAAAGATTTACAGATGTTTTTAGTATAGTTGCAAGTAAAAATATGTAAATGTTCTTGACTTGTCAAAGTACATAATATATATTATTTTTTTGTTTTACAACCTGATTGTATCTGTCTTTTGTACTTGTTCTGTTTATTTTTAGTTATATAATGTCAATACTAGTCTTTATCTGAAAGCCGTTAAAGGGCAATACAACTGACTTCCCGAACTAGAGCGGTTCGATTTCTGCACTGATGAAAAATGTTTTGTTGAGAATTAGTTATTTAGGTACGCCTGGTCTACAAGTGCCTAAGTTATTATACTTACTCACGTAAGTTTTAATTGTGTGAGACATTATACCTTTTATATTAAAAATGATTACCTAAAGCTTAGCTCTCCAATTAAACAGATTCATCACCAAACTTTATTAGCATGCCACTATAATGGGAAGTGGAACATTTCGTGCGACAAAACTCAATTTTCCGCTAATTACCGCAGAACGGAGCAGGCATACCTACAGTAATTAATGTCACGTCATGCATCGGGTTTCGGAGATAAATCACTAATCACGCGACATGAGACCATTAGCCACCTAGTTTAATTAGGGAAATTAGGCTCGTTTTATATCCTGTCTAACATAGACAGATCAAATAGAAGTGCCTGTTTGTAACGTCAAAGATCACTTTGACAGTAGGTATATTCATTCGTATGTTTCGGTTAATCTCTGAAACGGCTGAACTGATTATGACGGATTTTTTACTGTTGTTCCTATAAATAATATTTACAGACTTTTATTTTAGAAAAAAATATCAGAATTCCGCACGAAAAAGGATCTTTGTGTAAATTCCGTGCGCATTATATCGCTACAGCTACATTCTTAATATCCTTATGTTAAAACGTTAAAAACTATATGCTTCTAGCTAAACTGTATAGTATTTGCACATCAACCTTAATATGGTTGCTTATGTTAAAGCTTAGGCTAGAAGCAAGCCCCGGTCTGTTGATCCCATCCCACACTTTGACATGTCTCTCAGAGGAGAGCCTGGTTTTCATAACTCCCACGCGAGCTGCCCTTAGGTGCGGAATCATAATCCTCTCTTATGAAATATCCAGTTGGTTTATAATAATACCTTATACTCGTGGAATGTTTGACTTGTATTATCATGTAATAACAGCTATTATGCGTATTATAAATATTGATCATCCTTACAAGTATTTTAATTGCGAACCTTCTTTAATTTATTCAAAAAGATACGTGTTCCCAAAGGTATGAAAAAATAACTTTTAGACGATCGACCGGTATAATATCTAACTCGAATTGACCAAATTGACTTTTCTCAGAGTAAGGTCGTGGGAATATAAATAAATAAATTCTCCAGACTGACACACCAATTGCCTAGTTCCAAACTAAGCTTAAGTTTGTGCTATGGATACTAGGTGAACGGATAGACATACTTAAATACGTTTATAAACATTTATGATCCGAGTACAAATGTTCATGTTCATCACACGAATCATTTGCCTCTAGCGGGATTCGAACCCACGACCCTTAGTTTCGTGGGCAGGGTCTCTGACCACTCGACCAACGGGCCTGTTAAAAAAAAGTCAATAATAATATTAGGCAAATTCATATAGTTTAGTCTCGTCAGTTAAGTATTACCAAACCTTGTGATAATGCAATGCGAAAGTATAAAATCATAAATTCATATAGTTGGTTCCAAAGTAGTTTTATGGAAATCTGTATCACCACAGGTATCTTATACACGGATGCAGCTCTTTATACAAAAAATAAGCATAGTACGACTAGAGTATATACATACATAGTTTAATATGAAGATTGATAGGTTGATGTATCTGCGGCTCCGACCGCGGTTCGGTGTTTCGGAGTGTTAAAAGCGATAGTAAGAGTTTGTCACTTTTCCCGGGCAAAAAGTATTTGACTCATGTTGTCTTGGATTTCAAAATAACCAAACGTGTTCCTCCCATAGCATGAAAGCATCGAAGCTTCTTGAAATTAGCTCAAGATTTAGCTTCGGTAACGGGTAATACGGGTTACTGACTTTCATATATTCTTTCATATATATATAGATATTCAGAGAATCAGTAGTATAAAATACTAAGTTGCCTCTACTCTGCCTACCCCTTAGGGAATTATGGGCGTGATGTTAAGTATTAAAATGTTTAATAAACTTCCAGAAAGTCCAGGTAATGCTAGTATTACCTTTACATAAGTTCAAATTATGCATATAAGATTGAAGACTTCCTAAATGATAAGCATATATGTCAACTTTATAATGAAGTGTTCACCTGCAGTGTTGTTACCTAGTAAGTGTAAATTATTAAGTACGAAATTGTAAATTTTGGCATTTAAAAGAGTATAACTATCGAGTTTCTTGCCGGTTTCTTCTCGATAGAGTCTACCTTCCGAACCGGTAGTAATGTTTTCTTTTCTGTTTAAATAAAGAGATCTTGAATTTGAATTTGAATTTGAATTATTATTTATCTATGCATGCCTCTATTGATAACTCTCACACCACGATCAAATATGAATGCACGATGATAGTTCTATTAATTTCCAAAGCATAATTGCATGCATTGGTAGTTTGTGAACTGGTTTTCAAATAAAAACAGAGGCTTCGTGGTATTACGCTGCGAAATTCACATGCTGTGGTCAGTACTAAAATAAGCTTTCCATTAGTTTGGTGGTAGGTTATATCGGATGAAATTACTGTGTGGTCTAATTCATTAAACGGGGAAACACATGTGACTCACTATGAAATATAATCTTAATAAATCCATTAGGAAATGTCAGACTTGAAAATTTATCAAGATTAATTTAGTACCAATTGAAATAGAGGCGGTACCGAAAACCACGCCATCTCTTTAAAATTTGTGTAATACATAACATAACATCACGCCCGTAATCTCCGAAAGGGTAGGCAGAGACAAAGAGGCAGCAGGCCCCTTCAACCACATTCAGCCAGCAACAAAACTGGGCTGGGTTAGATGGAAAATGGTGAAAAAGTGGTGACAAGTCGCTAGCCTATCGCCCACACAATCACATACCCAAAATCCCATATACCATTAGTCACCCTTTACGACATGCTAGGCAAGAAACACAGTAAGCACATTCTTTTTAAGTCCCCGACCAACACGAGACAAACTATTAACTGAAAAAGATTTTAAAATTATAAAATTTTAAAATCTTTTTCAGTTATTGAAATTGTTATGCGGGAAACTGCGAGAGTCGAAGATAAACCTTTTCACGTGGTGCTAGTAATCTTTTCCCTGCAATGGCAACACAAAGTCGCTTCAGACTAACAAGAATTGAATATAAACAAACATGATATATCAACGAAATCGGCTTAGAATGTGTGTACTCTTTTGACGCATAAATTCCTCAACTAACTTTGAAAACATTAGGTATGCACATAGCCTTGAATACAGGAAAGGATATTGGCTATCTTTTATCTAAATTTCTTTAGTAGTTCCTATGGTATACTCCTAAACATGCAACTCCACGAGTAATAGCTTGTATAGATATAGATATTATCATGAAACCGCAGCGTGGAGGGGCATCAGAACCGCAAATGAGGCCTAAAAGCCATGAGCCCTTGGGTTTGACCCGGCCCGACCACTAACTATGTAACGAGAACTAATTCGGATTATGACCCTGTTGCTATCATTAATTCAACAGGACATACTTGGAATTTTCGTTATCATGCAAATATAATGTACGGAGACCTTATATTGAAATTCTTATGTACATATTTCAACGGTGGAATAATGTGAGTGATTTTACGAGGTTTAGGGCCTATATTTTAGCGGCGTAAGGATATTAAAAAAAAATAGTAGCGCCTAATGGTATTGAACTAACATTTATGTGTATTTTCAAATATGAACAACAACATTTTGGTTATATAAATATACCTATTAAATAAATAATATAAGTATACCTACCTATTAAAACAAAAAAAAATAATTTGGATTGTGTTCTAATAAAAAATATATTTTTGGGTACATCAGATAACATTTAATGACTGTAGCAAACGAAGTACTTAATAACACAATCAGACATATTCAACTAACTAGCATCTTAAACAAAAAAAAAACATAATTTCATAATTAAAACACCGCAAAAGCTTTCTCTCCGTTTAAAAACAATCCTTTTTCATTTTCCCCAGCAAATTATTTATCTGTTTTCCTTTGCCGGTGTTATAAAAGCGCAAAGAGAACGGAATACCAACGCAAATGCATTCCCCGGCACGGCTGAACGCACTGATTTTCCGGGTTAAAATAAATACGTATTTTCCCTGGAGAATGTGGGATTAATGTGTGCAAAGCCTTTTTGAATCTCGAAGGAATTCGATTTTTTCAAAAGTAGTTTGCAACAAATCAGGGAAGTAAAGTAGCTGTTCACATTTTTATACGTTTGGGGCTCACAAATAATGTATCAACTGTGTTTATCATCTAGCATGTCGTAAAAGGAAACTTATGGTATATTGAGTATGGGTTTGTGGTTAATTGTGAAGACGGCAAGTGACACTTGTCACTACTTTTTCATAACTTTCCATTCAACCCAACTCACGTTTATTTTTGAACAAACGTGGTTTACGAGGTTTAGCGCACTTTGGACTCTGATAACTCTTTCGGGGATGTACCTATGTAGGTCAGTACTGCTGATATAAATCTGTAAAGTACAAATGCTTCGAGTAAGATGGAAAATTGTGATAAAGCCAAGCTGCTAACTCAAAGCCTACAAAATCACCAACCAAATACCTAATACACCGATAGTTGCCTTTCACGGCATGCTAGTTAAGGTGCACAGTTGGCACATTCATAATCAAATATAATATATTAATCATCTATTAACCTATATTAGGAGCGTCATATACAAACTTAAATTCAATTACACTCTGGAATATACCAAAGGCTATTGTTCATAATATAAACATCGCGTAATGAGACTGTAATGCCCCACCGAGTTTGAGGACGTCTCAAGTCCAAGGCGACGCTTAACGATCTCCTCATTTGCATACCGGTCTACGATCATGTTTTCCTGACTAGAAGTAGCGTCGGCGCTATAGGAAGGGAAAAAACAGGAGCTATTTTACTAGATATGTATTTTAAAGCTTCAGAAGATCAGATTGCATTTGCTAGTAGTACAGTATTAAAAAAACTATCAAGGATTGTGATCCTTAATAATTTTTTTAATAAAATCACCAGAGTACTTTATGTTTTTACATAAAGAACTCTGGTATTTGCTTTTTGAATCTGGATGAAGAGAATAACTAAACATATTAAATAGGGAATTGCTGAGGGTCAAGCACAATCTCGCCCTTTGAGCAATTATGAATCATCCTTGTCTCGTTACTTACAAAAGATCTATCTGGTGTCTTTTTTATGGATTTTTGTGAGATGGTTTCGTTTTATTCAGTAATATTCAGTGATAATGTTGTATCTAGTGGCATATTCATGATCGAAGGTCCCCGGATGAGACTGATAGCTGTGATGTGTTTGGGCCTTTATGTTTTCATTACACCCACTTTAATGGGTCGCTGGTGGGTGATGGAAAACAAAGTAGCGCATTAATCAAATGGAGACGCTCGCTTTAGAGCTGTTATTCGTAATTTGGTAAGTTAAGGAGACGCCATGTTTCTGTTCGAGGAAATTACTGAAATTCTGCGAGTTTTGAGTAGGCTGAAAACGGTGTTCAGTAACGCCTACATTACTGAACAATAAGATGGGAGTTAAATGTGAGTTTATACTGAATATATAGATATATGGATCTTGGGCGATGGGCGGCCCGTGAGACATATGAGGCCCACTCAACATTTTAAATAAGCTATTTGTTTCGGGAAAGTATTTTGGATTTAAAAGAGCTTAGAAAGAAAATTAAAAAATATAGTTAAAAATACAGACGTGCAGAAAGGGCAGCCGAAAAGATAGAAGAATTAAAAATGTCAGATTGAAATAATGACACATAAAAAGTAATATGTGTAAATATTAAAATAGTAACAACAGTTATACATATATAATTAACCAAAATATATTTTTTTTAATTTTGTTGGTACGCGCTTATCCGAAAATATCGTTCCGATTATTTTTATCTATAAGTATTTGTAAGTATACGACCAACTACCTAACAGTCCCTTCAATAAGATTCTAATCACCACGTTGTCGCTATTTATTTGCTATGTAATACGACCGACTAATTGCCCGTGGCATTGTGTTACACATAGGATACTTGTACCAATGTATAAATTATCTATCATTTATTTGGTATGGCTGAGAAATAAAAGATGAGAGTATATATTTCGTATACCGGCTCTCGCATTATCAGCTTCATTGAATTGGCGAAAGTGGCCTCTATTATTATATCTAACTATTATATTTCAAAACAACGAGCGTTTTTAAACGGACGACGCCGTTTGTAAAATGCGGAATCATACAAATTGCCTGCGACATATACATATAGTTAGTAAATATTAAAAGTTTATTTATTCAGTTCCATAAAAATAATGATCCAGAGTTTGCGGAAAATAAAAACTCAAAAACAGACCAGGTCACTTAATTTTAAATATCTGGTGTTGACGTCGATAATTTCCATTCAAGAGTATAGCAGTGATCCGAAACCTTGTAAATACCAAGCTTAAAGTTGGTCTGTCAATATTGGTCTTGTGTTAGGAAGTACCTTTGAACGCCTGAATAGATTTACTACGCAATATTTGTGTTCTCGATCTTGTAGTTGATTTTTTTTTTTCAACGAATTCTGCATTGGTATTCTAAATATATTCAATGGAAACTAACAAACCGAGAAATAAGTGTTTAGTGTAACTCATTGCGAGGACAAAACTTAAATAATGAAATTGTAAGAAAGTTTTAAACACATAAAAACGCTCGGAACTTTTAAATACTTATAGATTGGTAAAAAACCATTATCAATTCTATCAGATGATTTAATAAACATTTCAGCATTAGCAAATAAAATTGCGACAAGCTAGGCACATGTCACTACTTTTTTTACAATTTTCTATCTAACCCAGTTTTTACTGAAAGTGGTTAAAAGGGCTTGCTGCACCTTTGACTCTGCCTACCACTTCAGGGATTATGGACGTGATGTTATATACGTAGCAATTAAAATTTGGTGTTGACAGACATAATTTTATATAATTTTTTCAATTAATACAATACCTACGAAATGGCCTATCACCGTTCTTGCTATAATTACTTACCGTTGCCGACGTTTCGACTTTTCTATAATATTAATTAAATATTATAGAAAAGTCGAAACGTCGGCTACGTTTGTTCAATGCAAACGGAATTCTGGTAAAATGTTCATATTGTCCATTGTTCAAAACGATATTTACTGAGGGTGAACAAATGTGGCGGCCAGTGTTCCGCCCGGCGAAATAATACGCCACTGAAAGGGTTTCGAGTGATTAAAACCATCCCCGAACTGGAAACTGGAGCGCCAAAGATTTTGCTGGAATTGTCGGGAATTAATGCACTGGATATTGCACGTTTACTCTTTGGCAGTGAGGCGTTTTGTACAGTAATGATGTTTTTTTATTACAAGACAAAACTGCTTTGTTAAAAGAGTCAGGTAAAAAGTATCTCGGACCGAAAAGCATGCAGGAAAAGATTAATGAACAAAAACCGAAAGGTGCATCTCAATATTATATGAAAGAAGACTTACCCTAGGCGTACCCTAACGTTTGTTTATAAATGTTACGTATCTTATGCAATATTGCTTATGATAAAAAAAATATTTTGTTGTATTAATTTTACACTTTATTGTTAGATATTAAATTTATACAGTCTAAGATGCAATTTGTTAAGAACCAACGCGTCTCGGCCGTAAATGGTAGACCAAATATAATAGCGGCTTCAAAGCCTCAGTTTTTATTTATTTATATAAATCGTTGAATCTTCTTTTACACAAAACCTTGAACCAAGCTGACAGTTCTTCTTAGAGATAAAATATTATTAAGGCACTGAAGGTAGACAATAAGAGCGGTGGTAAGGACACGCGCCTCTAAACCGTGGAGTGCGGGTGCAAACCCGGGCACGTATCTCCGGATTTTTTAAATCTATGTACGTATTTATACTACTAGCTCGACGGTGAGGAAAAACATCGTGATGAAACCTGCAATTTCAAACTACTTTGGGTTTGTAACCATTCATACATAACATCACGCCCATTATCCCCAAAAATTGTCTGGTTCCTCTATCTTAGGGTTACGAGGGTCAGATCGGCAGTCGCTTCAATGTAATTACTCGACTCGTTAAATCCTGGATCATGGTCTAGGCCGAAGGCAGACAATACAAATCGTGCAAGTAGGTATACCTTACTCTAGTTATATTTTTCCAAGTTTGCTCGCGGCTTTTCTAGAACTCTCACAGAAAACCCTATCGCATTTTCCCCAGGAAATATGATGTAAGGGGATACATCGTAGATAAAAGAAAATCTTATTACTACTTTTATAATGATAATATTTTATAATATACATGGTGTGGAAATACCTATAACTTTTAAATACAAAACTTTTTTTTTTGTAATTGCTTTTTCACCAACCACTACTTTTAAAAAAAATATCATACTATACCATACCGTCGCGCCTGCAATCCCTGTAAAGAGGATTCCATGATTGCCTAAATTAATAACTAACAGCGCCCCGCGGTTACACCCCCACAGTTCCCGTTCCTGTAGGAATATGGGGATAAAATTTAGCCTATGTTACTTCCGGATAATGTAGCTTTCCAATGGTGAAAGAATTTTTGAAATCGGCATAGTAGTTTTTGAGTTTATTCATTACAAACATACACACACATAAAAATACAAATCTTTCCTCTTTATAATTAGTATACTTAGATATAGATTTATAATATTAGTATAGACTAGCAGCACCCCGCGGTTTCACCCGCGAAGTTCCCGATTAAGTAGCTTTTCATAAGTGATTTTTCTTTTTGAAATCGGTCCAGTTGTTTCGGAACCTATTCAATTCAAACAAACAATGAAATCTTTATAATATTAGTAAGATTAATTTAAAACGTCGTAAAACGTTAATCCTTTTTTTCCTTCATTTTTTTTTGTTTATTAGCTAATATTACTCGGCTATTGGCTCAAAGGGAAATCTGAATTGCAGTAAATTACATCCGTTCAAAATACAATTTCTCCTGCTAACGCTTTGTTGTGCGAATCTCAGACGAGAATTGGACAACAATAGCACAGTTAATATTTGCCACGCTCATTCGCATCTCGTCACACATTGCAGATATTGCATATCTGCAATGTGTGAATTAGCCGGGTCAATATCAATGTAAACTTTAGTTACAATTGCTGACTTTGATTCGAAATAAAATTGCGTTGTTGTGAGGTGGAAGCTGAATTGGTAAACGTTTATAGAGATACGTGTCAAAAAGTACGTGTTTCAGTGGTTGAATAATAATTATTCTTTTTGGAAGTCTTATATTGCTAAGATGCTAATCGGGACGCTTTCTTTATTGACAAAAAAAATACATAAATTAATTTGAATTCGAGTTGTCTTACAGATGTTAGAATCGACTGTAGTCTCACAAATACATGCTTAAATATTGTATATTAACACCCAGGCTCATAAAAAATACAAATATTCGCCATCAGAAAGTTTGTCATTGATGGGCAACGATACAACTACTTTTGGCGCATAGGACATGGACCTACCGAATGCGCCATCGAGCCAACCAAAATACCTAACATCGAAATGACATTGACACCCATACCAGATAACACAGGTTTAGAGCCCAAGTTATTAACCTAATTTGATGAGGCACATAGGCTTACGTCATCCTATCAGTTACTGGGCAAGGCTTGCCCATATCTGTTGGCCAATTTCCGCCCAATTTGCCGATGTTTGTGATGACAGAGCATATGCCCTAATGTCATTATGTAGTAGCTCAGAGTAACGACATCGCTGAGCCATAACGTAGCCATTGTTAAGACTGTACGTGTCATCGCATCTCGGGCATTGTTTGCTGATAAGAGCAGCGTTTTAACCGACTTAGAAGGTGGAAGGTTTTTGTTTTTCAAGTGTATGTATGCCAAATTCTTTGGCACATTCTGTTTTTTACATTTTTATTGAAAGTGATTACAGGGTACATATTTAGAAGACATGAATATTGACAGTATTGATGTTTTTTATAAAGGTTTATATACAATTATCATTACTTGAGAGCGGTCGTAGGTTAATGGTAAGGAAACGCGCCTCTTACTCGAGGAGTGCGGGCAAACCCGGGTACGTGTCTCTGGATTTTTTAAATCTATGTACGTATTTATACCACTAGTTCGATGGTGAGGGAAAACATCGCGATGAAACTGCAAATTCAAACATCTTTGGATTTGTAACCTGATCCAAAAAACTGGTACCCTTATCTTAGGCTTACAAAGGTCATATTGGCAGTCCCTTCAATGTAATTACCAGACTCGCTAAATCCTAGATCATGGTCAAAGCGGACCTCGTCTAAGCACGGGACATAACGCTAGGAAGATGATGATAAATTGATCATTAATTAACTATGCTATATAAACTAATTTGCCAATTTGTTTTTATTATTAAGGTTATATTTTAAGAGTAACACTAAGGGAACCCGTCATTTCGAAAAGAGCACGAGTCACACTTTTTTCAAATATCACTTTTTGGCGCCATTTTATTTATCGAAACGTTTTACATATTCCCCGTGTAAAGGGCGCATCTTCATACATCACAAGTCAACTTAAAAGGCAAACGAAAATTGAAGTCTGTTCGAAAAAGGCACCAGTTCTGGACTTTTGCTATTTCCTAAGTGTCACATTTCACATTTTCCAAGACCACACCAAGTCTTCGGACAACACGTGAATCCATAGATTATTTAGTCAGTCATGATTTTCAACTTTTACAGAGGATGTAAAAGAAGTAAAAAGAAGTATGTATGTATGTACTTTTTACGCCACAACAAAATTCTGTCGCAGAAACACTTAAAACTTCGGTTGTTCAACGATTACAGCTGTAAAGAAATAGTTCGACAAACATGGCGGACAATTATTACTTAAGTTTTTAGATACCGTCTAGACCGATCGTTACCAACAGCTGACTCCGTTTACATTCAGATTATCTGACTTAGTTAAGCGAGGAATTGACCAATAGGAACGTTTATTTTCCAAGAGTTGCTTAGCTTAGTTCTAGTCTAATGCACATACGCAGATCTTAACGCGTAGGTGTGTGTGTATACGACGCTTAATGTAGTATTGCTGGTCATATAATAAATATCATGCTTAAAATATTTACCTACATTATGAGTCTATTGCTGTACACTTTATCTTAAAACTAGGCTAATGTTATACAAGTATTTAGCAAACAGAAGTTTTTTAATTAATTTCATATTAATTACTGGGTGTTAATATCCAATATTTAAGTATATATTTGTAATACCACTGTTGATTCTGATATCCGTAACACAAGTGCTTAAGCTACTTACCTCGGAGTCAGATCAATGTATGTGATGTAGTCGGATATTATTATTATTATATTATATTTTAAATAATATAAAAAGTAAGTACATTTATTGCATGTTCATAGTTGACATTTTGTTTTTACTTAAAAAGGTTTTAAGGATCTTTCGTAAATATAAAGTTACTAGTTGTTAAACTTCGAGGATAGTGATGTAATTATTTCCTTATTACTTAGATACGTATATAATCTTGCGGTATGTAATAACGATGTTCTTGTTCTGCTCAAGTAGAAGCGTGCTAATGGAATTACAAATATTAATGTTTATCTTAACGTAATACTTATTAGTGGTCTTTATATTCAGTATTATCATTGATACTCTTGATTGACTAGCTCGTTGACGCATTCGGTAGTGACCCTGTCCCATGCGCCAAGAGTTGCGTAAGTATATATTTGTAATACCACTGTTGATTCTGCTATCTGTAACACAAATGCTTAAGCTACTTACATCGGAATCAGATCAATGTGATGTAGTCTGATATGGTATATTATTAGGTAAATAGGAATGGTGGTTGCTCAGGCGTTTAGGATTTCAGGACCGAAGAAAAATGCGGAGATTGACGCGGTTGGAATTACTAGCAAAAGAAAATATCAAATGTCTATTAGGTATATTTGCAGCCAAACGAGAGCAAAAAGTTAATCTTATAATACGAAGGTAATGGATAGCTTCTCGACATTTCCTTAAGGCAAATCTTTTGTTTAACCGATAACTTTTATTATATTATCAAATCTCTGTTACCTAGAAGGTCGAGACCATTTTGCGTTGTTTGAAAACAAAGTCTTACGTGTACGCACGATTATCAGGATAATGGTGATCCTCGTTATTTTAAAGCATTTCTCCGTAAAGCGTGCATTTGCTTTCAATTTGTGGATCCCGCATCACCCACGTGTATTTTATATTACTTATGTTGGTATTTTAATCTAACTTTTCCAACTAACCCAGTCTGGCTTTATTTTTGGCTGAATGTGGTTGAAGGGGCATGCTGACCCTTTGACTCTGCCTACCCCTTCGGGGATTATGGGCGTGATGTTATGTATGTATGGTATTTTAATGTTTTAACGGGAATAAAGTACTGATTTATGTTTTTACTACATATGCATGTTATTGATTCATAGTTATGCTTAAAACTCACGACTATCAACTACATATATGGAAATAAGCCGATTATTCCCGTAGGATCCCAGTTTTAGATCCCATTTTGTAGGTGTGATTGGTCCCAATGAATCCCTCATTATACCAATATGTGTGTTACAAGTGAAAATGATTTATCTTTATAAAATATTCACTCACTTAGTTCCCGTTCCCGTGCGAAAAAAGGGATACAATGTAGCCTATATTACTAACTGATAAAGTAGCTTTCCATTGGTGAAAGAATTTTTGGAATCGGTCCAGTAGTTTCGAAGCCTAGTCTATGCAAACAAACAATCAAATATTTCCTTTTTGTAATATTAGTATGATTAAAAAATCTGTGTTTTTGTCTCAGGAGTATAAAGACTTCGTTTGAATAAACTCGCTGATTTTTAGAACATGATTTTTTGATTTTGTATATTTTTTTTTTTATTTCTTGCTTTGCTTTGGTATACCTATAATTTGTATTTAGTATAAGAGCGAAAGAGAATGTTATTTATAGATATACTTTATATCCATGTCTTAAATTCCGATTTCAAAGTCAAAACATGTGACAGTCATTACATAGCAAACATTTGCTTACAACATTTTACGAGATCACGGTGATGACGTGGGTGTAACCTGTGACTTTAATTAAACCTCACCTGGCTTAAGGTATTACGTAGATGTCACATGGGCTCAGACCTGAAAGTATACGTTGGGTATATTGGACCCACCTGTTAGGTCTGGGGCTCAAAAATAATTAACCAAAACTGTACCCATGTTGGTCTAGGATTTGGCCCATGTTGATCTGGGACAAAAAAAAAATGTGCCAACTGTGGTTCTTGCCTAGCATGTCGTAAAGGGCGACTAATGGTATATCGGGTTTTGGGTGTGTGATTGTGTAGGCGAAAGGTTAGTCCCTTGTCACTGCTTTTTCACAATTTTCCATCTAACCCAGCCCGGCTTTATTTTTGGCTGAATGTGGTTGAAGGGGCATGCTGCCACTTTGACTCTGCCTACCCCTTCGGGGATTATGGGCGTCATGTTACGTATGTACCTTTTGTCTGATATCGGAGAAGGAGACTGTGTGTTGGGTATTGTGCTTGTAAATAAAATATGTTGGCGCGCTAAACATTTGTTACTTTATCACAACTTGACTGGCCCGTTCGTCGAATGGTCAGAGACCCTGGCAACGGAACAAGGGTCGCGGGTTCAAATCCCGCTAGGGGCAAATGTTTCGTGTGATAAACATGGACATTTGCACTCGAGTTATGGATGTTTATAAACATTTTAAGTAAACTATCCGTTCCAAAAAAGCACAAGCTTAGTTTGGGACTAGGGAATTGGTGTGTCAGTCTGAAGAATTTATTTAATTTCCGTCTCACCCAACTCAATTTCACTGTTGCCTAAGTATAGTTTAAGGAGCTTATGAACCCCTGGACTCTGCCTGCCCCTTTAGGATTGCAGGCGTGAAGTAGTATTTATTTAACCCTGTAGGTTAATATCTACTTATATATTTTATTACCTAATATAGTGTTGTAATGTAGTAATACCTAAGCATTTTTAAACATAGGGCGTCTCTAAAATCTGGACAGAATCTGGAAAAAAGATGTAAAGACAAAGATATTGTTTTTTATTATTAAAAGCGACTAAAGCAATCGTTCAGTTTACAGTCTATTGGATTTTTTATTTATTTAATTAATTATATTACTTTTAGTGATTAACATTTTCAGCTTTTTATTTATTAAAGGACCTTTAGATTGAACGAATTGTTTTTTCAATAAAGAACACTTGACTAAATAAGTATTCTTCACGTAGAAAATAGAAAATGCTAATTTTGAAACAATACCATCTGGGCGAGATTCGTTTGATATATTTTTTCTTAACTAAAAAACGCTTTATCGTATTTTACATACATTTAAATTTTTTGTTAATCGTTAAATCTTACTGAACGTTAAGACTGATCTATACATCACCTTCTTCCCCTGATTCCAGGTCGTCTGGGATGGCTTTACGCGGGCATTTTACTCGTCACTTGTCACAATAACTTTCCATCGCTTTTTCTAGTGGCCCTGTCTTTTCTCTCTTCTAATCACATTAGTGGGTCAAAACAAATGATTTCATTCTAGAGGTCTTAGCTGTTTCTCATCAGGAATTGATGGTACCTCAATAACACGAGCACGTACCTTTGGATTTTTCAACGCTATGTACCTACGTTTTTATACCACTAGCTCGGTGGTGAGAAAAAACATCGTGATGAAATCTGCAAGTTCGAACAACTCTGGATTGGCAAGTATGACCAGATAGTTCAGTTAGTATGGTCAGATCGGCAGTCGCTTATGTAATTACGGAATCGTGGTCTAAGCGGACCCCGTCTAAGTACGGCATATAACGCTAGGAAGAAGATTCTGTTTCTGTTACCTCTTTCATACTTCCACTTGCAAAGTACAGAATGATTTGCAATAATACAATATTTATATATCACTAAAGCATGATATTGTTTACAATATTTTAATTAGTTAACTAAGCTTATGTTGACCCTAATCTCCTATTAACCTCGGGAAAAGTAACATTTTCTTGCAAAATAGTCTAGTCTCTCTTAAATTATAGCGAGATGATACAGCGTGATGTTGGGTGAAGATGTTACAATTATGATAATCACAGTTGGTAGAAACTTAAAATTCCATCTTAACTAATTTAAGACAGCTTTAAAGGTAGGCTGATGAGAATTTAAATATAACTGTTTTGTAAGTTTTGCGTTCAAAATGTAAACATCAAAGGGTCTGTTGAGTTTAAATAAATTAATATACCGTGTCACTAAAAATATGTCATCTTTTCATCATCACAATTTACCTTAATTTACGCCAAATATATTAAGGATATTACGATAATTTTTAACCGACTTCAAAAAAAGGAGGAGGTTCTCAATTCGACTGAATTTTTATACAGACAGATACTCAAATTCTGATACGGGTCAGTAAAATATTTTTACTGCAACATTACAGATACTTACTTTATTTTTGATACTGGTCAGTAAAAAAATATTTTTATTTATGTTGTGTCTGCATTACAAAAATAAAAATTTATTATTATTTTCCAAGCATTACAGATAAGTACCTTATTTATAATACGGGTCAGTAAAAAATATTCTTATGTAGACGATGTAGGCACTAAAATATGAAAAAACTCGCATTAGTTCCGAATACGCCGAGATAACAACAAGACAACCCCTAATACTCCATGACTGACTTTTTATGGCATGTAGCATGTTGTGAGGAACACACTGTTATTTACATCTTTTTTGAGTCCCAGACCAATTTTTTTACAAGATTTGATTTTTACTTTTCAGTCTAATGTATAAAACGCTATCCGTTCATTAGTTTTATGATTTTTACTACGTAACTCTAATTGTAAAGAAAGATGTATAAGTTTTATCTGTATCACTTAGCTTCATAATACATATTATGTGTATTACAAGGTTTCACTAAATTACTGTGACAAACGGATAGACGGGGGGAAATTATAAAGGTTTCCTTTTTGCTATGTAATGCTAAAAGAGCAAGCTTTACCTATGTCGGGATTGTAATACTGAATTTGGTCGTTACTCACTTAAAGGGATAAGGGTATAAATGACCGCAATAAGTATAAAAAAATAAATTCTCTAGACTGACATACCAATTCCCTAGTCCCAAACTAAGCTTGTACTTGTGCTATGGAAACTAGGTGAACGGAGACATACTTAAATATGTTTATAAACGCCCATGACTCGAGTACAAATGTCCATGTTCATCACACAAAACATTTGCCCCTAGCGGGATTCGAACCCGCGACCCTTGGTTTTGAGTAGGTATATGTGTCTATAATCTAACTAATAGATCTTTTTCTACCTAGTGGGTCATTATGTCTGTAGAATGTAGGTTTTGATTCTGATCCTTGATTAGACGTCTGCATATTTCATTAAGGGACTGCCTGTTTCATCACTGTAATTCCCCTCATAACTGAGGGAGTATATTTGACAAGTACTAAAACGTGGTCATTTCGTCCTAATTGTAGCAATCAGTTAGTATTATTGTGGCATAGTTTACAAATTTTAATTTACTGGTACTGGTTAAATTAAAACTAAACTTCACGCCACTTACCCACCACCACACACCACCTCCACCACCATACCACGCCACTAGCGGGGTGGGCAGAAAGAACCGAACGCCATATGGCACGATCCTTACACAACTCACTTGCTTCTTCATTCGGTTAAATTAAGTACCTAAATAATTAGCTCGAGGTCAAGTTTATTAAAATAATTTAAAATTAGATTTAATTAATAAAATCAAACGTACTTGGAACGTTATCGTGTTTAATGGAATTCCAACAATGTACCAAGTATGTTAAGTAAATAAAAATATCGTATTTCATTTGTGTATCGGAATGTTTAAGTACAGTATTATTTATCGCGTGATAGAGTCGTTGTGTGGACTTATTAATTTAATTTAATAACAATTCGCGAAGAAATTACGAAACAGAGAGGGAGGTAACGAAATGTAATGACCAACAATTGGCCTGAGTTGCGGAACTTAGAAAGGCGCGGAAAAGGGGAATGAAAATGTTTGTTCAGCAGTTGCGTTTTCATAATGAAACCTTAATACGATTCTGCTTGGAGAAAAATTAGGTCACGTTATTGAGGGGATTTCAGTGGGTACTTGTGTTAGTAAAACGTTGAATGGCTTATGCCAATCGGAATACTTTGATGTGGTATATTATATGAAGTACGTTCATAATAATGTCCTCCTTACCGATTAGCCATTTCATCCAGCGAGGATTAGCCATTTGCGCAGGAGGTATTAAAGTGCACAAGTGTGTGCGTAAACACAGGTGTACTCTCAATTCGTTCACTCTCATATTCCGATGAAACGATGCCACGTACATATTACATAAATGTATAACACAAAATCTCTTATTACTTTTTGGCATATATAACAAAATTAAAATGAAATTTTATTCATTTCAGGTATGTGAGTATTTACAAACAGTTGATGATTCTCTCTTTTTGGCACAGAATAGCACTTATGTCGGAGGGATATCTTCTCATATCTTACTGCTTCGCCAGTAGTTTCGGATACATAAAAAGGTATTATCATACCTTGCTGTATAAATATTGTATAAAAACTGGGTTTTTCAAGTAAAACACCAGAGCCGCAAATATTGTGTACGAAAAAAGTTTACGTTTTATTTTGAAAGCTCTACGGTCGTTATGCAATATGTCAGAAATTTAATTTCATTAAATTCTTATACATATGTATTTATTTATACACATAGTCATATATTATGTTTAAGCCTACTTAATATATAAGATCAAGTTAAATTCGTAACACTAATAATTCAATTGTGTAGATAAATATATTCAAGTAAACATTTTAAATGGGCTAATCTTTAGGCTTGTTTAAACAGGGTGACTTGGAATAGGTGTCATTGTTTGAAGGGAGTGAAATTATGTACGAAACACCTAGTCGAAATTCACTAGATTCGGAAATAATTCACAGTTTAACTACTTTTCAAAAATTACCCAAATTTTAAATACTTTATGCATGCACTTTTTTTCTGTTTACTAGATTTTTTTAATACATTAAAAAAATACGTCATAAGATAGGTACTTAAAATTTTAGAGTTATGAGAGCTAATAGTCGGTTAATTATTTACGAAACTAGCGAATTTCGACTAGGTGTTCCGTACATATTTTTACGTCAAATGGGCTATATTTTCACTTTTAAAACAATGACACCTATTCCGAGTCACCCTGTATAACTTTTCTAGTAAAGCTATTTAGGTGTAGATATGACGTATTTCAAAATAAAAAGCCTATTAGGAACAGTTTTATTGCCATTGATAGGACTAATAGCATCTATTGATGTTATACGCATTTTATGATAAGCAAACATTGATAAAAACACATACAAGTCGGGGATTTTTGTGTTAGTTTGTAAGTATATGAAAAAATTACAGTACGAGATAACGTTGGTGTACCAACAAGAGTGATTGATTAGGGAGGCGACCGATTTGAGTTTGTTTACTTAAGGCAATATAGGGCAGGCATTTTTAGCAACAATATTCATTATTCAGCTACTATTGCAGATTCTATTAGGAATATGACATAGTATATCGATTGAAATATATTTGACTTACAATATAATTCTCGTATGAAAGGTGTTATAATGCATTGATATGTTAGCCAGCTTTTTGCAAAACCTCCTATATTCTATAAGAGTGGGTAAGCGCTTGTACGATAGTAGTACTCTCGTAATGCTGTATACATACATAACATACATAACACCACGTCTGCAGTCCCCGAAGGGGTAGGCAGAGCCAAAGGGGCAGCAACCCCCTTTAACCATATTAAGCTAAAATTAAAATAAAACTGTCTGGGTTAGATGGAAAATTATGAAAAATAGCTAGCTCGTCGCCTACACTTATCACATACCGAAAACCCGAGATAGCATTAGTCGCCTTTTATGACATGCTAGGCAAGAAACATAGTTGGCTCATTCTTTTTAAGCCCCAGACCAACATGGGACAGATCATAATAAGCTTCGACAAGCTCGATGGCGCATTCGGTAGTGACCCTGCCCCATGCGCCAAGAGTTGTGGGTTCGATTCCCACCCAGGACAAATATTTAATATTTAAGTATATATTTGTAATACCACTGTTAATTCTGATATCCGTAACACAAGTGCTTAAGCTACTTACCTCGGAGTCAGATCAATGTATGTGATGTAGTCTGATATTTATTTATTTATATATTTATTTATTAATAATAATATCATATCATAATGCCATATAATCATTTAATTATATGGCATTAACAGAAACCAAACTTATAGTTAAATTTAATCATCATATTCGAAGGATTCTAAAGTAATTATCTGAATATCTTTGAAACTATTAAAGCCCTCTTGCAGAGTCAATTAAGTCCTAATCAAACTCCTAAAATTATTACTACGTTGATTCAAGTAGCACTTTAACTATAAGACTGGTGATAACTTCAACCGTTTTCTGGCTTCCTTCTTGCTGTGATGAGATCTAGCTTGAATTAAAATAATTAACCAGAAACAGCACAATCTTTTCAATAAACAAAAACGCAGTTTCATTTGTTGCAATGCATCTTGGAGACAACGACTAAATACCTAATGCAAAATGCCCTCAAACTTATAATTACTAACATATATCATTAGTTTAACTTTTAAATGATCATACTCAAACTATTTTCATAGCCAATTGCCTCAGCGTAATTGTTACCATTAAACAAGTTACTAAGAAAGCCTCCCTCAACTGAAATAATTACTAAACTTACCAATCCCTTACCAAATATAACTGGCTTAACTTTGAACTAGTCAAAGTCGAACTGGAAACGACTAACCGTCGCATTACGTGTGTGACGCAAACATTCGAGATGTCCAACAAGTGGTTGGACTGACGAGAATCGACTCTCAGTTAACGAGTTAACGTGAGATTTCCTGAACTGTGGTTGACGATTGGAAAGGGCATTTTAAGCGTCCTCTAAAAATAAAAGTTGAAAGAAAATTTTTGCGTGTATTTAAACAGCCAGTGTAAAGACAGCTCCACATAGCACTCGACTATTTTTGCCTGGGGTAGATAGACCAGGAGATTGACTCATGTCAATCCCCTGGTCTTTACCTTCCCCTGGTCTATAGTTTGATTATATAGTATAAACAAACTGTAGTCTGTTTGCTATTACTATTTTTTCTATAGCAATAAACGAATACATTTATTTTTCTGCTTAAAAAAAGTTATAATTGGTTTATAAAAATAAAAACTAGCTATTTTATTTAAACATTTGATTCTATGACAATACATGTACAAATAAAATAAAATATATAATTCCATCAGACTAAATAAAATAAAGCATTTTGTCTGATGGAATTATATTTTAAAAATTTAGGTATTTGATTCATGTAATGGCTAAAGCTAAAAATATTTTTTCGTTCCCTAACTTAAAATATCATTAAAATTCGCTCAGTGTAGCTATTTAGTAGAGATGCACATCAGTACTAGAAGGATATACTTAGATATAATGTTACTTCAAACTTAACCATATTTTTATTCAATGTCGTGTAAAGGACAACCAAAAATACAGCATGGTCGTTGATCACAATGAATAATAAAGTAATTTTTATGAATACTTTATACAAACATCCAAGTCTCGTACCGTATTAATTAAATGAATGTGATAACATTTTTCACACTTCACTTAGCACGAGTGCCGATAAGGGAATCAGCAATAAAATGACTCAGAACACTTAAGATAGCCGTTAAGTTTTGATAGATGCTATTAAACCGTTGCTATGTCAATTTGAGTTGCTAAGCGATTGTTTCAGTGTCAGCATTCACATCTGATTTAAAGTCAAGATCTTTGACTAAATAACTAAACTTCACGCCACTTCCCCAGCGGGTTAGGCAGAGAGAGCCGAACGCCATATGTCACGATCGTGATCTTGAGATCTTGTCAAAAAAGTGAGTGAGTGAGTTACACTCACTTTTTTGACAAGATCTTTTTTGTTTTTAATTCAGGAAGCTCAGTGAAGCCAGCAGATAAGGTTCGGTTTTCATAAATTTGCAATATTTTCCATATCATTTATAGGCAATAAGTATTTTTGTATTTTTCAATGAGCCCCTTTTACTCTACCTACCCCTTCAGGGATTGCGGTTGTGATATTATGTTATGAGCTTAAATGGAACCAATGCAATAAGTTTTCCTAATCAGACGTGATGATCACGTTCATGAGCTTAAATGGAACCAATTTCTGAGATTTGTCCAGCAGAATTTATTTATGCAGTATCTCCTGTAGTGGCCAATTAAATGTAATTCCATTAATTACGCGGAGCATGCTAGAATGAATAGACTTCAATAACACTAGGCGCAATTAGGGGACCATTTTGTTGAATAAAACAATGATGAAAGGCGATAAATTTTGCGTCATCGCCATAGGCTAAAATAGGATTATAATTTACACTAATATTATAATGAGGAAATATTTGATTTGCATTGAAGAGGTCCGACACTATTAAACCGATTTGAAAAATTCTTCCACCAATAGAAAGCTACTTTATCAGCGAGTAATATAGACTATATTTTATGTTTGTATTCCTACAGGAACGGGAACTACGCAGGTCAAACCGCAGGGCACTGCTAGTCTTATAATATGAGACGGGAAGACAAGAATTCCACGTGAATGCTCATTCTAGCTGTTTTATTGTTTATTTTTTTCTGTACTAGATCTGTTTTTTTTAGAATTTTTTTTTTCTTTCTTTCAGTAGCCCAAAGTGGGGTTATGAAAGACCCAGTCATCAGTTTGCCAGTTGTCGAAGCTCCAACTGCCCATTTTCTGCGAAATAGGCACTTGAGAGTTATACGAGGACTTTATCTTCGAGGAGAGCTTTCAAAGAAAATTTGTTAGAAAACTACAACGACTTGCTTGAAAATCCTGAGCCATTTCCCAAGATCACGGTCCGGTTTGGCTAGTGAAAATAATGACAACGCAAAATTATAAAACCTACTGATCGACCTTTTTTCCCTAAAATAAAAAATCTAACATTCCCTAATAATTCAACAAAAAAAGTCAATTGTTTACTTTGATAGTTGTGCTCCTCGGGCTTAATCGCGTAATTCCCGTTTCTGTAAGAATACTGGAATAAAATATATCTTATGTTACTCGCTGATAATGAAACATGCTATTGGTGGAAGAATTTTTAAAATCAAGTAAGTGGTTTAGGCGGTTAGGCTTACCAAACATAAAAAATCACATTGGCATTTATAATTATAGTCATGATGTAGGTAATAACTTGCAGTTCACGTATCACTATTATGTTAGTAGTTTAAACAGCGAAATGGCAAAGTTATTGGTTCTTACGCATGACATACGTACGTTCACATAAGTAAATAATTCTAATGTTTTTATATATTACTAGCAGCGCCCCGCGGTTTCACCCGCATAGTTCCCGTTCCTGTAGGAATATGGGGATAAAATATAACTTAGCTTTAGCTTTCCAATGGTAAAAGAATTTTTGAAATCGGCACAGTAGTTTTTGAGTTTATTCATTACAAACATACACACACACAAAAATAAAAATTATTCCTCTTTATAATATTAGTATAGATCAGCATCTCAATATTTCAGATAGACATAAATAAGAGGTACATGCATAACTACAGTACTGTTAATAGATATATCAATAGGTACATATTCCTAGTTGTCTTTCCTTCTCTCTAGATGGTTATTTCATTTTAATTAAACCCTATTCCGTTTTTCGACTAAAACACTCAAATATGTAAGTGGCGTAAAGTTTAGTTAGTTAGTTAGTTCGCTCAAATAAGCGAACCAAATAATCTAATTTTGGTTTACGTTAGAGATAGACATTTGTGCGAGCCCTGAAGGTTATGACGAAATTACAACGTTAAGTTAGCATTGTAGAAAGGGCTACGTAGTCGGGTGGAGATGTGTCTTTCGTCCCTAGTCGACTATGACCTAAATTGTCATCATCTTCCTAGCGTTATGTCCCGTACTTAGACGAGGTCCGCTTAGTCCATGATCCAGGATTTAGCAAGTCTGGTAACTTCATTAAAGCGACTGCCGATCTGACCTTCGTAACCCTAAGATAGGGGAACCAGACAATTTTTGAATCATGGTTACAAATCCAAAGTTGATTGAATTTGCAGGTTTCATCACGATGTTTTCCCTCACCGTCGAGCTAGTGGTATGAATACGTACATAGATTTGAAAAATCCAGAGGTACATGCCCGGGTTTAAACCCACCCGCACTCCTCGGTTAAGAGGCGCGTGTCCTTACCATTGAGCTACCAGCGCTCAACTATGACCTAAATTGTACTTTGTACTATACGATACAGCCATTACATAGTATTTTATTACATTACTCTCTTTACTTAAGGAAAAGTTAACTACAAAGATAAAATATAATATACCTTACTACTGTGTATTCGCTACATCATACTAATATTATAAAAAGGTAAGGTTTGACTGTTTGTTGGCATTGAAAAGGCTCAACTACTGGATCGATTTGAATAATTCTTTCAGCAATGGAAAGTTACTTTATCAGCGAGTAACATAGGCTATATTCTATGTCCGTATTCTGAAGGGGCCGGAAACTACGCGGGAGAAATCGCGGGGCGCTACACTAGTATAGCATAAAGCGAAAGTTTGCAATTGTCAGAGATGTAGTAGCCAATCCAATTTCCACGCCAAAAGTAAACAAAATGTACAAATTTGCTCATGTGCGTACGTAGTTTTGGGGGGGGGATACAATATTATATGATAGTAAATAGACCAGCAGGTACCTTGGGGGGGGGGGGCACCTGCTCACCAGCCGCTGAACGTACCTATGTATGTTTTAGGTTCAAATTACTGTGGTCAGCTGAGAATACTCGATAAACAACCATATAATTGATACGTAGTGCCTAAACGGTGATCGCACTATCAAGCTAATAGCCGTGGAGATAAACTCGTGTCACAGTGACATAACACAACAAGTAATATAAACATCGCGTGTTGTGAAAACGATTAACGATTATTTCTTTTTTGTTACTGTCTGAGAGATACTATTTACGTAGATTTTACTTTTGTTCGGTGTCAAGGTAAACTTGGGCATGAGTTTTCATTTGTTGTGTCCGTCACATAGAAAGTATAAAATAATTGGTATATCGATTTAATAACTTAACTGATTGCGCTGAAATCGTTTACATATTATTGTGAACTTATCAGAGGGATGAATTCAGAAAACTATATTATAGTATAGTATATTTTTACGCTATACAATTAAATCGTATTACGTAAGTAGAATCATTACCACGTTATAAATAAACCGTAGTGACGATGCCACGTGTTTTATTTGCTCCGCTTCTACAATCGAGTATCGGACACTATTTTATCTTTTAACGATACATATTCCAGAGCTGGCGTTCTTACGATTTTCGTAGATCCACAGATGCAAAATATCTTCTTGTCTGTAGTTTCGCTCTTGACAGAGCGGTCGTGGTCACGTTGAGGCGTCCACGTTAGTGTTAGGGGTAGAAACAGCTTCCATCACGATCTTCCGCCATCTTTCTCTGTTTGCAGACTGTTTGGCGCAGTCTGACACGCGGTTTCCCACTGCAGATTTCCTTGATCAATCCAGCGCATAGGTGATCTGCCGCGTGATCTGCTTCCCTCTACTTTTCCTAGCACGACCAGCCATTCTTTTATCACGTCTAGAGCATGGTCGAAGTACTGCAGTATGCGCGTCTGTTGCTTTGTGTTGCTGAGATCCTGAAGCATGGACACGTTGGTGCGAAATTTTGTCCACGATATGCCGAGCATCTTCCTCCAGTACAACATCTCTAGAGCACTATCTTCCCCTTTTCAAGCTCACGCACTGTCCACGTCTCTGCGGCGTAAAGGAAGATTGGGAATAGCAGCGTTCGAATGAGCTTGACTTTGGTGGCTTTGTTGCCGTTGCGATTTCTCGACACTTTCTTTAATTAAATAATGCAAAATTCAAAATATACATATGTTTGATGTTATCTGTTTTCTATAAGAAAATATTATATAAAAATGTTGTCAGAATATAAATTAATAAAAGCTTAAAAGAAAATCTAGTTATTCTGAACATTTGAAAAATAAAAGATACCCTACTTATATGTTAGAATACCTAAGCTAAGCGTAACTTCTATTACAAGAATCAGTGTTATGCCCTTATGTGAACTAGCTTTGCAACTTCACTTTTGTAATGAGTTTTCTCAACAAATATTGTCTGTTGCTCGGTGAGGTTGTGCTGAAGTTCTAAATTGCCCTTAGGTACAAAGTTGGTTAGATAATACCGATCTATGCAGGAATAAGATAAGCTTAAGTACCGGTAGGATATTGTTGAAAAATCTTGGCAGGATAAAGTTTTTATCATAACGATGTGATCGTGTTTTTAACCGACTTCAAAAAAAAGGAGGAGGTTCTCAATTCAACTGATTTTTTTTGTTTAATAGGGGCTTTTATTGGCAAATGAAGGATACTACGCAAATGTTAAGGATTCGAATCTGCAACCATAAGTTTCGTGGCAGGATCACTGACTAAGCGGTCTGTAGGTACTTTAATGTAAAATTCTATATGTGGCAGGACAACAGTCTTTTATTTCCTTGTTATTATAAATGCGAAAGTTTGTTCATTTGTTTGTCCTCGTTTTCCAAAAGAGGAAAAAGACGATGTGATTTTTCACGCTGAGATAGTTTGGGGGCGGTAAAGTACTTAATCTACTTTTTATTGCGAAAAATATAAAGATTCCAAGAGACGCGTGGTAAGGTTTTTGTGACACCCGAATTTAGCGGCTTCGGACAAGTCTGAAAAGTGAAAAAGAAATTTTTGCAGCTGGAAAAAGCTTCCTTAGGTTATAACAATGTCCAAAGAAACTTATACTTATAAGGGTTTCTTACGAATAGACGAAAACTGAAACTATAAGTAAAATTTTATTATATTTTGGTAGTTTTAAAACGTCTAAAACAAATAACCGCCGACGAAAGTATATTAATTTGCAATGCATATTTCGTATAAAGTTACATAAAATTCAGCAATTAGATTTACTAACGGAATAGTACTTTAATCTTTTTAACACCTTCACCTATTCGCACTAGGTAGCAGGTATATACTTATTTAGATAATACTCACCGTATACACCAACCCTTGATACCACACATTTTTCCATTGGGAATATAACATAAATAATAAATAAATAAACAAATATCCGACTACATCACATACATTGATCTGACTCCGAGGTAAGTAGCTTAAGCACTTGTGTTACGGATATCAGAATCAACAGCGGTATTACAAATATATACTTAAATATTGGATATTTACACCCAGACACAGAACAAACACAAGTATTCATCATACGAATGTTTGTCCTGTGTGGGAATCGAACCCACAACTCTTGGCGCATGGGGCAGGGACACTACCGAATGCGCCGTCGAGTCAGTCAATAACAAAAACAAGTATTTTATATTAACTGAATGTATAAGTACTATTTGCCTTATTTTCCTTCCATTTGCAGACGGAACATCATAAACTGTCTTTTTTGTCACTCTAAAGTCCTCAATCAAGTTCTAAGACCTTCCGAGTCCCAAAATACACTGACCATAACCGCATTTCCGCGTGCCCTAAGTACGAAAATAGCTTACTTTTATCTCCGACGCGGGTGAGTTAGTCAACGGCACACCGTAAAAATAGCCATAAACTGGCCTGAACTCGTTAACGCTAGCACTTCCGAGGATACAATAAAGTTGCTTATTGAAATAACCACACCTTACTTTATAACTTTGGCGCAATCTAGTACCCTTTATTACCCACTCGCCGGTTTAACTCGGTCACTACTCTAATGGGTGGAGTTTAAATTAATAAAGAGAACGTTTATTTATATTATGTAGTCGACTATCATCATCCTAACGTTACGAATCGGTTTTAGTCGGAGTCCTTTCAGAGCAAAATCCTGGATTTACGTGTTATTACATGGAACTAGCTTACTTTAACTTTTAATAATGGAATCAGAAAAATCGCATCATGGTTAGGTTAGGTTACTTATATGTAGTTAGTTATATGTGCAGATTTTTCCATGATGTTTCTCTTCAATGTCAAGTTAATACTACGAAACAAAAACTTCAATTCAACAAGGAAATTAACTAATAATATGAATCTACCACCGGCTCGGAATGTTGCTTCTACCGAGAAGAAATCGGCAAGGAACTCTTTAGTTACTCTTTTAATGTATATATAAAACCATAGATGGCATTGACAAATTCAGAGTTACGTGTTAAGGTTTGAGTAAATACGCTTCGCATTAAAGACTCGTGACCATTGTGGTAACATTGCCCTGTAAGCGTTTGCCAAGTACGCTGACATCAGACATGGTGTCGCAAAATTTTAGACCTGTGACTTTATTTCTCGTCATAAGTCCGTGCGTCAAAAAGATAGAATCGGAGGTAATATCTCACAGTAAAACGCTATCATCTGAGAGGCTAAGCCATACTTTTGGTATGTAAGGTTTCTTGAGTTAGAGCTTAGGGACATGGTTCTGTGTGAGTTCATACAAATTATTAACTGTGAAAACGTCAAGCTTGAGAGTCAACAACCGTTTTTACTTTTACGAAATGTCTTTATTGAATATGTTTTTTTTTTCAATTGAGCTTAAACAGTATTTTTAATGAAATAATATTTTAATTTTTTAAGGATTTAGATGGCTTACGGTATGATCCGGAAACGATATATCGGTTCTTGAAAATGATTGATCGAACGATTTGGCAGATATCTTCGTTGCCATAAAATTTTACGAGTTAATATTTTAGGTATGGTATCCATCGGAAATACTTCATGAAAAATTTTTACGCAGATTATTTTCAACATTGCTTTTGCTCACAAAGAAATTCGACATGAGTCGCTAAGAACTAACTTTAAGTTCCTGCATAAGTATTGTGTATACATACACATATAATGTGCATTATGCCGCGGTGGAGGCATATTCAGATTACTATAGATGTGTTTGGTTTCATCATCTTCCTAGTGTTATGTCCCGTGCTTAGACGGGGTCCGCTTATACCATGATCCGGGATTTAGTGAGTCTGGTAATTACATTGAAGCGACTGCTGAACTGACCTTGGTAATCCATTAGAAAGGGGAACCAGATTTTTGGATCATAGTTACAAATCCAAAGGTGTGTGAATTTACAGGTCTCATCCCGATGTTTTCCCTCACCGCCCAGCTAGTGCTATAAATGCGTATATAATTGTTAAAAATCCATAGGTATGAGCTTGGGTACTCGGAACCCGTAACTCTAGTTCCCCCTATGTAAATATTTAGATGATTTAATAATTTGATGACCAAAATCGCACCCCTACTAAGAACAGAGCATAGCCCCATAACGGTAGCAAGATAAAGATTAACTTACTCAAGCTCATAAAAATATTACATAAGCTTAAAAGTACACCATACGCAATGCCCAGCTAGTGCTATAAATGCGTACATAGATTTTAAAAATCCATAGGTATGAGCTTGGGTACTCGGAATCTGTAACTCTGGTTCCCCCTATGTAAATATTTAGATGATTTAATGATTTGATGACCAAAATCGCACCCCTACTAAGAACAGAGCATAGCCCCATACCGCTAGCAAGATAAAGATTAACTTACCCGAGCTCATAAAAATATTACATAAGCTTAAAAGTACACCATACGCAAAATTTGCCAACACCAGATTCTTATAATCAGCTAGAAATCGGGGGAGCAAAGGAACAAGACAACAAAACAGCAATAAGAGCCCTCAATCGAAACAGGGTGTTAAATTTAGGGGCCTATAAATTTTTACTGGTGGAGTCTTTACGTCTTGGGCTGGTATTTTTGGGCGGGCTTTATTATGTTTACAGCATTTGTCCTCTGGGGTTATTTTGGAATGTATTTGACAAGCTCGATGGCGCATTCGGTAGTGACCCTGCCCCATGCGCCAAGAGTTGTGGGTTCGATCCCCACCCAGGACAAACATTCGTGTGATGAATACTTGTGTTTGTTCTGTGTCTGGGTGTTAATATCCAATATTTAAGTATATATTTGTAATACCACTGTTGATTCTGATATCCGTAACACAAGTGCTTAAGCTACTTACCTCGGCGTCAGATCAATGTATGTGACGTAGTCGGATATTTATTTATTTATTTATTTATTTGCCGATTATTTGATGTTTAATATCAGTGACTGGTACATTTTATCAGTCTATGTGAGGAATAACTTTTTTGTCTAGAAGATTTATTATCAATCTATACACTTTATTGATTTTCTGTTGTTTCGGGAACTCTTTACCGCTGTGTGTGTCTGTGTGGTTAGAGATCTCTCTTTTTCAATGCTTGTGTGATGAATGTGGTCGTTTGTACTCAAGTTGTTATATTAAACGTATACAGTTTTTAAGTCTGTTTATCCGTTATCTAGTATTCAGAAGACGCAAGCATAAATGTGTTTCTAGCTTTAAGCTAGATACTAAGTATGTGCGTCTGTAGAATATATTTTGCTTATACAAGATGCAATTAAAACCACTCTCCAAATTTGAATATGCCAATTGTTATAAAGATAACGATATACATGTTTTGACTTTTAATGTCACCTAGTACTAAAATATTAAGTTATGTTATGTCATTACAAAGTTATCTTTAAAAGATCTACATTTGTAGATACCGCTGTGCTGGGGTGTCTTTTCGCACCACAAGTGCATCTTGTATCTAAAAAAACTTGAAAATATATATATCAAAATTCGGCATTGAAATTGATTTAGCCGGGATTAGATGTAAATATTCTTGGCGGAACAAAATCAAAATCCACATTTATCCCTATCTCACATGAAATGGTCGTTTCGTACAATGTACGCCTTCTTATTCGCCACTGAAACTAATGTTTAGCTATACATGAGAACGGACACAAATATTATAGACAAACAAACAGTTGTTTGTTTGTCTATAGTTACGTATATACGATACTTCTTAGTAGGTATAGATTAGGCAAATTTTTAAAAGCTTAAATGTTTGTGTCATAGTAAAATAATATAATATTATTGATAGGTATTCCTAACCATAAATTACATATCAGAAATGTTTCTTGATGGTAATTTTGATATTTGTTTGAGGTATAATTTGAAGTCGTTGAACTCATAGCCTTGAAATGAAAACAAAAAGTAAGGTAGGTACCATGTTATGTTTGTGTTCACGAAAATAAATAAACGTAGCTTAAACGTTTAATAACAGTAATTTGAAGTTTAGTGACAGCTTAAAACATCACAAATATTTTTAAATTTTAAAACAAACTAGTTCCTTCAAGTAGCAAATCTTCTTTATAAGCTAACTAATATTATGAATGGGAAAGATTGTTTATTATTCTTTCACATCTTACTGCTAAACCGATCAACATAATTTTATATACATCATCATCATCATCATTATCATCCTAGCGTTATGTCCCATGCTTAGACGGGGTCCGCTTAGACCATGAGTTTGGTAATTACATTGAAGCGACTGCCGATCTTACCTTCGTAACCCTAAGATAGGGGAACCAGACAATTTTGGATCATGGTTACAAATTCAAAGTGGTTTGAATTTGCAGGTTTCATCACGATGTTTTCCCTCACCGTCGAGCTAGTGGTATAAATACGTACATAGATTTAACAAATCCACAGGTACGTGCTCAGGTTTGAACCCGAACTCCTCGGTTAAGAGACGCGTGTCCTTACATTAAGCTAACACCGCTCAATAACTTTTAATACATCAGTAAAGTACTAAACAGGAAATAGAGTATCTATCTTCCAGAAAAAAATACCTTGATAGATAGAAGTACTTTTAAATAGTATGTATAAATACTTCTATATTTATGTGTATTATATACACACGTTCCAGTAAATGGAAAGGCTAGTATATTGTATCAACCACGAATCATTCATCAGAATCAATTTGTTTGTTCTTATCATTCATCTATTAGCCATTTAAAGCAACGAAGTGAGTACGTCATTGAAAATCAGGTGTCAATTACTTACATTATCGTCATTTATTGCATGAATTTAACAAGAAATTGATTGTAGAAGCAAATATTACATAGTCATTGTTATGGACAAGGACGTGCTTCTTTGGAATTTAAAAAGTTCAAGGCTCACGATTCTTTTTGAACATCGGTAGAGTTGGTTTGTGTTGTGTTTGATGCAAAGTTATAGTACAAGCAGTGATTTCATAATTTTACCAATGATATATTGTAAAAAATACAGTAAGCGTATCTGTAACATGTATAAGATAGTTAATTGATCTGCAAACAGATTTCAAATCGGTTTCAAACCAGTAGTTCCTGCGCAATATTATTAGCGCATTCAAGCAAACAAACAAACAAACTCTTCAGCTTTATAATATTAGTATATACTAGCTGTGCCAGCGGTGTCACCCGCGTTTATGGTTAATATTATAAAGACTATTTCCGTCATACATGATTTCTATGTAAGTTTAACCATTAAGGCTGCACACGCGACGGAAGCTTAAAAAATGGAGTAACTTCTCCCGTTTTCCCAACATTTCCCTTCACTACTCTGCTCCTATTGATTGTAGCGTGATGAAAAGTATACTATAACCTGCCCAGGAGTATGAAGAATAATTGTACCAAGTTTCGTTAAAATCCGTCGAGTAGTTTTTGTTTCTATAAGGAACGTACAGACAGACAAAAAATTTACTGATTGCATTTTTGGCATCAGTATCGATCACTAATCACCCCCTGATAGTTATTTTGAAAATATATTTCATGTACAGAATTGACCTCTCTACTGATTTATTATAAGTATAGATTATACATTGTGGCATCCCTATAACGATATAATTGAGTTTTAGTCGTTAATAATTTGATGAGTTAAAAACATTCATTTTAATTATATCCTGTAAGCGCACTGTGATTATGTCGTTTGAAAAATCGATAAATCAGGGTATTTGAGCATAATATCCACATGACGATGTAAATGTGACGTATTATTTTAGATTTTTAAGGATCAAAGTGACAATTTTTTATGAAGTAAATTAAAATAAATTCTTGTTTTTGATGATTGGAAAAGGATTTCCATTTATTAATCATAATGATGATGTTATGATATCATTGGCGTTCGGTTCTCTGCCTACCCCGCTAGGGAAGTGGCGTGGAGTTTTGTTAGTTGTAATATGCTCTGGCTCTTAACCGAAGCAGTATAATAAATTGCTTACATTTACAATGTTATGAAAACTTACCATTTATCAAATATGTCATTTGTAGTAGATTTAGGTCTTCCATTAATGTTCGGTTTTACTTTTATCATTTTAAAGTTATACCTACCTTCTTGAATTTTGTACATTGTTATTATGTACATGAGGTATTCTAGTGTATACCTTACCCTTAATGAAGGGATTAAATCTGAAATGTAGGCGTATGCATATTAAGTAAGCATGAGAAATGTAGGATGGCCATATTTAAATGAAAAAAAGGACAAAATTACCTACTCTAAACCAATTTTTGGTCAATAACTCTCTGGAATGACATGGTCAGTATACTGCTACTTCTACTATTAAACTTATTACATGGTATTCTACTATCGCTAAATATTTGCAGTTTTAAAGGCATTTCATTGTAAGAGGTGTATGAAGTATGGTACTATTTTAAGGACCTAATTGTGTCTAGGTAATAATTTGTGTATGGTGTTAACATCTCCGTTTAATTGTCTTAGAGGTCTTGTATGAAGGTCGAAGGTCAAGCGCATTTGAATGAAATGTATGAAAGGATACAGAAAATTTGAGATATATTCAATATGTTAATTTAAACTATTTGCTTCAACTGTATGTCTATTAAAGCTAGACAAAATCTGTTAAATATTATTTTGTTACAGTTGTCACCACCAATGTTTAAGATAATACTATCCATAGATTGAATTTCATTTTAAATTCAAATCTAGTAACTACCATTGAAATCTCCTTCGATGCCCATTTAACTTAATAGCAATATGTCTGCTGGTCAAAGCTCTTATTTATTCCTATTTGTATAGTACCAAAGCGTAGAGGGGACAGGCATAACAAAACCTCATATTATGTAAATATGAGGTTTTGTTATGCCATATTCATATCTCTTCACAGGTCCCATTTAATTCTGGCATCAATTCGGAGAGCTTATCCTATAAAATCTAAATTATTAGTATCCCTACACGAAAGGTAAACCCGTTCGATCCAGTTATAACATCAAAGCGCCGATTCAAGCGGAAGGACAGTATGTCAGCACCCAGTGATTTAATAAAATGCCTTCAGGGCTCATTTTTTCACCGGTGAATAAATAATAAGTGACGGCTCAGTCTGAATCCGTGCCTGTAAATTTTTTATTTGGTTAAATGTATTGAATCATGGGGAAAACAAGCGTGAATACTGGTTGTGCCCGCAATTGTGTACGCGTAGAATTTCATGCTTGTTATATGGGTTAATTGAGATAAAAACTATCTCATGTGTTATTCCGGATATAAAATTATACTTACAAAATTTTATAATATTGTGTGTAGTACTTTTTTAAATACATACATACGTATGTATTTAAAAAAGTAGTAGTATTGCCTACATACGATGTACGTACGTACGTACATCGTATGTAGGCAAAGTCAAAGGGGCAGCAAGCCCCCTTAAACAGATTCAGCTAACAACATAACCGGGCTGGGCAGATGTAAAATTGTGCAAAAGTGACAAGTGGCTAGCTTTTTATGTAGAGCTCAAACAATTACACACACAGACAGTCAGTTTTGTCATTAAAAAAAGATTGAAATGTGATAAGCGATTGTATTTAAAATTTTCCGTAGTTTTTTTTTTAGATTCCATGCATATTTTGTTGCTCTACTTATTAAGTAGAGAAAAAAAATATCTATATAAGTAAGTAAATTAACAAAAAAGAGATAAAGAAGTAAGTTATACTTCAAAAGGTACATAGGTATGTATGCTTTTGTCTCTCAGCACAATCACGGGAAAAGCCCGGGCCTTTAAGGATTGCATGGGGACATGGGTCCAACATGTAGAGGCCTTTTGAGAGTTTGATCTAAATGAGTAATAGAACACCGGCTGGGTGTTGCCCTTAGTTGCAGTATAAAACATACACTTAAAGGCGACATCCGGCTGATGCAGGACTATTGCGAAAAAGGGAAACTGGGGCTTTGGAGGGAGGTTCTACTATGGACAAGAAATTGGGTTAATATAAAGTGAGATACCGGACTTCTGCCTCGAAAATTTCTCACAAATATATTAAATTGGCAGACGGTGACTCGCCGCTTGTTAATTCAAATTGTAGGCCTCCTAACTAGCTGCCATACGGGCGATTATTATGATTTTATTTTATATTACTGTAAATACCAACACGCATATAATTGCTGCCCTAATCCATTGAACTTAATAGCCATTAGCATATAAAAAGAGGCAAATAGTACAAAAAAACTTTCAATAAATCCGTAGCATATAGCACACTCGTAGCTCAAAGCGTGTAGCTTATATTTGGATCTATATTTTGCAATCCGACGCTCCATCGGCCGAATAGCCGAGCTGTGGAAATGCGAGATTAATGAAAAATGTCCTGTGTATGAACGTCTGTTACATAACGATGCTATTTGTTAGCTTTAGGCTGATGTGATGAAAACGATGCGTGTTGTTTTCATAATATATACCTATATTGATATTAAAAGTGTTAAAGTATATATATTGTACTAGCTGTGCCCGCAGTTCCACCCGATTTTAAAGTTGATGTTATTAGCCTATTCTCTATAGCCTCCCTCGATAAATGGGCTATCAAACAATGAAATATATTTTTTCAATTAGACCAGTAGTTCCTGATATTAGCGCGTTTATGGATAATTTACAAACAAACCCTTCAGCTTTATAATATTGATATTATAAAGCTGAAGGAATTAAGATAGTATAGATTGGTATTAAAAGTGTTTATTATACTTATTAGAAATACTCAAAGGATACTTATGAGGGTAACAAATAAGTGCCCTGTTTGATGGTTAGCGGTTACAATGACTTATGAACATTTCCAATAGGAGAAGTATCACAAGAAACTTGATGAAAGAAATAAAGCAGAAAGTATAAGGTAAGCTAATAGAGAGAAAGATCAAAAGTCTTCTTGATCAAAAATCTTCTTGCAAAAAACGCAGTAAACTTATTCAACAAAATGTATAAAAAGATCAAATAAAAATCAAATATTGCTTTTCAACATAAAATTTGAGTTTATATTGAATATAACATACTTACACTTAATTTTCTAAATATATAACCTATTACACATTCTTACACAACATAAAGACGTGTACAAAGAAACGGGGTAATTTCAAAACACATATGTTAAAGAAATTCGCAATCATCCAACTTTCATCACAATTTTCTTCAAACACACCGCACAATTTTAACATCAGACGCATCATTACACCGTAATCCTCGATTCTGAACTCTATCACTATCACTTTAAGAGCCAAGTGCAATTCTCAGGTCCAAGATGTTTATCTGTAGAGTGATCTTGAACGAAATCAGTGTCGTTATCGTGTGACCCCGGCATTGGGTGCGTATGCTCAATTTGTTAATAGAGCGTATATCTAAAGTGACCATACGTAGAGTTTTTAATGGGACTGTTCCATTTTGAGGTTTTGTGTCCCCTAGAAATTGGGTTGGGTCGAAAATTTGACCCGTTTCAAGAAATCTTCGGAAGATCCAAATAAATGGATATTAACAATTAATTTTAAAGTTAAATATTCTTTTTGAACAAGGACCGCATAATAATCGTATGGTTATAATGGTCCTTAGCCTAGTTCTGAGTTAAGTTTGCCAATGTATATCATATTTCTGTATAAAGTCTATTGTATTAACTTTGTGTGGACAATAAAGAAAAAAAAAATATTTTCTATCTTTCCTTGCCTGTTATAGAGAGTACTTTATCTTAATCTTATTTAATAAACATACATACACCACACTGTAGCCAAAGTCGATTTCATACAAGGGTATGATGATAATGTCCTGTTTTATCGACATAAAAATGGTCACTTCACATATATCACTTGTTAGGGACGTGCGAAATGTGGAATGATTGCCGATACGGTATTGTTAATTCATACAATTAGTTAGAGCTAATAATTCTGATGCTCCGCTGATGTTTATTCGTGAATTCTGCATCGGATTGTGGTCGGACCGTTGTTTGAGGGAATACAGTTCGGTTAATGTGGCCATTTTAATTCGCATACTCATTAAACGCGACATAATATATATAACCCTCTACTACTCACATGGGGCTGCCTGTCGTTGAATTTAAGTTGTGTTATATTTTGTAATCACTACAAAATTTAAAAAAGGAGATTATTTTTAATAGAAATAGACTTTATACTAGAATTATATTTATTCTTGTGAGAGAGCACTTATAAATATTTATATGTGGATTTAACATAGGTTCGAATGTCGATGCTTTTATGAAGAAACCGTTCAAAAACTCTTTTCAACGCCAAACCATATGAAATTGTATTGACAGAGAATTTTATCGCTTTTAATAAATGCTTTTTCAGCATTTCTCCTAAGAATTACAATGTGTTTGTTTATTTCTAAACTCAATATTGAAGAAATGATGTTAATATTTAACTTGCTGAGAAAATTCAGTTCACAGTTAGTAATTTAAGATAAAAATCATTCTATAACAACATGATGCGATGCAACAATGTATTCTGAGGAAAGGGAATCAACTTTAGAGTATTTAATTATTTAATTAAGCACATAATAACACAGTCGTTTATGTCGTGATTGAAATATATGTGACAATTAATATTAAGGGTATTTATGTATCCATGCAACATCTATTTACAATGCCAATAAACATTGATATTTAATTAAAAACTTAAAGTGTTTACAAAATAATTGTATTACTATTCAAATTCTACTATGATGACTAGCTTGAAAGGTATTAAATATTGAAAACGTTTGCCTGAATTTAATCTCCCTTGGTCGAATAATTTACACTTTTATTTAAGGCTGGATGTGGTTTCCATCCATTTAGTTTTCAGGATTAACCGCAAATTTTAATTAATATTATCTTTAGTCGATTTATGGCTGGCTCGATAGCGCATTCGGTAGTGACCTTGCGACCCATGCGCAAAGAGTTGTGGGTTCGATCCTCACCCAGGTCAAATATTCGTGTGATGTAAACTTGTGTTTGTTCCATGTCTGGGTCGTAATATTCAATATTGAAGTATATATTTGTAATACCACTGTTGATTCTGATATCTATAACACAAGTGTGCTTAAGCTACTTACATCAGAGTCAGTTCAATGTATATGATGTACTTAGTCTGATATTTGTTTAATTATTATTTATTCCTGAAAAAAAAACGTGTTTACGTGATTTTAAACTTTGAATTTTTAGTGTGTTAAGACTAGTCGGAATAGAGAAATCGGCCCAAATAAAATCGCAATAACAAATACAATTAATTCGTCACGTATATGGAATTATCGTTAGTTTATCAAGTAATGTTTATAAATAATAGTACACACTGAGTCTTATTTAATGAATACATATGTATAGTTATATTAATATCTTGTTCTTAGAATACACAAAATACACAAAAATATTCGTTTTCAAGCATGCCATTGGTCAGTGGCATATAGTAGCATTTTAGTATTAGTTATAATTTTACTTTTCCATTAATAATGTTACGAAGATGCTTAATTACACAAAGTATTAGCCTCCGTATAAAGTCCAGCTTAAAACAATCTGAAACTTTTACACAACTCACCTTAAAGACACGATGAAAAATGCCGCGGAAAATTCTTCGCGAAGAAAAAATCTCCACTGAACCCTTCGAAAGACACAAGAACTTCACGGGCACAAAAGTTGACGAACAAAAGAACTCGTTCATAAAATATTCTCTTTCTTTAAAATTCGAAATCGGAACGAACTTTTCCAGGCCACTTCTGGCGCGTACTCCGGAGCGGGTGAGCACGCCCGCTTCGACGGACCGGCTCGGTTGCACTGCGCGCGGAGACTTGAGACGCCTCGTCTGTGGTCTAATACACCCCTAGCATCGTGTTTGCTTAATTACACTCAACTACCCGTGAGGGTTGACTTACATTTAATGACACTATACATGTTTCAATTCAGCTTTCAATGTAGTTACTCAAATGTATTTAAGTCTATCTTATATTATAGTGTTAGCGGTATATATCCAAAATATATATAAGTAACTATCTCACAAATGGAGTTTTTTAAACTAAGAGAGCGACTATAGAATTAATAGAATCTGTTAAATTTTCTGATTTCTAGTTATGGAAAAACAGAATGGTTGTTTTGAAATCTTTAGAATAATATTACTGGATACTAAAAACTTATGATGCTTGTAATCCCCAAAGGGGTAGGTAGAGTCCAAGGAGCAATAAGCGCTTTGAGCATATTTATCTAAATATAAAATTGAGATGGGTTAGATTGAAAATTGGGATTTTGTGAAGTAACTAACTGGTTTCCTTTATATCACAAAACTAATACTCAACACACCATTCGTCGCCTTTTACGACATGCCAGACAAGAAACACAGTTGGCACATTATTTCTGAGTCACAGACCAATATGGGACATCCGGAACATTCAAATGAAAAAAATACATAATTTAACCTACTAGCTTCTGCCCGCGGCTTTACTCGTATGGTACGTCGATAAAACATAGCCTATAAGTTTTTCGGATCTATAGTTAGCTAAATTACCTATTCGAAAGATTCATTAAAATCCATTCAGCAGTATTTGCGTGAAGAGTAACAAACTCATCTAAAAAAAAAATCACATTTATAATATTATTATATAGAATTAGTAGGATTAAATGCTACTTATAAGCAAATATCATGGAAGGATGTGATCTATGCCTACTCCCGTAAGAAAAAGGCGTAACAGTATGTACCTATGTGTGTATAGGTGGATATTGTGCGTTTTATAACGGGTGAAATCATAGCAATATTCTATGTATGGGGTCATAAAATAGTTATGTTATGGAAATATACACGTTTAATAATCATATTCTAGTACTATCAGACACGTTTGAACAGAATAAAGATAGCGTACGTCATTCGCAAGCGTAACATTCGGAATTTGAATAGCTGTCAAATCAAATAGACTACAATATCTATTTCTGGCTCCGGGGTATGAACTTGTTATAGTGAAAATAATTAAGTACCTACTTACCTACCTTTTTGCATAAATACGTGGTTATTAATAATAAATAAATTGACACGCGGGTTCGAATCCCGTTGTCACGAAACCAAGGGTCGCACGTTCGAAACCCGCTAGGAGCAAATGCTTCGTGAGATAAACTTGGACAATTTTACTCAAGTCATAGATGTTTATAAAACGTATCGAAGTATATCTATTCGTTCACCTAGTATCCATAGCAGTAGCTTTGAATATGGAATAACCTCATCAAAGCTAAGACTAATGTTATATGGGCTTTTGGGTATATGATTGTGTAGGCGACGAGTTAGCCACTTGTCACTACTTTTTTACAATTTTCCATCTAACCCAGCCCAGTTTTTTTTTTGGCTGAAAGTGGTTAAAGGGGCCTGCTGCTCCTTTGACTCTGCCTACCCCTTCGGGGATTATGGGCGTGATGTTATGTTTATGTTTTTATAATCCTGCGGTATATCACAGACTGCGTTCGGAATGATAATGTAGGAAAGAGAGTCGGTCTGAAAGACAGCGTCGATGTCAAGGTAAGAAGAGGCAAGCTCCGGTGGTTCGGACATGTGGAAAGAATAGATTACGAAAGATTGACTAAGCAGATATACAATGCGAAAGTGGAAGGATCTAGGAGCCGCGGAAGGCCCAAGCTAACCTACCACGACCGATTGCTCGTGTGTTAACTGAAGATGATGTTAGGAGTCATAAAAACTGTATGAAAAGGATCATGAATGTTCAAGAGGCGAGTGAGGTGTGTAAGGATCGTGGTTTACGGTTCTTTCTGCCTACCCTGCTAGGGAAGTGGCGTGGAGTTTTGTTAGTTAGTTAAAATCCTGCCGATCCTTACGCTGATTTTGAGCCTAAGGTAGTTCATTGCTCCTTGGACTCTTCCTACCTCTTCGGGGATTGTAGGCGTGATGTTAGGTAGGTATGTATATATAACAAAAACAGAACGTTACGAACCATAGTTTGCATAATATTTGAAGTCCCAAACCAACATGAGACAATGGGCTGGGTTAGATGGAAAATTGTGAAAAATAAGTGACTAGCTCGTCTCCTACACAATCACATACCCAAAACCCCATATGCCATTAGTCGCCTTTTACGACATGCTAGGCAAGATACACAGTTCGCATATTTTTTTAAGTCCCAGACCAACATGGGACATGTATGTATAATCCAGGTAACTTTTTGAACCGAATGGAATTAACTAACTACTATGTTCCCCCTACTTTAGAACAAGACAACATTAGGAAGATGATGATGAATAGATAATTGTTATGTGACCAGTCAGAAATAGGTATATAACAGTTATTGTATGAGCGGTGGTAGCTCAATGGTAAGGACACGCGCCTCTTAACCGAGGAGTGCGGGTTCAAACCCGGGCATGTACCTCTAGATTTAAAAAAATCTATGTACATATTTATACCACTAGCTCGACGGTGAGGGAAAACATCGTGATGAAACCTGCAAATTCAAACAACTTTGAATTTGTAACCATGATCCAAAAATTGTCTGGTTCCCCTATGTAAGGGTTACGAAGGTCAGATCGGCAGTCGCTTCAATGTAATTACCAGACTCGCTAAATCCTGGATCATGGTCTAAGCGGACCCCGTCTAAGCACGGGACATAACGCTAGGAAGATGATGTATGTATTTAAACATTATATCATTTTATCAGTGTTAAACAGGATCGAGTAGGCATACCATTTCAAAGCCAACAACGCTAGTAAGCTACTCTAGTTTTGATAGGTACTTTGCCTCTTTGTACCCAGTTGATTTACATAGCCTTTACAATGAATAACGAAGGCCTGCGGCGTAACCCACTTCCAGTAGAATCATAACCCAATACCATTAATTTAAATAAAAGTAACGGTGGTTGTGAAAATGTTATCTTTCCCGAATTACGTAGTAACATTGTAGGGGGAAATTAATTTCCCATTTCCAGAACAAATAACGGGCTTCATTAATTTCATACGGATCACCCGCTGATTATCTCGGAAGTACAATGTGAATTCGCACTCATTTAATTTAACTGTTACATGTGTGCATTCAATTAATTTGTCGGGTTAAAAAAAAATACTTTATATAGGATCATTTTGAGTGGTGGTAGCTCGATGGTAAGGACACGCGCCTCTTAACGGAGGAGTGCCGGTTCAAGCCGGGGCACGTACCTGGGGATTTTTCAAATCTATGTACGTTTCATACCACTAGCTCGACGGTGAGGGAAAACATCGTGATGAAACCTGCAAATTCAAACAACTTTGGATTTGTAACCATGATCCAGAAATTGTCTGGTTCTCCTATCTTAGGGTTACGAAGGTCAGATCGGCAGTCGCTTCAATGTAATTACCAGACTCGCTAAATCCTGGATCATGGTCTAAGCGGACCCCGTCTAAGCACGGGACATAACGCTAGGAAGATGATGATAGGATCACTTTGTTTCCATCGGTGTGTATATCAGAAACCTTTTTCTAAGGACTTCATCAATTTATTTACTCATATCTGCGATCAAAACGTATAGGGTTCTTCCCGGTAAGCTTAAATGATGAAATTTAGCATACAGCTAATTTAGCATATAGTTATATGACATGAAAACCCCAAATAAATGAACAAAAATATAGAAAAAATAATAACTTATGATTTTAAATTTTCGCGTTGCATTATCACTAAAAATAATACTAACGGACTAAACGCGATAAAATAAGTGTCGTTGCAACACGGCCGAAACGTGGGTTACTGAACAAAAAACATACTAGAATATTATATTGTAAATACGTTTATATAAGATAATATTGTCATAGGCTTTAAGATACAATGCTACAAGTACAACGCTACATCAGATTGTGGAAATTCGTTTACAATTTAACGAATCTATCTTAAACTCTGACAAAAATGTTACGCTCCACCGAATAGGCGTTATCGGGTCAAGGAATCATAAACCTTTTTTATATTTCAATTTAGTTTTTCGGATCGGGTTATATTTTCTGTAAGGAACAACTGTCGAAAGGAGATCGTTTTCCCATCTTAAAGCTAATATAGACATTTCATTTAAAAGTAATTTGTTATAAATGAAATGTTTATAGCTCTAATTTCTAACCAGAATCCATTAAGATAATAAGTATTGATTCATTGAGATGAGCATTCAAATAAAATATGCAATAAAATTTACTTTGACCTAATTTGAGACATAGATTCACTTTCATCTGACAATGCTTGATAAAGTTCTGGGTGAATATGTAAACAAAATATAAATTATAAACGCGAAAGGTTGTATGGATGGATGGATGGACGTGTGGATGTTTGTTACTCTTTACGCAAAAACTACTGCATTGGACTGCAGATTTGAATAAAACTTTTTAATAGTGTAGCTTATACATTATAATAACACATAAGCTATGTTTCATCGATGTGCCACGCTATAACGCCGCGGGCAGAAGCTAGTATAATATAAAATCTTAATCAGTCTTCCTCCGCGGAAATTAAAAATAAAACGTACACGTTTACAAAAATCATGTGTTGAGTTGAATAAATTCTAAATTGTTGTACTTATAATACGTACTTACAAATAATTGTTGAAGAAGCAAGTGAGATGTGTAGGATCGTGCAATATTATATATGTATATTGCGTTTGTGGATCTCTGCCTACTCCACCAGAGAAGTGGCGTGAAGTTTAGTTATTAGTAGCTGTGCCAGCGGTGTCACCCTCGTTTTTGGTTAATATTATAAAGACTATTTCCGTCATACATGATTTCTATGTAACTTTAACCATTAAGGCTGAATACGCGACGGAAGCTTAAAAAATGGAGTAACTTCTCCCGTTTTCCCAACATTTCCCTTCAATATTCTGCTCCTATTGATTGTAGCGTGATGAAAAGTATACTATAACCTGCCCAGGAGTATGAAGAATAATTGTACCAAGTTTCGTTAAAATCCGTCAAGTAGTTTTTGTTTCTATAAGGAACATACAGACAGACAAAAATTTTACTGATTGCATTTTTGGCATCAGTATCGATCACTAATCACCCCCTGATAGTTATTTTGAAAATATATTTCATGTACAGAATTGACCTCTCTACAGATTTATTATAAGTAGGTATAGATAGTTACGTGTACATACATTATCATCATGCCCGCAATTCAAAGGGGTGTAGGAAGCGTCCAAGGCAAAATAAATCTCCTTAAACAACAATTAGCCAAATAATAAAGCTAAGTTGGGTAAGTTGGAAAATTGAGAAAAATTACTGACAAGTGGCTATCTAGTCGCCTAAATAATTCTAAATCCAATACACAATTAGTCGCCTTTTACGAAATGTTAGGCAAGAAACATCAAAAGTGTAATTTTACCGAGTCCTAGTTTTATTTTTAGCTATACTATCTATACTAATATTTCAAAGAGTTTGTGAGGTAGTAGAGGGTAATCTCTGGATGTACTAAACCGATTTTTGAAAATTCTTTTACCAATGGAAAGCCACATTATTTGTGAGTGTCATAGGATATGTTTTAGTACCTAAATAATAAAGTGTAATCGAATTTTCTTATCCTAATACATTAGTATACCTGGAACTACTTCACAAGAATTATTATCCTGCAAGGCTATTTAACAGATAAGTCTTAGTTTATATACAAGAGGACTGATTTAGTGAACTAGGTCAAGGGATTGATTTGCTTGAGAAGAATCCGATTCTGGAAGAAGCCTTTATCGAGTATCGGCTAAAGCTATCTATTTTCCAGTGCAATAAATGTATCTAGTCTGTAAGTTATTTCTATGCTAAGTTTATTTTAAGGTTATTAAAACATCTAAGGCATACTAAACAACAAATCGAAAAGCAATTGACGAATCACTAAATTTGCAAGTAATATATTTTAACTAATAACCAGAGAGAAAATTATTATATTTTTAAAGATTTATGTTAAATTATCACGTAACGGTCTAAAGAGTTAAACATTGAAAAAAAAATTAAGCGCTAATAGGGATGTTGACTGGCAAGTCAATTGATATACTTTTCAAAAGCTTTCAAAACGCAATCACTTCATACATTTTCTATGAGCTTGTCAACATATGACGTCACTAGTTCTTATAGTCAACTGACTAAATATTAGGCAGATTTTATAAAATTTAAAATCGTACACTCAATATAATTGAAAATCAAAAGGTTCATCATACTACGACCCTTTCTTTTACGGAATTGATATTGCAAAATTAAATATAAATGGTGTCAAAATCCCAATTGTAAAAAAAGTACGAATTCTAATTTGGAATACGAAATGAATACGAAATGTAATTTGGCCAAGTCAGAGTCGGTAATGGTTAATAGTAATTTAATTTTAAATCTTAAGCTGTTATTTAAGTGTTAACTTAAACTTACTAGCATAAAAAACTTTATATTGTAAAACTTTTAAGTATAAGTTTATTACTGTAGTGAATCACTGTATAAAAACAACATTGTACCTATAACAAATCGAGTCAGGGTAGATGAATAGTTGTAAAAAATGTATGACAAGTAGCTAGCTCGTCGTAAATGTAATTATTCCTCTCAAATCTATCCCACAATCTACAGGGAGAACAAAATCAATTACCGTTATCCAACTTGCTGTAATTCCCAACAGCATTCTGTATTCACACTAGTTCAGCCAGATTAATAAAAGTCAACAAACTTTGGAAATTGATAGCAACCGAGTGGTTGCTATCAATTTCTAACTACAGTTAGTTATAACATAGTTAAATTCTAATCAAAGTCGAGGATAACTCGTAAAATTAAAGGGTAAACAAACCATGCGATCACTATCTAATCATGTAACCCGTCTTTGCGAAGGAGGGTAAAAAACGCATACATAATTTATTGGGGGCCTTATTGCCCGAACCTGCATATAAATTGGAGCGATTGCTAGCGTTTCGTTGTCATCTCTATTTATTAAAACTTCGTTACAACGTCTAAGCGAATTTGCTGAGCTTTTGTGTGATTTTTAATCAAATATTCTAATAAGGAAAGGCCACCTTGATTGGGTTAGAACTGTCATGATTTTTTCTTTTTCGTTTATTTTTCGTGGAATTTAATTCAAATTCAATATCTCTGTACTGGTTTTCAGTTTAATTTTTTATTACCGGAAAATCTCAGCAATTGAATTTATTTGCTATGTTGTATTGGCTTAAACGCAACGCGATTTGGTACGCAGTTGTTTGAACGGCACGTGATTGTACGTCGTAATTTGTATACGCTTACAGATTTTTATTATATCCTTCTAATGCAATATTTTTACGTAAACAATATCACGTTTGCATTCTTACGAAAAATATTTAATATTTCGCATAAACAATACAGCCGTGTAAACAAAAAAAAAAGAATCAGCAAAAATCCTTGCACGTGTTCAATTACAACTCATCGCTGACCCAAGGCTGAGGGCTCTCATCACGCCTTGATGTTGAAGTATTGCTCGCGTCAATAATAACTCTCAAAAATGAGCCGAGTGTCTCTCTGACCGAACCCTGCTCAAGTGTGCAAAAATTGCGACGGTCCCGGCAGGGTTGATGAGCCATCCAGCCGGGGACTTGGCAGCCGCTATCTGTTTAAGTATACCTAAGATCTAAAGGGCACACCTAATTAATTAATCTTATAGAGTCCTTGGAGAAGATTGGCTGGCCATTCGGTCAACTACATAACGCATATTATATTGTTTTGAGTAACTAGGCATTTTATATAAAAGATTAAGGGTTTCTCTTGTACAGAATCCTTTTTTTTTTTTAATGAGATCATCATTCTACTTGGCAGAGGAATAAACTGTTGATGGAAGTAATGGTGATCTACATATTTTCAGACTAATTGCTGTGGCTTAACACAGGTTAGGTTTATAGTGTGTAACTTAATAATCTGTGCTTCAGCTCCAGTTTAAGTCTAGTCTAAGGTAAGCTTAATCTAAGGTCCTGCTAGGTACACTTGCTTTAACCTATGCAGTATAAGAGTAGTTGACTATAAATAGGCATTAACTTCTTACTAGACTTAGTAATATTATAAACGTGAAAGTTTGTATGGATCAATTGATGGATGGATGTGTAGATGTTACTCTTTCACGCAAAAAGTATTGCATGGATTTTAATGAAACTTTGTGAAAATATAGCCTTATACATTAGAATAACACTTATGCTATGTGTTTCATCGATGTATCACACGAGCAAAGCCGCGGACAGAAGCATGTTTAATATAATGGTAGGCAAAGCCAGACCAACTACTAAGGTGCTGCGGTATCGGCATATAAACTAGTAATGGTCGAACATATAAATAAACACGTAGACAAACTTAAAACCTTGTAATTTTATGTAAGCAATACCTGAACACTAGTTGAAACCTTCATACAAAGGTTTTCTAACACAAACACACTTCTATTTAGTGGTTGATTAAGGTTGACCCTTTTTCTAGGGCTTACATCCTTTGTCGAAAAGTGCCTAAAATACAAGACGCCTTCTAGAAAATCCTTTCTATCTTATATTATTTAAAAAAATATGTTATTATCTATAGAGAAATATATTATTATTAGGTTAGTCATCCATACATAAACAAAAGACATTTCTATAATATGTATGTTCTGAAACCATTAATACTTACGTATATCACAATTAAAATAAGTAAAAAAAGTTATTTAATTTTAGAAAATACATATTAATTTAAGTCATATTTAGAATAACTTTAACCTTCTTAGAAAATACAGTTACATTACGTAGTATATTATTACTCTGTGGTTACATGTAATTACATAATAGCTATTTATACAAAATATTCTATATCTACCCAGCTAATAAATAAGGTGCCTTCCGCAAACAATTTGACTAATTAGGTTCTAATCTAATCATTTCCCTAAATTAAGTTGTTACCATTTTGAATTTCATAATAACATTTTAAGTAGTTCAGACGTTTGTACCTTTCTCGTTCTAACGCCCGGAGCGAAGTGGGGGATTTCAAAGTATTTTCTTAATTATCTCAAAGGCAGTTACGAGGAAAACAGTGCTTTTAATAGATACAGATCATCCAGCCGGGAAGTGGGTCGAGTCATCATAATGTGGGATCTGAGCTAATAGTGAACTTTTGTGATTTAAAAATTGAAAAGACCCATTATGGTCTGGGACTTAAAAGAATGAGCTATCCGTGCTCTTTTGCGACTAATGGTGTATTGGGCAACGACCTAGCTATGTATTCGTTACTATTTTTTCTCAATTGTACATTTAAATTTTATCTAAACGTAAATAAAAAGGCTAACCTTGGGATTATGTGATGTGAAAATTATAATATGTATAATGGAGATTGTACTAATAAAATATTTTTGTATTAACAATACCCGGAGAAAAAACCACATCACCGTTTGAGTATCGTGAAATCAATATTTATTCCCACAATCATATCATGTTATATGTTTTTTTTTATAAAAACATTTTTTTCTTAGCTATGAGCAGTTAAATAAACTTTGTTGCTTCTTGATGACGTGTATATTTGTATGAAATAATAACGAAACATTCATCACTCAATCCTCACAAACATTACCGTTTATAATTTTAGTAGGAACTTATTTTCCGTGCCTTCTTTCTCTTTTATCTGTCGTGATAATTAAAAAGCTTAAAGCGTTCATTTGCATATTCAGACCGTAAATGGATTCCTTTGCAGATGGATAAATAAAAAAAAAACTGGGCACGTGTTAGTAGGACTGGCATCTTAAGGGACTTAATTATGAAGATACTAGCTGTGTCCGCGTTTTTCCGCCGTAATGGTTAATGTGATATACAACTATAGCCTAACCTTACTCGATAAATTAACTATACAACACAAAAGTTACTTTTCAATTCGGACCAGTAGTTTCTGAGATTAGCGCGTTCAAGCAAACAAACCAACAAACTCTTCAGCTTTATAATATTTTATTATTAGTAGTATACATTTAAATAATATAGATTAAAAATATAATATGGGTAAAACAATAAGATTTAGTGTAGGTAGCTGTAAAAATTTGATTTTCATAAAAATTATATATAGGTATAGTTTAGACTATGATTTAAAGTTAAAATAGTAAATAAATACGCCTTTTAAATTTGTTTAACCACAGCTACACCAATTAAAAGTGCCTGCATGTAGTTATTAGAAAAAATAAATGATCGCAGATTAAAAAAAATACTTCATTCAGATTGAACCCACAAATATTTGTTTAAAAAAGTCATCAGTGTCTTCAAAACACACATTTACTTTATGCGTTACATATGGATAATATAATATTGCTATAGCGAAGAAACATATTAACTTCTCTCGGTAAATAGTACAAATACGAATACTTTATTAAACAGTCATTTGCTACCAACTACATATAATTTCTTAACTTAATTTAAATATGCGTATCTTAAAATTAGGTACAGTCGTTATTTTGACTTAAATAAAAGTCAATCAGAAGGAGCAATACAGGAGATCAAAAGCTGCAGGTCCCACACTAGGAAAGTCCTGTATCGTGGGCACCTGGTGTAAGGGTACATTTTACGACAGATCCTGTGCATATAATAAACTATATTTAGGCTCTTATATACTAAGTCTAGTAAATAGTCTCAATGCTATTCCCAGCAAGCTCAAATACCAAAACACTTCGACCACTTTATAGCTGAAATAAGGTTCCGCAGAAGGTTAATGGCGTTGTGTAACGAAGTTTCAAAATGTAGGTTAAGTCAACAGCTTAACAAGGTAGTTACGGTGTTAACGCCGACTTGTTAATCGCTAATATAACAGAGATATCTGGCTTGAGTTTCAAACGGATCAAGTTGGTATGCTTTCTATAGGAATGTTACGCTTGTGGAGTGTATTATAGTACGTAATATAACGTATAATAAGTTGGTCTAGACTTTAAAATAATTATGAAAACTGTTTTCTAGTCTAGTAGTCTTTTCTAGTACCTATTTTCTAAAAGATGGCTAATGGTAGGGGTATGGGGTACTGTTGGTTCCCTGCTAGGATCTATAAAACAATATCTAAACCTGAAATAGTAGTCATGGCAACTTAAGTGGTATTTGAATTTTTTTCGATCCTTTTACTACCTTTGTGAATCCTTTTTGAAGAATTAAAACGGTAGGGAAGTGGCGTGCAGTTTAGTTAGTTAGTTAGTTTTATAACGCACTTAAGTTCCTTTTGTTTCAAGTAGCTAATTAAATGTGCCATCACTGAACAGTTTCATACAAATACAACTATGGTACTCTTCAACTTTGTCTTATCCATCCATCATTTCTTACGAGATTAAAAACTTTTAGCCGTATAAAACTTTATACGGCTTCTTCTTATTATCTAGATGGAACACTTTATTAGAATAAATATGTCAAAGTCTACGGATACAATAAGTTTAACAAACTTAGTAACGTTCGCCAGATAATACCTAAGTGCAAGTCAGTAGCCTACTAGAGTTGTAGGTACATCTATCGATAGTGAAACAACCATAGTTATCGACATCCAAGAAAATTCATCGAACTACTCTATTTTGAACCATGTGAAATGTATAAGGGGATATATTCATGGGATGCTTAATAGTCCTTAATAGTGTAACACATCCAATTCCACGAGGGTAAAGTGGCGGACTAAAGCAAGTTATTTATATTATTATCGATACTACCAATAGTATTCCAAACTAGTATTTACTAGTAGATATGATGAATATACCCCAAAATAATTATCTATACTAATATTATAAAGAGGAAAGATTTGATTGTTTCTTTGGGCTCCGAAACTACTAGACCGATTTGAATAATTCTTTCACCAATGGAAAGCTACTTTATCAGCAAGTAACATAAGCTATATTTTATCCCCGTATTCCCACGGGAACGGGAACTAAGCAGGTAAAACCGCGGGGCGCTACTAGTATCATAATATTTTTCCTATTACTTTGTGTCTTATATAGTATAGAAATAGAAAATATATCGACTCTATATGATAATTATTATTTACAACACTAGTCTACAGCGGAAAAGTTAGAGAATCGTTCAAGAAATATCTGCTTGAATTTATTATTAATACTTCAATAAAATTTACACAGCTTCTTAGTAGAAAGATGGTAAAAATTATAGGCTCAGATAAAGTTTGGGTCTTAAATAGACAACCAAAGCTTTACTGCTTTGTTTAGTTATTATTTAAGTTTTTAGTATTATTACCAGTTAAAACTAGATCACAATTTAGAACATATTCTATACAATTAAGAAATAGCACCTAATCCTTTTTTATTTATATTCTTAAAATAATAAGCATAGGTATTGAACCGTCATATATAATTAAATATGTATAAAGCCTAAAAAAATTATAAATAGAGTAATAACTAACTAACTAACTAAACTTCACGCCACTTCCCTAGCGGGGTAGGCAGAGAGAACCGAACGCCATATGGCACGATCCTTAAATAGAGTAATGCTTTAGATTAGCTTAGACATTTGAAATCACCTGCTGTTTAATCATGTCTCTAATTTAGTCAGTATTGTCAACCAAGAGTTGAATTATTATAGTCAATTAAGATTGAATAGAGTGCATATATCTAGACTTATACTAATACATAAAACTGAAGAGTTTGATGGTTTGGTTGAACGCGCTAATCTGACAAACTACTGGTCCGAAATGAAAACATATTTTTATGTTGAATAGTGCATTTTTCGAGACGGGCTATAGGCTACATAATATCACTCTACAACGCATTAACCATAAATGCGGGTGAAACCGTGGGCCCAGCTAGTAAAATATCATCATCTTCCTAGCGTTATGTCCCGTGTTTAGACAGGGTCCGCTTAGACTATGATCCAGGATTAAGCGGGTCTGGTAATTATATTGAAGCGACTGCCGATATGATCTTCGTAAACCTAAGATTGACCCTTCGTAACCAGACAATTTTTGGATCATGGTTACAAACCCAAAATTGTTTGAATTTGCAGGTTTCATCACGATGTATTCCTTGACCGTCGAGCTAGTGGTATAGACTTGAAAAATCCAGAGGTACGTGCCCGGGTTTGAACCCGCACTCCTCGGTAAAGAGGCGCGTGTCCTTACCATTTGATTGAGCTACCACCGCTAGTAAAATATACGACTGTATAATTTGTTAATTTTATTACCTACACTGACAAATGGTTTGTTTCCATAATATGTATCGGCCGAAGTATTTGGTGTGTGACTATCACGAAAATATTAGTTGCCAGTCTAGGTTGAAAATGTCGGTATGTTAAAAACCAGAAAAAGGCGTGATTTGTAAATAAAATATTCTAGGCAGATTTTCGTAGAGCAAATCTGTATAGGTGCTCTACATCTCGTTTATTCCAGAATACTTGGCAATGGCCCGTGATCATAGCTTAAACGAACGTGAGTCACATGTTAGAGACGCAAGTAAATCTTGCTTCAGGCAGCGTCGTTCCGCGATTGTAGGCCTAAAGCGTCCCGAAACTTGTGATGTTTAAATCAGAAAGACCGAAAGTAAATGGTGTAATCATACCATTTGAGGTCCAGCGTAATTTCATCAATTGGGACCTTTATGACTGGTTGTCACAGGCCTCTAGGGGCACTCTGCGGGTGAGGAGGAGGCACTTTGCAAGCCTTGTCATCGTATAGTTAGACCCTTGAAGGTTTTAACAACTATCTGTCTCGATGCGAGATTGAATATGCTCTATTTGTCAGAACACGAAGTCTAAATCTTTGCATCAATAAATTATTTAAATTTATATTACTTTTATAACTTAGCAGAACTTTTGATGGCCTGATAAAAGTGAAAAATAATTTAATTTGTCAACCTTTATTATACTTACAAAACAGACATTTAAAAAACATATCATTTGTAATTTATCAGATTGTTAATTTGCATCTAATGGAAAATCAGCTCTGAAAAGCTAAACATAAATAATTAATGTTACATATTTTTTTAGAAAATATACCCAAGTAAGTGAGAAGTTAAAAACAGCCAGTCCCTGTTATAAATCTTTCTTCTTTTTTTTTAAATTTGCCTAGTTCTAAATCCGATATATGTTCCTTCGCAACGAAACGAGCCTCCCAATACATTGTAGCTAAGTATGTGCTTACCTATCACATGCCTACTACACTATTAATAACTTATTATTATATTACTAACTTGTTCCCAACACAGTTCCGAGACTAAGTTCTAAGTAGAAAGTTCGTAGTTACCTTTAGATTGGTCTTGAATTATCTTCGTCTGGCAAGGTAATATTTGATGTCAGATGATTTATTGATTAATATTGTAGAAACTCTTGACATTTCAACCTGGTTTGTATGTTTTAATTGCTCACTTGATGTATCTCTTAAATAAAATATACTGATAAACGTTAAAAGACACTTCTTTTTTGCTTTATTGCCATTGTTAATTCACATTGCGTTTGGTTCTCTCTGCCTACCCTTCCCTAGGGAAGTGGCGTGAAGTTTAGTTTAGTTTTGTTTAGTTAATTCACAAATTTAGAATTAAGCACTATCAATAAATAAATATGAAATAAATAATTATGGTTTCAAACCTGCAAATTATATTAAAAAAACATCGAAAATTAGGCAATTAAAAAGTGCGTATATGGATAATATCTATTACTGGAAAATTATTGCAAAAGTCTCTAGTTATTAGAAACTTATACTAATTATTTATCTGGTAACAGATTAATAATTGGAACAGAGATTATTAACTGTTTTCCATTATTAAAAATCACTCATCTAGAATAGAAATTCTACATAAAAAGAATAATTAGAAATTTCTAAATAAAATACCTATTATAAGAATATTTCTTATACCGCTTTTATAATCTCACATAATCTTACCAGGATACCATATCCTCCTAGTTTTTCCAGCGGGTCAGTATATTAGGCGTAAGAGTCCTAGAAGCAAAATCGTTTAACCAAAAGCTACAAATAAAATTGAATTAGACGCAAAATTGTTAGTATGTGTCCAGACGATAAATCATTTACAGGATAATAAAAAAATTGCCTGCAAACTTCAATTGGTTGCAATCCCTGCGCGTCAATATTTTCTTCGGTGTCGACATCTAGTGCATTGATCTTGTTAGCTCCGATACTCCGGCACCCCCAGGAGAATCTGCGTGCAATCCTGATTCCGTAATTGAGCCTTCGACGCCTCGCTTCCTCTATTTCATTAGGGGGTGGCTAGGGATATTATTGCTAGAATTTGACATCATTTTCATGCTCTTGTTGTACGGAAAGTTTATCGTATTCGTAACTTCATGAGGAATAGGATATCATACTAAAACCTTTGATGCAATATAGCCGAGGACCAAGATCACAATGCTTTCGTAGTTAAAAAGGCCTCTCATAAAGAAGAATTAACACAAGTTAAAATTACTTTTAACTATAAACATGTAGAAATGATAAATTAACGTGGAAGAAGCGGAAAGTGTGAGTAATGGAAGGAAAAATGATTTTTAATAACTCACTGACAATAAGATTTCAAATCTCTTGAAATTTATGATTTTTTAATTCTATTTGTTACTTTTTCCAATATACGGATTAAAATATTTTTCTTGCATGTTAGCTATTGAAGAAACTTTTATTAATTTCTACAAAAACATTGTTTTCAACAACTCACAGTCTAGACAAACAAATTAGTCGGTTTAGCACAACTCATAAACAAAGGCATCTATATAAAATATGCAGATTTCTTGACGACGTTTTTCTTAAATTACCTGAAAAAGGACCGTAAATTCGAAGGTAAATTTGAACGTACATTTTAAATCTAAAGGCATGTGCTTGGATTGAGACCAGCTTTCCACAGTTCGATGGAAAATTCCAATCAAAGTGATTGAGACTAGACGAAAAAAGACTGAAAATTCGCCGCCATGCTAGCTGTAACTCCATTTGGCTTTAAGTGGTTCCAACTGATTTGAAGTGGGAACCACTTTATGGGAACCCTGAGCAATTTTTCCATAGAATATTTGAATTAAAGACGACTTTAACTTTATGACTAAAGGAAATTCGGTTCTTTTTGCCTACCCACCTTGGGTTAAGTTAAAGTTAGTGACCGAAATTATTGTTTGCTCTCTTTGTTGCACATTTTGATTTACACAAAAATTTTGATCTCCCATCGCCATATAGTCATCCCCAAATTTTGTCTTACAACATTCCATATATTAGTCTTCCTAATTATGTCATTAAGACCATGTCGTCAGTCATATATATTATAGTATAGAACAACAGAAGTTTACGGTATAGTGGTACATTCTAGTGTTTATATTGAGATAAGATACTGACCAAAAACTCTTCTTAGCTTAACTCACATGTCCATGTTTTCCGTGGATGAAATACTTTATGTAATATGTATAAACTGTTACCCATAAGTAACCATTTTCATTGTTTTCACCTATACTATTTTAGTCTTAAAGCCGTATTCTAGGTTGAATGGGAGAAGAGGGTTCTGGAGCCTTTAAAGCCGATATGGGGCATTATAACGACATTCACTTAGGGTCAACGATATAAGTATCAAACCTTGCACTTGAGTCGAACGACGATTTTCGCTCTCGACCCAAATACTGAAGATACTGTTTGTGTTAAGGGTTATATTACATACTCGTCTTGCCGGAGAAATTGCTTGCCTACATTATGTCATGAGGAACTCATATTTAGTTAATGGGGTAGTTGACCGCAATGAGGAAAGTTATATTCTAAGATATAAAGTAGTTTGCAACATATTTTCTTCAAAACTGTATGTATAATTTTCATAGAATTAATAATAGCGAGAGCTTCAAGACATGTTTACGTCAAGCGTAACCCACTGACTCCGGGATACGTCTTAACCATGATTATGAAGCTAGTGAGCTGTTTATTACATTGGAAACACGTAGTTGCCATCTTCAAAACTTGTAAACAAGTGAACCAGACAATTTCATTTATATTTAATTTGTATACGATTTTTTTGAGGTTATTTTCCATATAAATAATAAATAATTAAATTCTCCAGACTGACAGACATATCACAAGCTTGTAAGCTTAATTTGGAACTAGGGCTATTATTGGCGTGTTATTCCAGACAATTTATAATATTATTATTTATTGACATTTTCCGCTGTCGCTTATTAGGGAATGTATACCTTCACATTTGTAACTTTGAATGTGATAGCAAATATTTGCTTTGTGCTTTTTTCGTAAAGATTCGTTACTTTTGCTTTTGACGTGTATTTGAAATAGGTGGTGTACGAAGTAAGACTACTGTGAACTGAAATAATGTTTTAATTGGATAGGTAAGATTTTTTCTATGATGTCGAATGCATAAGACCGACCTTCAAAATCTTAAAAAGGCGGTAACAAACAAATTGGATAATTGTTACACACATCTATGGTTATTTGTATGTGCAGGTTTACTCGAAAAGTTTTCTTACATCGCCGAGGTAGTATTATGGATACCTTATTATATTATGAAAGTTGAGTATGTGGCCGAGTTTGAGCCAACAACCTTAGCAATACCCTTAGCACAGTAAAGGCTATGCCATTACCCATAGCACCTCCGGTACGGCGATACGGGGTACCACGGTATTTTAGTGGGTATACCCCGGCCACTACCATCCTGGCCGGAGCCAGGGTCCTCTAATCATGGGCCCCCGGCAGTCCCACACATCACCCTGCCCCTCACACATAGGTTGACGGTGCGTAACAAATTTCTCCGCGTCAAAAAAAAAGGTTGGTTGCCCTTAGAGCCTGCAATAAAATAAAAAAAATCAGTCGAATTGAGAACCTCATCCTTTTTTTTAAGTCGGTTAAAAATTCTTTAATAACACAATTTTTATCGCAAGCTTTATTCTTTACAGACAAAACCGCAGTTTAAAAGTGTATAGATATACGGATGTTATTGCCACATTTCCATTGGCGAAGCGCTTAAAGTAAAATATCATTTTATGGCAACTCAGTTTTATAGTCGCCGTTTCATATTTGCATGTGGTGTTTACTCATACAACTGTCGCATGTTATAAAGTTTATATTATATATATATGAGAGATGCGTGCGCTGCGGAAAATCTGCGGTGTATCGCTCACAGACTGCGTTCGGAATGATGATGTAAGAAAGAGAGTTGGTCTGAAGGACAGCGTCGGAGTCAAGGTAAGAAGAGGCATGCTCCGGTGGTTCGGACATGTGGAAAGAATGGATGACGAAAGATTGACTAAACAGATATACAATGCGAATGTGGAAGGATGTAGGAGCCGCGGAAGGCCCAGGCTCACCTGCCACGACCAGATTGGTCGTGTATTAAAAGAAGGTGATGTTAGGAGTCATAAAAATCGTAGAGCTTGTATGAAAAGGATTATGAATGTTGAAGAGGCGAGTGAGGTGTGTAAGGATCGTGCCATATGGCGTTCGGTTCTCTCTGCCTACCCCGCTAGGGAAGTGGCGTGAAGTTTAGTTAGTTAGTTAGTTAGTTAGTTATTATATATATTTGCAATGTTACATCTTGAGAAACTTGCACTGTTTTGAATAATAATAATAATAATAAATATCCGACTACATCACATACATTGATCTGACTCCGAGGTTAGTAGCTTAAGCACTTGTGTTACGGATATCAGAATCAATAGTGGTATTACAAATATATACTTAAATATTGGATATTAACACCCAGACACAGAACAAACACAAGTATTCTTTATACGAATGTTTTCCTGGGTGGGAATCGAATCCACAACTCTTGGCGCATGGGGCAGGGTCACTACCGAATGCGCTTTCAATTTAATAACCAGACTTCTGTACCTAGGTTCACGGTCTAAGCGGACCCGATTGAGCATGGAACATAATGCTATGAAGATAAAGGAGTATAAATGTTTTTTGTTGCCGATTTGGTGACTGCAAATGCATTCACGAACGAATCTAGTCGAATTCATTGTCACGTAGGCCTACCGATATATGAGAATACATGTTTACAAGTCGCCTATTGAACGCAGCAATATCTAATAGCCCTTGTACCAAACGACGGATAGACAGCGAACCTAATAAAAAAGTCGTAAAATTCCCGACACTTATGGTTTGGATGTAATTGAACGCATCCTAATATATTGACAACAACATTGAAGACACGTACAGACATATATGTCCGTCTCGTTATGACAATAGACGATTATTGGTGCGATGGCGCCATTGAGTTGAAATGTGTAATTAAATAATAAATACATTGTTCATACAAGTGCCAATTACCAAGCAGGAAACTATTAAAACGAAGTTTTTGCGTCGTTATTTTTGCAAAGGACACCCAAATCTCATTAGAGGGATTGTCTTATATCGACGTAGTCCAGTTAGAGCATCCATCCGAGTAGCACCTGCACGAACAACACCTGGCCTAGTCCACGAAAATGTTGATGATTTGTTAGTTTAATAATGAAACATGGATTTCAGGGTACATTGGTTGGTGGTGTCAACCCTTATTCTATATGAACTGTCATAACACCAATCGTAACGCAATCGTAAACCAAGTTTGTCACGGTATGCTACTATATTAAGTACGCACTAACTTTATAATTTATGATTAAGGATTTGATTAAATTAGTGAACATTTTCAAAATTGTTTTATTCCTACTGAAGAAAATTTTGTATAGGTAGAATAAAAATGCCGACATTCATCTTACAAACAACAGATATTATGTCAATAGTCTTCGTAATTTTCTCATCCTTTTATGTGACGTAGAAGTCTTCATAGTATGTTTTCTCATTTACATATCCCGGTAAATTTTTCTCGATCACTCATCTTTTACACGATCCATCCATTTTATTTTTAAGTCCAACTCTTCCTTTTCAACTACCTTTTGTTTTCAACACATATCCTTTCTGTCTTCTCCTCAAATATTTGTATATGCCATTTTCTGTTTTAAAAAATCTATATTTGTAAATATGTATATATATCTGTACCTACATCTAGTATAGCAAAAAGAACAAAAACATATATTTAAACTTATTTGATAACCTGTAAACCTTTTCAAGTATTCCAAATCTACATTATTCTAATAATGAGATTCCTAAGATATGTATTACAGAATAAAAGGAGAAAAAGCAAATGTTTAACATGGTTTTATCTCAATATTTATTACCGATGTGACACAGATAAGTCCGAGTAAAGTTACGCGGGTCGACGCCTCGTGGAACGTAGAGCGATTAGGGCTGAATGTTCGAAGGGACACCTTCTATAAAGGGGACACCTTAGAAAAAAGAAATAGAGAGTGGTGGCAACTATTGATTTGCAATGCTGGATCCAGCAATCAAGCTGAGCCCAGTAAATAAATCTATACTTATAATAAATCTGTAGAGAGGTCAATTCTGTACATAAAATATATTTTCAAAATAACTATCAGGGGGTGATTAGTGATCGATACTGATGCCAAAAATGCAATCAATAAAATTTTTGTCTGTTTGTCTGTCTGTCTGTATGTTCCTTATAGAAACAAAAACTACTTGACGGATTTTAACGAAACTTGGTACAATTATTTTTCATACTCCTGGGCAGGTTATAGTATACTTTTCATCACGCTACAATCAATAGGAGCAGAGTAGTGAAGGGAAATGTTGGGAAAACGGGAGAAGTTACTCCATTTTTTAAGCTTCCTTCGCCTTTATGGTTTAAGTTACATAGAAATCATGTATGACGGAAATAGTTTTTATAATATTAACCATAAACGCGGGTGACACCGCTGGCACAGCTAGTAAATAATATAAATAAATAATAATAATAAATATCCAACTACATCACATACATTGACTGACTCCGAGGTAAGTAGCCAGTAACCAGTATAAATATAGCTGCGATGGATTAAGCGACATATGTTGATGTAATGCCGCTGAGTTTTAATCCCTAGTAGGGGAAAGGCGGGATCAAGCAACTCAGCTGGGTCAATCAAGCAATCCAAAATTGTGCTACACAATTTTAGCTCTGATGGAATCAGGGTCATGTCCTGGATCGAGCGAAAAATGCCGCTGAATTGCAATACTTAGTGGTAATTCAAAGAAGCACAGGACATTGCTACGATATTACAGTTTTAAACAAATATATCTCTCTCACGTAAACGGTTTTTTCTATGCACGTTGGATGTGACGTCACATAATCTCAGATATATACCATACGTCAGATTCCACAGCGCACCTGTGGAATCTGACGTCACATACCTCATTGGATCTCTCTGTATAGCCAACAACTTTAAACCTTTATAACTTAGTAAATAATAAAGATAAAAAAACAAATAAATAAAAAAAAGTTATGCATATTCCCTATTGGTGATTTATTTTATTGTAGACCAACGTAAGACCCGCGCTTTATTTTTAAGAGCAAAATAAATGGATGCCCGCCTAACGTCCCATTCCCAACTTGCCCATGCCCCATCCCCATCGCACGTGCTGTAACATGTCTTGACTGAAAGTTATTTCGACGTGTTTCTTGAAGTGCGAATTCTTATTTCTTCAACTTTGCTCTCACACGTACTGCCCAGTGTTTTTACGTGGCAAATGGGATTCTTACCTACGTATACATTTAGGCTTAGATAGTTTAAGCCTACATGAAATAACTAGGTCAGTTTTATGAAGTCTTAGGATAGGATCCACTGATTTGGAAACATTTCATGAATAATATAATGTATTTTTCTTGCGTCTTTTTTATACTTAGATATATTTTTATCGAAAGGCAATAGCAATGAAGTCATTAAATTCCTATTACTGTTGAAGTTTATATCAGGATAACCTCAATATTAAAAAAATAATAATAAAATAGGGAGAGATCTAATAATGGGGAACTTAATTTTTTTTTCAAACCTCAATAGCCTATATGGCTTGGCTATGCTTGAAAATAATTTAAGCCATTTTAATATACAACACAGATATACAACAGGATACGAAATTACCACAAAAAATTTTCATTAAAAAAATAAACCGTTTTCGTCTTTCATACTCTCACTCACACTCTCGTCGAATTTTTCCACTGATGATGTATGGAACTCATAAATTTTGGTATCACACACCATTTTGGGTCTTTTTTGCCAAGTCATTAATGTAGCTACATATTATTTCGTAAATATTCAAAAGATTTCAATACATAGGTATTTAATTTTTATTTTCGGGCTATAAATAACTTCAATTACTAATATTCTCCTATAAGCATTATGCGTTTTCTTAGATTGCATTTATTTAAATTTTCCATTCGATACTGCACCTTACTGAATATTTTATATAACTTCAAGATTGTAACCAGTCCCGTATTCCTGTTTGCGTATTAAATATGCAATACTCATGCAAACGTAACTTTTATTGTTGAGACGGGAACTGTTACCAAATGAGGTCGTATATTTTGTATGGAAAATTCAATGAATCTATAAGAGACTGGAGACTTTTCTTTTAAATTATTTTTTTCCTTTAAAAAAGGTGTAAAACAGTAAGATAACAATATGAGACCATAAGCAGAGACTGTGGAAATTCAAGAGGGTAGTTGACTGAATTCTGAATACCAAGTTAAAACATTACTTTTGAGATTGCACCAAAAAGTCCATTTCTGCCCCCCTTCTCTATTAATAGATCAGATGCACACGTTTGCCAGATTTTAGTTCAAACGTCTGTAAGCGGCTTAAAAAAACAAATGCTAAGGCTTCTATTTTTAAAATCGTTTAAAAAATCAAATACCTAATGGTGAAATAAAAGATTTTGAAATTAGAACGACCTGGATGTTTTCATAAACAACAATCGCTGCCCTCTCCCATCATTGTTACACATTCACCTTATCCATTTACTAAAAAGAACAACTTACGAGTAAAAGATAACATTAATCTTATTCCTTTACCACAATCAGGCTTTAGTGGTCCTTTTTCAATGCCAGCTCTGATGAATGCGTCTTCCGAGGGCACTTCACAGAGTAACAGAAGGAATACATTATAGTAAATTGTCAGTGTTTGCAAGTGGTTTAGAATTGGAAATTTTGTAAGACTAACTTCAGTCCTGCGATTTTGTTCGCATGGACTTCAGAACAGTCTACATCATATATTATCAATAGTATCGATACTATCAATGTGGTATAAGTGCGTACTGTTATATGTACACACAATATATAGGATAGTATCATCAGTTACTTAAGAAATTTAGTATGTTTATATTATAAAAAAAAATTATAAGATGTTGAAAAAAACATGGCGTCCATCACAAGGGTTGAAGATTCGATTGTGATCTTGCAAAATCCGAATAACGCAGAGAAACGACTATTCATCTGTCTTCATAAGCATCACCAATAACAGTGTAATAAAATAATTTTGCACATAATTGAATATTCAATATTAGTTCCAGTTTTTGATTGAACTCTGCCCATCATCCTTCCAAATATTGCGCGTTAGTATGCAAGTGTGCAAAGAACGAGAATCCCCTTCTGTATGTTCACATTGAGGTAGTGTCCATATCGCGAACCGAGTGATGTATTTCCCACCGCTTGACCTATATATATCAATGCACATATACAGTGGTTCGTCTTGCATTTGCGTGTAGCCGCCGACTAATGACTGTTATTACAAGCTGGTACGAGTATAACAAGTAATTCTCATCAGTTCCATCGGTAAATTGCAAAAGTAAACACTGAGTGATGTGCTCTTTTTAAAAACATAATTATTAATTATGTATAGTATCTTAAATTACTACTTTGGCATTTTGAATTATAAATAAGTATTAGAAAAGAAATAATTAGTCATCGGTTCTCCCTGCCTACCCCGCTAGGGAAATGGCGTGAAGTTTAGTTAGTTAGTAATCTGTCACTACACAGTTTGCCAGTGGGCAACTGTTCCAAATTTTGAAATATTTTCATTGCATAGCACTACTCACTTCTTATGTACCCTACAGGCGAGGCTCCGAATACTTCAGAGGTATATGCCTATCGTAGGAGGCGACTAAAAGGACCTTTGGGGTCGTTGGCGCTAGCGGGGAGCCTTCTAGCACTCAAACGTCCCCGGAGAAGACGGCCACTTGTGTCGACCCTCTCCGTTAGGATACGGGGCTCATAGCTGTTGTCGCACACACCACACTAGGTGTTCTGGGAAGAGGTTTCCTTACTCTCGAGATGGGCTGCAAGGCGGCAGCGCGCTACGAGGCTTTTCGTGCGAATCCCGACAGTGGGGATCCCGATAGTTTACGTTCAGCGCCCGAAGTATGGCAGCTGTGAGGTTTAGTCGGTAGGGGAACTGGTGTTGCCAGCCAGTTTCGAGCCCGACACACTCTTGTAGGCTGTTATTCAGGTCTACTTGGACGGTGCGTAAATGCATTCCTCACGTACAAAAAAAAGCTCAATTCTTATATTATATTCTTTCTTGAGGCCTGGATACATAAAGGAATTTTGGATTTTTAATATACTATACCTATCTAGGTATAGGTATATATATAAAAAAAGATCTAAAAGAGAAAAATGTAGATGTATCAATCACGTCGGGGTAAATAAATTTCATTTTAAGACGATGTCTGATTTCTTTCAATTTTATTACGGAAACGGAATTTCAACTCGACCTTACCGTCTCAGCACTTCACTTCTCGTTGTGAGATTACCAAAAATCACGTTAAAAAAAAACTAAGTGGCTATCAGCAGACGGAGATTTGTATCGTCGAAATGAATAACAATTTTAATATTTCGTGGAAGCGACGGCCTATTGTGGTTACGTTTTATCACAGCCTTCGTTTGAGGGGTTGAAAGTTTCATTAATCAAAACTAAGTAGGTACTTAAAGCGATGAATTGGGTGAAGTGGTAGTTATGGAATTTGAAAAAGGATTGTTTAAGTAAGAACCTTTGTTGTAGTTTTTCGATTAAACGACAAGGCTTTCGTTTAATCTGAAAATGGAGATTAGTGATATTTCGGATCTCCAAAGAAGTGACGGTGCAATGGTTTAAATTAGGTTATGTTTAATTACTAGTATCTACCTTTAACTATCGTTTTCCAAATGACATAATGATACAACATTTTATTAATACGGGAACAAAATTTAAGCTGACTTTTGAAAACTGAAAAATGGATTTTTCTTTATTTTTTTCCTTTAAAGTAGGCCACCTATAAATAAACATTTACCAAAATTCCAATTGTTCTTTATCAAAACCCCAGCACTACAGTTATTACACATATTACTGGCTGATGTTTTCCGCAAAATCTCTTTGTGAAACCTTTCATGATAATGAACCATTATCCCAGATTTTAAGTCGGCGAAATATTCGTTGATGTTTATTGTTTGGCGAAAAATTTTACATATCAATGTAGAAAATAGTAAATTTTTGATAAAGTCGTAATCATGAAAAATAAAAAAAGGATCATCAATTTGTGTAAAAGTAATACTAAATCTCTTATCTCCAATATATGTGCCTACTAACTTTATACTACTTAGACTAATTATTCGATACAATTGAACACGCTATGTGTTTTGACATGATTTGACCAATTAGAATTTTTGACGTCTATACCGGTTCACGTCAACTGATTGAACATTGATTAGTGGAATTAAAAGTCCTATTTTTGATAGATGATTTTAAGTACAAACATAAACCCTTCTTATATTGAAGGTAATGATGTTGCTGAATATCACTATAGCTGTTGTTCTGCAATATGACGTTAATAGATCGTTGTTTTAATGATTTTTATTGGCCGTGACACATCAATCAAACCGAGCCGTTTCAATGCTCACTCAACGCAATGAAAATTATACTTTGAATGGAACGACTACTATGAAAAATAAGATAAATATAAGTATACCATGTGGGTTTGGGGTAAAAATAATTTATCAACTGAGTTTCTCGCTTAAAAACTCGTAAAAAGCGACTAATTGTGCATCGAGTGAGTTATGATTAAATACGACGAGCTAGACGTAGCTCATTACTTTTGTATCTTACCTAATTTTTGGATGGTGGTGTTTGGAGGTTCCTTTAGAAATGATATGGTTTAAATGTGACGTGTGTGTATAATAATCATGATTAGGTACTCAAGGAATTTTTCGCTATGTTCCTAATCTGCTCGTTTTTACCTCAGAGACTTTCAACCACGGTATATTAGAAACGCATATTGCAAGTCAGGCTTTTGGCGAACGTTGTACAATAGTTAACAAGTTTATTAATAAATCACCGTCCGCTAAGTTGGCTTGCTTAGCATCGTTTAATATTTCAAACTTGGCTGAATTGTTTGGCTCAAAAGGCGGAAACTTTAGCTAAAGTCAAACTTTTGTAATGCATCGCCTTGCTTGCAATGTAACATAAGAGAATATAAGGTTTTTCGTAATTCTGATTGCAACAGAAAACTCCTTATATTTGGCTAAAAAAAAAGTCAAGTTGCTAACCTAACTTGACTTTATTTAAAAAACTGGAAAAGCAAGTGGATAGATAAATATAAAGAAAATCACTTAGTAAAAATTCGACAGTATCAAAAATAAACAAAAATTCACAACACTTAAATCCAGACTACACAATAAGCTCCACCAAATGTTAAAGTTTGTTTTATTAAAACAGCCACGGATTTCAGAAACAAACTCTTAACTTACAGCATTCTCCATAAACTAAAGAAACACAAATACAGCAGTCTATTGAACTGCGTAAGCCGTTAATGCACATGGTACCATGATGGATCGTGAAAACTTCGCGAAACTTCCTCGAATTACCGGTACATGACCTTTCAGCTTATTATTCAGTTAGTACTTAGTTCATTCGGGCCACAAATAATCGTTTGGTAAATGCTAGTTTCATTCCACGTGGAAAATGTGCGCTTGGACGATTTTGCTGCGCAGGGAAATTCCGCAAGTGGCCGGAAAACTTTGGTCTTTGCATCGGAGCAAGGAATTTCTGCTAGTCTTTGTTTAAATTTTAAATGAATGTGTACTTACATTATAAAATTAGAGTTTGTAGGTTTGTATGTACATGGTAATCTCTGGAACTACTAATTAAAACGACTTTTCATGGTGGACATAATCTACATCTACGAGAAAAAGCTAGTTATCGGAAGTGAAGTGCATGCGGACGAAGTCGCATGCAAATGTTAGTATGAGTGAATTAAAGGTCAATTTTAACAACTAATTTGTAATTAAAGATTTAAAAATCAGTTTCTGTAAAGTGATTAATGAGAAAATGATGAAATAGAAAACATACTTAATAAGTAATAAAGAAAATTTACAGACAAAACCCCGACACAGAATAGGAAAATCTTAATTACCACAAGTATAAAATCATGCGTAAATAAATGTACGTAAGCTAAACGATATACGGTTGTTACCTTAAAGAAAGAAGGTACATAAATTAGCCGCTAATGTCATTTAAGATGGCCTGCCAGTGATAATGGAGATAATTTTGGATCTTTGTCTTCAAAGACCGTTTCTGGGCTATTAACTGCTTGTCATCAATCGTTACTGCACGTAATAGACTTCACTTAAGTAGGTACCTAACTAACTATTTAAATATAAATAAAATTACTATATACGTGGACGTGTATGGAGTGAGAATCCACGGTCAGTAAGACAGCTACCTACATGAGGAGATGCCGAGTTAAGCTATCTTTAGAAAAAATAAAATTTCCTTTTAAGAGGAATTATAAAGCTTTATAACGCGGTTTGACCGCGTTATAAACCTTGTTATATCATTATCTATAAACGTTTTCAGACATTTCAGCATAAACAGTAGCCAATGACCTTAAACAGTGTTGAAAATAATTTAGACCTGTGTCATTGCAATCTGTTAATGAATTATGGCTTTAAGACATAACAGACAGACCAAAGTTACTCTATCATTGATAATATTAGTAGGGATTAATTGACAAGTAGCAGCGAGTCACAACTTAACTCTAAATCTTTGTCAAAGCCACGGTACATGCAGCCTGAATCGCCATCCAAGGCAAAACTCCACAGGAAGTTATTAGTGCCGTCGCATATTCGTTGGCACGAGCGCGGCTCAAATCGCCCGGTCGACCCTAAAAGTATCGCTCGGTGGCCGTGACTGCACAACTTTTGCAATACTGTCACTAGCAGACGCAGTGATACAGGCGGAGTTAACATATTTAGGGCGTAGAGTAGCTGGAAGCGATCGAGAATTGAGAATAATAAATGAGCAAATATACAAAGTGGACACTTTTTGCTTGAAACTTCGGGTAAGGTAGGTTAAGATATGTAAATTATGAAAATAGGTAATAAAAGGTCACGTGTTGGTCTGGGACTTAAAAAGAATGTGCCAACTGTGTTTCTTGCCTAGCATATCATAAGAGGCGACTAATGGTATATCGGGTTTTGGGTATGTGATTGTTTAGGCGACGAGCTAGCCACTTGTCACAATTTTTTCACAGTTTTCGATGTGGCCATAGATTTAGAAGTCAAAAAATTCTAAATCTATGGATGTGGCCAAGCCCAGATTTGTTTTTGGCTGAGTGTGGTTGGAGGGGTCTGCTGCCCCTTTGGCTCTGCCTACCCCTTCGGGGTTTGTGGGCGTGATGTTGTGTATGTGTATAAAGATATAATTACTTAATTATCAAATATTGAGACGGTTCCCTCTCAGTTAAAAATGTTTGGTGTTAAAAACTGTTTGAATCTCCGGGACTTTTTCTCATCGACTATATAGCAAAAATTTTTCTGTAATTAATTTTTCCATTCGAGCAAGTCGTTGAAAAATTGCGTTTCTGCAAATGAACAGCTCTATATCTGTGTATGGCAGGCGGATTCGGTTCCAAGTCGCCCCTTTGTGAGATCTTTGCCAAGAGATAGAATTTAAAACGAAAATTAGAAGGGAACTTGCCGGACCGTAGATGATACTGATTTTGCTCGTCTTGATAACGTTCAGTGGGCTAGTGCGAATATAGATAAGAGTTTTTTATTTATTCAATAGAAAAAGGGAATTCAGCAATCGGCAAGATGACAAAAAAAAATTGTTTAGTCCTTCAGGTAGATTACAAAAAAATATTGAACACGTATTTTTTGATTTGTCAAACAAACATTGGCGAAAATACAATGCTTTCATGTTGCGTGTGACGTCACGCTTTCGTAAATTTGTACTAAATGTGACGTCGCAAGCCCTACTCTGAAACTTTGATGATCTTTGTGATTTTTTGTTAATTTGATAAAGCGAAAAATATGTGTCTGTATTTTTGTATAATCTAACGGACGGACTAAATATAATTTTAATTTCTTTAATGCACTCATCATCCCTATTCAAAAGTTCCTCTGTCCATTATTAATTATATTGAAATAGCTTCTATATGTAGCACTTCAATAAAGGCACCACAAATTGGGTCAAGGTTATTCGTATTTATTTGAATATGCAAGTTTCTACACGATGCTTTCCCTGCCTATATACTGAGTTTTAATAATATAAATTTGTACTACGATTCTCAAAAGTAAGTATGTAGGTACGTACGTAATGTTCGATATTTCCCATACGCGGGCACATTACCATTGAGCTACCAGAATTGGAAAGTCACTGTCATCTCATTTTGAGATGATAGATAAACGAATAAATAAATATTTATTATTAATTATATTAAAGGGTATGAATGTTACAATTATATAAATATACCTACATAAATGTCATCTCCTGTTAAAATGAGTGTATGTTAAACGCAGCCATGCAGCTATGACAGATAATATTCATCAGGGGTTTAGATATTGGGGTGTGCGTTTTTTCGCACAGAGCCTTAGATATGTATGGGCAATTGTGTACATTTTATAATAAGTATATAGGTAGATAGATATTTAAGCCGAATCGTTTTTAAAATTGCACATGTAATTTCTTGTGTCAGTTCACTGTAAAGACCATTTGAATGAGGAAAACTAAATTCAGTTCTTATGATTTTTTTTTCTAAACTTATTTTGATTCCGATGTTTTCCGGTACCAACGTTGATGATGCCCACTTAAGAAGACCCTTCTATGTATTTCGTTATATTTTTTCATCATACTAATATTTTACTTTATATAAAATCCTCATCGCAATACACAAGTTTGAATCAACAACTTCGCATATGGGGCGACATGCGCATGTCCTTACACACCATGCTACCACAGCGCTTCAGTAAAAGTGTACCGGGAAACTTTTATTTGATATCTATTTCCTTAGGGTGGAACTCGTTCGATGGATAGACATAAGTGTTTACTGAAACTTCGTGGGCTGAAGAATGACGTACACGCAGGGTCGCAGTGACCGTAGAGTTAGGTAGGGATTGACGGTCTCTGGTTAGTTCGGGCCCCTGGTAGGTTGACAAAAGGTTTATTTATTGTAAGTCGTAATACGGCGTTGGCCTCTAAGCCCCAGTCGTTGTTGACGTATACTTATTATATACTTAAAAAAAAAATCCACAATAATTTACAAGTAATTCGGATCATTATAGGGAAAACGATTCTATGATATTAATAAGGCACAATGCTCTAGTTAGCTTCTTCATAGCATTATGTCGCTTCTAAGCGAAGTAGAGTTCGCTTAGACCATGATCCTGGATTTACGGAGTCTGGCTATTATCTTATTCAATACGAGAATAAAATAGATTTGGCAATTTGGTTCCTAATTCTTTCTTGAATTCTAAAAAATGTTGACAAGTATTGTTTACTTCAGTCCCAACAGGTAAACAATAAATTTCTTAGCACAAATAAAAGTGCTTTTTCCTTGGAAACAATAAGGTGTAAATTTCTTAATATAAAAACTTTCTAGTTTCTCATCTTTATCAAGACAGCCCATTTCATATTTCCTCGGCTTAACATTTCAATAGCATCTTTATGGATTACATTGAAAATGCCCAACCGATATTTAGTGCGAAGATTAAAGGTAGGTCTGAAACCGGTACTATGATTTCAGGTAGGTACTTTATTGATATTTAAACTGTTTTCATTTCGGCGCCATCGGAGGGTTTTGATACTAAACAACTTCGGCTCTAAATGAATACCTAACTAGTACCTATCTAATTAACTAGTTAGTTAGTTTAGTTAAACTTCACGCCACTTCCCTAGCGGGGTAGGCAGAGAGAACCCAACCAAAGTAATTAATTATTATAATTTTATAAATGTACATTTTTTTACGTAAGGTTGTCTTTATGAGATAGTACAGACTTTTATTAATTCATTTTACGTTTGTAAAATATATTTTCTAATATTTTTTCTTTCGTATGCTAACGTGCGGAAATAATATTGGTAAATAACAGAAATTTTACATCTACTGATGGTACGGCAGGCAACAAAAGTAGAGTATTGTATTGCCAGCTATAGATATTAATTTTACAATTATAGGTTGTTTTATTAGAAATATAAATATTTATTTAATAGATTATTTTTTTATGAAAAGAATCTATTCCTAATTTTTTAATTTTTTTACTTTAAATTCTAATATATATATATATATATTTTCAGAACATTCATTTTTAAGACGTCTAATCAAGGTATTGGTTTTACATGCCTACATTAGTTTTGCTCGAAATTCCCGTGTTCCTAAGAATTCCCGAAAGTTAAACAAGCCCATTTAACTACTTTTGGCTTGAAATAAAACTGATTAAAAGATTTAAAGATGAAGAATTGTAAAGAAGCAGTGTCAAGTGGTTACCTCTTTACCAAAATAATCACATCGGTAACCGGTTTTAAAATACCGATATTGCATCTACCTAACTACATAGCTCGTCCGGCCATAAGTTCGCTACGTCACTCGCAAACTGGTTACCGGCGGCACTCATATCTCGGCCGAAAGAGATTTGAAATTGCGTTTCCGTTCAATTTACTACGTCCATTAGCACCCTTTGCTTGCGCGTTTTTCACCTGCGCCACAGGATATGGTGCTGCAGTACACATACTGAGTGACACTTCGATAAAGTGTTATTCACTACCGGTAATAGAGTCTATAGAGGACATAGAGTCAGGAATACCGATAGTATTGGTTCCAGACTACCGATTATGAACTATTTATCGACTAGCGTCTCTAAATATCTTATACCTACCTATACTCACGTACGAAATCCTCGAAGGGGTAGGCAATTCAAGAAGCAAGAGCAATAATCACATTGGATAAATCACATGTACCTAGTCATAAAATGACTGGCCCGTTGGTCGAGTGGTCAGAGACCCTGGCCACGAAACCAAGAGTCGCTGGTTCGAATCCCAATAGTGACAAATGTTTCGTGTTATGAACATGGACATTTGTACTGGAGTCATGGATGTTTATAAACGTATTTAAGTAAATATGTCTAATGTTCACCTAGTATCCATAGTACAAGTATAAGCTTAGTTTTGAACTAGGGAATTGGTGTGTCAGTCTGGAGAATGTATGTATGTATGTATAAAAGTGAGGTATGGTATCTTGTACTTAATATCAATACTAGTCTGTTTGAGTGACAGATTATAGTACTAAGAAATTGGAACGTTTCCATGTATTCACATCGCGCGCATGACATATTTGCCTCTTTTTTAAAAGTAATATCATTGGGGTACTCAGTCTTCATACACTATGTCTGAATAACTGAAGACAGGAGACTGATGAAAACGTCGTTACCCCTCCGAGTGAACTTCGTTTAGCCGCAATATCAAATAAGAGGAGGCGCAACACGTCCGAATGACATTTTCCGTCGCAAAATGATAATATTTATACGTATTACAATTTGAGTGACGTGAAAAGTGACTTCTGCATGACGATATTGAAATGAGGCTAAACCTTAATATATATAAATTACGCGTCATGTTGTTTGTCCGTGAAAGACGCCGAAACTACTTAACCGATTTTAATCAAATTTGCACACCGTGTGCAGTTTGATCCAACTTGAAAGATAGGATAGCTTACATCTCAATTAATTTAACCCGATTATGTGTTATTGACTGTTAGGCGGAACTAAGTTCGCCGGGTCAGCTAGTTAATCATAAATTAGCAAGCAAAACTAACGATAGACCGTATTCTTACAAACAAATATTATTCGTTAAGTTTTCCTTGAATACCAAATTAGTAACGTAGATTATTTAGCTTATAGTATCCAACAACAAGATGTTAAAATGAAAAAATATGTAACTTAAAACAATTTTGGTTATTTCCCTGTTTTTGTTGATTTGTTGATAGAGAGAGTTGAGAGTTTTGAGATATTGCTGTTAGTTTTTATTTGGTATTAAAATTAAGTACTTATTTCGTAGTTAGCTACATTTTAATATGTTTCGGTTCGACATTACGACCTTTTTTCTTATAATTAGTCTGCATAATATAAAATTTAACACACAATTAAAATCCTGAATAATATACTTCAAACTAGAGTTAAATCTTTGATCCCTTATTCCTCGTCACAGCATCGTCAAATTAGGCAATTTTCCATTCAAACCACTTCACGAATCACGTCATCGACCCATTAAAATTCAGCCGTCCCATCTGATCTACTATAGCGCGTATGTTTTAGCCAGTTTGCCCTAATCCTGGAATTACTGTGCACAATTTTTTTAAACACCCCTCTTGTATAGAAACATAATCGGATAACTCACTAACTAACCTCATTATACGCGTTAACTAAATTATAGGTCGATACAAAAATTGTCGACGTAACTTCATTGTGTAGAAGATCGAGTCTCATATAGCTATTTTTTGCTAGGCTGAAAACTTGTATTCCTTGCAGTATCTTGTTATATTAAGAAATGAAGATAATAAACTATTGTCAGTTTAGGTATTTTAATCAAGTCAGCAAGTCGCTGAGATCCGTAGTTGACAGCACATGGCCCATTTTTATAATGCAGATACAGAACCTCCTTGCTTCCGACTATAGTAACATCATTGTAATATCATCTTCCTAGCGTTATGTCTCGTGTTTAGACGGGGTCCGGTTAGTCCATGATCCAGGATTTAGCGAGTCTGGTAATTACATTAAAGCGGCTGCCGATCTGACCTTCGTCACCCTAAGGGAACCAGACAATTCTTGGATCATGGTTACAAATCCAAAGTTGTTTGAATTTGCAGGTTTCATCACGATGTTTTCCTTTACCGTCGAGCTGGTGGAATAAATACGTACGTGTACGAAAAAATCCAGAGGTACGTGCCCGGGTTTGAACCCTAAGGCCTCGGTTAAGAGGCGCGTGTCCTTACCATTGAGCTATCACCGCTCAGTAACATTATTGTAATAATGATGACGTAAGCTCTAGTCGGAACCAAAAAGGTTTATTAGGTTATAACTGTTGTGATACTGTTATTTCATACAATAGCTGAAGATGTAACGGACCAGAATCTGAACTCCTTGTGAGCGGGATAAGAGTTTGATTCTTGGGTTGTTCTTGACTTGGTCTGGAGACCAGGTCCGCTCCTTTCTGCTTCTAGATCCGGCCTAATTAAGGAGATGAATTGAAGGATACTTACTTAACCGAAAAAAAATCTAACAAATACCGACTGGGTTTTTCGGCCAACTAAGTTTTACATTTAAACAGAATGAAAGAATTGGTTACCTCAGTTGGCTTTATTTCTTAAAGTTCTAGCTTTACTGTCCTATATTGATATGGGTTATAAAAAAAAATATGCTAACTGCTCCTCCATGCTCCTTGCCTAGCATGTCTTAAAAAGCGACCGATGGTGTAATTATGTAAGCGGCTTTTTTAAATTTTTCATGGAACCCTATTTACTTTATTCCTGGCTAGATATGGTACCCCTTCAAGGATTACGGGTGTGGTGATATACAGTCAAATGTACACTTTGTTTGATATACCACTTTGTGATAGAAGAGTACAAATCATTCAATATGGTTGCAAAATACTCATTGCAAACTTTGTTATGTTAGTAATGCTTGCTATAATTCTATTGGAGTTACGATTATAAACTACGTGACTTAATCCACCCGTTTTCAATCTCAGACAAATTAAATCCATATGAAAGATAAATCCATGCGAGTTTTCAATTTCCGTCTATATTAAATGAGACATTTTCTTTCGATACACTTTTTATGCCTGTCATAAAAAAAATACACTGTTTCAATAATGCTCCGCCTTATCTCGTCAAGTAAAATAACTTTAGATTATAATAGCTTTATTAGAATTTTGTTTTATTATTACAATACCTACTCTTACGTGGTCGAGATGTGTGTGCCGAGTTAAATCTGCTCACAGAATGCGTTCAGAATGATGATTTAAAAAAGAATGTCGGTCTGAAAGACAACGTCGATGTCAAGGTAAGAAGTAGCATGCTCCGGTGGTTCGGACATGTGGAAAGAATGGATGACGAAAGATTGACTAAGCAGATATACAATGCGAAAGTGGAAGGAGTGTAGAAGCCGCGGAAGGCCCAGGCTCACCTACCACGACCAGATTGGTCGTGTATTAACAGAAGATGATGTTAGGAGTCATAAAAACTGTAGAGCTTGCATGAAAAGAATCATGAATGTTGAAGAGGCGAGTGAGGGGAGGTGTGTAAGGATCGTGCCATATGGCGTTCGGTTCTCTCTGCCTACCCCGCTAGGGAAGTGACGTGAAGTTTTATTTAGTAGTTAGATAGTTAGTTACCTACTCTTACACTCAAATTATACTTACTTGCTTATAATTTGTCTAGTCTATTGAACCATACTAAATTCACAGTTTTCCGAAAAGTCCTCCATGAGAACCTGTGCAAAGATTGTGTCATTATATTTTGATTGTAATTTAATGTTGCGGTAATATAAATATTAAATGCTTTTCAATATAGAGAATTGAATGTCATTTCGTTGATTTCAACGTGATGCGCTGCCGAGTAGTTAACTGGTATAAATATACCAAACTAGCTGTTTTCTTAGACCTGTGCCTTTCAATATTTTTGAGTATACGAAACCCCCTTGGGCCATACACAAAAAAATAATTCTCACTGAAACAGTGTAGAATTTTGCCTTTTGCCGGCCTCCGACCTCCTGAGTAGGGCTCCGTGACCTCCCTACGGGTTGCGACTCACAGATTGAAAAACACTTCCTTAGGCTGTTTCCCGCGACATCGTTTCTGGTTAATTTGGTGGGTATTTTTTTTTAAATAAAGGTAGCCTAAGTAACTTTTTTATGAACAGAAACTGAACTGAAACTAACTGACAGGCTGACAAATAGGGACAAACTTAAGAATGTGTTTTGCAACCTTATTAATGTCTGAAATTTATTTATTTGTATAAGTAGATAATTTTTATCTCATGCCAATGTACTCGTACTTATAGATGTGAGACGTTGTTTGAACATCCCCATAAACATTCATATAGTTAAAATAATAGTAAGATTAAAATGAGTCTGAAAGAAACCAGTTATTAAAAACCTTCCACAAATTTCCGAACCACGGTATTCACCTAAAAACCCACTTAGTCCGATTCCTCGATTACATTTCCACCGAAGCAATCGAATCGTATGAAAAATAAATGTCCCCGTGTGTACCGATATCCGTTTGCGGCGGCGGATGCAATATCCGACAGACAACTCGGTTATCGCATCGATTCGAAATGTGCTCACCCTCCTGGTAATACTCGCGCACCTCTTGGTGCCTCTTGAGGCGCTTTCTAACTAGTAGCGTAGGGGGACTCATGGAAAAATGGAGTTCCCTGTTGAACATAGTTGAATTATCGATCATTAGCGTTATGTCCCGTGCTTAGTCGGGGTCCGCTTAGATCCAGAATTTAACGAGCCTGAAACCAGAAAATTTGGATCATGGTTACACGTTTATCATTATTAAAATGTCCAGGCAGGTTTCGTCACGATGTTCTGAATGTGGTTAAAGGGGCCTGCTGCCCCTTTAAACCACATTCAGCCAAAAACAAAACTGGGCTGGGTTAAATGGAAAATTGTGAAAAAGTAGCGACAAGCGGCTAGGTCGTCACCTACACAATCACATACCCAAAACCTGATATACCATTAGTCGCTTTTTACGACATGCTATGCAAGAGCCACAGTTGGCATATTCTTTTCAATTCCAAGACCAACATGGGACAATGGGCTGGGTTAGATGGAAAATTGTGAAAAAGTAGTGACAAGTGGCTAGCTTGTCGCCTGCACAATCACATACCCAAAACCCGATATACCATTGGTCGCTTTTTCCGACATGCTATGCAAGAACCACAGTTGGCACATTCTTGTTAAGTCCCACACCAACATGAGACTACGTACACGCGCTTCCAAAACAAGCATATACGCGTATAAAACTAGTATAAAACGTTGCGGGCGGTAGCAAATGTAGCGACAGCAAATTTCTTCTCAAACCCCATAATGGGCGATATCACAATCCAAAAATATAAGATGATGTAATTTAATGGCGACAAATACATTTGCGAATATCATTTTGGATGCAGATAGAAAATCGTGATCTATAGTGAATATGTGTCGCCGCGTGAGTCTGGGTGGGGCGGAGGCAATATTCGTTAATCGTAGCATTTCCCAAATTGTGGTTTTAAACTTTAATGGTTGTGGAATATGCAAATTATGAATTCATTTTTGTGAAACTTTTACCAAATACATATAACATATATAACAAATCGAAGGTCGATTGCTGGCTGTAAGGAAACATGTCTGTGATGCTGCAATATCGCATAACTAACATTTGATCATAAGGCTTAATTTTCAATGTAATTTAAGTAAAAGTTTATTTTTCTCGTGATACTAACACATCACGGGATACAATAGGGCGTTGAGTAGGCCCAGGTATTGAATATCTGTGAAAAAGTAAAAGAAACATCCACTCAGTCACACATGCTGACGCTTCAGTGTAATTACTCTCTTCTGTAAAAAATCACATAAAGCTGTTTTTACAGTTCAGCAATTGAGACAGTAAAGAAGAACTTAACGATCAGAAAGCATTAGATACCTATCCTGGCTCAAGAGTGAATTGGTTTTTCCAGACGACTCACTCATCATTATTCCTTAGTAGATGGGCGTTGACCCCACGACATTTATGCCTTTATACGGAATGGCAATATGCAAAACGCGTTTTTAACACAAATTTTGTAGCTTTGTGTGCAACGAACTCTGCGCCGAGAATAAAAAATAAGTCAACATAAATCGTTATTGTTTTTGCATTTGCTTTGCAAGCAAATACTTCTGCTTTGAGGAAAAGAGCAAAAGATTTTCGGGATTGGTGTGCAAAGATTTGTTTTTTAGCAAAAATTTGGCAGTTTCATAAAAAAATACTATATCGTACTCATAATAGGTACCTTTCTATTAATTTCTATAGTACATCCATACATACCTAATATCACGCCTATAATTCCCGAAGGGGAAACCAGAGTCAAAGGGGCAAGCCCCCTTTAACCTAATTCAACCAAAAATAGGACTTGTTAGATGAAAAATTATGTAAAAGTAGTGACAAGTGGCTAGCTCGTCGCCTACACAATCACATACCCAAAACCCCATATACCATTTGTTCCCTTTTACGACTGAAAGGCTAGGAACACAGTTGGCACATTATTTTTTAGTCCCAGCCCAACGTGAGTCTATATTTCTATAGTTATTGTTGTATCAACACTAAGTGAGAACATTCTGGTGTTCAGTTCTGGTGCAGTGAACATATACCTTAGTGTATACATAAACTACAAACAGAATTCTAGTATTTAAAAACATTTAAATTCAATCAACTTAAGCCAACAATGTGAATTAATAACCATTTGCAAATATAATTTAAGTGGTTGTGAGAAAATTCTATGATAACTCCATTTTCCCGGCAGTCAGAACCTCAAGCAAGTGCTCAAACAGTATTATTTATACTAACTCGTGGATGCAGAGTTTAATAAACGGACTTTAATTTCCAACTGCCACTAGGTACAGTATTAAATCCATATTGAATTTTTCGCAAACGGAAATGTTCCGGTAATTTTATTTTCGCGAGATTGAATTTCGCTACTACGTACCATCGTGAGTGCGAAAATTTCCCAATACCCTGAGCGTTTAGGAATCTCGGTAGCATAAAGAAGTCTAGATTTAATTTTGTTGGGACAAGTCTTTTACTGGTGATTTTATTGTTCGGTTGTCCCGTGGTCAGCACAATTTAATTTATCAATATTTCATTAGCAATCACTCTTCATTTTTTTTCAATACAGTTCTGTTTCTTTTTTATATTTCCCTAATGGCTCGAAAGCATATTCGGCAGTGTCCCTAAGAGTTGTCCCTAAGAGCGCCTAGAGTTGTCCGTTTGATCCCCATCCAGGACAAATATTCGTGTGATAGACTGGCCCGTTGGTCGAGTAGTTAGAGACCCTGGCCACGAAACCAAGGGCAGCGGGTTCGAATCCCGCTAGGGGCAAATATTTGTGCGATGAACATGGATATTTGTACTCGAGTCATGGATGTTTATAAACGTATTTAAGTATGTCTATCCGTTCACCTAGTATCCATAGCACAAGCTTATAAGCTTAGTTTGGGACTAGGGAATTGGTGTGTCAGTCTGAAGAATTATTTATTTAATTATTTATTTATAAATATACTAGTGTTTGTTCTGTGTCCGGGTGTTTATGTGTCATATTTAAGTACACATTTGTGATAACATTGTTGATTTTGATATCCGTAATACAAGTGTTTATGCTACTTACCTCGCAGTCAGATCAATGTATGTGATGTCTGATAGTATTATATTATTAGTCTGTAACTTAAAACAAATTTTCCAACTTTGTTGATGCATAACGTAAAAGCCGTCTAAGGTAGGATTCACATCAACCAGGTCTTTCGTCGGTTGACACCACATGCTGATAACACCGCGGTATCAACTGCACAAGGACCTTTTTTTGAATTGCGCGATGGACACTATGGTCCAAAAGAAAAAAAATATGACTAAGACCACTAGCAAGAATAAAAATAAGAAATGTTATTTCTGTACTGGTCAGTAGAAAATTTTAGGATTGAAATGAACAGTTGGAACAAACTAAATATTTAATAGGATCATACATACATACATAACATCACGCCCATAATCCCCAAAGGGGCAAGCAGAGTCAAAAAGGCAACATGCCTCTTCAACCACATTCAGCCAAAAATAAAGCCGGGCTGGGTTAGATGGAAAATTGTGAAAAAGTAGTGACAAGCGGCTAACCTGTCGCCTACACAGTCACACACCCAAAAACTGATATACCATTAGTCGCCCTTTACGACATGCTAGGCAAGAACCACAGTTGGCATATTCTTTTTAAGTCACAGACCAACATGGGACAGTGAGCTGGGTTGGATGGAAAGCTGTGAAAAGGAGTGACAAGTGGCTAGCTCGTCGCCTACTCAATCACATATTCAAAAGCCCGTAAACCATAAGTCGCATTTTACGACATGCTAGGCAAGAACCACAGTTGGCACATTCTTTTTTTTTGTCCCAGATCAACATGGGCCAAGTCCCAGATCAACATGGGACTAATAGGATCATATAGTCTGTTTTGCCTAGGAAGATTCCAGTGACAGGTGTATAGGTATATACATATATATATATATCCTTCCTCCTTTCCTCCTTTTTATGCATCGTACTTTTTACGGATCAAATTATTCGGTTTTAAACATATTTGACTTTACACACTAACATCATTGTAAAAATAATTAATAATATCAATTTATTAATGTTTTATCGGTTTATCAATTTTCTTCATAAATTTATAACTAATTTTTTTTTTTAATATCGTATGAAAAAGTATCGCATACTACGGGAACCGGAAAGATTACTCATAGAGATTGACACTATTATTCACGTCGCATCATAAATCGAATGACCGGCAACTTGTCATCGAGTTAGGAGATTTTTCTAAAAGATATTGCATAAGTGTACATTTCAACCGAAAAAATGTTCCGAACCCAGTGACAACAGAGTAGTGTCCCAAGACACAAATAAAAACAAACCATCCTTATTTGGATGATTCCGAGTCTTTCAATCGCGTGCGCTTAAGACATATTATTTACGTGAGAATACCAGTATTCAAAAAAAAAAAATCATAGTTGGAAATAATTTACATTTTAATCAAGATTCAAAATAAAATAAATAAAAACGTCGATTTAACTGCCCTAGAACTTTTAATCGAATGGCTGTCACACAGATGCATAACTATTAATGTCAAATTCAAAGTGTCACGGAACTCTTATTAGGTGAAATGGACTATAGTATTCCAAGTAATTACGTTATTACAAAAATGAGATTATGTTATTATAAAAAAAAAACATTAAAACTATTGTAAGGAAAACATAAAATGGACTTTCAATCTGATTTTAACATAAATGTTATTCATTATTTTTGTAATTTAAAACTATTCACAATACAAATATGTCCCAGCTTAATATAGTGAATGTTTACGCATTTTACCGGAGGTACCTTAGATTAAATCAAGATTAAATCTATAGGAGGTACTAATATATGATGAAAATGTTTGTTAAATAACGCTGTTAGCGTAAATATGATAAGAGTGTCACTTAATATTGACCAGTCAAATAACCGCTAAAAAAAACAATTTAGAAGTAATAGTCCATAGGTCATTATTGGTGATGAATTGAAATACATTTTTAACCGACTTCAAAAAAAGGAGGAGGTTCTTAATTCGACTGTTTTATTTTATTATTATTATTTTTAGTTCAAAATATTTTTTCTCAGCAAAATGCTGGTATTTTATACCACTTACGGGCTTAGCCAAGTAGGTGGTATACATACATATATATATATTTATTTAGCTGTAGTCAGTCGTTCTGTTAGTTTCGATAGCTCCCATCTTCTATTTGCAGAAATTTCCGAACTATTCGACAAGTATTTAAAATAGCGGCCTTTTGCATTTGTATATAAGTATTAGGTTTCAGATCAATTTATTATTATTATTTTTTATTTTTATATATGTTTTTTTTTATTCAAAAGGGTTAACTCCCAAAATGGTCCCATTGCCACCAAGTGAGGATCTGATGAAGGGATCCCAGGAAAATCAAGGGAATCCCTCAAATTTTATAGGCACGTACAATGTGTTTACGCATGATTCTTTAAATATTGACATCTTCGAGAATTGTAAGCCCATTTTTAGAGTTCTTTTTTTATTATTTTTCTTTCTTTTTTTTCCTCCTACTCTTTCGAATAAAAAAAGACTCCAAAACCAACTGATTATTGTAAATATTTAAATATGTGTTAAAGTTTAATACTTTCATCTAAGCAGTCGGAAGAATTTATTTTATACTTTTTAGTGCTTAGATATATTAATAGCTATTTAGGCAGGTTCTTATTTGAGTTTTTTTTATAAAAATTTTTTGTTAGAGACACTTTTGTTCGTAACTGTCAATCTGTACTAATATTATAAAGCTGAAAACTTTGTTTCAACGCGCTTATCTCATAAACTACTAGTCCGATTAAGAAAAATATTTCAGTATTGGATAGCTCATTTATTGAGGAAAGCTATAGGTTATATGACATCACATAAATTGCGAGTAAAACCGCGGGAACAGCTAGTCAAAAATAAAGCATCATCGGACCTGAAGACCTTTAAGACCACGGTGTCAATCGACGAAGTCCGAAAAAGTTATTCGCCGATTAACACTATGGTAGGAACCATGGTGTCAATCGAGCAATTAAAAAAAATAAATAATCGAATTAAGAACCTCCTCCTTTTTTTGAAGTCGGTTAAAAAAGGTCCTTGTGCAGTTGACACCGCGGTGTCATCGGCTCCTGGTGTCAACCGACGAAAGACCCGTCAACCGGCGTTAATCCTACTGATACATTTTCAATCCGGACGCATGCGCGAGCATGAGTCGGAAGCCGATCGGCACCGATGGATGCAATAAAATACTATTTTCTTTACGGCCTTGTAAGTGTGCTCCGATGCTCTCCGATGCGCGCCGGTTGATATAAATCCTCCCTAAAGGTGTATTGGGTATTAGGTTTCTGATTATGTAGTGACGAGCTAGGCACACTTCCCATCCAACCGAGCTCAATTTCTGCTTCTTGTATTCTGCTTACGCCTTCAAGGGTATAACTTAAATTTAGTACCGTCCTACACCTGACTTTCGTTCCAGACTGGTTGGCGTATGCAGATTACTGAGCTGGCTAAAATTAACACATTTCACTGAACTTAGTAGTTAGAGCATGTTTCACTAAAGTTTAGTACAAATACATGATAGTTAGCAAGTTCCCTATCCGTAAGACTGTAGGAATAAAAACAGATTACATTTTAATTAAGGACAGAAATCGGTAATAATGACCAAAATAGAGCTTGTTAAAATATTAGTGCCATCCCTATTAATTTCAGAACTAAGTTTACTTAACTACATACCATTACGCCCGCAATGCCCGAAGGGGTAGGCAGATTCCGAGGTCTTCGAGACCTTCGAGGTCTCGAAGTTGCGAGATCTCTTAACCAAATTCAGCCAAAAAATAAAACTGGGTCAGGTTCGCTAGAAAATTGTAAAAAAGTAGTGACAAGTGGCTACATTGTCGCCTACATAATCACAAAACCAATATTATTATAGCCTATCGCTTCAATGTAATTACCAGACTCGCTAAATCCTGGATCGTGGTCTAAGCGGACCCCGTCTAAGCACGGGACATAACGCTAGGAAGATGATGATTGTGTTTGATTTATTATTTAAAGTACTAGTTACTATGCATAACAGGGGTAGGTACAGCTGGTTCAAGCACTTTTAGTCTTAAACATTGAGTGCGGTGAGATGGAAAAGCAGTTACAAATGGCTTGTTCGTTGCCTACACAATACAATTTCAAATTACAATAGGTACTGCATTACTCGCCTTTTACGACATATTAGGTAAGGAATATCCTTCACTTTTTAAAGTTCCAGTCCAATATAAAATGGGTAGGGTGTAGTTTGAATTATTGACATAGATACTCGTTTTAGGCCCGATTTTTTTATGGTCAGATAATATAAACTGACTGATAAAGTATAAAGTCACTAATTTGCGAATGTCATACGGTATTTTACTTAAGAAACAGGCAATGACATTTTACAATTATCCGGATTGCGATTTATTCGATTGTTTGTTGCGATTCATTCGATTGTTTATTTGACTGTTGAAAAATCAGCCCTTAAAGTGATGTAAAGTAATGTAGGTATAAATTTTCGTGAAGCAGCCGTATCTTATTGATGAAACTTGCCTTAAAAATATATGATGTTGACGGAACTAAAGTTCGCAAAGAGGTTTGGTTGTTGTTATAATGTACTCAGAATCACAGACAAACCACGCGCGCAACTGGCGCGCGTATTCCTGTGGAAATAGGTAATATATAATAATCTTTCTAGCATTATGTCCTATGTTTAGACGGGGTCCGCTTAGACCATGATCCAGGATTTAGCGAGTCTGGTAATTACAATGAAGCGAATGCCGGTCTGACCTTCGTAACCCTAAGATAGGGGAACCAGACAATTTTTGGATCATGGTTACACATCCAAAGTGGTTTGAATTTGCAGGTTTCATTACGATGTTTTCCTTCACCGTCGAGCTAGTGGTACAATACGCACATAGTTTTGAAAAATCCAGAGGTATGTGCCCGGGTTTGAACCCGCACTCCTCGGTTAAGAGGCGCGTGTCCTTACCATTGAGCTACCACTGCTCCTAATTTTAATTCCGTGGGAATAATATATAGCCTGACACTCACAAATAATGTGGTTTTCTATTGGTAAAATAATTTTCAAAATCGGTTCAGTAGATCCATAGATTATCCCCTACAACTTCACAAACTCATAAACTGTATCTTTTTATAATACTAGTTTATATAGATTTATACTATACCTACATATTGCCCTATACTCTCTCCATGACATTTATATCAAGATACAAAACGTCGCTTCACGTCAAATAAATAAAATTTGACGTGAAGTGTTTTATATGTACGTCATATATTTGACGTTTAACAATAAGCTAGCTTCCTATATACATATATCCGTTGAATGGCCACAATCAGTATTGTTACTCCTACACAAGTATAATTGTTTTCGATCTCTTACCAGGGAAAAGATAAAGGGACATTGAACTTATTGTCAATAATAAGTAAACAGACGCAATTCGATTGCAGTAACTTCGCATTTTATTTGTTACTTAAATGTCTAATTAACAAATATGATTAGATGAATTTTAATATTAGACTACAATTCATATGGCGGATTTGTAAAACTAATTGTTATTTTACACATTCGAGAATGAGTGAAGAACAATTAAGATTTAAGTAGGTATTTATCTATTATTATTCACTAGCTTTGAATCGCGGCTCCGGCCGCATACATTTTGGTTTAAGTCTTTATTGAAAGTCTATATTAAGAATTTCTCAGTCATTATTCTATTAGGGAAATATCTGCGTTATATTTTAAGTACATTTAGTACACACTTCAGGCAATGATGGTAGTGAGTAAATGGGATAAAATGTGCAATTATGAATTAAATAAAATATATTCATTAGCAGCTATACTTAAGCTTGCAAAAAATATTATAAAATACCTATAATAAATAAATCATAAAACATTAAGACTTTTAAAAACATGAACGTCTTCTGACAATATCTTATCAAGCTTTATACATTTGCAATATGACTATTTACTCAAAAAAATCACATCGAGGCCTTTCGGCAATTGTAAAATATACTTAGGTATTGTTTATTGTAATATTTCAATACATCTTTAATTAAAACCGAGACACCTCATTACTCCTCGCATATTCTTCTTTTTTCTTTGGATCCTTGACGAGTATGCCTTCCCTCAGTCGTATCAGATGGTAGAGTGTCCTGAAAATAAAAAAAAGTGCGTCAATATAAATACCTACATATTATATTTTGTATATTGACTATTTATAAGTGCTTTCTTGAAGCCTATATAAGTAAAGATATTTTGAATTTTAATTTTAATTTGAATTAACATATCTTAATTAAGTAAAGGAAGTCCTTATCTTAAGAATAATTAGACAAGTCTAGAACAACATGTTTGTCACATTATTCTGAACTTTTTAAAGGAGAAGACGGATGAATATTTAAATAAATGTTGACATGGGCGTACGCAGCTTTTGGTTTGGGGAGGAGCAAAATAATATTTTTTGGTCTAGGGGGGACATACAATATATTGATAGGTTCTTACAATAAATAGACCTTGGCACACGAGTTGGGGGATTGGGGGGACTGCATTTCTTACTTAGCCTTTTTTCTTTTGGTAAGTACTTTTCACTCCTTAAGTCAGATAAAAGAAGGTATCTAATAGTTTTTACGTAGTATTTAAGACTGCTATGTAGCCACAGAACAAATGAATATTCAAAAAGTTTACTCACGTAAACAGACCAAGGGCTAACACAGTCAGGGTAGCGTCAAACAAGTAGAAGGCACCTGGGAACTTGTCGATGGTCATAATGTAGATGTAACTGGTTGCTGGCATGTATATCGATGGCGCTAGGGCCTCAGACACGCCTATTAGGGCACTCAGCTTCGCTGTAAGAATGAAAAGCCGTATAAGATTATCGGATGTTCCTACTCGTAATATTCAGGATTCTGGTGTCTTCGATCAGAAGTCATTAGATTCATCAGAAATCTATATAGACTGTTACCAAATTATAAGGCTTTATTACGAACAAGTTAGTTAGTTAGTTAGCACATCACATCTGTTTTTCTTCTATATTAACTGCTACCAAATTATGAGGTTTTATTACCCAAAGGTTAACCAAGACTTAAGTGTAGTTTAAGTAGTAGTTAGAACATAATTTATGTTACTATTTTACTTTTGTATTACAAGAATGACATCTCACATCACATCTGGTTTTTTTAACACTCAGAAGGAAGGTAGAGTCGCTTAGAATCACTGCTTTATGCTTTGAGAAGCTCATTCAACCTTTAGTTATGTCAGCCCAGTCTTACTGAAACTAATACGGCTTCGTTCACGATATTACGTCGTGGCTCTACTACATCCCGATAGTTCAAGAACAAAAGAAGAAACAATTTCTTACCAACTTCCTCTGTAGGAACACTTTTGGTCGCAATAGATCTAATGGCAGTCAGTCCAGTGTGACTGAAGATATTGAAGACCGGCGCAGAGTAGTACCAGGGTCTGCTGGGTGCGAAGGCGAATACGAAGCAAGAGGCTATCCTGCTCAGTCCTGCCAAAATCCCGATGGCGCTGTCCTGCACTTGCAATTTCTTGCTCAGGTATGATATGCAGAAGAAAGTACCTGTAATTAAAAAAATATATTTGAATATCGAGGCTTCATATTTTTACACGAATCTGCAAATTATCCGAATGCAATTTTAAAACACATATTAAGTATTAGAGCAATAAATTTACTTTGATTCACGGGGTCCTTTTGATTTATGCCAAAACTCAAGCTAAATGTTATAGAAACAATGTTATATGATATGATTGTCCATTTTCGGCTATTCAGATATCAGCAAAGCCGAAAATAAGCAAGACGTGTATAATCACGTATGTAGAAATGATTAATCAAGGTTTCCTCCTTAAATCAAACAATTACGGTACCTGATGTGAGAAACAATTAACATGAAATCAGCTAAACACCACCTTTAGATATTGTCTGATTCCACGTGTAATTTTGCTGAACACAATATTACGACTGAGGAAGAGAAAAATGGTTACCTCTACCATAACCGCCGATTCTTGAATTATGCGGAACGAAAAATTTAAGGAAGTCTGCATATTTAGATAACCTGGATTTTTACTAAAATACAATTTTCCATCTGCGTAACACATATTTACGCAGATTAAATGCAATACAATAGTCACATTGCTTGATTCTAACATCATAAATGTACTTTAAGTATTCCAGGACTCTGAATATTAAATAATTAAATTAAATAATATCCGACGACATCACATACATTGATTTCACTCCGAGGTAAGTAGCTTTAGCACTTGTGTTACGGATATCAGAAACAACAGTGGTATTACAAATATATACTTAAATATAGGATATTAACACCCAGACACAGAACAAACACAAGTATTCATCATACGAATATTTGTCCTGGGTAGGGATCGAACCCACAACTCTTGGCGCATGGGGCAGGGTCACTACCGAATGTGCCATCGAGCTTGTCAGATAGACAAGTCAATATGATAGACAAGTTAGTACCATGTTGGTATGAGACTTAAAAGAATGTGCCAACTGTGGGTCTTGCCTAGCGTGTCGTAAAAGGCGACTAATGGTATATGGGGTTTTGGGTATGTGATTGTGTAAGCGACAAGCTAGCCACAACTTTTTCACAATTTTCCATTGCCCCTTTGACTCTGCCTAGCCCTTCGGGGATTATGGGCGTGACGTTTTGTATGTAAGTATGTATGATACACAAGTTGCAAAGATAAAAAAGAACATGATGTTTAAACTAATTACAGAAAGAGGAAGAAACGCGCGTCTTGAAGGTCTGATGTAAAGTCTTGGCAGATTTTCACTTAATACAAGTTTATTGTAAATAAATATAAACCCGTATATAACGGGTTATTATATAACACCCGTTATTTTAGTGTATCATATCTCAAGATAAGCATTTACGTCACAGTGAAAATAGCATAACAGTAAGGTTGTACAGTTCACAGATGTCATTTTGATAAATCTCGGTAAATCCCTTTATGGATGATGTCTCGATTTTACAGATCAAAGATTAACTAGAATTAATTAATTTACTTCTATTGATTTAATAGGATACGACACAATAATAATTAATAAAAATTTATTGACGAAATGTATGTACGAGCATAACACTTGAACGACTGCGCCAAATCAGATAATTCTTTTTTTCATTGAGTTTGTAATTTTCAGGACCAGGTTTGTACGGGACCAACGGGATCAGAGATTAGAAAATTTGTATAGTAGAAATTGTATTACCTAATAATTGTATGCAGGTAGGTAGTTTTGTAGGTTAGAGACTCAAGAACAGGATTAAAAATACTATTGTAACGGAATTAATGGGATAACATTTTACTATTATCGACCCGGATGAAGTCGGGACAAAACAAAAACAACCAATTAAAATCACGTGCCAATTTAGTGGTGCTGAAAATGGTCACTTACGATTCCATTTTGTCTTGTACATGGAGTAGATCGTAAAATACATTTTAATCACGTTTAATACAAATATTCAGAACCTCTTTACATGTTTGATCTATGCAAATAATTCTCAACACTATTATCTCTCAACATATTTATACTTTATCTCGGATTTGATTTGTCTACTTATTTGCTTTCTACTGATAAGTGCTATTCATTTTCAACTATCATCAATGTAGCAGGGGTATACTAGAAAGTTAATTAAGTTTTTACTGGAATACGGTTAAAACATACAAAAAACTGACTGATGATAACATTTCCTCACTGTCAAATATTTTATTGTTATGTTTACAGTCTCCTTTAAACTTATCGAATAAGTGATTGTAGAAGTGAAAGTGGCATGTTTATGTTCTGAGCGAGCCGGTATAAAGTTTATGATACAATACTTTAATGAAGGAACATAAAATCCAAATGCTAACTAACGCTATGCTCCAGTGATTTGATAACAAAGAAGAAAGATTTATTATTCAAGTGGTAAACAAATATTTTCGAGAAGTAGGAAGGTAGCCTGTCGAGGAGTAGGAAGGAGAGTCACAAAACCATTTAGATGCAATCACACGATTGCATTTAAATGGTTTTGTGCTCACGGTTACATAAACCAGATGTATAAGCGAGCTGAGCTAAGCAAAGCTTGGGTTATCATAGAATATTCTCTATGCTTATTCGATTGCGTTTCAACTTTAGTTTACGTCACATAGCTCTTAAAGAAACGGGGCTTAAATTATTGTTCAATGCTAAAACTGCATCTTTTAGGTACTTGCCCATGTGGCAAGATTTAAGTGTAGGTATTGGCTTAAAACAAAGAAATTCCTTAACCACTTACGCCAAAAAAAAACGTCTTGTGGTGTATGGCGGATTGGAGGCGTAGGTTGTAATTATGTAGGTGAAGTGCTAGCTACTACGTTTCCACAATCTTCCATTAACCCAACTCAATTTACTTTTAGCTGAATGTGGTCATTAGACTCTGCCTACCCCTTCGATGACTGCAGGCTTGATGATTTGTATGAATTAGTAAAAAAAGGAATCTTTCATCCAAGATTCATATTCATCCAAAACATTTACCACCTAATACACTAATCTACCAGTCTGTCCGAGCTAGATTCGATTCTAGGGTCATTGACACTGCTGTAAGTCAACAAACTGAAGTGGCAATGGCTATTCACACCTGTCACAGTGAACGAGTTCTCTTGTGATAGTGCATGGCTTGTCAAGGCAAACACAGGAGTAGTTTACGAGGACCCTTTTCTACGTACATGACGCATGTGATCGATAAATTGAATGATTTATCGAATAAGTATAAGCTCATTGTACCAGAGGTTGGAGAATAATTCACTTGATTTCTGTAAGTAAGTAACAAATTTCAAAAAACCTCATGAAAATATGCCATTTGCTTAATCATTGAAACAAGGGAAAATCTGATGTAGGAACCTGTATGAATAGATGTTCAGGTTCTTTTACCGGGGTAAGATTTTTATCCTCGCAAACCTATTATATGCATGTATAAAAAATTTAATGAAATATTGACAAAATTGGACAAAATTTACATAGCCATTTCCAATTTTATTTATTTGGCACCACCAACCATGTAGGGTTAGAAATTATTTAATGGCAATCGCTATAGTCCAGTCTCGCTGGTAGTATAAAACAAATAACACCATGAATTATCACTTCATATCTCATTTGATTATATTACAATCAAATGAAATATGTTCCAAGAGGTTTTAAAATGGATTTCTTTAAATTTAGCAAACAACAGTGCCTGTAGGTTTTTAACCGCGATCCTTGGCTCAGCGAGTCTGATTATCATAAAACCATTGCCTTCGAACTTTTACATCAACAACTGAGCAACCAGAAAAAATGGCAACTGTGTACATACATAACTATTTAAAATTCCATCAAGCCCTGGAAAATTTGCTTGAAATGTAAATATTCTGTTTCATATAATGCTCTTCATTTCACATCCATTAACAGCCAACAAGACTAATGTTAATTTGAACTGATTAATATTGCAACATAATTTTAACTACGCAGGTTGTTTTCCACGATCGTACAAACAAATCTCTTCAAGAGCTTTTTGTATTCCGCATTTGATAACCAAAATGCACTTTCAAATTTAGCCACTAAAGTTCAAGTTGCAACGGATATATTGACACACATTTGATGCACTTCTTATCTATGTCCTTGAACTTAGATAAGAGTTAACTTAACTAATTGTCATAATAAAATGAGTATCGACTGACTTGCTTATATTTTTCAACAAAAGATACAATATTTGTATTCCATATTTACTTGTAAATTATGAATAAATAATTTAAGCTATATATAGACGTCATTTTCATTAGTTTTATCGGAAGTGGAAATAAGCTAAATAAATGCTATCCTTACTATATTAAAGTAACTAGATAGATAACTATCTGGTACGTTTTTATATAGTATAGACACTAAAACGGCTGTGCAAAATCTTGACCCTTAGAAAAAAGAGATGATGACTGCATTAAAAAACTACAATTCTATTTAGTCCGTCAGTTAGATTAGGTATACAAAAATACTAGACACATATTTTTGGCTTTATCAAATTAACAAAAAATCACAAAGATAAAGAGCATCAAAGTTTTGAAGTGGGGGCTTGCGACGTTTTTTTGCGGGAAAATTTTAAAATCCCGCAGGATGCACATACATCTAACAGATCGAATTTCACGAGGGCACCGTCACGGGAGAACGCTAGTGAATTATGAAAATAATATGCATTAGATCACTGCAGCTAGGTCACTTGTTAAGATGTATTAGTCTAAGATCCGGTGTAAGAAATATATACACTCCTCTGTCATTTATTAGTGATAAAGAAATTAATGATAATTAATATACAGCACAAATCGGTTGTCCCATGAAATTGTGGACAGATAAACATTTAATAATCAAATCTTTGGTTATATTAGTTTATTCTTCTTCTCTCATTAGTTATAAAAAAAAATTACACTCGTTATGAGAATATATCCAACAGAATTTAAGAAGTAAAGGTGGACTGTTTTCCCCTCTGCGCCACTGTGGGGTTGCCAGGTATAAACAGGTGAGTAAATGTGATTAATATACTTCATTACATTATTAGGGGCTCGCCCTGACTTTGCACGAGTGGACATTTATTTTTAACCTAATCTAACTTTTTCTAAATATTCTATAGCCTATGTTAATCAGGGATGTAGCATAGTGCAAGAAGCATCTAATGGTGAAAGAAGTTTTGAAATCGGTCCAGTATTTTTCGAGTTTATTCGTTACATATACATAAATAATTCCTCTTTATAATAATAGTTTAGATATGTTAATATAACACCCTATTTTTCTTTTATTGGGTATATTCCCGTACTTAGTGCACGATTTTTTTAATAACTAATGAGAGATAAAAAAAAGAAAAAAAAAATTATAGTACCATGTTGGTCTAGCACTTAAAAATAATGTGCCAAGCGTGTTCCTTACCTAGCATGTCGTAAAAGGCGGCAAATGGTATATCGGGTTTAGCGTAGATGATTGTGTAGGCGAAGAGCTACCCACTTGTTACTACTTTTACACAATTCCTTCTAACCCATCCCAGTTTTATTGTTGGCTGAAGGTGGTTAAAGGGGTTTTCTGCCCCTTTAACTTTGGCTTCAGAGATTACGGGCGTAATGTTATGTATGTATGTTATTATTTAATATTATTCGTACGCGATTTAACTAGGCAATCTATTTGCAATGTGTCAATGCGTATATTATCTATCATTTATTTATTATCACAAGAATATAATACACGCTTAATAAATAACAGATGAGATATATTTCTTATTCCGGATCTCGCATTATACATTTTATGGTCTAAGTAACGAGTTTCCCACTAATATTATAAAGGCAAAAGTTTGTAAACTTGGATGCTTTAATGTTTGCTGCTCTTTCACGGCAAAACAACTGAACCGATTTCGCTGAATTTGGATCGTAGACTACATTTTATCCCGAATAATTCAAAGTTTCTACGGGAAATGTGTCTGTATGATAAATAAATAAATAAATTACATTTTCGAACTCCACAGGAAACAGCTAGACCAACCTTGGAAGGTCTCTTATTTGTATTCAGATTCTTGAAAGGCCAGGGAAAATAAGGAATTGGGAGAGACAAGAAATACGTCAGATCCAAACTTTATCCCAGAGAGCCAGGTGTGGTTGAAAACCAGCGCGGACCGGGAGCCTTGCTCCAAGTCAGCATAAGCTGAACCTCTACCTTTTGTCTTTGCGATTTTGTATTTTAATTGTAAGAAACGTGTTTTAATGTAATACAAACCATTATTTATTTTTTTATTTTTATATCCAGCCAGATGCACATGAAATTTTCAATGAATGAAAGTCATTTTGTTATGATCGACTATTATGAATAGAATATTTAATGTAGGTATTGCATATTGATAATAATTACGACAAACAAGATAACGTCTGTGATGTACTTACCACGTGTATATAATAAAAACTGCTTTACGTTAAATCATGTAGCTAGATGCAAGAGAGAAATACCAATTCTTTGTATTTAATAAAAGGAAAGCATTTTTTTTTTTTGTATTTGGCCAAAAAGGGCACTGGTAAATATTTTAGCTGAATGAGCTGGAACGGACAGGCCGTTAGTCATAGCTTGAAAATGTATGTTATATATATATTTTTTTTTGGTTTTTAGGGTCCAATACAATATTATTGAAAGGCTCTTATAGTAAACAGACCTAATCACACACATGTCCCCCATGCGTACCCCCATGGACTTTGCAATTGTATCTATACAGGAAAACATTTGTATAGATCGTGCCAATAAGTATCTCGAACTATCTCCGCACATAATTTAAAAAGCAATAATAAAAATAAATAGGTGTAAAGAATATCAGAAATTGCTACGATCCAATTTATTTTTATAATCATACGATTAAAATCATAACTAACCTTATTTACACATTCTATTCTTATTTATAAACCACAAACTTTTCTTATCTTATTTATATATAATGCTTATAATTTAATGATATTGACGAATAAATTGCTGTTTATAAATTGAAGACCTACTTTCAAGCATGCTACAACTACTACATGCACTTTTCACCTTGACTATTTTAATGAAAATGTTTCATTTGTGAATGTGGTTAAAGGGGCCTGCTGTTCTTTTGAGTCTGCCCACCCCTTCGGGGATTATGGGCGTACTGTTATGTGTGTGTGTAAGTGTTTCATTTGTGTCAAATAAAATATAAAAATAAACATAATAAATAAATTCCCCAGACTGACACACCAATTCCCTAGTTCCAAACTAAGCTTTAATAAGCTTGTACTATGGCTACTAGGTAAACGGATAGACATGCTTAAATACGTTTATAAACATCCATGACTCGAGTATAAATGTCCATATTCATCACACGAAAAATTTGCCCCTAGCGGGATTAGAATCCATGACAATTGGTTTCGTAGTCAGAGTCTCTGACTACTCAACCAACGGGCTTGTCAACGAACGTAGTAGGTAGTTACTTTTTTGGAACAATATTATTGTCTTTTTTTTCTTGTTACAAATTCTTTTCAAACTTAAAGGTGTTATTATCCTAATAATATTAAGTAAATAAAATAAATAAATAAATAACCGACGACATCACATACATTGATCTGACTCCGAGGTAAGTAGCTTAAGCACTTGTGTTACGGATATCAGAATCAACAGTGGTATTACAAATATATACTTAGATATTGGATATTAACACCCAGACACAGAACAAACACAAGTATTCATCATACGAATATTTGTCCTGGGTGGGGATCGAACCCACAACTCTTGGCGCATGGGGCAAGGTCACTACCGAATGCGCCATCGAGCTTGTCATATTAAGAACGCGTAAGTTTGTATGGATGGATGGATGTTTGTTATTCTTTCACGCAAAAACGACCTAATGGATTTTATTGAACAATTAGCCCATATACACCCGAATTTTATATAGGATATGTTCCATCTATGTACTACGTGATGGAAGCCGCGGGCAGAAGTTAGTTTTATGAGTATATAAAATAAAAAAAACGTATATAAACGTAAAAAAGACTTTTGAGATCATTACCGACCCCTAATTTATTCAAATACCTATGAATATCAGACTATATCACATACATTGATCTGACTCTAAGGTATGTACCTTAAGCACTTGTGTTACGGATATCAGAAACAACAGTAGTATTAAACATTAATATTAGCTCATATACACCCGAGTTACATATATTTAAAAATGCATTGTGACAAAATAGTGACAAGTGGCTAGCTTGTCGCCTAAACAATCACATACCCAAAACCCGATATACTATTAGTCGCCTTTTACGACATGCTAGACAAGAACCACAGTTGGCACATTCTTTTTAAGTCCCAGACCAACATAGGACAAAATTTAGTACTTACTTAAACAGTTTTCTTGATCAGTATGGCGATAAAGGTATTTAAAAATAAAAACACTCGATATTAGCGATACTTTAAAACTTTTAGCAGGAAAATTGTAACGTGCTAATAAAGTTCGAGTTTTATGAGTGGCATATTATAATATGAGTAATAAAATGCAATATTCGACAAGTGCATCCCAACTTCCAAACGGTACAGTCAATAAAACCTTTTAGTGTTTGTATGTTTTTTTGTTAACTTTGTTAAATGTTCAGAAATTTAATATGTAAGTATAACCCATGCGGTCAAAGACTTAAAAAGAATGCGCCAACTGTGTTCCTTGCCTAGCATGTCGTAAAAGGCGACTGATGGTATATCGGGTTTTGGGTGTGTGATTGTGTAGGCGACGAGCTAGCCACTTGTCACTACTTTTTTACAATTTCCCATCTAGCCCAGCCCTAAATAATTAATTATTCGCGCACATCATCATATAAATTGATCTGCCACTGATCTAATGAATTTATTAGTATTATTAATGCACGTGTGTTAAATAGCAATATTAGCGTTATGCATATCCCCAACCCATCAATTCAAAAAGAAGATGTGTACATATGAAAATGTATATTTATTTTTACCCACATATAAATCTGAGAATTCGCAGGACGGGACTGATTGAAGCGTCCATTCGCTCAAGTATATTTTTAGCAAGAACAAAACCAGAGACTTTTATTAGACTTATTTTTTCCTCTTATTCTCTGAAGGGAGGCCTTGATTATTGACAGATCAATGACACCATGAGTCAAATCAATCCCATGTAGAGATCGTCGCAGTGAACATGGTACGTTATTTATAAACGAAATAACAGACCTGATTATTTTCACTAGTGATCGGCCACTGGTCAAAATTCGTCCATTATTCGTTTTTTTTTAAGTATTGCTTATACATTATTTATTGAAACATTAGCTTTCTGCACTCCTTCTCCATAAACTATAACTGTGCCAAATCTTATACTCTACCGTCCGCGTAATTCTCATAAAAAGGGGTACACAGGTTTGTAAACTATTTTTTGACTTTTTGTTACTTGATGGCAGTTAAACGGTATTGGCTAACATCAAGACACAAGTAGACATTTATTTATTTAGTGAAGCAGACTGATAAGATTATAACTATCCAACTATTATACAATCACTTTCATACATTTTGTAAACCTGTGCTTATAGTTCACTTGTTCATTGAATCATTGTGTCGATACCCAAAATAAAAACTGAAAAGAAAGAAACGTACCGACCAGACCAAGAAGGATGTTCGCCGTGCCATAAATACTGTACTCCACCTCATTCAGTTGGAATTTACGTCGGGCGTACAAGTAACTCACTTGAGAGTCGCCTGGAACAAAGAAACATACATGTAAGTAAATCTAAAAGCTATTAAAAAAATAAATGTACGTGTCTCGGTCGAGGTCCGAGAGAACAACAGGAAAGGCTGGCTGGGGGAAAGGAAAAAATATCCTTTAGTATAAAAATAAATATATCTCTTGATGTTTGAACTACAAATAGGAAGGCAAGTTAAAAGTGTAATCCTGATATGCTCATACATGCCCGTATATCCAAAATACCCCTTTTGGGCAGAGTCGAAAGAGCAGCTCAAAAAGCTCTCTCTAAATCGAATTGCCTAAATTAAAATCGGGCTCGGTTAGATGGAAAATTGTGACGATCTAACAACAGGTAAGTAGAATTACGAAGCAATTACAGAGCTAACACCCAATACAGTACACCTAATAGTCTTACGATACGTTACACAAGAAACATAAAAGCCGGAATATTCTTGACACGTTTCTTTTATGTTAAATAACTCTTAAACTGATCAACTTACAATTCATATATTTTGATGCGTGGGTACTGCATCGTCAGAGCTAAAGAAGATAAACACATTTCTTAAGTTTATATCCTGTTTCTAATAAGTTATATTTTAGTTATTCGCGTCTTCAAAATACTGATAGAAAAAAAAATGGCCAGTAATTTGATAAATTTTGTTGCTGCAAAGTATAACAACGTCACCCACGAACTAATAAATTATGAATGCAAAATTGAGTTAGCTTGTTTGTTACAAAATATTCTATTTCTATCAGACGTGAGTAGGAATATCCTAATCGTATTGCAGCCGTGGGTGATATTAATGCCAAACTAAAGGGGAAGTGGGCGAATCTCTGGAATTAATCCGGAAAACTGGACTTAAATAATCACTAAATTACTTACTCCGATGGCTCATCAACCCAAATTGGGTCTTAGCCTCCGATACAAGACTAGTTGGCGAAGTCACTAAATGGCAGTCGGAAAATGTATATCGCTAGAGCGGTGCGTTATAAAAAAGTTTCCGGAACAATTTAGATCATCGTGTCCGATATTGGCAAGATGGATAGGGTCCGTACATATAAGCAAAGTAGGTGACAGTCTAGGACGCGTGAATCTCGGCAGTGACATATTAGGGTGCTTGAATCTCGTGGGGCGACATTCTAGGGCGCTTGAATGTCGAAAGCGACAATATGTTTTCGCCTTCACAACATTAGTATACAATTAGTTTTATAGATCTGAGACTCATGAAGTACCAACTGTGCTCTTGTGACTTATAGTGAATGGGTTATTGGGTTTGTTACCAGGTAAGCCACATGTCACCACTTTCTAATTTCAACACGCAACTAAACTAAATTTTTGGCCAAATGTGTTTTAAGGAGCTGTATCTCTCATTGGGCTACTAATATGTAATATTAAAGTTACACTAATTGTATAATGTGATATCAAACGAACAGCATTTTAATATTAAATAGGTTGGCAACATTAAGCTTTAGAAATATTAAATTTATATGAATCGACAGACGTTTAGTTTCTCTCTTACATCAATCATCATAACTTGATTTATTTAAAGCAAAATTAATAAAATTGTTTTATTTGAATATTAGATGAAATATTAACTTTTTATTAGATTCGGGACAGAAATTCCTAGATCGATGCGTTATATACATATATATTTATATTTATTAAAAGTTATAGACCTCACAGGATTCACGATAATAGTTTAGTAACAAACTGAATTACTTGCGGAGGCGCATGGCAGGCGGAGTCATGGGAAAAATGTTATGCTTCCTAAAAGCTTACGAACTACATTTTAGAAGAAAACATATCTCCCTTTGAAATATGGTATAAACTTAGTAAATTTATTACAGAACCTATATACAATATTTAGTAACCTAATATACAATATTTAGAAATATTGTATATTGTGCAACTTTTTGCATAAAATCTTTTTTTGTATAACGACTACATAAAGTAGTTTTATGACTCAAAAGGGAATTGAACTTATCTAAATCTACTGGCTCGATGGCGCATTCGGTTGTGACCCTGCCTCATTTTCCAAGAGTTGTGGGTTCGATCCCCACCCAGGACAAACATTCGTGTGATGAATACTTGTGTTTGTTCTGTGTCTGGGTGTTCATATCCAATATCTAAGTAGGTATTTATTTGGAATTCGACTGTTGATTCTAATATACGTAAAACAAGTGCTTAAGCTACTTACCTCGGAGTCAAACCAATGTATGTGATGTAGTAAATTTTTTTTTAATGCGTTTGTACCACCAGATCTACAAGAAAAAAATATGCCCTATAAAATCTCTAGATAATATTGGTAAGAGTATGTAATGTAAATTTGTTGACATATTTTTTTTCGAGCTGAGATTTTGCATAGTTAACACATTTTGATATGGTTTGTTTATTTAATTCTACTTATTGTAATGTTTATGATTACTTGAAATGGTAAGAAAAAAAAACTAGGTCGTAATCAACCTAACGTTTAATCCCGGAAAAAATTTAAATCCCACAGGACAGAGTGTCGGTGCAGTCGGGGCCTAATCTAGTACTAGTGGAAGAAAATTAAATTTCGCAAGTTAAGTATGAACTATACCAGAACATGGAACTAAATTCTTAATATCCAATTAGCCTTCTTCCTCCAAAGGTTTTTGAAAAATCCGCTAGAGGCAAAACTGTACGGTACAAGATGATTTAATTTTCGTAATGACAACAATTAATTTAAATAAATCAATAAAGCGAATAAAAACAATCTAAAGCATTATCATCTTCCTAGCGTTATGTCCCGTGCTCAGACGGGGTCCGCTTAGACCATGATCCAGGATTTAGCGAGTCTGGTAATTACATTGAAGCGACTGCCGATCTGACCTTCGTAACCCTAAGATAGGGGAACCAGACAATTTTTGGATCATGGTTACAAATTCAAAGTTGTTTGAATTTGCAGGTTTCATCACGATGTTTTCCCTCACCGTCGAGCTAGTGGTATAAATATGTACATAGATTTTTTAAAATCTAGAGGTACATGCCCGGGTTTGAACCCGCATTCCTCGGTTAAGAGGCGCGTGTCCTTACCATTGAGCTACATATTAAACATTGTGTATTTGCAATCGCACTGCTGACAGACAAGTCATAATACAAATACGGACTTTACCGCCATAGAAAATGTTCATCTGCCACCAGATTTAACGTTAAATAACTGTATATTTTATGAATTTATTATGTACATAGAGAGGTAAATCTACTACCATATGAAATGACTAAAAAAATACTTAGTTTTTATATAGGTATTTGTGGATTAGTATTGGATATTATTTAATATCAGCGGCTCCCCCGACCAGATAAACTGTTACAATGCTGGGAACATTGTACAGTTTTATCCCGTTATCCCAATACTGTGGGAGTTTTAAGCCAATTATTGGGTATTGGAATGTGTAGTAGATAGGTTACCTATCTGCATACAAACATTAGGTTATACCTATACATTGTTTTTCTTACATACTTCCCGATCCTGTTCATTTCGTAAAAACCTGGTCGTGGTGATTTCAAACATATCATAACGCCCGTAATCCCTAAAGGGGTAAGCAGAGTCAAAGTCGCAGCTAGCCCCTCTTACTACTTTCAGTAAAATTAAACGGCTGGGTAAGATGGAAAATTTAAAACTCAACAAAACAAAATGTAGGTACAATTTGGTGCAGTTGTGTTAGTTATACGCGTATAGTCAAGTTAAGTTTTGAATTGGCTAAATAGTCTTTTTTTAGAAAAATAATCAAGAGCTCTTTTTATTTCTATCAGATTTTACACTAACGAAATCGCGGTAATCAGCTAGTGCAATATATTAAGTGCAATATAATATTCGTAAATTTATTTACGAACAAATATACAATTACATATCAAATCGTAAGAATACTCTCTGTTAATAAATAATTGTAATTTGTACTAGGACAACTATAAATCGTGTAACTATTTACAGGACCAAACAAAATAAAAAAAAAAACCAAAATCGCCTTGCATTATTCATTATTTCTTTCTTTTCATTAATTTTTCACAGATTTATTATAACGACTATTTAATCAAACAGACTTTAAATAAAAAAAAAATTAAACAGGTTTGTCCCATGTTGGTCTGGGACTTAAAAAGAATGTGCCAACTGTGTTTCTTGCCTAGCATATCGTAAAAGGCGACTAGTGGTATATGGGGTTTTGGGTACGTGATTGTGTAGGCGACAAGCTGGTAACCTGTCACTACTTTTTCACAATTTTCCATCTAACCAAGTTCAGTTTTATTTTTGGCTGAATGTGGTAAGGGTGCCTGCTGCCCCTTTGACTCTGCTTATCCCTTCGGGGATTATGAGCGTGATGTTATGTATGTATGTTAAAACAGGTCAACATACAAGCGCAAGTTTGTCACGTATTTTTGGTAATAAAGAAAAAAATGGTTGAATTAATATTTATACCACCGATTCATAAGTATTATTTTTCTTCCCGAACGCAGGCAGATTCCAAGAGGCAGTAAACTGTTACTTTAACTAACTAACTTCACGTCGATTCCCCAGCGAGGTAGGCTATACAGCTAATTAATAAAATTGAGTTCAGGCGGAAAATTGTGAAAAGTAGAGACAAGTTACTAGGTCTTTGCCTTTATAGTCAAACCCAATACGCCATTTACAATTTACCGTTTACAACATATCAGGCTCTTTTCAACGTGTTCAATACAACGTGCACATATGGTGCATTTATTTAATAACCGACCAATGTGGGACATTGTAGGTTCCCTTAAAGTCCCACATTTGGTACATTTTTTTAGTCCCAGACCAGCATGTCATTATTTGTTGTATTTAATGTGTCCGAATATGTAGCAGTCGTGTGGTCACTCGCGGGTCACCTCATTCCGGGCCAATGCCGATAGCCATTGTGTCAGATTGGTCACGGTTCCACTTTTTACCACCGTCACCTACACAGACGTGGAGTAATGTCGTCCTCATGACATTTGCGTCTTTTGATAATTAGTTTTTGGTGTAAAAACAATTTATTGGCTTATGGCGCATACGGCAGTGACCCTGCCCTATGCATCTTGAATATTTTTAGATTATGGGTATTTTTTTAACAAAATTATATATGTAGTTGTGTATCTTCATTCGAAGACCTTGTTTATCAGATAAAAGATTTAATTTCATCCGTTTGGCGCGTTGATTTAGCTCGAGTTATATTTATCATCGTCTGCGAAAATATAATGAAGCATTCAAATTCATGTTCCGTTAGTTAAACAAAGAAAAGAAAAATTACGGGCATCCCTGACCATAAAAACAAAAAATAGACTTAATTTAAAATTGCAGAAACCATAAACGAAATGCTCGTCTCGTATCCACTGTAATCAATACGACAATAAAAGATAAATTATTTCACCACACTCATATGTGTCAAGCTAAATTAATGCCCCTAATTAAGAATCTACGTTAAAATTTCATTCTTATCCTGTTTGATTGATTAAAAAGACCTGAAGAATGCAATATAAATTAACAAAGCGCAGATCTTGTATATTTAAGCTCCTACAGAAGTAGCCCTTTAAAAATACCCACGTTTTATATTTTTTACTCCTGCAAATTATCATGCTACATGTAGGAATGCTATGTCATCTTTTAGGGTTCAACAAATAATTAACTTTTAATTGGGAAGAGGTTGGTCGAGCAACACTATACAAATATATAAGTGATTTCTTTTTATTCTTACCAGTTGACCGACAGTTGTTCTGTCAATTTTTACAAACGTCAAATGTGACAGAGACCTATAAAAAGAAATATTAGGCCATATTTTAGAACCTACTTGTTTATTTTACAGAAAATTTATTTCCTAAAAACCTTCTCATTGCAATCACAAAGACAACACAAAAATAATCATCCAATTTTGTGCAGTCCTTCGCTAGTTATGTGAGTACATATAATTCAGCGATTCATTTATATTTATATAGATTTATTAATAATCACCACCTCTGTTAGAACAGGTCTGTGTGTAAGGTTTTATCTCGAGTTCCACGTCCATGGATAGATAGTGTAAAGGAAGTAAATAAAAAAATAATAATAATTATATGGATATTTAACCAGTACACATGAAACACAAATACTACTGTACCAAATCTAGAAAAAGAGGGAGGAAGGGGTCCTTATGCATATAGAGATAGTCTTGGACTTAAATGCATGAACTGTGTTCGTTGCATGCTACGAGCATCTAGCGCGATTGGTGGTGTCTTTTGGGTTTCTGATTGTGTAGGCGACAAACAAATCATTTTTTGCTTGATATGTTTAAAGGAGCTTGCAGCTCCTTCTCTATCCCTTCAGGGATTGGGGCGTGATAAATGTATGTAACTCAGGTTATGTGATTATCTGACTTTACTGGCTAGCATATTAACAACGCTTGTCTTTTACGTTGTCGGAATAATAAAACGGAACACTCACGAAAGGGTTTCATCTATTTATTTAATTTGGGCCGATAAAGGCGGCAATAAAGAAGCCAATAATATTTACAATCAGAAAAATAATCCAAAATGCATGTTAAAAATCCAATAGAAAAATATTGATGTTGTCAGAAAAAGGAGAAATTATCTTTATGATTGTGATTCGGTATGAACAGTATATTGATCTCTAGATTTGAAAGAAGAAGTAATAAATATTTATGTTGTTACTGATTAGAAGATTTGAAATTTTACCGTCCATACTACCACTCTGGGTAATGCGTTCGATGCATCATAATAATAAGACCGCGAAGATCGTAAAAGATTTCTCTTTACGTCACTAAGTGGTGACGCTTTCTCTGCTTTGTTTACATGCAAATTGGAGTCCACGTGACACAAGCTCAAGATGAACGTATCGAAAGTCTGTTATTTGTATGCATTTTGCATTTTTTTTTTCATCTGGTTTAAATAACTACTATATATTATCAAATAACTAATGTGGTTTAACGAATGCTCTTGTAATATCTGAGCAGTGTTGCCAATGTATGCTTTCAAAACTAGATTAAGTGCCTGCTTTTTTTAAAAAAATCTATGCTTAAATTATCTTAGAAGCGCCTAGTGTAGCAACTAGTGAATATCAAAAGTTGCGATTTGAGTAAATTTTTGTATCACATCGCATAAGAATATTAATTTCGTCTCGGATTTTTGAGTGCGCAGCGCAGACTTAGAAAACTTATTTAATGCCTTCATGCCCGCAATCCCCAAGGGGTAGGCAGAGTGAAGAGGAATGATAAGATTATTGAACTACTTGCAGCCAAAAATAAAATTGAGTTGGCTATAAATATGGTTTAACGAGCTCATTGTTTCCTGGACTATACCTCTGGCATAGTCCAGGAAACAATTTTTGAAAAAGCCTTTTAGATATTGCGGGTATGTGTAAAATTATAAAATCCTTAATGTTATGTTTCAAACAATTTACCAAGGTTCTTCGAGTAGAATCTGACAACACTGTATGTAGGCTTAACTTAAAAAGAAGAAGATGACAAGTTAGAAACTTTTGACATCATCATTCGTATTCATATTTTATATTTTGATCGTGTCGAATGCTTAAGAATTTAAAGGCATGTTTAGTACGTTTTTTCTCTTCTGGTCCCATGTTGGTCTGGGACTTATAAAGAATGTTCCTATCTTGCCTAGCTTAACGTAAACGGCGACTAATGTTAAATGGGGTTTTGGATATGTGATTGTATACGCGACGAACTAGCCACTTGTCACTACTTTTTTACAATTTTCCATCTAACCCAGCCCACTGTCCCATGTTGGTCTGGACTTAAAAATAATGTACCAACAGTGGTTCATGCCTAGCATGTCGTAAAAGGCGCCTAATGGTATATCGGGTTTTGGGTATGTGATTGTGTCGGCGACAAGGTAGTCACTTGTCAGTACTTTTTCACAATTTTCCATCTAACCTAGCCCAGTTTTATTTTTAGGTGATGTGGTTAAGGGGGCCTGCTGCCTTTTTAACTCTACTTTTCCCTTCGGAGATAATGAGCGTGATGTTATATTATGATGTTACTCTTCTGTGTTTTATTAAAAGTAGGATATTTGAATTACGCGTCGCTATTTTTTTTGTTTCAAAATTTTCTCATAAATTTTTCTATTACAAATTTCTTTATATGTAGTACTTCTTTAATCCGCTAGTGAAACATCTACTGTTGTGCATCAACCTTTAACTGCCAGAGTGAATGGTCAGAAACGCATGCACTTACGGTTCTGACCCTAGTGAAATCTAGCGGTCTTTATGAAGTCATCTGACAACCTTGTGATTTGAACAAGATAAACTGTGACAGAAGAAATCGTAGGTTAAAGTCTTGTCCCTGGGCATGGTTGTGATTGACTACAATTCAGAAAAGTAGCGGTATGTCAAGTTCGTACATTCAGCAAAAAATAAAAGCAATTTGCTATTAAGATCTGGTGTGGATGGTGACGGACGCTCATTCCAAAAAAAAATCGCTTTCACAGATCCATGTCCTTAAGTCAGCCAACTAATTCAGTTTCCGACGGAACCACATCCTCAAACCTTGACACATGCCGATCTATGCGGAGTGAATTCAGCGCAGTCGTTGTTAACAGGTAAACCCGATGTGGGCCATTGGCATTTAATAATCAAAAGGCCTTGATTGCCGCGTGCTTGCTTATTGGGCCTGTGCATGCCAGCTGTCTGCTGCTATTTACATTTGCTGCATAAGTATAAGACGACTGGACGAACATTCGTAAAGTGAATGCGTCGAACTGAGTCTACTGTCATGTGTTCTCAAAATATTTTCTATTATAATATTTTCGTTTGCAACCTCTTCATCATCACTGATCTTATAATCGAGAGAATTAGTTAACTGGTCTTTACTGGGCTTAACTTCAGATGGTCTTTAATGGCCAGAGCTATTGATTTAGGACATATTCAAGTGATGATGATCGTTTATACTCAAAGATGTTCCGTTTTTTACGATCCATAGAAAATATAGTTTGGCTTAGTATAATTTTTCGAAATTATAAGGGAAAACTAACACGTGAATGCTATTTAAGGCAAGCATTGAGGATGACGATGTATCCTTATTGAGAAAACTGTGGAAGAGTGACCGCAATTGAATGGGACTAGTTTCTCTGACGGGTTACAGAGATTTAACGACATTGTTCTATTGTTACGATTGCATCAGTGAAACTGACTGTTTTAAATGAAATGGTAGATTTAGAGCAATTGTAATCAATCAGTAGAATAAAAATAATGGCTACACCATTACTATTTATACTCTGCACGTTCAAATAACACTACTGATACTACTAGAAATACATTGTACGAATAAATCTAGTTACAACAATAAAGTATTGTCACTAAATCTCCGTAGCCTGTCACATCCACTTTGTCACGTGTGGACCAATAACGAGTTCCCTTTAATTGTGATTTAAAAACAAAACCATATTTCTCCTATCGAAAATAAGGTTTCCATTTTGATCTTGATCAAATCTAAGTTCGCCCATTTTAAGATTTATTGTGGCTATTGATGAGGTAAGTACTTAGTTTAAATCCTTACCATTAAACAAAGCTATCTGTTTTTATTTTAGACTAGCTGTGCCAGCGGTGTCACCCGAGTTTATGGGTAATATTATAAAGACTATTTCCGTCATACATGATTTCTATGTAACTTTAACCATTAAGGCTGCAAACGCGACGAAAGCTTAAAAAATGGAGTAACTTCTCCCGTTTTCCCAACATTTCCCTTTACTACTCTGCTCCTATTGATTGTAGCGTGATGAAAAGTATACTATAACCTGCCCAGGAGTATGAAGAATAAATGTACCAAGTTTTGTTAAAATCCGTCGAGTAGTTGTTGTTTCTATAAGGAACATACAGACAGACAGACAGACAGACAAACAAAAATTTTACTGATTGCATTTTTGGCATCAGTATCGATCACTAATCACCCCCTGATAGTTATTTTGAAAATATATTTCATGTACAGAATTGACCTCTCTACAGATTTATTATAAGTACCTATAGATGTAAATCAGCCATTTACTTATCTGGGTGGATTGGACTTCCTACAGACGAATATATATGAAGTTGAAAACAAATGACGTCAATGTATTATATTTCTTCATGGGTTTTGTTAGCCTTTTTTCTAATTATTGAAGTTCGTCTTTGTTTTCATTCAAAAATTAACATTACAAAGCCATCGATTTACATACGAAAAGTAATTACTTGAAATTGTATATAATTTTTTACTCGTGTAAGTTACAATATGGAAAAAAATCTTAGAAGATTTTTCAAACACAATATCTACTTTATTTGCATTGGTATATTTTAGCTTTCTATTATCTCTCTAATCTGACATTTCTTATTTCTAAACTGTCCATTATATACATAGTGACAATCAAATCAGGGAGAGGCAGGGTTTTTTCCTATAGGTAATATGGATAATGACTAAGTACGCGTCACCTGGTGTGCAGTCAGTTCAAAGTCTTGAACTGACGCCTGATATGACTCTTTATCCTGAACCTAATAGGAAAATTGGCATAGTACCATCGATATAGTGCTGTGTTAATTACTTGGCTCATGATCCTAGATTTGTTAAATTGGCTCCGTATATTGCAGTCACTGCCTTTGAAACTTCAAAACTCTCATACAGAAAACACAAACTGGATCTCAGATACCTGAATTCGTCTGTTTCTTTCACGTTCTGTCACGACCTAGAGGTATGGACGGATCCAAACCGGCACCCTTCGCAAGTGAGACACTCGCCCTTATCCACTAAGCTTCTCTTGACATGCTATTTAGCTATTCAATAGGTTCTATTACTTATCGTAGAATAACTTGAACTATTTGAATAAGTTAACTTAGAAGCTTCTCAATCCACTGATAGTGGAGGAATATATGCATAGTAGTTGTATAATTAAGCAAACGATGAATGAGATAGGGAAAATATTGAAATAAGACGGCAAAGAAGATAATAGAATTGAGTTTACCGAGTATGAGTCTGGTGCATGTGACGGTAGTAAGTTGATGATATGATGACAGGTAAAAGATAGCATTCACTAGAATGTTAGTGATAGAACTGTAGATACTAATCTACTTACTCGTTATTTGCGTATATCGATTTATCACTTTTGTTTTAATTCTAATTGGGGTAGACAAATATCACATTTCTACTATCTTCGGCCTCAAGTGACTTATTTTTTGATGCTATCAAAACTTTTTTGAGGCTCTCTTCTTCGTCATGTAACGTCTATCTAGGTTTTAATATGTTTTCACATGTGGAAAATGAATAGACAGTTAAGTGAGCACCGTCACCTTAGGCTCTCACAATACTAGGGAAACCGTATCTGTTGATGGCCTTTAATGAAGATATACACTAGTTTGTTGGTTTTCAAGCTAGATATAAATTTCTATTATAGGTACTACATGTACCTATTACCGGTTTATTTCAGTATTTTTTGTTGGAATGTGCCAAATCTCAAATTTTGAATTAAATTACTGGGTAGTTAGTTACTCCTTAAGTTAATTTAGTTTTAATCAATTTTGCACTGAGCGTTTTGAGTATCCAGGTTTGGTCTTTATATATTCATAGCACAAAGGATTTGGGTTTTAGTCTATACCTATGATCCTTATATTTAGTCAGCAAAGTTTGCTAGAAATAAATAAATAAATAAAAATAAAACGTCAAATGACGTCAAAAACGTCGTTAAAAACGTCTTAATTGCGTACAAAATCAATGAGGTAAACGTGTATATACGCCCATTAAGAAGTACCGCAACACACCTGACAGTCAACATCCCTATTAGAGCTAAAATGCCGTTTTTCAAAAGTCATTCTGAATAAGTGTTTCCACCATCTTGCGATTCTTATCAATTCGTATGCATGCAATATTACGAATGTGCCGGATATTTATTTCATAGATGCCTTGCTTCACAGGTGTAGCTCAGCGGTTTGCCTTGCCGACATAACCAGTGAAAGGCAAACGAATAATGAGTATTCGATTAGTTCAACTCGTTAGCATTTTCGCGTAATTACGATTATCTGTACCAGTTAGCCAGGAGTTGCTGAAATAGGACCGGGTTCGCAACGGCAAAACTCGGTCGAGATGTTGAATTAAACTATTTCACTTCTTTTAATGATTTGTGCAGTTAACGTTTTCCGTTAATTAACAATAGTTAAAGTTAACTTTAACCGCAAATTATTTTACGTATATTAAAAATCAATTTAAGAAAGCCTTTACTTTAGTAATTGTAAAGGTGATTACGATTAATTTGCTACATTCCACTACAAATAATGCTCTAGAAATTGTGGATCTTCAAGTCTTCAAGTCTGTAACCAAAATAATTGCACTAACACTTTTTGATTTTAACAATTTCATATTTAGATGACTAGTTAAGGTACCTAAAGTGATTAGATCCACTTTTCCAGTATAAATAAATAATAAGTACTAGTTCGTTTGAACTAAAGATTAGTATTATCAAAAGACACTTAATAGCACCTAATATAGATAGATAAATCACTGTGTAAAAGCACTTAATTGTTAAATATCACAGTTCTGCTTGACAATGAAATTTAGCACATCCAAAGTGAGAACCGTCAGAAAAAAAATTATAGACTTTACAGGACACACTGTTTAGTCTCTATAATAGAATGAGTATTATGCAGAATCGTGGCTAAAAGCTAGTTTTATATATCACTTGCCATCGTGGTGGTGGTATAATAGCTAGACACTCGTCTTAATCGAGGTGAGTTGAGTCAAAGCTAAGCTCGGACCTAGAGAAATTATACTATATACTATACAGTTTGTGTGTATGTTAAAATTATTTAATAAGTTTGGTTCCCCAGGCTAAGGGTTCGAAGATCACATCAAAGTTCAATCTAATCTCCAGAATCACTAAATCCAGAATCACGGTCCATGGTGTCTCTGACTTTGACGCCAGGAAGTTGATAAATTTTTAAAATACTTCTTGCCACTAAACATTTAGATATTTTTATTTTCGAAGGTGTGATCCACTTCACACCGAGCACTTTATTGTTATTTTAGGACATACAAAATGACTCAGTACCTGACACACATATTGTTTAAAGATCGGTAATGTATCGTTACCGATCTTTGAAAAATATGTATATAATGTATATGTATATAACGACATATAATGTATCATTAACCTTTTCAAGGCGATAAAGTCCTTCATAAGAATCAAAAAGTCCCTCATAAGTCAATATTTCTCTTGAATAATGTGACGCTCCTTATTGAGGCAAATATTCGTTCTAAGGTACCACATTTATTTGGAATGGTACCAGGAAAGAATATTTTATGAAATATTTTTTCTTACGACAGTATTTTACTACTTTTCTACGTCACCCTAAATAATCTTAGTAGGATCTTGAAGATGGTAGTAATAAAGAAAATATTTTGAGATCTTTTAATACTGTTACAACAGTAATTTGCTTCGAGATAGTGATGTTTGAGTAGAAATGATAAGCTTTATAGAATTAATCTTTTTAATTTTAATAGCTTTTAAAGAGTTCATTCACTTAGCGATTAGAACGTGTAAGATTATTAAAAACCGTGCATTCATTCGCATGATTTGATTTATTTAGGGAACATAGCTGTTTCGTCGTTGTGTTGGGATTTTTTTAGTTTTAATACCTAAAAGTAGTTACAATGAAATCAGATTGTTATGGATTTTTTTATGAATGAATACAGGTAGTATTTATAAATTTAAACATTACTTGTATATTATGTAAGGTTATCCTTAACCTATATTGCAATGACATTCTTAATGTAAACATTCTACAATAAATTTAGATCGATTTTTAAAAATGTATTATTACTTTATTAGTTTTTGTGTTTAAATCCATTTTATACATTTCGCAAGCAGCAACACACAATGTCACTGCATGCTACGATGAACTAACTAAAATTATTTGCAAACAATAAAAATTTAAATTTATAAGTGATTGAATTTAATTGAATTCAAAATGATAATTGAATGTAAAATTATCATTGACTGTTGAACTAGCTGTTATTTTAAATAATTGTCTTGTATTGGTTAGCGTTTGATCAACAACTTGCTGGTCACAACATACAATTATTGATTTCAAATTTCAACGGGTCAAACAGTGCTTCGAAACGTCTTTCTTTTTTTTTTACGCAGACAAAGTGCAAAATGATTATAGGTACAAATATTATATATATATTATATTATAGGTACAAAAGTCTTAGTCGGATCACAATATGTCAATAACCCTAGACATTTAAATTCGATTTCAATGCCACACATTTGCATATTTTTGTCTCATTTCTAGTAACTTCCTGCGAATGTAATGTTTTGATGTTATGTAAATTTATTCGAATATAGAAATTTACTAGGGATAACTCCAGAAAACTTACAAACCCGTAAAACCCCAATCGCTTTCTGCATTTTGTCCAGTAAGATTTCAAGTAAAAGAACCTCGTTTATTTATTTTTTTATTTTAAACGTTTAGGATCTTGTATTACTTTTGTGAAAAAATACAAAGATAATAAAAAAGCATACCTATTTGAATAACTTAATCGAAATAGTTTAAATATATATTTTTTTCAAAACGCAAGTTAATATGCTTATAAAAACTTTCTCTCGTTTTAAATGTAGATCCTATCATTATTCGATTTTTATGATCGATTTATATTTTATGTTTTTCTTTAAATTTAAAACACATCTTACATTGTAGACTTTTTTTTTTGTTTATCAATCAATATTTTAAATTTTATGATGAAATTTATATTTTCAACATCATTTAATTAAAAATGCCTGGTGTAACTAGCTTGCAATACCTAGTAGCAAATAAAGTTAGTATCAATGGCAATTGTTCAATGACTCTTGAAGAATTTACTATCATTCAGCCTTGAAATTTACATGCCTAACTAAGCAGACTAAATAATCAAAATAAAACATGTCTACCCAGACATGTTTTATTCTTATCAATTGTTCCTTGAGAATTTCCATTTTATGGCAACATCATTTTGTAGAATACCTAATATTTGCATCTACCAATAAACTAATGCTTTTATTCTGCTTTACGAAGACGAATACAATCTCTTTCTCTAGGCTATTCACACGATAGAATTACATCAATATCGATTTAAAGATTGAACAATTATGAGCAAGTGTCATAAAAACTAAAATAATGGAGTATCGCTTAAGAAATACGTTTTTTAAATCATTAGCTTCTAAATATTGTGGTTTTAATCGGGATGCTTGGGTAATGTCTTTTAAAATTACCTAATATTTTAAGAATTCAGTCCTATATCAATATCATAAAACATACTTTTTATTTTATACTACTTATAAGTATTTTTTTTCTTGTCTCTGTCTATTCATTATGTCCTTAAAGGGCTTTTGAGTTTCTTAATAGGTAGTAAAAACTTATTACTCCAGGAATATAAAAATGAAATTCTTTGCCAGACCAAATTGGGGCTAAATCTCTGTATGTGAAGGTCTATATTGGGTATTATATTATTTAAAAAATGTATAAAAAATAATTACTCACCATAAAGTGGTCCAACCATAACGAAGTATACAACTAAGACTAGGAGTATTTGCAAACGCCCATTTAACGCTCTAGGCTTTAAAGCAACCAAAACGGTATTCCCCACAAGTCCAAATATATCCAATAATAGTTGCACAAATTTATTTCTTTCAGACACATTTGTTGTAACACTCTTTTCTTCAGACACCACATCTTCAAGTCTTAACACTCCATATATGAATGAAGAAATGTGCATTAAAAGTAGCAATGTAAACACACCATAATATCCTAGACCACGTAATAAAATACCACTTAACGCTGTCCCAGTCGGGGTCCCAAAACTGATAAAAATAGTTACGAGTCCCAAACGGAATGTTCTATTCTCTATTGAAGTCCTGTCCGCCATAAAACTGTACATTCCCATAAAGATAATAATATAACTGCCAGTGAAAGCAGCCGGTAACGCTTCTATCAAAGCTGTTGCTTGCAACGAAATTTCTTCAAAGAAATAAGTGGCTAAAAGTAGTCCAGAGTTCGTTATAATCTCTCCTATAAATGGGAAAAGTATGCAGATTTTCCGTTTCTTATATTTATCACTCCACGCCCCCACAAACAGGACTAAGACAGCAGGGATAGCCGTTTGCAACGGGAACTTCCACGCCATTACTGTCGCGACGAGCGCTTGCACTTGGTTCAGTTCAGCTTCCAGACCGGTCGCGTTAAGGTCTCTCAAATGGTCGCACACATCGTCACCAAATTTGAAATGCACCCGGCAGGATTTCTCCAAATGCATATTCTGCACAGCCATCGAAGACAACGATGTGCATAGCATGTAAAAAAACAAGCATGGCTCCACAGTCGTCTCTCGGAAAAAACACTTCACTCCCTTCAAAATCCTCTTCGACCGCTCCATCCATGTTGATTTTTTCAAGTTTTTCGTCAAAATTAAATTTGAATTTGTTAGGTCGCTGACACTGTAAATTTTTTCAGTGCTTCCCATCTTGGTTAGCTCTGTTTAGCGGCAGAATAACAAGACGCACTGCACTTATATACCCTCCGGGTGACTATCCGCTTAATCCGAGCCTTTTCCAAAAAACCTGAGCTGTTTATGTCTGGTTGTAAAGTGACGCGCGATATGCGTGCGCCTGCGCATACGAGGCGCTCGCATCACGGCTGTTACGATAACAGAGGTCTTACCGGCGACGACACCACTTTTAAATAAATATCTCATATCTTGCACCTCATGTAACTCCGTCTTTTCTCAACGAAATTATAAATAAAACTGACAGAATACGCAACATGGGAGTGAACTGTATTTAATGTCTATTTAAATACTAAATGACAAGCGAACAATTTGCTATTGTTATGAAAATTTACTGCTTATATGTGTGTGCTTTTGTTTGCGATAAAAACACATTTACTTGGGTAAATCATTTGTATCTACATATCTATAGCAGCTGCGTATTAATGCGTACGAAAGATTTTATTAACTGTAATGATTTCATTTTATCACAACAAACAGATATGAATTACTATTTAATTGTAAATTTAATAGATATTATTGTTATTATTATCCAGATAGAAACTAGCTTCTTGTTATAGATTAATCAATTTCAACTGCCTACTTGTTAATTGATACCTTAATTTAAAAGCATTAGTTATCCAATAGCAACAGATGTGAGCTATAAAATAAAGACTATTAGTCGTTAGTCTATCACGCATACAAAATAAGGTACCCTTTTTAAATCAATACAATTATAAGTAGTAGGTAATAATGTGTTTAAGAGATGGTAATTTTTTTTTAAAACAAAGTAAAAACTTTTTTTTAAAAAAAGTTGTTTTAAAAAAAAAATACCAATTTTTTTTTAAAACAAAGTAAGTATGATTTGTTTAAAAAGATTATATTCACATAAAATTCACCGTCTTTTGTCCACGGTTCGGCCCACTCTGTACCTATAAAGCTTGTTAAATCGATCTTATCGGATCTCATCTTACGAGAGTTATAATTTTTTTCGGATTTTTAAGTAGCCTATATTATCTAATGAATAGGTACGGTACATACATAACATCACGCCCATAATCACTGCAGGAGTAGGCGAAGTCAAAAGGGCAGCAAGGCACCAACTGTGTTTCTTGCATAGCATGTCGTAAAAGGCAACTAATGGTATATGGGGTTTTGGGTGTGTAATTGTGTAGGCGGCGAGCTAGCCACTTGTCACTACTTTTTCACAAAGTTCCATCTAATCCAGCCCAGTTATGTTTTTGGCTGAATGTGGTTAAAGGGGCCTGCTGCCCCTTTGACTCTGTCTACCCCTTCCGGGATTATGGGCGTGATGCTTTGTATGTATGTTAAAGTAACCAGTAAGTTAACCATGCTGGGTAAGCTATCTATAGATTACTGTCTAGTCAATTAAGTTATGTTAAGTACTTATATGGAAATATATACGACTGTAATCTGTCGATAACAACACCTGCCCCTGTAACAATACTAGCATACAAGACGTCACCCATCTCATCAAACACTGTCCCATTTTCGTTTATATCAGAAACGACCACATCATCCTGTAACAACCTCAACCCCTTTAGTTTAACCCACTGAATCACTAAACAAAAGTCAGTCGAAACATTCACCAAACTCATCAACTTAATAACCAGAAAAATTCAAAATAAAAATAAAACGTAATCAAACACTTCTTAGTAACAAATCATAACTCTGTACAACAAATAGTTCCTCGTATCTATAAGCAGGAACAAACCTCCAAATATAAGAAATACTAGTATGTATACCCAAGAAACCCAAAACTATATAAACAAACTAATAGAACCGCAGCAATACGCAGCAATATGCGCAGATAGATTTTTTTTTTTTAATCTTAAAAAACACCTGTGTATATACCTGTAACCTGTAATAAATAAAGTTATTGTTATATTATTATAGCATATACATACAAGTATTATATTATGCCAATAAATACATACATATGTTATGTACGGGCGTGATGATACCATCACATCCGCAATTCCTGAAGGGATAGGCAGACTCCAAGGAGCAATGCGCTCCATAAACCAACCACATTTAGCCTTAAATCTAGTTGAGTCAGAACAAAAATTGTGAAAAGTGGCTAGCTCACTAGCCTACTTAATCACAAAACCTAAAATACTATACAGCATTAGTCGCCTTTTATGACATGCTAGGAAAGGAACGCAGTTGGCGCATATTTTTTGTGTCCCAAGCCAACATGGAAACTCTCCCATAATATACTGATAAGTCCTAAAAACGTTAATTGTGATTGATTAACCATATACATTACATTGTAAACAACAATGTTTGTCAAACAAACATAAACATATCTACACATAAAACAATTTCTTTCGCAATACTGTAGACTAATTAAGCAGTTCACATATTACATTAAGACAGACGTGAATTTAATTTACTAATCAGTCTTTGTTAGTGACATCATCATATCATTAACATCCTGTGATGTATCCGAAATATTAAAATTGGTGATAAAACAAGATAATTCTAAGTATTGTGCTATAATTAGCCTTGTTTACTAAATTTACATGCATCTTTAGTGTTTAATATAATTCTCTTTAGTTACTTTTTCTAAAAACATAGGTAAACGAACCGTCACTCTGGCAGTGGAGAGTGGGACTCCTAGAGGCCTCTGCGTTGGAGACCTCCAAATAGAAATGAGTCTCAGTAGGCGCTACAACATAGCTCACATAAGTCTGCTAACTGTCTCTGTAACTTCTGCTATTACATACATACATAACATCACGCCCATAATCCCCGAAGGGGTAAGCAGATTCGAAGCGGCAGCATGCTCATTCAACCACATTCAGCCAAAAATAAAGCCGGGCTGGGTTAGATAGAAAATTGTGGAAAAGCAGTGACAAGTGGCTAACCTGTCGTCTACACAATCACACACCCAAAACCCGATATAACTTTAGTCGCCTTTTACGACATGCTAGGCAAGAACCACAGTTGGCATATTCTTTTTAAGTCCCAGACCAATATGGGACAGTGGGCTGGGTTGGGTGGAAAGCTGTGAAAAAAGGAGTGACAAGTGGCTAGCTCGTCGCCTACTCAGTCAAATACCCAAAAGGCCGTAAACCATTCATCGCCTTTTCCGACATGCTAGGCAACAACCACAGTTGGCACATTCTTTATTTTTGTCCCAGATCAACATGTGCCAATTCCCAGACCAACATGGGACATTCTTCTGCTATTCAGAAGTAAATACGTACATAACATTACGCCCGTAGCCCTAAGGCGCACGCAGAGTTAAAGGGAAGCCAAGCCCCTTAACCACTTTCAGCCAAAAATAAAACTTGACTGGGTTATATTTAGTAGTATTAGGAATATATTAAAATATCTCAATAATGTTAGGCGTCTGTTTACCATATATACTTTAACTTTTACCCGTGGTTCTGCGTGATAATCGATCTGCTGCGGCCTATTGTCGTGGACCTTACTCGAGATTCCAGGATATGTAGACACTTTTTGACGTACAAATCAGCTAAGTAGTTTGATTCTAAAATTCGTAGTAACAAATTCAATAGACAGTTGGCATTTGTATTATCATGCAATACCTATATAGTAATGAATTTTATTTGTTACCTCTCTCTTTAGATATCAGGGGCGGTTCTTTAATGTACGGGGCCCTGGGCTAATCATACTTCATCTTCCTAGCGTTATGTCCCGTGCTTAGACAGGGTCCGCTTAGACCATGATCCAGGATTTAGCGAGTCTGGTAATTACATTGAAGCGACTGCCGATCTGACCTTCGTAACCCTAAGATAGGGGAACCAGACAATTTTTGGATCATGGTTACAAATCCAAAGTTGTTTGAATTTGCAGGTTTCATCACGATGTTTTCCTTCACTGTCGAGCTAGTGGTATAAATACGTACATAGACTTGAAAAATTCAGAGGTACGTACCCGGGTTTGAACCCGCTCTCCTCGGTTGAGAGGCGCGTGTCCTTACCATTGAGCTACCACCGCTCCCTAATCATACTTATGGGCCTAAAGTGGTTGACTTGTTCTAGGGACTCTTGGTTCTGTTCGCTAGATATGAATAGGCATTGTCTTCAACGGGGCCCTTTTTGTGCACAGGGCCAGGGGCTTCAGCCCAAAAAACTTTATAGTAGATCTGGCCCTGCACTTTGTCTAGCAGTCCGCTACGAGCTATTTATAAAGTAATTATTAAATGGTGTGCTATAACGAAATTTCGGGGCGTAAAAACGTCTTTAGTTTGCCAAGAGGAATACCTAATTATAGCGGTCAATAGCCTCGAAAAAAAAACGGGTAGTGTTGCATACGTGGAAATCTTGTATTTTTTCAAATGGGTCTTATTAATATATACTCACATGTTGTGTACTTAAATATTAATCATTTTTACTGCGTTAGAAACTGCAACTGCAACCAACTTAAAAGAAGGTGATGTTAGGAGTCATAAAAATCGTAGAGCTTGTATGAAAAGGATTATGAATGTTGAAGAGGCGAGTGTGGTGTGTAAGGATCGTGCCATATGGCGTTCGGTTCTCTCTGCCTACCCCGCTAGGGAAGTGGCGTGAAGTTTAGTTAGTTAGAAACTGCTTAGTCCTCTATTGTTCAGCTTAATTTTCAGTGTAACGCAACTCAAAAATGTATATTTTCTGAATAGTCCGAAAATCTCTATGGTTAAGGGAGCTTAGCTCATTAGACTTTGCGTACACCTACGGAGATTGCAGACGTGACGTTATACTCGTACATACACAATTGACAATAATGTACCAATTGTTTTCCTTACCTAGCCTATCGTTAAAGGCGACTAATAATATGGGTTTGTGGTTAGATATACATGTAGGCGACTAGACAACTAGTCACTTATCACTATTTTCCGTCTAATCCGGAAAAAAAGATTGTAATGGAAGTGTCTCTGCAATGGAAGGCAACAGTGGTTCAATGACTGAAGCGGATGCTGGCTACGCACAGGACATAACGCTCGAAAGATGATTAGGGCAGCAACGTTAAAACAAATGAAGTCTGTACGATCACGAAGTACAGAACTTGCATTCTGTATTGCGTATCCTTATTTATTTATTTAATAAGGTACACTGACAGATTACCTACAGTCATATCCTGGCAACAGTAAAAATTATCGCTTAAATAAGGCTAGACAGCAATCCATAAATAGTATACACAACATGAAAAAAAATAAAGATAATTGTGAATATAAAATAAAATAAGAATATAATAGTAATGATTAAAATTTGAGATTCAATTAAATATCATTAAAGTATAAAACTAAAACTATTAAGGAGAGAGGATATCATGTTCGAGATATTTAGTTACCGCTCTTTTATACGTCGAAAATTTGTCATCAAATACATCTATACCTGTGTCTCTGCTACCACACGCTACCTCGTTATAAATCCTACACATTCGAACTAACGGGTTGTAATAAGACGTATTGTTTTTATAAACTTTAATTGCGAATGTGTTTGAAGATCTTATTTTATGTCGAGTGTTGATAGTAAGCGACGAGAGCAGACCAGGCGCGTCGATAAAAGAATGTAAGATCTTATGAAGGCACAGAAGATCATACCTCACTCGACGGGTTCTCAGGGAGAACACCCTATACTTTGAGAGCCTTTGTTCATAATTTTGAAGGGTGCGGCCGAGATTATATTTTCGGGAGATATATTTTAAAAACGTTAGAACGTTAATGAAAAAATAATGTCTCAGAATAAGGGATTGTCGTACCTTAATATATAATACATACATAACATCACGCATATAATCCCCGAAGGGGGAGGCAGAGTCAAAGGGATAACAGGCTTCTTTAACCACAAACCCGATATAACATTAGTCGCCTTTTACGGCATGCTAGGCAAGAGACCCAATTGGCACATTATTTTTTAGTCTCAGACCAACATAGGACATACTATATAATAGTAATTATAATAAATTCTTCAGACTGACACACCAATTCCCTAGTCCCAAACTAAGCTTATGCTTGTGCTATGGGTGTTACTAAGTAATTTTAATATCAAAATACCCAGCTACAAATTTTGGCCCGACCCGGGAATTGAACCCGGGACCACGTGTTCCTTAGATGATGCATGTTACCACTAGACCAACGAGGCAGTCAAAAGATATAAATACATTTTATCAAAAATTACAGAATTTGCAGTGAGCCACATTGGTTTCCAGTATTATTGAATTTAGCATCTTATTCCATAGTCAGTGAGAAGTAACTCAACGTATAGGCTTTTAAAATCACTGTAAACGTCAAATAGGTCCAACATAGTTTCGAGAAAATCCTCGAAGTATAACGAGTGGAATCGACAAGAAACTCGGTAAGTATCATACTTAACCTGAAACCTTGTTATCCAGCTGAATGCAATAATTACCTGAGCTACACTTTTTACCTATGAGTGAGTGGGTGTGTATGTCCATCATACAAATGATCAGTAGCCTTCTCTTATATTTATTAACACGTATCGTTTAAATGCAGAAAGACATTACTCTGCCAATTCTATTCTACCATAGCTATGTTTGATGTAGGTAAGGGAGACTAGAAAAGCAATGTGTTTAGCTCACTGAAAACTTATTTTTTGTACGTGAGGAATGCATTTACGCACCATCCAGGTAGACCTGAGTAAGAGTCTACAAGGGTGTGTCGGACTCGGAACTCGGCTGGCAACACCAGTTCCTCTACCGACTAAACCTCACGGCTGCCATTCTTCGAGCGCTGAACGCAAAACTATCGGGATCCCCACTGTCGGAATTCTTTCTAAAAGTCTACGCAGCGCGCGTTGCCGCCTTGCGGACCATCTCAGGAGAGTTGAATTCCCAACCCAGACACCTGCGGTGTGTGCGACAACACAGTTAGCTGTGTACTTTATCCTAACGGACTGGGTGTAACACGCGAGCTGTCGCCTTCTCTGGGGAGCTCACTAAACACTTCGCTTAACTTAGCTATCCATAGATTTGTACACGAGTATCTTATTCTTAAGACCCGCCCCCTGTATTACACCTATTTAAATCTGCGTAGCCTCTCCCATCATGATATAGATTGGGCACGAAGGGTTCTTATATAAAGGCAGTATAAGTATTTGTTTTTGTTATCAGAACACTAAATATTATTTATTATATTCTTACATGCTCCGAATTTACTGTTTATTTAATTATTGTTAATATTCAACTATTATGCTTCTTTTAACACGTATCTAATCTAAAAGAAAGGTAAACTCTTTAACCAGTTATGGTCAAAATATAAAAACTGGGGTAGATGGAATATAGTTATAAGAATAGACTCTTTCTCATCTCATAAATATAAAAAAAAAAAAAATAACTAACTAACTAAACTTCACGCCACTTCCCTAGCGGGGTAGGCAGAGAGAACCGAACGCCATATGGCACGATCCTTACACACCTCACTCGCCTCTTCAACATTCATAATCCTTTTCATACAAGCTCTACGATTTTTATGACTCCTAACATCACCTTCTTTTAATACACGACCAATCTGGTCGTGGTAGGTGAGCCTGGGCCTTCCGCGGCTCCTACATCCTTCTACATTCGCATTGTATATCTGTTTAGTCAATCTTTCGTCATCCATTCTTTCCACATGTCCGAACCACCGGAGCATGTCTCTTCTTACCTTGACTCCGACGCTGTCCTTCAGACCAACTCTCTTTGAAATAAATAAATAATAATTAATATTTTATGATTTCTTTTTCATCCTAAATTTTAAGGACAAACTATTCGCTATTATAGCTTGAAATGGAGTCGTGTGTTAACGGGCGAAGCACAGTCGCTAACTCGGCTTAGTAGCATTCCACCGCCTCCTCCGTCTGTGCATTCTATGCTTTATAAGGCACACGGCAACTGGACATCGCAGTAATTAATACGCACTTTATAATTAAAACTGGCGGGTTTTTCAATGTTTAGTAGAAATAACTTGGAAATATTATTCAAATAATGTGCTCTAAAAAATACCATGCGGTAGTAAAAGCCAAAAAAAATTCTTGATAAATCATTATCAAAAAGGTTAGATCTTTGACAATCAAAGATATTGAAAACATATTTATGCAAAAACTGCCTAACAATTTCAAATCCAGCTAAGTACTTTATAGTACAGTCTTATCTTAATTCCAAAATTATGGATAGTAATTTAAGCGTACAAATTAACCTTCACGTGGATTTTGTAATGAGAGAAGAGAAGCAGTTCACGTAATGGTAACAAAGATTAACAAAAACAAAAAAAAATATCCCAAAAAGAGAATAGTTACTAAAATGCGCAAATATATACTTCTTGCGCAAATAGCTTTTATAAAATGATTATTGGAGAATCAATTTAAACCTTTTATGTTTTCTTTGGGCAAAGCCAACTCACTGCTTTGAACCTCAACTGCGTCAATATAGTGCCTTCGGGAAAAAAATCTAAACCACACAACATGACGTAAGATAAGGAGGTCACTGACCTCCTTTTATGTGTCAATAATCTAGCACCGATACCAGTCTGCTTTCTAAATCATGGCTTTTTCAAACATTTTATATTTCGTTGTGAGTAAGGGTACTCTGTTGTCATATGGATCGATTCCATTATCAATATTAACATAAATTAAAGTTGAAGTGATTTATTCTCGAAGACACTTTAATTTCACTTTTAATAAGATGCGAGTAAATTATCAGGTTGACAATTATCATTCTCATAATGATTTTTTTCTCATACTGATCAACATTTTTTTTCTTTTTTTCCAATTTTCCATCTAACCCAGCCCATTTTTATTTCTGGCTGAATGCAGTTAAAATGTGTGTATGATCAACATTCTACGGTATATAGGATAACCTAGGATGATGATGATGATAACCTCTTTGATGATGCATGATGCACCATCATTGTTGCCACTTAGTACTTTCAGCATTAGATCTAGATTTGATTTAAGAACATAAGTAATCTTTTAACAGAATCTGATGCATTTTAAAGATACTTGAACTTGAGTAAACGTAGGTACAAACCAATTTTTTTATTTCTTTCTTTCAGTTTTCAGAGTGTAAATTGTGTTAACCTTCGTAACTAAGCTCGCCCCGCACTCTTCCAAAATTGGTTTTATATTCAAACAACTTTTATTTAAAAATCATGTTTAAATACCTCTATATAAATGCACTAGATATGATATCTAATGCATTTTCATCGACATTCAGCGCGTTTCTTTGGACTTGAATTAGATTTAATCGACGGTACAGACAGATGGACAGGATATTTGTTTTTAGTGTTACAATGCAGAACAATTGCTTTATATATTTCTAACACATTATTTTAAATTTAAATACTAGCACTTGAGTAAATTTTGCAAGTATCGTACAGTTCCATGATGGTGAAAACAAAAATATAATATACACCCAAATACTTTTTATTTTAAACTATTGCCACAAAATATATAATGATGCGCAAACATAACACATTTTGGCATAAAACTCTGAAAATTAGTACGAGCCGACCGGTTTCGTTTTCACTTCACCGCGAGAAGTGGGTTAAATCACTTTTTGCCGTCGAGATTAACTTGGTAACCATAAGGTGACGCAACCGGTGCTCTCGTAATTGCATAATCACGGGCCGCATGCACATTGCAGTCAGCACTGCAACTCGTCAATTTTGCCATTTACCCAGTTTCGTCATCATAGCATCACGCCCACTGTACAACTGCAACTTGTAAATTCTACGATTTTGTCAGCACAAAACTGGGTAAAAAATCCCAAAACGGTAGCCAGAGGCCAAGAAGCAGTAAGCGCCTTTGTTCACTTTATTCACAAACATACATATCGTCAACCCCGGTAATCCCCCAAGGGGTAGGCTAAGTCAAAGGGGCAGTTAGCCCACTAACGTCTTTCAGGCACAAATAAAACTGATCTCGGTTTGAGAGGCAATTGTAAAAAAGTAGTGACAAATGGTTAGCTTGTCGCCTACAAAATCACATACCTAAAATCCGATATACCATTAGTCGTCTTTCATGACATGTTAGGCACGGAACACAGTTGGCACATTATTTTTAAATCTTAATCCAAAATGGGACATTGTATTGTAACACATCAAGCCGAAAATTTTATTATTATTTTCATAACCACAATCGAACACCTAATATACCATTCATTATGTTTGCCTAATATGAGAATTGTTCCAATCTGCTACTCTGGGGCAGATTCCACTGCAAATTTAAAGGCGTTCGTCTTTGCCTCACTAGTGGGGCGGCTTGGTGGGGCAAAGTGGAACAATTCTTATATGATATGCTAAGTGCAAGCGCCTTTTAACATTTTAAACCAAAAATTATATCGTTAAACTAATAGCTCCTCGCGGTTTCACTCGCGTATTTCCCGTTCCCTTGACAATACGGGGATACAAATAAGCTTATGTTACTCGCTGATAAAGTAGCTTTCTACTGGTGAAAGAATTTTTAAATTAACCAATAGCTGTTCTATCTTGTTTGGGATGTTTATATAAATAATTTATTTTATCAGATATATGTATCAAATGTTGGTCTGCGATTTCAATAGAATGTTCCAACTATGTTTGTATTGAAATCTCACAAAAGAAACACCTTGCCTAGTATGTCGTGAAAGGGGAATAATGGTGTATTGGGTATGTGACTATGTAGACGACACGTAAGCCACTTCTCACTACTTTTTCACAAAATTCCATCTAACCCAACTTAACTTTATTTTTGGCTAAATGTGATGGTCATGGTAATATGAAAGTATGTTGATATACGTTTAACAATAACTGATAATTTTGACTGGCGTAGACACGTTACTTGATCTAAGAAATGTCTACATTCATAAATGTTCGCTACATAGGATCGTTTGACACCATTAGCAATGCGTAAGCGCATAAAGGCCCCCATATGGCACTAGCATACTTGTCATATGACATACATAACAAACATCATTATAATCCTACGTTGTGACCCGTGTTGGTCTGGGACTTAAAAAGAATGCGCCAACTGTGTTTCTTGCCTAGCATGTCGTGAAAGGCGACTAATGGTATATCGGGTTTTGGGTATTTGATAGTGTAGGCGGCCAGCTAGCCACTTGTCATAACTTTTCTTAATCATCCATGTAACCCAGCCCAGCTTTATTTTTGGCTAAATGCGGTTAAAGGGACTTGATGTCCTTTTGACTCTGCTTACTCCTTTGGAGATTATATATGTAATTACCAGTCTCGTTAAAACTCTGGTAGTTACATTAAAGCGACTGCCGATCCTATCTTTGTACCCTTAGATAGGAGTACCAGACAATCTTTGGATTATGGTTACACATACATAGCTGTTGGAATGTGCAGGTTTGCTCACGATGTTTTCCTCACCGCTGAGGAAGAGCACAGCTTTGAGCCCGCACCCCTCGAGTAAGAGGCGCGTGTCCTCACCATTGCTACCACCGCTCACACATATATAACAAGTCGACACTTGTTATATATGATTGTGTGATAATTATGTTTTTGATTTGATGAGCTTACTATGACTAATAAGCTCTTCAAATCAAAAAAATAATTATAATGGACTTAATAAGGGTTTTTTGAATTAAAACATCCAAAAGATGGCGTAACTGTGACGTGCGGTCTTGTCACCTTCCTCATTGGTTAATTGTCAGAACAAACTGACATTCTGTCAACAATGAACCAATAGTGACAGTGATAAGACCACGAGACTCCCTCGTGCCACCTAGCGAATGTTGTATTTTTAAAAACCCTCATTGGTAAACATTGGGTAAGGCAGTTATTTGTTTTTAACATTAGGAGACACAGTTTTTCAGGTGCCATTAAAGGGCTGCGTGGTAGCTAGTCAGACGCAATAATACTTGGTAACTAATCTTACTAAATAATAAGATGTTGGAACATAGTAACTAAGAACAAGCGTTGTTAGATTCAATTACTTGAACAAAAGGTAGATTTTACTACGCGCTTCAACTTATTATGAACTTCTTAATAAGACTAGTGTAATGAAAGATAGCACTAATCCATTTTTACTCATCAACAACTGCCACTAAATCTGAAGAGACTTGCTTCAATTTGAGTTAATTGCGTTTTGTATTGATAATATTTTATGATAACAACTATATCATTTGTGTTTAAGGAGGGCTAGCTGCTCCTTTGACTCTGCCCACCCCTTCGGGGATTACGGGCGTAATGTTATGTATGTATATATTAAAATAACATTCAGTGTCCATATTATTCTTTTTATTCGTATTTTAATTTTACTGGTTGATGGATAAGTATATACAATTTAATGGTATTGATAGTAATTCATTTATTTTATAAAATATTTACATCATAATAAAGTTAATATTCCACATATCTTATCTAAAATAAATGTTAGTCTTTCATTAAATATTTCTACAAGTAAATGTAAAAAAATACTATGAACTAGTGAGATAGTAAAATCAATATGCGCTCAAAGGAGATAGGTTTACCTATATGCATAAGTTAAAGTGGGTTTACACAAGCCACTGAAGCTACTCAGCTTTAAGCAATATTAGTGAATTATGACGTCACGATCACACCTTCATGTGTCTCTCAGTATAGCTGTACATGATATTGCGATATCGTCGGTGATACTCCAATATCGTGTACCTTGTACACTTGATCATAAGACCTAATTTTCAATGCTATTTAAGTCAAAGTTATACCTTATGATCAAGTATTAGTTACGTAGTATCGCAGTATCACCGACGATTTGGATCATTATAGAGAAACCATAGTGTGACAATAATTTGAAACTTTGTGTTTCCTTTGCCCTCAAAATAACACAAAATAATAGAGCTCTAAATTACATTTTAATTTTTCTCGAAAACACTCCATGTTAATAGAAATACCTATAACAAGTTAGAATGTAATAATAAATATACATAAAAGATTTTATATCTATTTGCAATATATTTTTGTTAATTTTTGCGATTAAATAAATATGAATAAAAGCGCATTTGATTTTGTATAAGTAAAGCTTTAAATTTATTTATTATTTGATAATTAATTACCTATATAACTTATTCATCGATTAACTTTAAAAAGTAAATGAAACCACACTTGCATTTGTTTAAGACTTCGCATGTGCCATTTAGGGGTGGTGGGGAGAATAGTTTGTAAAGCGGCAAGCCAGACCGTTATTGTATTGGATTCCAAACTATACACATCAAATAAAATTATCTTACTAATACTCTCTTCTTTATCACAATTTACTGGTCTTTCATATAAACATAGCATCACGCCCATAATCCCCGAAGAGGCAGGCAGCGTCAAAAGGCAGCAGGCCCCGTTAACACATTCAGCCAAAAACAAAACTGTGCTGTGATAGATGGAAAATTGTGATAAAGTAGTAACAAGTGGCTAGCTCGTCGCCTACACAATTACAAACCCAAAACCCCATATATGACATGCTAGGCAAGAAGCACAGTTGACACATTATTTTTAAGTCCCAGACCAACATGGGACAAATGGCTGGGTTAGATAGGGAATTGTGTACTGGTCTTTCGTCGATTATAAATATTTCACAGTGGTTCGAATCGGGAAACCATAAATAATCCTTGGGCGATTCGCACCATGGTACTAATAGACAAAATACAAAATATTTTTTTTATTCATACCATAGTGCGAATCGACGACTTCAAAGAGGCTCCTTATGCGATTCGTACCGTGTGACGATTAAACGAAAGACCCCAGTGTACCATCTGACCCAACTTAACTTTATTTTTGGCACAATGTGGTTTAAGAAGCCTGCTGCTTCATAGACTGTGCTTACTATTAGCTTGCACGGTGGTGTCTACATCCAGGATGATGATCTGTTCGGACCCCATCTAAGAACGTAATACGGGGAAGATTCCTGATGATTGTGATATGTCTATGATTATATGAATCATAACCTTGTGATTCAGATGTGTGTGACAGCTTCGTTATCATAAGCGTGCATTTCTTTTACTTCAGGTCGCTGGACCAAGTTCCTTAGTTGTTTCTTGTGTAAGAAGTACAGTGTCCTGAAAGATTAAATAAATAAATAAATTCTAAATAAATTCTTCAGACTAACACACCAATTCCCTAGCTCCAAACTAAGCTTATGCTTGTGCTATGGATACTAGGTGAACGGATAGACATACTTAAATACGTTTATAAACATCCATGACTCGAGTACAAATGTACATGTTCATCACACGAAACATTTGCCCCTAGCGGGATTCGAACCCGCGATCCTTGGTTTTGTGGCCAGGGTCTCTGGTCACTCGACCAACGGTCCAGTCAATAATGTTGATTTGAAAAAAAATTTTCAAGATTTATATTTTTGTAAGGTTATTGACATGCCTGTTGGTCAAGTCAGATACCCTGGCCACAAAACCAAGAGTCACAGGTTCGAATCCCGCTTCAGGAAAATGTTTCGTGTGATAAATATCTATTTGAGTTATAGATGTTTAGTGTATTTAAATATGTCGATCCGTTCACCTAGTATTCTTAGCATTATGTTTAGAACCTGGGAATTGGTGTGTCAGTCTGGAGAATTTATATACATTAAAAAAAGACAAATTAAATGACTACATAATGTGATTTCATTCTGTATAATTTATCACTGTGTCCAATTTTTTTTAAATATTACTATAATCATCATCTTCCTAGCGTTATGTCCCGTGTTTAGACGGGGTCCGCTTTGCCATGATCCAGGATTTAGCGAGTCTGGTAATTACATTGAAGCGACTGCCGATCTGACCTTCGCAACCCTAAGATAGGGGAACCAGACAATTTTTGGATCATGGTTACAAATCCAAAGTTGTTTGAATTTGCAGGTTTCATCACGATGTTTTCCCTCACGGCCGAGCTAGTGGTATAAATACGTACATAGATTTGAAAAATCCAGAGGTACGTGCCGGGCTTGAACCCGCACTCCTCGGTTAAAAGGCGCGTGTCCTTACCATTGAGCTACCACCGCTCCATGGCTAATATACAATATCTGGATCAATTACTTTGTATGTAACTTATTTAACCTGAAGTACAATTACGAATACTTACGCTAGTAATATAAAAGCTGGAGCTGTCAATATTGCGCCAAGTATGAAAACAGATCCGAGGAGTATTTTTTCTTCAAGACGTTTAGTCAGAACTTTATTAAATAATGGCACGTATATCAAAGGCACCAAGGAATCGACCAAGCCGAATAATGAACACATTTTACCTGTAAAACAATTAATCATAGTATAATTAATAGAAGCATACAATTAAATTTAATGGTTCACCTTGTTTATGTAGCTTAGGATTAAATAAATAATAATAATTAATAAAAAAGTAGCTTAAGCGCTGGCGTTACGGATATCAGAATCAAATCAAACAGGGGTATTACAAATATTATATACTTAAATATTAGATATTAACACCCAGACACAGAACAAATACAAAAAAAAATTAAAGTGGTATTCTTTACTTAATAATTTCATGTGTGTGAGATTAATAGATAGATAATGCATGGAACGGAATGATGTGCGTGTCATAAAAATAACGTAGTAGAGTAGGTAAGAGATGGATGATATTTACTATAATATTTCCTGCGTAGTTGGCTTATCCCCGTTGAGATTAGCCGCCGTGACCGAAATCGGTTAGGAGGATATTATTATTACTGTCGAAGACACAAAATGTTCTTACCAACTTTATCCTCATCTACTAATTTCGTTGCTAGAGATCTGAGCGCGGCCCCTCCGGCCGATCCAAATATGTCCACAGCGGCGCCAACATAGAACCATGTTGTGTTTGGAGCTAGGCCGTATATTAGTGAAGACAGAACGTTACTGGCCGTGGATATCAGTCCCACTACGGTGTCGTGGTATTTAAGCCATTTGCTAAATACCGTCACTGCCACCGCCACACCTGAAAAAGTTTAAGATGAACTATTTAGTAACGTAAAGAGGTTACAAAAAAAATATTATACATACAGTCGAATTGAGAACCTCCTCCTTTTTTGAAGTCGGTTAAAAAAGGTTCGAGACCCTAGCCACGAAACTAGCGGTCGCGGGTTTGAATCCCGCTAAGGAGAATGTTTCGTGTAATACTTACTGCATGTCGTATTAGGCGGCTAATGGTGTATTTTTTAGTTTGAGGTTACTTATACAAGTTGTCACCCTCGTCGCGCTGTGCCCTCTGTTATACCAGAGGGACACATAGAGAGTGTCTCGTTGGGGGGGCCGCCTTCCAACCGGCGATTCAGGGCAAGGCCCTGTACGCGCGGGAGTGTCAGTGCCTCCTGCGCCCACCAAAACGCATCGGCAATGCGCCCCTGCCGGGTTGCTGAGGATAAGGAGGCGGGCAACGACAACACCCAGCTCCTCCTCTTCCTCGGCAATCCTAGTAAATCGCGGCCCACCTCGGGATACCTCTTAGCTTTAGTTCTGGATGGTCCAAGTCCAGAGCTTACTAAGCCCCCTAGTACAACAAACCGACAACAATTTTCCACCTAACCCAACTCTATGTTTGGTTAAATCATCATCATCATCATCCTCTTAGCGTCATGTCCCATGCTTAGTCGGGGTCCACTTAGACCATGATCCATGATTAAAAGAGTCTGGTAATTACATTGAAGCAATTGCAGATCTGACCTTCGTAACCGTTATAGGGAAACCAAACAAATTTGGATCATAATTACAGAGTCATGGTCCAAAGCTGTTTGAATGAATGTGAAGGTTTCATCGCGATTTTTTTCTCACTGCCGAGCTAGTGGTATAAATGCGTACATAACATAACATAAATAACATAACATAAAATAACATCACGCCCATAATCCCCGAAGGGGTAGGCAGAGTTGAAAGATCAGCATGCCCCTTCAACCACATTCTGCCAAAAATAAAGCCGGGCTGGGTTAGATGGAAAATAGTGAAACAGCAGTGACAAGCGGCTAACCTGTCGCCTACACAATCACACACACAAAATCCGATATACCATTAGTCGCCTTTTACGACATGCTAGGCAAGAACCACAGTTGGCATATTCTTTTTAAGTCCCAGACCAACATGGGACAGTGGGCTGGGTTGGATGGAAAGCTGTGAAAAAGGAGTGACAAGTGGCTAGCTCGTCGCCTACTCAGTCACATACCCAAAAACCCGTAAACCATTTGTGGCCTCTTACGATGTGCTGGGCAAGAACCACAGTTGGCACATTCTTATTTTTTTTTCCCGGATCAACATGGGCCTTGGCTCAGACCAACATGGGACCATTGCGTTCATAGATTTAAAAAATCCAGAGGTACGTGCCTGGGATTGAACCTCCCGATTAAAAGGCGCGTGCCCTTACCATTGAGCTACCATCGCTCTATGTTTGGTTAAATGTGAATAAGGAATAAAAAAAAAAACAAACTTACCTATTACACCGATAACGTTTGACCAAGTTTGATACAGGCTGAATGCAAGTATATCCATTTCAAATACGTTTTTCGTGTATATAAATGTAACAGATTGTTCACCTAAAAAGAAAATATTAATTTTAGTAGTAGTAGTTGCGTTTGTTTTCAATATTACATTAAAGAGAGAGTCAAATATTTTAATTAAAGAATCATTATCAAAAATAGTTACTGTATGCGAGTAGATATATTGGTATCTTAAAAACTACTGAAATTACGTGTAAGTATGGTAACTGTAAGGCGCTTACGGTTATGATAAATAATACTAACGGGACTAAACGACCTTGTGATAATCGATGCGCAAGCGCAATACAGTTTTAGTAGGGTTTAACTTTATTTAAGGTTTTTTAAATATTATTTGGTCAAAATATTAAAACATGGTTTAAAACTATTGCAATCGATTCGATCAACGATTCTGTACTAAAAATAAGGTTGTATATAAAATATAATTACTAGAATCAAATCTTACTATTGATAATAAAAAAGTATAGATGATAGAAAATTTGTAAACACATCCTTACCTGTGGCAGGTCCCACTATAACTATATGAGTAATAATGATCAGTAGAATCAGAGTTAATTGAACTCCACGACTTTTAAGTATAATAGACAGGGTCTCCCAAACGTTTATTGGGTTGAAAAACAATTTTATTTCTTCCATAAACGTATATTTAGTGGATTCTTTTTTAACGTTACGAATTCTTAGTGAAGCATAAATACTTGCACTGGCATGAAAAAACAATGACAGTCCACTAAGGCCATGAAAACCAAAATTTTTTGCTAAATACCCCGCAATGGGTACGATCACAATACCCGACGCTCTCACTATGAAGAAAGCAATACCCATTCTGAAAGTACGCGTCTCCAAAGTAGTGACATCTGCTAGATAATTGAAACAGCCCATTAAGGCTACAATAAAACCACCTGTCAACAGCGCACCTATTATGTCAATAACACCAATTACCCAAAGAGGCCATTCTGCCATATAGTAAGCTGATAATATCCAACCCAGAACTGTTAAAAATTCGCCTATTGGAGGTAGAATCAGTACCATTTTTCTGTTGCCAGTTCTATCACTCCATGCTCCGATAAATAATATATATATAGCTGGCACTGCGACTATAACTGGATCTTTCCATGCATTCAAGTTGGCGACAACTATTGAAACCTTCTTCGTGGCTTCCTTGATCATACTATTATTTTCGGCACCTTCAACAACTTTCTGACACACATCTTCCGTATAATTTAAATCTGCACGGCACGCTTTTTCAAAATGAAAATTTTTACCCGCAATTGATATAGAAACGACTGCAAACATGTATAATACCAAATATGGCTCAACTGTGATGGATGTAAAAAACGAATGTAGTATTTTTTTCAGATCGAATGGCTTCTTCTCATGTCTTTCAGGTTCGCAGTCAACAGTGGCACTATTCGTTTTATCAACAGCACTTAGTTGTGTAACAGTTTCACTTGATTTTCTATTCATTTTTGTAGATCACTTATTTATCACTGCATATGCTTTTGTTAATGCGTTCCGTGCGAATGCGCTGATCGAACCGTCTAGACTCTGCGTGTACCAATTTTGCATACGAGGAAAGATGGGTCCGAATCTTAACCTGTTCAACTTATTATCTAAACAGGTTTGTTCAAAAAACAATATCTAGTAAGGAAAAAATGTGTAAAGGTCACCACGTAACACTTACGACGTTTTTAGCAAGGTCGCATATTGGCTTTGGTTTCATACATACATACATCGGTACATAACTTCAGGTCTGTAATCCCTAAAGGGGTTGGCAGAGTCGACGGAGAGGCTTGCTGACGTTTCGGACCCAAAATGTTAGGACACTGTCCGAATCGACACTTTTGAAATTTACTATTTTTTGTGACGATTCGGACACAATAAAAATAGCTGATTTGTACAGTCAGAGTAAAAAAATCTGAACGGTTTCTTTACATTCATTCATAAAAAATATATTACTATAGTAAAAAATAATGAAGGAGATGGTCGCATAGTATATATGTAAACATGTGTAACATCATTTATACCCTAAGTGACCACATTCGTCCAACGAAATATTTTTCCCTAGTAGGATTCAAATACTTGACCTTTGGTTTCGTGGCCGGCTCTCTATCCGTTCGACAACCGGCGTATCAAATAGTTACTTAATTAAGGTATGCACTTGTATACCCCTTTGATAATATAAAGAGCGAAATCAAAAACAAAGACTGTTAAAGCACATATTTATCGTATGATTACAAGTTACAGGATACTAAGTATTAAAATATCAAGCCAGTCAGCATTACCTTCACATAAGTTCAAATAGTGCATTAAAGCGCTATTAATAAGTAAGAGCTACTATTAAATTGAAGACTTTTAAAATGACAAGCGTAAATGTTTAACTTCATAATGAAGTGTTCAACTTGCAGTGTTGTTACCTTGTAAGTAAAGATTATTATTAATTACGAATTGTAAATTTTGGCGTTTAATAGTAACTATCAAGTTTTTTGCCGGTTTTTTCTCGATCGAGTCTACATTCTGAACCGGTGGTAATGTTTTCTTTTTTGTTTATATTGACTATTTATAAGGGCTTTTTTGAAGCCTATATAAATAAAGAAATTTTGAATTTGAATTTGAAGTCATATTGAATAAATGTACCCCAACATCAATTCATATTAAAACTCCTATTTAATAAAAAGGGACTAAGAAGCTGAGACTTCTCGTAAAATCAAAAACAAACGACACGATAATCATAATAACATTTTATTTGCATTAAATACAATTTTACGAAAATGAAGATTAACAAAATGGTTGCTTAAAATCTATTCAGCCGTAAGAGAGGTTGAACCTTAACATATTATTTTACTTATCTATAGCTAAGTATGACAAAATAAAAATCTCCTTATGTATTAATACACTCAATGAAGAACAGCCCATTCGGCCATATACTATATTTTTATAATGACGTCACATCGTTCTCATATACATGCATCTCTTTTGTTTCTGGATTTTTGACCACATCCCTCTGTTGTCTTTTGTAGAAAAGATACAGGGCACTGCAAAGAAATAAACGTGGAATTTAGAAAGATGGAAATAGCTAAGACAACTAAGTTAATTACATGTATTAACTATTATAATAAAAATAAGAAAACCAATGAACGAAGCCTTCGTGACCCACGAGCTTTCGTTGACCCACGTAGGCCCGGGCTTCAACTCAATTTTAACGAAAAATTTAAAATAATATCCTCCTAACCGATTTTGGTCTCGGTGGCTAATTTCAACGACGATTAGCCAACTACACAGGAGGCAATATTATAGTGCACAAGTGTGTGCGCAAGCACAGGTGCACTCTGTGTTCCTGCACTCTCAGGTGAGACGTCAATCCGACATGACACCGAAGAAAGGTCAGGCGCAGGACCAACGGCTTAGCGGGCTTTCCGAGCCACAGGGGTGAGACTCCGAAATGGTACTGACTAATTTAAATATTGAAATACATAGCTACAACTTATTCGGCCCGACCCGGGATTCGAACCCGAATCCTCTTGGTCTTTAGATGGCGCATGCTGCCATAAGTTCAACGAGGCAGTTAACAAAACAAATATGATATAGGTACTAATTAGATGTTTTCCCTAATTGCCGGACTAGTGGTTCCGATTACCGATCATCGATTTGAAAAATCCAGATCTGCATGCTCGAGTTTGAACCTGCACTCCTCGGATATGAGGTGTGTGTCCTTACTATTGTTACCACTGCCAAGGGCAGTTTAACTAAAGTAGTTAAATACTACTTGTTCGGTAATTCTTCTTCTAAATAAAATTTTGTAAAAGATACAATACTTTAATAATTATTTGATACTAGTAGTTAAAGATATCACATTAAAACAATGTTATTACTACAATTAAAGATAAATATGTCTGGGGTGGAGACCTGGTGGTCTGTAACACAAGTATTATTTTACTTACCATAGGTCACCAGTCTCCACAAGCAAGTTAAGTTAAGTACGTAGTTTATAATTAACATTAAAATACATTGTAACTACTTGTTTGTGGTGAGAAATAAATATCATTTATTATTATTAATTGAAGTAAAAAGAAAAACTTATTTATATTACTATTTTCTTTCTTCTTCAACGAACTTATTCATATTATTAACACTTACACGAATATGATAAAATCTGGTGCAGTCATGACAGCCCCTAATATATACACGGCTCCGGGAAACGTCTCGAGGGTAACACTTAACACTTTGTTGTACATAGGTGTGTATATAGCAGGCACCACCGAGTCAATGAACCCGATCAACGAACACATTTTACCTGTAAAATAAATAACATGACATCAGAAATAATAAATAATAACAATAATGACTTTTCGAGACTGACACACCAATTCCCTAGTTCTAAACTTAGCTTATAAGCTTGTGCTACGGATACTAGATGAATGGATACCTAAAAAGTTTTATAAATATCCATAACTCGAGTACAAATGTCCATGTTCATCACACGAAACATTTGCCCCTAGAGGGATTCGAACCCGCGACCCTTGGTTTTGTGGCCAAAGTCTCTACTAGACCGACGGGGCTGTTATAATAGAATTGCACAAAATAAACGTTTATCAACGTAGGTATATAACTTAATTTTTAATAGGTATGTACGAAACCTGAAAATCGTTTGTACAGAATCATTAATCGAATCGTTTTTTTTACCATGTTATTAAAGTTTTTAACCATGTTATATTTTTACTAATATAGCTCGCTAAACCAAATTTGGATTTAATTACTCTGTAAAGTATGCGGCAGTAGTGTTACAGTTTTTAACCGACTTCAAAAAAGGAGGAGTTTCTCAATTGCACTGATTTTTTTTAACGTACCTATAGAGAAACCTCATTGGTTACAAAAGATAAAATCATTACTACGGAACACATTGTTTCTGTTCTTTGACTCTTACATTGGTAGCCTTTTATATTTGTTTTTAGTATTTATGGTTCTACAGTAAATACTTTAAAAAAGCTAACATCTAAAAAATGTAAAATATCACAAGGACAAAAAAAATACATGCGGTGTTTTAATATTCCCCATGATCAGTTATTTTTGGAGTTAGGTGCCACTAACTACATAAATTACAAATAATAATAAAGAACATATAAATTAATAGTAAAACTTACTAACACGGAGTAGCGAACAAAACATTTTTTATTGTTTTTGTTTTTTTTTTCTGAATTTTTGCTTGTGTTATTAGATATTTAAATACAAAATAACATACATACATACATAACATCACGCCCATAATCCCCGAAGGGGTAGGCAGAGTCAAAGGGACAGTTGGCCCCTTTAACATTCAGCCATACATAAAACTGGGCTGGGTTAGATGGAAAATTGTGAAAAAGTAGTGACAAGTGGCTAGTTTGTCTGTGTGTCTACACAATCACATACCTACCCAAAACTCGATATACCATTAGTCGTCTTTTACGACATGCTAGGCAAGAAACACAGTTGGCACATTATTTTTTAGTCTCAGACCAACGCGAGACTATACAAAATTATTCCAAACCTTTTTGGAAATATTAGGTACCTATCGTTAAAATAACAATTGGGTTCTAAAAATCTAGATTGATGAACACTTTCCTATAAATTGTACAATATTAAGGTCCATCTAAATGAATGAAGCACAATTAAAACATAAATAATAATCAATGCGTTTCTTATGTCTGATGAGTCGTCGTAGCAACTTTAAAATTGTATGAATTACGTCATCCATTAGCAAAAAAACCGGTTAATTATAGGATAAGACACCCACATATTTGGATTCCGTAGTTTTTTCGCTAATATTTGTAGGATTGATAGTTAATGTCTGATAGACACGTAAAAAAGAATGATGTCAAGTGTGTAAGAAGGAACTTAAAAGAGTTTAAGAGACGGAAGTTTCAAATTCGGGGCTATAACAAATCAACGGTCATAATATCGGTCCATCTTGACTGGTTCGATGGCGCATTCGGTGACCCTGCCCCATGCGCCCAGAGTTGTGGGTTCGATCCCCACCTAGGACAAACATTCGTGAGTTTGTTCTGTGTTTGGGTTTTAATATCGAATATTTAAGTATATATTTGTAATACTAGTGTTCTTTCTGATGGATTTGAGTAGCTTAAGCACTTTTATTACGGATGCAACACAAGTGCTTTAGCTACTTAGCTCGGAGTCAGATGAATGTATGTGATGTCGTCGGATATTTATTTAAATATCTTTTTTTTATTTATAAAATCCAAACATGCATACATACATACTGTCACACCTTTTTCCCATGGGGGTAGGCAGAGATTACATCTTTCCTTTGCTCCGATCCCGGCACACACCTTAAGCTTCTTGTACATTCATTGGTCATTTCATTCATGCTCATCTGTTACGTGCTCTTAACCTGGCTTTTATTATCTGTCCTGCATATATTACAAAGCTGCGGAGTTTATTTGTTTAATCGCGCTAATCTCAGGAACTACTGGTCTGATTTTAACAATTCTGTCAGTGTTAGATACCCCATTTATCGCGGAAGGCCATAACATTAACCATAGACACTGATGAAACCGCGGGCACAGCTAGTTTATTATAAAATATGATGTTAAAAAAACATTTTGTCTTGTTGATAGAGTTAACCACACGTATAAGTAGGCAGACTAATAGAAATACATAAAATGGCTTTCATATTTGAATGCGATACCTTAAAACCGCTTGTCAAGGCAACCTTGGGTAAATGTTGCGTCCGATGATAGAATATAAAAATCAAACTTTTGACCTTTTGCATTCTTGTTTGAGTAGTGAACTTGATGGAAATATATAAAACTCTGCTTTATTCTTACTTCCTTGCTAGTGTACCTAATAAATGCAAGATTGACTGTATCTTTTACGTATTTACGCATAAACTTTGAACGCTTTGAAGATGAGAGGCTCGTCTTAATACCTGATTAAAAATACAGGCTATTTTTTATCCGGCATACATCCGAAATACCTCAAAAACTAACGAATTTAAAAGCTTTTTGTGTTTTATATATTCTGCGGGCTTGCGCTTATTTAATTAATATTAACGGTACTAAACGACATAGTGACAAGCGATGCGCACGTGCCATATAGTTTTATTTAATGTTTTGTAAATATATTATTTTATCAAATTATAACAATCGATTCTATAATGAATTCTCTATAGTTTTCAGGTTTCGTAGATAGTCAAAATAAGGTTAGGTACATATACAAAACACCAAGTCGGTCGAACCTAGGTCCCCGAGATACCTAGTCAGCGGAAGTACTTCCACTTTTAGTACAATCACGTATGTTCGTACTTTCAAAGATTACTTACCAACTTTATCCTGATCGACCACTTTAGTTCCCAAGGATCTGATCGCAGTTATTCCAGAATTCCCAAAGATATCTAAAGCTGGTCCGGCATAGAACCAGTTCCTGGTAGGAGCTAAGCCGTACAATATAGAAGACGCAACTTTACTGAATGTTGCTATTACACCCAACACGGTATCATGGAACTGCAACCATTTACTGAACACTGTAATTGCTATTGAGGTCCCTGTAAAGTAATAAAATTGCATTATATAGCGTACTGTACATTACAGTATTACAGTTACATTACATTACCAATTTTCATAAATTGCGCTTGTAAAATATATGTGTAGTATCCGTGAAATAAATATATAAATATCAGACTACATCACATACATTGATCTGACGCCGAGATAAGTAGCTTAAGCACTTGTGTTACAGATATCAGAATCAACAGTGGTATTACAAATACATACTTACATATTGGATATTAACACCGAGACACAGAACAAACACAAGTATTCATCACACGAATGTTTGTCCTGGGTGGGGATCGAACCCACAACTCTTGGCGCATAGGGTAGGATCAAATGCGCCATCAAGCCAGTCGAAGAAATGAGACTGGCTATTTTAAAAACAACTTAGCTTAGCGTAATAAAAAACTTATTTTTTGCTTTATTATAAAATTAGCGCCATATTTGATTAGTTCTAGTGTTTCGGCCTCTTTTAATGCTCATTTAAATGCGTATATACATTAAGTATGTACGCGTTATGCGGAAAAAAACATGCGTTAATTAACACTTAAATTATTTAAAATGTATTGTTTATCTAAGATGCATAAAAAACGCTAGGTATTTAAAATACGTTTCCTTACCGCATAATCCCATTAATAGCGAATACGTAGTAAACAGACTGAAGTCGACTAAATCCATATTATATTTGTTTAATGTGTACAAATATAAAACGGAACCTTCACCTGCGAATACATACAAATAGTTAATACACATACACTAATATTATAAAGAGGCTAGATTTGATTGTTTGTTTGTTTGTATTAGGCTCCGTAACTACTAGACCGATTTGAAAAATGCTTTCACGTATAAAAAGGTACTTTATCAGCAAGTAACATAGACTATATTTCATCCGCAAATTCCCACGGGAATGGGAACTACGCGGGTGAAACCGCAGGGTGTAGTAGTAGGGTTAGTATTTTAATTTGTATTTATATATAACTAATGATCGTCCAGAGGTCGCATAATTTTCGAAAAAGAAGGGTACAATGTTTTTGCTTCACGTATAAATTTATAGATAGAAAACTGTTGCCCGCGGCTTGGACCGCGTAAATTTGAAAAATGTCATCCCCGTGGGATAAAATGCAAATCCTAATCTAAGGTATAAAGGCCATTTTGCCGTGAAAAAGCAACTTACATCGAAACATCCAAACTTACAAACTTTCGCTGTAATAATATTAGTAAGATGGAGCGGTGGTAGCTCAATGGTAAGGACAGTCGCCTCATATGCGAGACGTGCTGGTTTAATCCCAAACACGGACTTCTGGATTATTCAAATCTAGGTACGAATCGCTTGCTCATAGGAGAGAAAACATCGTGTCCAAGAACGAGTGGCTGTAAATATATGTATAGTATAACCTTGATCACATATATGATTCCTATTTTTAATAATTACGAAGGTCAAACAAACAGTCGCATCAATCTATACTAATATTATGAAGCCGTAGAGTTTGGTTGTTTGTTTACTTGAACGCGCTAATCTCAAGAACAACAGGTCCGATTTGAAAAATACTTTCAGTGTTAAACAGCCCATTTATCGAGGAAGGCTTTAGCATTAACCACTAACGCGGGTAAAACCGCGGGCACAGCTAGTATTAAATAAATAAATAAATATACCTAATTAAATTCACTAGACTGACACACCAATTCCCTAGTTCCAAACTAAGCTTATGCTTGTAATATGGATACTAGGTGAACGGATAGACATACTTAAATACATTTTATAAACATCCATGACTCAAGTACAAATGTCCATGTTTATCACACGAAACATTTGCCCCTAGCGGGATTCGAACCCGCGACCTTTGGTTTCGTGGCCAGGGTCTCTAACCACTCAACCAACGGGCCAGTCAAATTAAAATATAATATAATAACCAGAATCTCTGAATCCTGGATCAGTCACCGGTAAGCACGGTACATACGCTAGGAAGATAATGACATAATCATACCTACATAATCACAATCTTGTATTCGCTATAAAAACATACCGGCATTAAATCAAAGTTGTTTTATAATAAAACCACAAACATTCAGACGAAATTGGTTTGACATCATCTATCAACTGCCTAGCATTATGTAGTTATCAGTGTCGGATTATACTGATTCTAGAATTAGTAACTTTGTTTATCTACACTAAAGCAATTATAAAAAAATCTCCGGACTATACATCAATTTCCTAGTTCCAAACTATAAGCATGCTTGTGCTATGGAGTCTAGGTAACAGATAAATAACCTTAAATACGTTTATAAATATTCATAACCGGATTACAAATGTCTATGTTTATCACACGAAATATCTGCCCTTAGCGGGATTCGAGCCCGCGTCCCTTGGGTTCGTGCCCAGAATCTCGGACCAATGACCTGTCACGATTGCTATTTGAAATGTATTATCAAGGAAATTAGAGTATTTAATCACGGGTAAAACATGCAAAGTAATACGAATATGCGAGTTTGTTGACAATATTTTGTTTTCACTGCCTGGTTAGTGGCATAAATACGTCCTTACATTTAAATAAAAACACGACCGCTACGGCACTCCTCTTATTCTTTTATATATGTAGGTATTAAGTTAGTTAGCGCCTTAAACTGCAACCATGTAAATTGGTTTGAAGTAATCCCAGGAAGATTGATAGATATCGCGGGACATACATAAGAGTCTGTCATAGACCTTGCTCGCAGAATTAAAAGGTACCTATTAGATTTTAATGAATTGAAAATTCTGCTATATTCAAATACCTGATAGACGACAGCGTTAATACGAGTAGGAATATACATATATAAATTTACATAAGCTTACCAGCCACAGGTCCCATTATGATAATATGGGCCCAAATAACCAGAAGAATTTGAGCCAGTTGTATTCCACGACTTTTGAAGATGATCGAGATCGTATCGTAGACGTTTGAAGGGTGGAAGAATTGGCATAATTTGTACCAAAACGTGCCCTCAATTTCGGTCCTTCTAACGTCGTGAATTTTAAAAAATGTGTGGACGAATCCTATCACATAGAAAACCATTGAAATTCCGAAAATCCCGTAGTAACCGATGGCTTCTGTCAAGACGCCGCTTATTGATGTTCCCAAAGGAATTCCCAGTGTCACTATGACTGCTACCACACCAATCCTGAAGGTACGTGACTCCGGCGTTGTCACATCTGCTATGTAGCTATAAGATCCCATCAGAGCCACAGGCAGTCCTCCAGTAAATATCGAAGACATGGCTTCAATCAGACCCATAACCCACAGAGGCCATTCCAGAAAATAGTAGGTTCCCACTATCAAGCCGATAAGAGAAACGAATTCTCCGATCAACGGTATAAGGAGTAACGCTTTTCTGTTCCCTGTTTTATCACTCCAAGCTCCGATGAACAAAATGAATATTGCAGGTATTCCCGTTTGAAGTGGATCTTTCCAGGTACTCATTTCAGCAACTAATATTGAAGCCCTACCCACCGCTTCGATTGTAATGTTGTCATCAATGTTACCAGTGATGACCCTCTGGCATACATCTTCTGTGTAGTTCAAATCAGTACGGCACGCTTTTTCCATATTAAGTTTCGATAGAGACAACGAGGATATCACGGTGGGTAAAATATAACATAGTAAATAGGGCTCCACAGTAAAAAATGTTAGAACAGACTGGAAAAACTTTCTCAAATTAAACGGTTCCTTTTGTGCGGTTTTGTTTTTGTCAACATTATCACTATTCACTTTTTCAGCGTCCAATTGCGGTGAACTATCCTTTTTTTCATCCATTTTAAGTTAATTTAACCACAGCGATGTACATTTGTTGTTAAACACAACGCGACTGAGATGATCACACTACGGTGTTTTGATCGGACGTGGTTTACTTTGGCCGTTAGAATGATGGGAAAAACTTGTTTCTTTTCTTAATGTAAATTTTTTATGAGGTTGAATCATAGCGAGTCCTTGAAAGAGTAATCCAAGTACCCAAAAATCGTGGATCTAATTATCTATTTTTAATGACGGAATCAATCAACTCATTTCATTAAATAATGTTATTTTTCATAAACGCCACCCACATCACAATGAACGATAAAAATCACATTTATTTGATTCAGAGTTAAGTACTGGTACTTAGTACAAGGCAGAGGGAACCTAAAGCCTAATGAGCAAACCTCTGACTATTTGACTCTGGCTACGGCCTGTAAGGACACACATTTAATTGCCCCCTCAGGACATCTGGACCAGACCACACTAACATCTGGACCCCACTGGACATATTCTGTCCGGCTATGGTTACTATTTTTTCCCTAAGGCCCTTTATCGCCTAGTTACGCCACTTCTTTTATATACATCTAACAACGTATTATAAAAAATTTCATGATTAATAAGTTAAGACCTGAAAGAGCAACAAATAAACTGAGTTTTACAACTAACTAACTAAACATCAACGCCACACGCCACTTCCCTAGTGGGGTAGGCATAGAGAACCGAACGCCATATGGCACGATCCTTACACACCTCACTCGCCTCTTCAACATTCATGATCCTTTTCATAAAAACTCTACGGTTTTTATGACTGCTAACATCACTTTCTGTTAATACACGACCAATCTGGTCGTGGAAGGAAATGTCAAAAGGAAATGCTTAATAAAAGTTTACGGAACCAATATTACAAAATTCGTACACATACATACATAATATTACGCCCGCAATCCCCGAAGGGGTAGGCAGAGTCAAAGGGGTGCCAAGTCTCCTTAACCACATTCAGCCAAAAACAAAACTAGGCTGGGTTAAATGGAAAATTGTGAAAATTTAATGACTAATGGCTAAACCCGATATACCTACCTTAAGTCGCCTTTTACGACATGCTAGGCAAGGAACACAGTCGGCACATTCTTAATAAGTCCTAGACCAACATGGGACAAAAAATATAGGGTCTTTCTAAATGCTTTACATAAAGATACGATTTTTGTAATTTAATAAAATAAGTAATAATAAATTCTCCGGACTGACACACTCATTCCCTAGTACCAAACTATGTATGTTCTAAGCTTGTCCTATAGATACTAGGTCAACAGATAGACATACTTAAATACGTTTATAAACATCCATGACTCGAGTACAAATTTCCTTGCTCATCACACGAAACATTTGCCCCTAGCGGAATTCAAACCTGCGACCCTCGGTTTCGTGGCCAGGGTCTCTGACCACTCGACCACGGGGCCTGTAATTTTTTATAGTACATCCTTTTTTTATTCGTCTGTGATTACCTCTTAAGAAACGTTGTGTTTAAATTATTAGTAGCGACCCACCCACTCAAACGCATTATGACCTCCACTTGATCACCAGCCTATACAAGTTACATGTGGTTTACCTTTGAACCGGTACAAGAATACAACTTATTATTTTAAGTCAGAAGCCGATACGATAGGCAAACTAAAATTTACTAAAAGGTAGATTAAGCAGGTTTTTAAATCAGGAGAATGTCTTAAGCTATTGTTAAGCATTTTATAACTCTAAATTTAGTCAAAGTATCGTAGAATTCACTGGTTTAGTATTTTTGAGTACAATCTTTTTAACATACATAACATAACGCCCACAATCCCCGAAGGGGTAGGCAGAGTCAAAGGGGCAGCAGGCCCCTTTAATCTAAACTTTAGCCAAAAACAAAACTAAGCTCAGTTAGATGGAAAATTGTGAAAAAGTAGTAACAAGTGGCTAGCTCGTCGCCTACACAATCACATACCCAAAACCCCATAAACCATTAGTCGCCCTTTACGACATGCTAGGCAAGAAACACAGTTGGCACATTCTTTTTAAGTCCCAGACCAATATGGGACAATGGGCTGGGTTAGATGGAAAATTTTGAAAATCTTTTTAAAGTTTCTTAAATAAATGTAGCTTTATTTCAATGACTATGCCCGTCAAAGGTCCGGGGCGGCAAGTAAGGATGCCAAATCGATAAATATTGATTTTTTGAGCATATTTATCATGTAAATAATTATCTTATATGCGTCAAATCTCTTTCACGTCTAAAAATGCTTAAGGTCAATTTAAGAAGTTCTCAGCAAATATTTTTCAAAGCAACTTTGTCAACTTAAGTGTATGTTGCGTTTTAAATGAGTTTTGCGACCAGAAAATATGTCGACACAGAACATCTGAAAGCATTTTTGCATTTCTGATGCGTCAGGCGTAAACTCTATTTTAAAGTGAAAGGAAGGATTTTGCTATTTGTAAAGTGCAATGCAATGTTGAAATAACATAAATCATTAATGTTTTAATTTCCCAATTCTCTTTTTAATCACATCATAATTTTGCTAGTGTTTTTGTATCTATTCCTATACATAGTCTACTAAAAGATCCTAGATTAAGCGAGTCTATTTATTAGCTTAGCCTTGTTGAAATCAGTTTAACTTTAATAACCATTTTTGTACGAAATCACGAAACAAATATTCTGTTTTGTGGCGAGAATGCATTTGAAACGCGCCTAGCGCGCTAGAAATGTTTATAGTATTGTGGCGTGACTTTGCCGACTGTAAAATAGTAGGCACTGTAAATTTTCGTCGCAGCACCTTTCAGCTTTTAGTTTCATTATTCGTTATTCTGCAGTACAGAATTTTTAAAGGTGATTTTTTATCTAAAATATATGTATATTATTTACTAATTACCCGCAAATTCTTCCGCGCTGAATTTAGCAAACAAAATCATCTAATTTTTCTAAAATAAAAAGTAGTTGTAACACCAGAGAAAACTCCGTCAAAATCAGTTTATTGGTTTTGAAATTTACCCGGAACACAAATACAGACAAAAGCTTTAGTAGATGAATAATTACAATGTGGAAAGTGTGGTTAGGTACTCGGTACCAGACTTCTATATTCCCATTTCTTCTGTTAATTACAAAGGAAAATAAAAGTAAAAAAAACACATATTTTTAAATATATACATGGGTAGGTTTGAGGAATTCTGATACTGTTCTTAGGTGAACGACGGTAGTGGAGGCGATGATTTGAAACATATCCTACGATTACTATCTACCTAATATTATAAAGCTGAAGAATTTGTTTGTTTGCTTGAACGCGCTAATCTCAAGAACCACTGGTCCGATTAGAATTTTTTTTTTCAGTGTTAGATAGCCCATTTATCGAGACAGAAATAAACGCGGATAAAACCGCAGGCACAGTGAGTTAATAATAATTCCTTTTGAAGCAATTCTTATATTAAGGAAACTGGAATCATCTGATTACCACTTATATTATCAAATATTTTCCCCAGATTTAATGCTATATTAGACGTATTGCTTATAAAATATAATTTAAGTTGGATTGCTGATTGAAAAGACTAGGTACCTTTGCCGTCAACCGATAAGGTAATCAAGTTGACTGCCATATAGGTCCATTAAACTAATCTAATTAAGTATACCAACTCCTTAGTAACAACGACAAAGGATTAATGTAATGCATTTATAAAAATAAAGTGACTTTAATCACTGTTAACCGGTTATACATGGATCGCGTTTAGAACAAAGCATCTAATTCGTGATAACATTGTAGGAAGCGATTAGTTGAATTTATAGGTTTTCTAATTGGAATAAATAAGGCTTAATTCGAAGTTAAATATAACTGCATCTTAATTACATAATAGCATTCCATTGATAAGATAAGAGATTAGAGAGCGGTGGTAGCCCAATGGTAAGGACACGCGCTCTTAATCAAGGAGTGCGGGTTCAAACACGAGCACGTACCTCTGGATTTTTCAAGTCTTTGTACGTATTTATACCACTAGCTCGACGGTGAAGGAAAACATCGTGATTAAACCTGATCCAAAAATTGTCTGGTTCCCCCTATCTTAGGGTTACGAAGGTCAGATCGGCAGTCGCTTCAATGTAATTACCAGACTCGCTAAATCCTGGATCATGGTCTAAGCGGACCCCGTCTAAGGACGGGACATAACGCTAGGAAGATGTATGATGATAAGATAAGAGATTAATAGGATAAATTAATTATAAAATATGAAGAGAAAATCTTGTTTCTTTCTCTTAATGTTAATTTGTTAAAAGGTTGAATCATAGCAGGTTCTTGAAAGAGTAATCCTTGCTGTCCCTTTGACTGCCCCTTCGGGAATTGCGGGCGTGATGTTATATATGTATGTATGTATTATAAAATTAGACATATTATGTGCTTATAGAGCCCGATCCAGTCAGTATGTGGGTGCTCAAAGTTAAATTAACAATACTCGTGCCCATATTGTATTTGTCGTCTATGTATTACATTTTTTCGCCCTGGTACTAGAATTTTATAGTCCCAGAGGGGTTGCAGGTACCTACAGGATCGGATTAGCCATGCAGCACAAGGTGGCAAATACTATGGGTACTCCGCTTTGGGGGAGCCTGTGTTACATTTGTAAACGGGGACCTGAATGGAGAAACGTTTTTATGAAATGGCCTTTTGGCAAGCATTTGCTACGGACCCCGCGCTGGATGGATACAGCAGCTATTAACTTAATTTTGCACAATATTGCATGTTATATGATGGGCGGACATACTTGTATTATATGAGTATGTGGTTCCATATTGGTCTGGGCCTCAAAAATAATAATAAAAAAAAAAACCAGTAGAATTGAGAACCTCCTTTTTTTAAAGTCGGTTAAAAATGAGTTCCATGTTTAGCATGTCGTAAAATGGGACTAATGGTGTACTGGGTATTGGGTGTGGGACCCGGCAAACTGTTCCGTTTTACTATACTATCTACTACTACTACCCCTATTCAAATGTAGTTAACTTGAACCTCGATTTAAGCCTTAATTATTCCAAATAAAGGCCTATAAAAACAGCTTATTACTTTTTTCCATGTTATCGGGAGTAAGAATAAAAAACTTTGTTTTTAACCCATGCAAAAGCTTTGTTTTTAACCCATGCATTTACCATTGGCTGACTAAACTTCACGCCATTCCCTAGTGGGGTAGGCAGAGAGAACCGAACCCCATATGGCACGATCCTTACACACCTCACCCGCTTCTTTAACATTCATAATCCTTTTCATACGAGCTCTGCGGTTATATTATGGGTCCAAACAATGTCATCACCTTTTAACATCATCTATATACGCACTAACTATACCAGTATTTTTTTTTTATTGTTACTTAGAAATTGGTTTGATTTAAGTAGTAGGTATAATTGACCAACGGTGCGGTCAACCATCTCAATTAGGTAACTTATCACTGGCCAAACTTTCCATCAGCAATTAAACTTGAATTAAATCGGCCCATTGGACGAGTGGTCAGACCGGCAGAGATCCAGGCCACGAAACCGAGGGTCGCGGGTTCGAATCTCGTTAAGGGAAAACGTTTCGTGTGATGAGCATGGACATTTGTACTCGAGTCATGGATGTTTATAACCATATTGAGGTATATCTATCCCTTCACCTAGTATCCATAGCACAAGCATAAGTTTAGTTTGGAACTACGGAATTGGTGTGTCAGTCTGGAGAACTTTATTTATTTATTCTATAGCAATGTGTCTATATTATTACATTAAAGAAATAGTAAAAGCATTGTGTTAGAGAAATATGTGATACATACATCATCATCTTCATCTTCCTAGCGTTATGTCCCGTGTTTAGACGAGGTCCGCTTAGACCATGATCTAGGATTTAGCGAGTCTGGTAATTACATTGAAGCGACTGCCGGTTTGACCTTTGTAATCTCAGATAAGGGAACCAGACAATTCTTGGATCATGGTTACAAATCCAAAGGTGTTTGAATTTGCAGGTTTCATCACGATGTTTTCCTTCACCGTCGAGCTAGTAGTATAAATACGTACATTGATTTGAAAAATCCACAGGTACGTGCCCGGGTTTGAAATTTAAATATATAATAAGGCGGAAATGTATTCGAGATGGTGAAAATTAAAGTGATCTGACTTTTTGGACTTAAGGTGCTTTCCAAGGCACGGAGGTGATTAAACCGCCAGCTTCCTGACTCCGGACTGTTATTGAGTAATTTTAATATTAAAATAACGAGGCATCCCGGGTCGGGCCAAAAATGTGTGGCTGGACACATTTTTGGCCCGACCCGGGATGCCTCGTTGGTCTAGTGGTAGCATGCGCCGCCTAAGGACCAAGAAGTCCGGGGTTTATTCCGGTATATGTACAACACGGCAAGACATTGGTGAATCTTCGGTGCATCGTTCATACATTTTAGGTTGACTGCCTAGTTGGTCTATTGGTAGCAATCGCCGCCTAAGGACTAACAAGTCCCGGATTCAAATCTCGGGTCGGGTCAAAATATTGAAATTACTCAGTAAGAGCCCGGAGTCAGAAAGTTGGCGGTTAAGCCGCTGGTCCTCCGCCTGAACTTTCTCCAGTCATGTCGGGTCCGTCTCACAGGACTATGAAAGTGAAGGAACAGCAAGTGCATCTGTGTTCGCGCAAACACTTATACACTATAATATAACCGCCGTGATCGAAATTTTGCAGGTACAGTCGACTAGTGGTTGCCCACTGTTTGAAATGTTACCATAATTCGTTTGAGTTTTAATATTAAAATATTAAGTACTTTTTAGCACTCCTTTTCTGCATATAAACTTTAACAATGCTAAATTCATACTCCTCATGATATAATATAATAAAGGGTACAAAGTTCTTGCTTCAAGTATTAAACCTAAAGATATAGATGAAGTTCACGCATCGTCTGTAATTACTGTATCACAAACAATATACCACGAAAACATTTTTTTTAAACTGCAACCGCAGAAAAACCGTTTCAATAAAATTTTAACTGTGGTCGAAACAAAATTTACACGGACCATTATTTTACATTCCGCAAAGTCACAGCGTACCAACACGAATAGTTTCAGTGTGTTAGGCATTGAGCTATTATTATACACTAGTAATAATAGTTCAATGGTGTTAGGCGCGTTTTAATGCATTCCCGCAGTCTGCTTCGCGAAAATACTAGCAAAAGTCGGGCAGTGTTCAATTTAGATGAATAGGAATTATGACTGCATTAAAAAACTATAATTATATTTAGTCCGTCAGTTAAACTATACAAAAATACTAGACACACATTGTTTTGCTTTATCAAATTAACAAAAAATCACAAAGATAAAGAGCATCAAAGTTTTGGAGTGGGGGCTTGTGACGTCACTGTTTGGAAAAAAAATTACGAAAGTGTGACGTCACGCGCAACTTGAATGCATTATATCTTCGTCAATGTTTGTTAGACAAATAAATAAAAAAATACGTGTTAAATATTTTTTTATAATCTAACTGGACGGCCTAAATAGAATTGTTCAGTCAGCTTGCCTATTATAAATAACACAGCAGATATTTTCTTTTACCACCGGTCGGATGGTGTGAATTCGTATTTAGATTTTAAAAATGTACTTACAAACTGAAAGGTATTTGGTACCCATATTTTAATAACCAACTACCATATCCCACATTTCTTATTTACTGAGCTACCAACCGCTATAAAACATATAAAGAGGATTATACAAAATACCAGTGATTATAACAAAATGCGTCACATTAAAACAGCAATATAATGAATACAGTTAACTATTCTTTGTCTACAACATGACTGCATCTTTTCTGCCTTAGATCACGTATCAACATCTCATTATTTTTAATTTTAAAACATATAGGTCACTCAAATGGTCGCTGCTATTTTTAGTTTTAAGTACATTTAGTAATTGGAAATAACCAAGCGAACCGATTTAGTCCAAATATCATTGATTCTGATTTAATTAAGAACCTTGATACAAAAATATCACTTTGTTACATGCATAAGTACATTAGTCTAATATGGTCATTGTCAATCTTATTAGCTTCCAATTTTGTTACGCAATTCGATTGACCCGTTGACCCACTTATGGGTAAATGGGGACATTCATAAACTACGTGATATACCGTAGTTCACGATATAACTGCTATTAGGTTTCGTTAATATGTATTGTTCTGAAAAGTTTGATGATTCCGGCACGTGCGGGCATCGTAATAACCTCCCTTTCATTGAAATGGGAAAAGCTATACCTTTTGGACAAGCTCGATGGCGCATTCGGTAGTGACCCTGCCCCATGCGCCACAAGTTGTGGGTTCAATCCCCACACAGGACAAATATTCGTTTGATGAATACTTGTGTTTTAATATGTGTTTGGGTGTTAATATCCAATATTTGTAATACAACTGTTATTTCTGATATCCGTAACACAAGTTCATAAGCTACTTACTTTGGAGTCAGATCAATGTATGTGATGTATCTGATATACTTCACACCATCATCTTTCTTGCTTAATATCCCGTGCATAGTCGGAACCTGCTTAGACCATGAACCAGGATTTAGCGAGTCAGGTATTTACAAACATTGATGAGATCCCGGCTATCTCTCCTTTTTTATTACGACATACGACACAGACAAATTGGATCATAGTGACCCATCCATGTGTATGTTCATATAATACACATACCTACTATTTATCTTTATGGATGTGCAATGCTTCCTATAAATATTTTTCCTCGCCATCAACAAGTGTACTAAGATTAAAAAAATGAAAAAGGACTGGGTTTGAACCAGTACACCTCGCACAAAAAGAGCATGTTTCTTGGTATTAAGTTACCTCTAATACATACATACATATCACGTCTATAAAGGGTAGGCAGAGTTTAAGAAGAATTCTTCTTAATCTCCTTAACATCACGCCCGTGATCCCTGAAGGGGTAGGCAGAGTCAAAAGGGCAGCAGTCCACTTTAACCACATTCAGCCAAATAAGACTGGGCTGGGTTAGATGGAAAATTGTGTTAAAGTAGTGACTAACGGCTAGCTTGTCGCCTACACAATCACAAACCCAAAACCCGATATACCATTAGTCGCCTTTTACGACATGCTAGGCAAGAAACACAGTTGGCACATTCTTTTTAAGTCCCAGACCAACACGGGACAATGGGCTGGGTTAGATGGAAAATTAAAAAAAGTAGTGACAAGTGGCTAGCTCGCCGCCTACACAATCCCAAACCCAAAAACCGATATACCATCAGTCGCCTTTTACGACATGCTAGGCAAGAAACACAGTTGGCAAATTCTTTTATAGTCCCAGACCAACACGGGACGAATTGGGTTAAATGTAGTTATAGAAGCTTAATTAAGAAGAATTAAGCTTCTGTAACTACATTTAACCCAAAACGAATCACTTAGATGGCAGACAAGCATGTATTATGTCTCAAATATTGTCTATTGTCACTAAGCTTTGTGGAGCGTAACATAGCATAACCTGGATCGTTCTTAAATGCTCAAAAAGAGCAGAAAATCTGTATTTCAAGACACTAGCATTCTTCGGCAACGGTTTATGAAAGTTTTCTAGATAGAATTATGTTTACTTAAAAATATGGATGCCTGACGATTCTCAAACATTTAGTTTGAGAATAGTCACACAACCTACGCTAATCGTCAAGAAATACTAATTTTCCAGATTCAATTTCAAAATGTTGGTTTGAACAATAACAATCCTTCATTGAGACCTTTGCAAACTAACAAAGATGTATTCTCTATGACTAATATTGTAAAGGCGGATGTACCTCTGTCTGTTAAATTTCTTTCACGAATGGAAAGCTACTGTTAGAGAATTGAATAAAACGATAAAATACAGAACAAATACTGTAATCTACTTTAAACAGACAATATTTTACAAAACAATCCGCACGCCGCAATGACAGTCGTCGCCTGTCAGTTCTTCCCGCCGTCACGTGACCTGCGCGCGCAGGCCGCTCGCCCCACCGCCGCTACGCGGCAGCGGCGTATCCGCCGCCGGGTTTACAGTCGACCATCCTGCGCTAACAATACGACCCCGTATTACCTGGAAACAACTTGTATTAATTCCAATTTACCGAACCAAGGTCCTGACCGAGCTGGCCCCGACCGAACTGGTCGCGACCGAGCTGGTCCCGACCGAACTGGTCCCGGCCGAACTGGCCCCGACCGAACTGGTCCCGACCGATCTGGTCTCGACCGAACTGGTCACGACCGAGCTGGTCCCGACCGAACTGGTCCCGACCGAACTGGTCCCGGCCGAACTGGCCCCGACCGAACTGGTCCCGACCGATCTGGTCTCGACCGAACTGGTTCCGACCGAACTGGTCCCGACCGAACTGGTCCCGGCCAAACTGGCCCCGACCGAACTGGTCCCGACCGATCTGGTCCCGACCGAACTGGTCCCGGCCGAACTGGCCCCGGCCGAACTGGCCCCGACCGAACTGGTCCCGACCGAACTGGTCCCGACCGAACTGGTCCCGGCCGAACTGGCCCCGACCAAACTGGTCCCGACCGAACTGGTCTCGTCTAACCTATCCTTACAGAACTTGTCTTCATCAAACGGATCCCGACCGAACTGGTCTGGACCAAATTATTCTGAGCTGGTATTGACTGAACTGGCACCGATTTTACTGTTCCTAACTAAGCTGGTGCCGATCAAACTGATGCTGACTGAACTGGTACTGATATAACTGATACTAACTTAGCTTGTACCGACCAAGCTGGCACCGATATAACTGATCTCAACTGAACTTGTACTGATCTAACTGATCTCGACTGAACTAGCATCGATTAACTGTTCCCAACTGAGCTGGTACCGATCTAACCGATCTCAAATTTACTGGTATCGTTAAAACTGATCCCAACTGAACTGGAACCGATCTAGCTTATTCTGATCGAACTGGTACGTATCTTGATGATTTTTGATTAAACTTATAACGATTTAAATTATCCTGATGGATTTAATACCGATCTAACTGATTCCAACTGTACCGGTACCCGATACTGATAGAACTGGTACCGCTTTAACTTATCGAACTAGTTTTGATCTAACTGATCCTGACCGAACTAGTATCGATCTAACTGATCCTGGCCAAACTGGCATCGATCTAACTGGTCCTGACTAAAATGACCTTGGCTGAACTGGCCTGGACCAAACTGGCCCCGATAGAACCTGTATGGGTATAACTGACCGAACTGGTCTCGATCTAACTGATCCTGATCGAACTAGTTTTGATCTAACTGATCCTGACCGAACTGGTATTGATCTAACTGATCCTGACCAAACTAGTATCGATCTAACTGATTCTGACCAAACTGGTTTCGATCTAACTGATCCTGACCAAATTGGTATATCTAACTGATAAAGATCTAACTGATCCTGACCGAAGTGGTATTGATCGAACTGATCCTGACCGAACTGGTCTTCTTGTTCTGCTATGCCTTTTCCTTTTTCATTTCCTCCTTGTTTTAAGGCGCCAAGACAGTCGGTCTTGGGTTGTCCGTTCCTCCACCTGCGCTGCTTTTTGAGCACGAAGGCTTTCCTTACAATATGTTCTTTATCGCTTCTTATCATATGTCCATACCAACGCATATGGCTTTCAGCCATATTTTCTAAAATGGGAGTGAGTTTAATAATACTGTGATATACTCTTTGCCTACTCTGTCGTATCTTGTTACCCCAGCAGCCCATCGGAGCATTTTCATTTTGTTTGTGTGTTTTCTGTTCATGTTGTTTCTGTATGGCCCAGCACTCGGGTTCATACATCACAGCAGGCCTCACTGCAGTTTTCTAGACTTTTCCCTAAAGTTTTATCAGTATTTTAGAATTACACAGTACTCCCGAGAGTTCTTCATTTAAGCCATTTCCGCGTTAACTCTAGGCCACGCCTACATCCGCATTTACCTCCGCGGTTAGCGTCGATACTAGTAATAATCGGTCTACTCTAGGTAGTGGCTGGCCGTCCATCGTTATGTCTGTGCCGGACGCTGATTGGTTAATAAAGCTGCATTTCATGTACTCGGTCTTGGTTCTACGAGTTGTAACGTGGGGTACAGTGTGAGAGCCGCCTACTGTGCGGTGCGTTGCTGCGGCGCGCTACTGCGGCGCACTACTGCGGCGCGATACTGCGGCGCGCTACTGCGGGGCGCTACTGCGGCGCGCAACTGCGGCGCGCAACTGCGGCGCGCAACTGCGGCGCGCAACTGCGGCGCTACTGCAGCGCACTGCTGCGGCGCTACTGCGGCGCTACTGCAGCGCACTACTGCGGCGCTACTGCGGCACCTGGGCATTTACTTGGACAAATAACTGAACTGGGCAAAACACACAGAGCACATCACAACGAAAGCCAGCATAGCATTACGGCAATGCAAAAGTCTGCTTGGCAGGAATTGGGGCTTAAGCCCTAAAATTACTTACTGGCTATACACCACAGTCATCCATCTTATCATGACATACGCTTTCTTAGTTTGGATTCCCAGGGCCAATCCGAGTACAACACAAAAGACCTAGAAAAACTTCAGAGATTCGCCTGTGTAGCAATCACTGGCAGTTTGAAAACCACATCTACCGCCGCTCTACAGGCGATGTTGGGTTGCATCCTGCATCTTGTTGTAAGAGAAGAAGCAACCTTAGCGTGCTTCAGGCTTGAAATATCTGGAACCCTAAATAGGGATTCCAGAATCAACACACATCAATAAAAGTGGATGCAATTAATCTACAGCCCATGTTAGCATCATCCAGCGACAGAACCCTGAAAACACACTGTTTCCAAAAACAATACAAAATAGAACTCACAGCAGAGCAGTATGATTGTTCAAGCCCACACGAGGATCTACACTGACGGATCGAAAACCGACCAGGGAACTGGTTACGGAGTTTTCTTAGATGACCTAAACATCAATATATCCAGGCCCCTAGGAATGCTCAATCCTGTCTATCAAGCAAAATGTGTTGGCATTATCTAGGCAGCACACGCCATATAGGAAAGTCACGGATACCCACATCCGTATACTCTCCGACAGTGCCTCGGTGCTCCAATCTCTAAAGAAAAACCATATCACGTAAAGACTGATACTAGAATGCCATAACGCCCTAGAACGCGTTACGGTATCAAACCGTAATACAGTGACAATGCAATGGATCAAGAGACACATTGGATCAGCTTGTAACGATGCAGCTGATGAACCAGCCAGAAAAGGCTCCAACTCCAAAGCAGTTGGACCAGTACCAATCGTACCCATACCTTTCAACCAGTTGGAGAGCTAGTTAAAGGAACACACACAAATACAACCGACAAAATGGTGGACCTCGACACCAGGCTGTAGGTAATCCAAGAGACTATTCCATCCTTGAACACTAAACTGACCAAGCGCCTTCTGTGCATGAACAGGAACAGCCCAAGACTGGTGGCGGGGACCATCACCCGACACTGCTCACTGAATAACCACTCCCACTCACTAGGCATCACTGACAGTCCTCAGTGCAGAGCGTTCATGGAGGCAGAGAAAACGGTGACGCATGTGTTCCTCGAATGCACCGGCGTCGCCCAGATCCGCAAGGAGACTCTGAGTACACCAGGATCACTCGCGGACGCCCTGAGAAGACTGGGAAGATTAATCTGCTTCTGGAGGGAGGTGGGCTGGTTGGAATAACCGGCCGCCATTGCTCAGGTACAATGCTCCACTATAAGGACTAAGTGCGGAAACCATCACCGCTAACATAGAACATAGAGCATAGCTACTGCGGCGAATCTGCGGTGTATCGCTTACAAACTGCGTTCGGAATGATGACGTAAGAGAATCGGACTGACACTCTTTGTGAGATAATCCATTGACAGGTTAAATAAGAATCTTAATCCAGCTTAATCACATTTCATCGCCTTGGGTACAGAGTGGCCGTGTCAGAAGATCATTGGGCAAAATCCATACATTCATATTGACGGTGAGCCTATTGCCCATGTAGCACGAGCAAAGATCCCCGGCTTAATAAATTGGTGGAAAAATGCATTACATGAAATATATTAACACTAAAATTAGAAATGCTCTCTTCTGACTTAAGATACTATAAGGGCTGCAATTGCACTTAACTGAAGATGTTAGGAAAATCCTGAAAGTCTCTTATTGTCTCATTTTAATTATTGCAATATTGTGTATAGACCAAGACTACTGGAGCAAATAAAGAGGTTAGTGCAACAGGTAAAAATTGCATGTATGCAATTCTGTCATCATATATCGCCACATTTAAACACTAAGCAAATCTTAAACATGTCAAACCTATGACTAGTATATTTAGCTATGGTGATTCGCAAAATTATTAAATCCAGAAAACCGGGATACCTCTGTAAAACTTTACCTCGGCACAAGTCCAATCTCATGTGTCCTAATACATGTTTATTACATATAATTATTATCTCACATAGTTCTTTTTCTTACATAGTTCTAGTTCTTTCATATTTGTTTATTTATAATGCCTTTTTTTTTTTTATATACTACTATCATATACCAACAAACACACCTGACCTTACTGCTTCACATCTCAAACCCAAATAATTACCCTTGAACTGGACCAATCTGATTATCAGCGCTGAGCTCCGCTTAGCATCCACAGAGATTAGTACCCATTGCTTACAAACAATTACTTGAAATAAGCTGCTATTGTTGTTATTATTACATTACATCTACTTGATTTGTTAATTGTTTGTGTATTGACATCATTATGACATTTTTATCAATTTATCAATATCAGATATTTATAACAAACCAAATTATACTAATAATGAAATAATGCAGACCTGTACCTACTATGTAATCAACATCCACTAAAAACGATTATTTGATATCATTATTCCTTTCATCTATTCATTAATATTAAAATTCACTTCATAGATATTGATCTAACGTAACTTAAATCCAAAACTAATTTACAGATAATAACATAACAAGTCCACCACCATCCAAAAATTGCAGACAATGCCTTTAGTTGATTCAACCAACTATACACCGTCGTCTTGTAGTTTTTCACATTGCCAGTAAACATTGGGATATCGACCAGTCCCGCATGTAACATGTTCGCCTGACCTAAGGCACCAAACTCCATGTCTTATTTTTCACTCGATGACAACTCTGTGTGCTTCAAATGAGTCGTACAGGCCGGTTATTTGAAACTGATGAAAGGATATAACATAATCCGTACACATGCTCGGTTCCTTCGGTGTGATATACTGCGCCAATGACTTCGAACTATCAGGATGTTGTCATTAGAAAGTATTGAATCCATTCAATACTTCAATTACGTTTTGACGAGCGTTCTCATGATTTTAAGCGCCTGCATCTTTCCTGCAATCGAGTTCGAGACTGAGATCGCTTAAGCTTGATTATTCACTATTAGGACGTAAGTTTATCGCACTTCTGAACTGTTAGAGAATTGAATAAAACGATAAAATACAGAACAAATACTGTAATCTACTTTAAACAGACAATATTTTACAAAACAATCCGCACGCCGCAATGACAGTCGTCGCCTGTCAGTTCTTCCCGCCGTCACGTGACCTGCGCGCGCAGGCCGCTCGCCCCACCGCCGCTACGCGGCAGCGGCGTATCCGCCGCCGGGTTTACACTACATTATCAGCGAAAAACACAGGCCTTATTTTATTCCCGTATTCACAGGAACAGAAACTGTGCGTGTAAAACCGCAGAGCGCTGGTTGTATAATGAATTTTGCTTAGAATTGTGGTAAAATCAGAATCCTATAGCAGCACAAAATATTACAGACCCGCCTATCATATGAACGTCTAAATGTCGACCCTTCTTATCATAGACAATACCTATTTAATTGTTAACATTTCTATTTACTTTTCTCAATGTCTACTCTTTTGTGCCAGTCTATTGTAAATAATAATATTAAATAACTAATAAATTCTTCAGACTGACACACCAATTCCCTAGTTCCAAACTAAGCTTATGCTTGTACTATGGATACTAGGTGACCGGATAGACATACTTAAATACGTTTATAACCATCCATGATTCGAATACAAATAACCATGTTCATCACATGAAACATTTAACTACTAGCGGGATTCGAACCCGCGACCCTTGGTTTGGCGGACAGGGTCTCGACCACTCGACCAACGGCCCAATGCAGCTATGTATGCATGTTTGTATTTTTTGTTTTATGTAACCCGTATCGAGTTATGACTGTTGAGTAGAACTGCCTTATGCAAAACTAGATTACTGAGAGTACATTACATAATCTTGTAATAATATCGGTTACTCGGATAAAAGATTTTCCAATATCTGCAAATAAACGTTTTATTTGTTAAAATGCCATTTTTTTGTTATTGTATTAGGATTGGTAATTTGTACTTACCTACATACACAAATAATCTATCCTAAAATTAATACTAGCTTTCTACTATATGTAATTACATTTTACTATTGCATCCCTTAGTACATGCATTATCGTCTGAATAAATTAAAAGACTGGATTTGAAAATAAATCACAACCGCAATCTGAATCCAATATCTTTGGCTGTTTAGGTGTACTACGCCAACAGTACTTGAGTGTATTTGTTTATCTCATGCTAAAAATAGGAGTTTTACTTAAATAATTCAGTATAAAATTTATTTAAAATTTTAATTAAGGTACAGTGGACTTCAAAAAAATCGATGTTAGTATTTTTTATTGTTTCCAAAAATGATTCAAGCTTTGACATTGTTTGTTATGAAACTGCAAACCTTCCGATATTATTAAAAGACTCCACAAATTAAAATAAATACACGATAAGATTCTAATCTTTTTACAATTACACAAGATCAAACAACGTAATTAAGAAATCGCGGTAGTTGTAATTTTGCAAATTACGTTACAAACACAGGATCCATGCGCCCCTCTCTCCCCAACTAAAAGTTTCGTAACACCGTTCGTGCCACGGTTTTCTCAAGGCAGCCAACGGAGAAGATTACGGTGAAGTTCACAATGATCGAGTTCTAATTGAAGTATAGGTGCTGTGTGCCCAACGGCCACGTGATAACAATGATAAAGTACAAATTAAAGTACAACATCACAGGCCGGTGATACGCAGTGCCTGCGCTAGAGTCGCGGACAACAGTCGCACCCGCAATCCGCCGACGCCCGCGCACACGACAGCTCGTATGCACACAGAAAATAAAAATAAAAAATCACTAGTGCCCCGATATTGAAACGAAACATTGTGCACCAATTTTAGTCGAATATAAAATATTTAAGCTATGTCGCCGGTATGTTAAAAAACAAATGAACATTATAGTGGGAAAACGTTGTCAAAATGACGTTGCGGGTCGAAGTGCCCGGAGAAAAGATCGTGAATGTAGAACCGTGCAAGTGTAACAAGTCTATCGGGACAGAACTGGTGAAGGCCGAGACCAAGTTCAGCAGACGCCTGAAGCAGTTCATCAAGAAGACATGGGATTTCAGAGCGAAAGTCACTGTCGAACCTTTCGTAATTTGCTACATACTCCCGAGCGTGCTAGCCGGGCTGGCTGTACAGAATCTTTGCTTGGAGAAGTCATGTCTTGTCAATCTTCAATACGACGAACAAACATGTCGCCATATAATGCAAGGGCGAACCCACAATTACACAGAGCAGGAGAGAAACGTCCAGATAAGTGTGACTGGAATGACAGCCTGGAGCTTTCCACTCCAGACGGCGTTACCTGGAATATTAACGCTGTTCCTGGGCGCGTGGAGCGACCGCACTGGCAACCGAAAAGCCTTCATGGTATTACCGATTCTCGGCAAGCTCATGTCAACTGTAGGGATAATTTTCAGTACGGTGTTCTTTCTGCAAATCGGTATGAATGAGACTGCTCTGATTGAGGGGCTGCCTCCGGCACTGGCTGGCGGACGCGTTGCCATGACGATGGCTGTATATAGCTACATAACCGATATAACCAGTGATACAGAACGGACTTTTCGTTTAGGTATCATCACTGCCATTTTGACTCTGACCAGGCCGATTGGGCTCGCGCTAAGTGGTTATATGACGAAGCGTTTGGGTTACTATGGCGTGTTCTCCGTGGCGTGTGCTTTTTATTTGTTCGGTTTCGTTTACATTATTGTGAGACTCAAGGAGAAGGCGCAAAAGACACTTGATGGTGATAACAAGAGTTTGTTAGTGATGTTTTCTCCGAAGGATTTGGTCGCGACGGTGAATGTTGCGTTTAAATCGCGGCAGGGGTCGCGACGCCTTCAAATTATCCTGATCATGTTTACATACATGCTCATCGTGGGACCAGTATTAGGTAAATATCCTCAGCTTAAATTACTTAAATTTAAACGGTCGTGTGACTAAAAAAGTGTCTAAATCTTGAGTCTTCTACTTTTTTTACTGAGATCAATTTATTGCCAAAACAATGTAGCATAAGGTGCAGAAATCTGTTCTATTGTAGCATTATCGCCATAAAGTGAAATTTGCCACATGTGTTCACATCGGCGGATTTTATCGTTATTTTATAGGCAAACGTAAATTTCCTTCTCACATTGAGTTGCGTACTCAGCCAACAAATTAAAATAGAATTTAGGAATGCAAATATTTTGACATAATTATTACAACCAAATAGTGTAAGTAGTTCCAAAAAATATTTAAAATGCCAAAACAATAATTGTTATTTTTTTGTTTAATATGAATCTCACTATTCTTTCGATAAAACTGCAACAAATAAAAACCTTCTACATTTTGAAAAGCGGTTCAAAAAAAATTCTCAACAAAGAATTATGCTAGAAATTCAATAAGATAATAACATAAATCAAAATATTTAAAAACCTGAATTTGTTTAGTTATAGTTTTAATGCACAATTTCAATTCGTTAAACCGTAGTATTTTTAATACATAATATTTGTAAAAACAAATCTCAAGGCGTGTCGCCTCGTATTTCATAGTTATTATACATTCGCATATAAATATAAAAATCTTGAACATGCATTTCAAAAATGTATATTTCTAAATTCATTTTATTTATAATTAATTACTTAATTTGTTAAAAAATGGTCTCCTGTGAGGTGGGTCCCTCACTCTTGCTAGATACTCATAAAAGCAAGTAGAGCCATGTGGTACCACAAATCACATTTAAATCTTTATTAAGTAATAATAATATTGCAAACATAATAATCTACAATCATCCTACTAATATTATAAATGCGAAAGTTTGTATATATGGAAGGATATTTGTTACTCTTGCACGCTAAAACTACTGAATGGATTTTAATGAAACTTTAATAATTATAATATAACTTTAATATAAAATTTTATTTGTTACGATTGTACACTACGAAGTAACAGTTTAAACTTTAAGAAAGAGAAAAGACTACTTTTATCCCTTTTCTTTGCGACTTTATCCCGATTCGATGTGATAAACGAATGTACAGATACAGCCGCAAGCAAAAGAGCAATGGTATGTCAATGGTAAGCACACGCACCTCTTAACCGAGGAGTGCTTGGTTCAAACCTGGGCACGTACCTCTGGATTTTTTAAATCTATGTACGTATTTATACCACTTGCTTGGCGGTGAGGAAGCACATCGTGATAAATCCTGCACATCCTAACTACTATGGTATGGATGTGTAACCAAATTGTCTGGTTCCCCTTTTAATGGTTACGGAGGTCAGATCGGCAGTCGCTTCATTGTAATAATTACTAGACTTTTTATAATAATAATAATATAATAAATATCCGACTACATCACATACATTGATCTGACTACGAGGTAAGTAGCTTAAGCACTTGTGTTACGGATATCAGAATCAACAGTGGTATTACAAATATATACTTAAATATTTGACATATACACCCAGATACAGAACAAACACAAGTATTCTTCATACGAATGTTTGTCCTGAGCGGGAAACGAACCCACAACTCTTGGCGCATGGGGCAGGGTCACTACCGAATGCGCCATCGAGCCAGTCATCTCGCTCGCTAAATCCTGGATCTAAGCGGATCCAAACAAGCACAGGACAAAATGCTAGGAGGATAAATGATGAGGCTACAGGCAGCGGCTAGTTAAAATAACAATAATAAAAACAATACAATATTTCTAGGTAACGCAATAAATATGATTGACGATTTGCTATACTATAAGTCATGGCCAAACAACGCGTAAAAATATCTTCATTATTTTTAGATACAAATACATTATTATGATACAAAGAAAAGTAATTTTATCGCGGAAAATTAATTTCCTCGCTATCAAAACTATAGTCATTATAACAACAGTCTCAATATATATATTTGTAATACCACTGTTGTTTCTGATATCCGTAACACAAGTGCTTAAGCTACTTACCTCGGAGTCAGATCAATGTATGTGATGTAGTCGGATATTTATTATTATTTATTTATTTATATGCATATTTGAACATTGTTATGGTAGTATTTCAGTTAAGCGACCGTTTATCATCTACCCCAACTCAAATTTTTTTTTGGCTGAATTTGGTTTAAGGAGCCTATCGCTCCTTCGACTCTGTCTATCATTTTGGGGATTGCAGACGTAATGGTAAGGTAACCGATTCTACTAATATTATAAATGTGATCGTTTATATATATGTTACTGAAATCATCATCTTCCTAGCGTTATGTCCCGTTCTTAGACGGGGTCCGCTTAGACCAAGATCCAGGATTTAGCGAGTCTGGTAATTACATTGAAGCGACTGCCGACCTGACCTTCGTAACCCTAAGATAGGGGAACCAGACAATTTTTGGATCATGGTTACAAATCCAAAGTTGTTTGAATTTGCAGGTTTCATCACGATGTTTTCCTTCACCGTCGAGCTAGTGGTATAAATACGTACATAGACTTGAAAAATCCAGAGGTACGTGCCCGGGTTCGAACCCGCACTTCTCGGTTAAGAGGCGCGTGTCCTAACCATTGAGCTACCACCGCTTCTTATATTTGTTACTGAAATAAGTACACTATAAGGGTTCTTTATCATGAATGTGATGACTTAAATGTTTAGACGGAAAAAGTTTAAATTATTTATTTGAAATAGCAGCGCCCGGCTGTTTCACCCGCAGTTCCCGTTCCCGTGGGAATACGGGGATAAAATATAGCCTCCTTTACCTGCTGATAAAGTAGCTTTCCATTGGTGAAAGCTTTTTTAGGTCGGTCTAGTAGTTTCGGAGCCTATTCTAAATAACTAACTAACTTAACTTCATGCTACTTCCCTTTGGCTTAATTCTATTCTACACTGACCCTAAGTCTGGCCTAACAAACATTTGTAGGGTATTGTGCCCGTTTACAATTTGGTAGGATATATGCCTATTAGCCACCTCGCGAGACTTAAAAATATCTTAGTAACAAGTATAATAGGTAATGTTGGTACCTGATTATAGCACAAATGCCAGAATAAATGTCCATCAACTTTAACTTTGTTGCAAAACGAATATGGAATAAACCTAGGAATGCTGAATGATTTGCATAGATCTCGGTGTCTAAGATGTTACTAAGATGTTATGTATGCGTTTACGTCACAATAAAAGCTATTTTAGTAACTGTGAAGTATCATTTGATAAATATAAACAAAGATATTGCATTCATCCAATTTTGTTATTGTTTTTATTAAAATTAGATATTTCGTACCAATTGCAATATTAGCTTTTAGCAGGGTTTAATTTTTTTGGGTGTCTGATATTTTTTTTTTTGCATGGAAACATTAATCCATGGAAATATATTCCTTTTAACTCATAAGTAATCTTACTTGTGAGATATTATTTTAGCATCAAAAAATAATAATAATCAACAAAGACCATTGCCTTTTTGAAGTGGACACGTATACACACACATTGCTATATATATTGCAATATATATAGATCTTGAGCACGAATCCAAAGGTCACAGGTTCGAAACCCGCTAAATGTTCAAGTAGTGAACAAAACCTTTATATTTTAAATAAAGTGAAGTATAGATTATTCATTAACATATCCGTCAAATCGATTTGTATTAATTTATACTAGCTTCTGCCCGCGGATTTGCTTGCGTGGCACATCGATAAAACATAGTCTATATGATATTTGGGTATATAAGCTATATCATTGTAAAGTTTCATTAAAATCCATTCAGTAGTTTTTGCGTGAAAGAATAACAAACATCCATACATCCTCACAAACTTTCGCGTTTATAATATAAGTAGGACTAATTTGTATTTTGTAGTACTGGCTGGGATAAATGGGGCCGTACACGATTGACCAATATAATCCTAAGTAATATTATAAATGGTAAAGTAATTTTGTCTGTCTGTTACGTCTTAACCAATTAAACCCCAAGAAAGGATATGAGTAAGTTACATTTTATCTCAGAAAAATAATAGATTCCATAGGATACTTCATAAAATCTCTGTTTCCCAATTTAACGTACATATCTACTTACACACTAATATTATAAAGAGGTTGGATTTGTATGTTTGTAACGAATACACTCAAAAACTATCAAAGGGTTATATATTAAATTAGGCACAGACATAAATTATAGACTGAGATAACATATAGGCTATATTTTATCTATGTACCACGTGACCGAAACCGCGGGCAGAAGCTAGTTCATTATCATACGACTACAATGAAATTGGTCAAGTAGTAGAATCTTGAATCACCCTTAAACAAACCTGAGTCAAGATATGAGAGATATGAAACGTTATAATTACTATTTACTCTTAATTTCCCAAGAAAAATCCCGTGTTTAATTGGTACAAATGTAGACTATTAGTTATATTCAGTTACTATTGAAGGTTGGATGGTATTCAGTCTTGTGGTATTATCATAGTTAGTTGCAGTCTTGATGTAATAATCGGGCATTTTAATTATTATCAAGCAACACACGTGACATATCACGTGAATTATTCGAAACGTGTTTACTTAGCTTACATTCGTATACCAACATGCGTTCTACCAAGATTTTTTTAAATACATACATTATGATGACTATAATGGTCAATATTGTACATGTCGCTTATGCCAACTTGCGGGATTTACGATAGACATATCTAATGGCGAACAGTGTCGTAAGCAATCCCTACTAATATTATAAACGCGAAAGTTTGTAAGTATGTATGGATGTTTGTTACTCTTTCACGCAAAAACTATTGAATGGATTTTAATGAAATTTTACAATAATATAGCTTATACACCCGAATAATATATAGGCTATGATTTATCGATGTACCACGCAAGCCAAGTCAAGGGCAGAAACTGGTAGTAAAAAAAACACATTTCATCATCTTCCTAGCGTTATGTCCCGTGCTTAGACGGGGTCCGCTTAGACCATGATCCAGGATTTAGCGAGTCTGGTAATTACATTGAAGCGACTGCCGACCTGACCTTCGTAACCTAAGATAGGGGAACCAGACAATTTTTGGATCATGGTTACAAATTCAAAGTTGTTTGAATTTGTAGGTTTCATCACGATGTTTTCCCTCACCGTCGAGCTAGTGGTATAAATATGTACATAGATTTTTTAAAATCTAGAGGTACATGCCGGGGTTTGAACCCGCACTCCTCGGTTAAGAGGCGCGTATCCTTACCATTGAGCTACCACCGCTCCATTAAAAAAAAAAAAAAAAAAAAAAAAAAAAAACACATTTAATAAGGTAAATATGTAGGTAACATATAACATAGAGCTGTTCTCTAAAACATACCACTTTGACAATAGACCATCACATATGTAGTAGACAGAGTCCATGGAGCAATAAGTTCCTTACTTCCTTCACTGCGCCGAATGTGTTAACCCATAATTCCAAAGTTGTTGGCGCATAACGCACGCGTTTGACGAGGCGAATTCGATAAGTACTGCTATTGGCAACTTTCAATGCATTCGGCACTTTTTTATTGCGGCTATGGCAATTTTAAGTTAACTCAAAGAATTAGCGCACTTTTTTTTTTTTTTTTTGTATTGCGAAGAAATGCTTTACGCACCGTCACCCTACCCGGGGGGGGGCAGGGTGGTGTGTGGGGCTCCCGGGGGGACCTTGAGTAAGGGTCCCCTGCTCCGGCCAAAGATGGTAAACGGCCGGGGTATACCCATTAAAACTCAACGGTATCCCTCATCGCCTGAGTGGAGGTGCACAGCCTTCGCTGCCGTTAACACCTCCGGCAAAGATTTAGCGTATTGAGGTGACCCTAAGTAACAATGTTGACCAAAAATACGATTTTTGCTGTTAACCCTATCAATGGAAGAGCATTCTTCATTTCATTACTATAAATAGCGTCTATATTTATTTAAATTCAAACCGTGCTCAGCAATAAAACGCCACATCATGAAATCATTAAACTGTATTGGATTCAATTGATTTGTCGTTTTTACAACACAGTCGTACAGAAATACCTGTCTAAGGAAAAACAATGGAACACAAAGGACCATTGTTCGAACATTTTCGGGGATTCACGAAAAAGCCAGACGATTTTTTGGTTCAATAAAGCAAGCGATGGACAATATTGGAATAATTGATATTTGTTTATTTCCTTAGTGGTCTGGGACTTAAAAAGAATGTGCCAACTGTGTTTTTTCTCTAATATATAGCTAAATAGCTGCCTCTTTGACTCTGCCTACTCCTTCGGGGATTATGTGTGTGATGTTATGTATATATGTATGTATGTATATAGTTAAAGGTGACTTGTGGTTTATTGGGTCTGTGAGTTTCTAGGTAATGATATGGCTACTTATTTTACATCTATGGCAATTGTTAACTCACTAATCAGTGCATTGGATTTCTTAGTCAATATAATCATTTATTATGACTTAGAAATTCGACATTACAGATGTAAGTATCAGGTCAAATTGAGGTCCAATTTTTGTTGTTTTGTACAATTATACAAAAAGAAGTGGATGTCTACTAACTCTTACACTTAGACACTGGACTCCTGTCAGGAAAAGGAAAGCCATAATGTCATGTTTTTAATACAAACTTTGCAATAATAATCATCAATATTTATGTTTCATTTTAAAAGTAACAATTTAAATAAATAAGTAATTAGTATCTAATTAGTCAAATGTAATTAATTAATTACTACAATTTTCGCCTGTCAAAAGATAAAGAAACCCGTCCGATAAAATAAATTACCTTCTATTTTTTTAAAACGTAATTACGTCGTATTAATTATTCAAATAAAAGATCAGAAATAAAAATATAGTACTTATGGTATTGTTTGTTCCGGAATTATTATTGTACCTATAGCTATCTTTTTCCATCCAGCCCAGCCCTCTGTCCCATATTGGTTTGGGAAAGAATATGCCAACTGTGGTTCTTGCCTAGCATATCGTAAAAGGCGACTATTGGTATATCGGGTTTTGGGTGTGTGATTGTGTAGGCGACAGGTTAGTCGCTTGTCACTGCTTTTTCACAATTTTCCATCTAACCCAGCCGGCTTTATTTTTGGCTGAATATGGTTGAAGGGGCATGCTGTCCCTTTGAATCCCCTTCGGGGATTATGGGTGTGATCACAGATTTAGGATGTACAAGATACACAATGACGGCTCATGACAGACATGACCAAAATAAAATTAAACATGTGTTGGTTGACGTCTATGTGTGAGTTAAAAAATAGTGTTGTCAAAGACGCACTTTTACATTATCGACTGATTCAGTTGTATACCTACTAATAGTATGGATATTTAAAACACTTTTTTATACTTTTGATTAATTATTTATGGCATTGATGAAATCAGCAGTTATTTATATTAGGTAAATCGGAATTAGTCGGTAAGAAATCGCATTCTAAGCAGTTCTATAAACAATGAGATGGTAAAATGTATTCCTCGTATATTCAGCGTGTGAAAAATGAAAAAAAAAATTAAAATATGTTCTATGATTTATACCTATAAGAAAAAAGACATGACTTTTGCCTTGACTGATGGAATGAAATGAAACAAATAATATATTAGCAACTTTTAATTTGGTGACATTTAGTTATTTAAAAATAATATGTAGTGCAACAAATTTTTTTGTTGCCGTCATTTGTCGTCAAAATGTTTGCTGCAGATAGTGTAGTTCTTACCGGGAGTTCAATCTGGTCTGTCTATAGTCCGCATTTACTTTTTACACATTGCTGGGTTGCTTAGAAACCTAGAAAAATTATCAGTTACTTAACTAACAAATTTACGGAGATAATGAGTTCCCAATGTGAATATAATTATATTTCAACATAACTTGGCTAAATAACTTTGTATTCATGTCATGATATCGCTAAAAGACGATTAAGTTTTTATCGATACTCGTGACGTCACCGCTTTGTCAAGCACTAGCGTAACCAAACTATTTACTATTTTACACAATATTTTCCCCAATTCTGTTTATAATCACGATGTTTACTTAGAAAGATCAATTATAATCAATATACTATTGTAAACATATTTTTCTAAACCGATTACTAGCAACAATTTGACAAAATATGGTTTGAAAAAATCTAATGATAAAATCGTATTTACCTGTGAAAAATATATTTATTCGAATTATTCCGTTGTGCAACCTCACAATCACGGACAGAACAAGTGACCTTAATTGCACATTTAATATTCTTGATTATAATCCAAGGTTTAATACATAAATGCACAAATTTCACTGCGACGTAAAATAGACCGGGACGCTAAGGCCTCTTACTCGCAAAAACATTGACATATAGGTACTTCATTCGCTGTCTCTTTTTCTCTCAGGCGGTTTGTATTTCAGCAGGATTTCTCGCTCCCACGCTTTATGTATCTTTTGCGTAGTCAAAAAATTCTAAATCTATGGGCGTGATATATGTTTTTTTGAATAATTGCAATGTATGCTGAATGCAATTTCGCTTTATATTAATTTTTTTCGGCTCGACGACTGATTCGGTAGTGACCCTGTCCCATGCGCCAAGAGTTGTGGGTTCGATCCCCACCCAAGACAAACATTCGTGTGATGAATTCTTGTGTTTGCTCTTTGTCTGGGTGTTAATATAAAATATTTAAGTATTTGTAGTACCGCTGTTGATTCTGATATCCGTAACACAAGTGCTTATGGTACTTACCTCGGAGTTAGATCAATGTATGTTATGTATTACAGGTTAGCCGCTTGTCACTGCTTTTTCACAATTTTCCATCTAACCCAGCCCGACTTTATTTTTGGCTGAATGTGGTCTAAGGGGCTTGCTGCCCCTTCGACTCTGCCTACCCCTTCAGGGATTATGGGCGTGATGTTAGGTATGTAACGTTTAAAATAAGTACCTTGGCAGTGATAGAAATCATCGTAAAGAAACACTTTTTTTTTCAGAATTAAAATAACTATTGCCCATGATCCATTTAACTGATTTACCTAAAGCGTAACGAATGTGTCAACTTCAGCATAATAAATAGGTTCACTAAATCAATGAACAAGTCCAAAGAGAATGCTACATAACGATAAGAATCGTGACGTCACATGTTCCTATTCAACTAACTTAAAAAATGTGACAAAGACAGCAAGTCCGATTTCCCAAAGTAGTTACATTGCTAGTTTTTAAAATATTTTCCTATTTAATATATACAGAACCATACAAATCACAATTAAACGGTATGAACTACAATATTAACACAAAGAACACTAGACTACGTGTCTTATCAATAGATTATTTTGTAAATTTACATTCAATTAAAACTCACGTTCAAGCGTACAATTATTGTATCACAGTATCTTTAGAATTTTCCATACAATACATTTACGGCCGTTCTTATTGCTTTTCATGCACATTGAAGATTCTAGTTTAAATGCCACGATAACCTATTTTCTATAAAGCAATGGCATTTCAATGGGTAAGGACTCGAGTTACACGCGAGGGGACGTTCAGAACATTAATAAACAATTACAAGTGCTCATTAATTTAATAAAACATTTTATTTACGACAGTCATGAATCAATCGTTCTCTATATTTATCCATTTATTTTGGTTCAATATTAGTTGCGTGTGCGCATTTTGTGACGTCACAATGTGCTAATGCATAATAAATTTGTGGAAGAATAGCGTATTGACACCAAAGAATGGTCTGTCTCATTCCCCTTTTACATACATACATACATAGATAATAGCACGCCCGTAATCCCCGAAGGGGTAGGCAGAGCCAAAGGGCCGGCAAGCCTCTTTAAATATATCATAACCAAAAATAAAACAACCCAGCCCAGGTTAGATGGACAATTGTGAAAAGTAGTGACAAGTGGCTAGCTCCTCGCCATCACAATCACATACCCAAACCCCGATATACCATTAGTCACCTTTTAAGACATACTAGGCAAGGAACACAGTTGGCACATTATTTTGTGACTGGGTCTTACCCAGACCAACATGAGACTATTCCCCTTTTATTGATTGCAAAAAAGAGCTAACGGTTTTCTATACCTCTATTTATTGTCTATCATAATTTAAACAAGCTTTTGCAGTTAAGAACTAGATACCTACACAAATCTAAAACAATCCAAACACTAATCTCAAAAAAATTCAAAATATAAGTATTGATTTATCTTTGTTTGACTTTGTATCTTTTTGTATCTTCTAGAAAGCTGTAGTAAAAACCATCATGTATTTTTTCAGGAATGAGATATAAAAATACTACTTAATTACTGCCGCCATTTCATATTCGTATGAACCAAAATTTTTGTGTGTATGTTAAAAACAGCGGTTTCACAAAGTCAATGAACTCTGAATTGCACGGAAATGTAACAAGCCAAACTCTGACCCAAAAAGTGGAGACACTGCTACTTAAATTTATTAACCCTTTTCGCAGTTATGACACAAAACATGTATTTTCAATAACTAAGTAATCAACAAAGACCTTTTAAACCAATACACAACAATACCATTTACTAATACTAGTAGCGTCACACGATTTTACCTGCACAGAAATCATACCACAGTCTTTAGATTAGTTTTTGGAGTATTGTATGTTACGAAAAGGCTTTCAAAATAATTTGGGGGGCTCGTAAGTGAATAATTATACTGTCACTAAATCTTTTGTGTATATGGAGGCATGCTAGACTATAGTCATAGGAAGATTAAATTACTTGATAGCTTAATAGCTGGTTAAACTCTGTAAATAGAATAACTGTGATAGATCACCCTATGATAAGGAAAAAATAATAAATTAATCTAGGTTAGCGACCCGTATTCATATATTATTTCTTCGATAGAAAAAAAATTAAACGAATGAATTTTCCTTCTACATAATAGGTATAACTAAAAAAGAACGCATAGTTGAAAACCACACGTTACGTTAACGAAAGATTCACAATTTTCCATGTAACCTAACTCGATTTTATCTTTTGGTATATGGGTTTAAGGCTCTAATTACTACTAGGACTCCGCCTACACCTTTAGGGATTGCGTACGTGATGATTTTGTGTACCTATGTATGTTAACGATAATATTGTTTTCCCTGTTGAGTAATAAATAAAACATTACAATCATCTTATTTTATAAATGTATATTTTCCTCGTGACCGATATTATATACCATATTTAACATAGATCACGAGACATGGACTCAATATCGTTAAGAATATTAAACAATAAAAAAATAATATAATACAATAAGAATAAAATAAGACGTAAGTAGTAACCATAGTATTTAGTGATAAAACTAGTACTACAATTATTATTATTCGATATCAACCTCAAGCATCCCTTAAGTGTATTGCAAAAATGTTATATTCATAATGACCTTTAAAAATTTTCTCCAGCATACTATTTTTGGCTTAACAAAAACTTAAAAAATCTCAAGTTAACAGAATATTAAGATGCTTATTCTTGATTGAACATTTTTCGAAAGCAAATCTAATCAAACCACTTTTCTCCACGTCCCGAATGCTTTCAAGGCGCAGAAATGACCTCGGTTGTATAAATTCTTAAAACGACTGAACGACCTGTGAAGTTCATGGACACTTTTCTTTTATACACAGCTGTGACAAAGCATAGTATTGCGAATATTTTAGTTATAAGATATCTAAAACTGAAAATTAAATGAAAAAATAATTTACTTTCCACCAAAGTGTAACAATTTTTCACTTACATTTAACAAATATTTGGAGGGACTGGAGCCTAAACTAGGACATTCCTGTATTTCAGGACTCCAGTTCTCTCGACGCAGTAAGTAGGGGAAAGGAAAGTTCATTACAGTTAGAGTACTTTGGGCGAAAACTATTTACTCTAACTGGACATCCATCCACTCAAATCCATCAAAAGACGGAAGCCATTCTGTCTATAGCTTAACAAACGTGTAGGAACTCAACAATAGCCGATTTTACCTGTAAACTAAGTCTAGGATTTTGGGCTCATTTTCATTATACAATACTACATCCACAATCCAGCAAATAGCAATTACTACGCTCACATGACTTCAGGTTTTCCCAAATTAATCAAATGAGACCAATTTTAAAGAAACATTTGCTAAAGAAACACTATTCATATGACTTTTCACACACGCTTTCACAAGAGTGAGTGGTTCACACTTACACCATCATTATTAAATCTAAGTATGTTTACAGACTATCACCGCCTGCCCGCGGCTTCACCCGCGTGGTTCAACGATAAAACATAGTATATAAGTTATTCGGGTATATATAGAGTTGCCATCTCTAAAATTTGGCAACCAGGACAAGATGCGTGAATACCCCGGATTTTAGAGCCCAGAACCCGGACATATCAACAGATTTTTTTAAACATAGTCAGTTAAATAAAATACAAATGAAAATGATGGTGAATTTAGCGGGTCAGTTCGTCGGTTGATCGCGGCGTGCGGGCACAGTGCGTGTGTCGGGGCGGCCCAAGACTTTACATTTTTAAACCCAGACTACAAATGAAGCCCCGCCCGGACGCTCCCCGGATGCCCTCTAAGCTAGGACAAATCCGGGGAAACCCGGATGGATGGCAACCCTAGGTATATATAGATACATTTAAATGACCAGCGCTGTTTTTTACCTATTGGAGGCCCTGAGAACATTATATATAATAGATTTTTCGGTAATATTGCTGCCCCATTGGAAACCTTGGACTACAGGGGCCCTCTCGATTGGACGTGCCTATGTGCCCATTGGGAAAGAGGAGCCTGTATATGGCCTATATTATTCTAAAGTTTCATTAGAATCCCTTCAGTAGTTTTTGCGTGAAAGAGTAACAAACATCCATAGATCGATCTATCTATATATGCCAACTTTCAAAAATATTTGTAGGAAGTAGGATATTAGGAATAGCTCTGTAAGGAAAAACTTTAGTAATTCTGCACATTTAAATAACTATGAATGACTAATCATGTTTCCATTGACTGATTTTCTTATCTAAGGATAATGGTCAGATGCCAGTCACTTTTGTGTAATAACCCACAATCACTTAATGTATTAAAGGAAGGATAAAGTACGGTACCACGGACCTGTAAAAAAAGAAGGACTCCACGCGGTCATAATACAGCGCGAAGCCACGTTTTTGCATGTGTAAGTGAAACATGTGGATACCAGATATCGGATATCTGTCATTTGGCGCATATTATGTCAATGTGTGACGTAAGTTGCATGTCAAGTTGGAGCACTTAAGGAGCTTCAACGTCTATTTAGTGGCGCGAAATCCTTCTTTTTTTACTTGTCCGTGTACGGTACATATTTAAGTAACTATTAAACTGTTGACATACATTGTATCCATTCAGTCGCTATCATCGATTTAAATAATAATCAGACTACATCACATACATTGATCTGACTCCGAGGCAAGTAGCTTAAGTATTGTGTTACGGATCAGAATTAACAGTGGTATTACGAAAATATACTCAAACATTAAATATTAATACCCAAACACAGAACAAACTCAAGTATTCATCACACGAATGTTTGTCCTGGGTCGGGATCGAAATTCTTGGCGCATGGGTCAGGGTCAATAGACAAATATCTGTCGTCTTGGGTCTGGGTGTTTGTGGTGCTTAAATTGATTCTGTTTTCCATAACACAAGTGTTTAACTTAAACCTACTTACTTTTGAATCAGTTCAATATATGCATGTGGTGTTGTACAATAATTAGTTAATTTAGTGGAATCTTTTATTCCGCTCCTAATTTCATATCTAATTAACCATTCGCTAACTAATTTAAATCATGTAAGCCATTAAAAATTAATTGCACTTTTTATATGTTTGTGAACATTTTCCTACGTTATCACATACAGTCCTTGAACTGTAGTTTTATACTAGATCATATGAATATTACAACGTAATACAGTGTATAAAGATTAATTGTCATTGATGTGACAAACAACGACACGGGTCAGTCATTAAAGCGATAAGCGTTTGACTATTTGAAGGCCGCGATTCTTCTTCCTAGCGCCATTTCACACTTCAAGTTTATATCCGATTTAGTCTTTATCCTAGACTAGCAGCGCCTAGCGGTTTCGCCCATGTAGTTCCCGTTTCCGTGGGAGTACTGGGATAAAATATAGCCTATGTTACTCGCTGATAGAGTAGCTGTGCATTGATGAAAGAATTTTTCAAATCGGTCCAGTAGTTTCGCAGCCTATTCAATGCAAACCAATAAACAAGCAATTAAATCTTTCCTCTTTATAATATTAGTATAATTTAGCACGTCAAGTTATTATTACATTGAGCTACATTTAACAATGCGCCAAAAGTGGCAACTCACTTCGTCAAAATGCGTTGGCGCAGGAAAACCGCATGAATTAAATAATAGTAACACGTCCGTAGTAAAATTATTAAATGCGAAAGCAGTACCGGAATAAACAGAGAAAACCCAGATGTTTATAAGATCGTATACATACATACATCACATCACGGCCATAATCCCCAAAACCATCTTTAAGAACATTCACCCAAAAATAAAACTGGGCTGGGTTAGGTTAATATAAGATTTGCATTTGTCTCCAATAGGAAGCATGGCATTGTATTGTAAAAAGCCAACCAGCAGCAAATGTATAAATATGTCACAGCGCACAAGTGTATCTGCATCTTTTTTTTACGTCTAAACTACTAAACCAACTATCCTGAATTGTAAATACTTGTTGAAGTTACAGAAAAGGTATAAAGCAGGGGTTCCTAACCTTTTAGTGACTGAGGACCAATTTGATTTAATTATTATTATCAAAGTCCACTACTTGGTCGAAAATTAAATGTGTTAATTTTGAATCAACGTGTTTTTACCAATTCAAATCTACTAAAATATTATGTCTTCCGCGGAACAAATGATAAGTCTTGCGAACCACCGGCGGTTGGCGGACCAATGGTTGGGAACCACTGATAGAGCATCACCATCACAGACTACTGTTCTAGAAGTATAGAATTCTAAATAAGCGAAAGCTTATCTAAGAAAGCTATATAATAAAAGCGTATACTCGTAAGTAAAAAAACAAAAAAGTAGAGATTAATGCTCTACTTAATTTATTAGAAATCACTTTTACTAAAAGACTCTTCCTAAAAATAAAAGTTGTGGTGTAAAAAACTTGATGTGGCTATTTTATCTAGAATCATTGACCTTTTCGCTTAGATTAGTTGGGGACATATTTAGAAATCTGAGATTAGCCTGCATAGCCTAACTTGTTAATATTCATGTAAACAATGACATGCGAATATGAGAGAGCAACGTTTTAACTTTTAAACCATTTTATTAGTTTCAAGTCAAAATGCGTTGGCGCAGGAAAACCGCATGAATTAAATAATAGTAACACGTCCGTAGTAAAATTATTAAATGCGAAAGCAGTACCGGAATAAACAGAGAAAACCCAGATGTTTATAAGATCGTATACATACATACATCACATCACGGCCATAATCCCCAAAACCATCTTTAAGAACATTCACCCAAAAATAAAACTGGGCTGGGTTAGGTTAATATAAGATTTGCATTTGTCTCCAATAGGAAGCATGGCATTGTATTGTAAAAAGCCAACCAGCAGCAAATGTATAAATATGTCACAGCGCACAAGTGTATCTGCATCTTTTTTTTACGTCTGAACTACTAAACCAACTATCCTGAATTGTAAATACTTGTTGAAGTTACAGAAAAGGTATAAAGCAGGGGTTCCTAACCTTTTAGTGACTGAGGACCAATTTGATTTAATTATTATTATCAAAGTCCACTACTTGGTCGAAAATTAAATGTGTTAATTTTGAATCAACGTGTTTTTACCAATTCAAATCTACTAAAATATTATGTCTTCCGCGGAACAAATGATAAGTCTTGCGAACCACCGGCGGTTGGCGGACCAATGGTTGGGAACCACTGATAGAGCATCACCATCACAGACTACTGTTCTAGAAGTATAGAATTCTAAATAAGCGAAAGCTTATCTAAGAAAGCTATATAATAAAAGCGTATACTCGTAAGTAAAAAAACAAAAAAGTAGAGATTAATGCTCTACTTAATTTAATAGAAATCACTTTTACTAAAAGACTCTTCCTAAAAATAAAAGTTGTGGTGTAAAAAACTTGATGTGGCTATTTTATCTAGAATCATTGACCTTTTCGCTTAGATGAGTTGGGGACATATTTAGAAATCTGAGATTAGCCTGCATAGCCTAACTTGTTAATATTCATGTAAACAATGACATGCGAATATGAGAGAGCAACGTTTTAACTTTTAAACCATTTTATTAGTTTTTTAAGAAATTTATTGACCCCAAACTCTCCCAAAATTGAAAGTTTTAATATATTTATTCATTTAGATTTTAAAAATGGTACAATATACCGTGTACCGGATTCTAATTCATATTAGTATTATTATTATAAATATACTTTAGTTATATTAATTACTCAACTAATACTTAAAAGTTGGAATTCAGTAGAATCAGATTTTGCATTAGACTTGTGAGTGTTTTGATAAAATTTATATATAATTACAAATTGTCAGTACATAATCAAATTATTATACATATCAAATTCGGATTTTTTTTCCTGCTGAGAAGTGCGAGTGCGTACTTAATGGAAATAAACTGGACAGTAAAGGAGGGCTGTTATTATAAGCAAAGGTGAATATAATCTCCACTTATGTTGCAATTTTAAAAATTGACAAATTCATACTTAGAAAGATAGACATACATTTGCCACTATTAGTCACCATCTGGAAACTCTACCTACGAGTATACTTCTTAACTCTACAATACGTTTCATTTTGTGGGCAGTCTCTGGTTGGTTACTGCATCAAGTGGCATCGATAAATATAATGTCATTGTCAAAATATTTATACTCCTCAAATATAAAATATCTTTAGTTTCATGGTCAGGATCTCTGGCTGGTGCTTTATACTAATAATATTATGTCGTTATAATAATGTGTCGTCCAACACGTTAAGCCGTCATTCCTGCGCCTGAACTCTCACCGGTCATGTCGGGTTGTTGCCTTACGGAACTATGAGTGTGAAGGAACAGAGAGGGCACCTATGTTTGCACAGATACTACACTATAATCTCTTACGAGCGCGCTAATCCTATTTGAGATTGGCTGCCGTGACCAAAATCGGTTAGGAGGATATTATTACGTCGTTATCTAAATATAAAATTGAAAATTCTTTTGTCAAATGTATGAAACGGCAGTCCTAGACATCCACCCAACTCGTGTACAAGGCTGTAAACAGTCGTCAGGTGTACCGCAATGACGGCAAGTGGAAAATTGCGCGTTCATTAAAACGAGTCCGCGTTTCGGTATTCCAATCAGCGGGCGCATTAGTCTTACTTACTGCTTGATGAAGTGTTGATTTCGATATCGAATTAAACAGAAGTGTTGGTTTGGTTCTTTTGGTAAAGATCTTCTGGGCTAACATCCAACGACAGTTGATTTATTTTTCTTGGTCTGGCACATCGATTCTTCCGCTCTAATAGTACAAGGTAATAGAAACACATGTTGAAGAGGCGTGAGGTGTGTAAGGATCGTCCCATATGGCGTTCGGTTCTCTCTTCCTACCCCTTTAGGGAAGTGGCAGTGAAGTTTAGTTTAGTTAGTTAGTTAGAAACACATAATATGAATATGAATTTAGGTATGTCCGATTGCCCCTAGCATGATTGAATCCCCTTTGATGCCACGGCTAGAGTTTGTCTTTTTTAATGTTGTCAAATAGAAATAGATGTATAAGGATACCCTACCCTGTACGTCCCTTAGGGCATTCATTAGAATTTCTAATATAGACTTAACTTATAGGGTAAACTTAACCCTAGGTTTCAGAGATAAGGTCTACTCCTAAACAGTTGACGTTGCTACTATATACTATACTAGGCCTCCTAATAGTAGGTAGGTTTTCCACCCCCAAAACTTAAATATACATATAAAAACAACTGGCAGTTTCTCGCTTATACATCTGTGAAAATAAAAACTTATTAGTTATACATTTAAGCTGAATTTCGGCACCATAAACCATGAAGATGTATCGGTATGTGATAGTGTAGGCGACGAGCTAGCCACTTGACACTACTTTTTCACAATTTTCCATCTAGCCCAGCCCAGTTTTAAATAATTGGATGAATGTGGTTAACTGCCCCTTCAACTCTGCCAACCCCTTCGGGGATGACGGGTGTGATGTTGTAAATTAAAAAAAATAATAATCGCAAACAGTTTTCCTGCTTGCTTTATCTCAACACATTATAAAATTACACGTATTGGTAATAAAATGTCGCAAAGCAATAAACTACTATTACGCTATTGTTTGCAATACATTGGTGCTAAATGTTGTTGGGTTTAATATCGTAATTTCAGTTATACACAGACGACTATCGGTATATGAGTTTGAAAATGTAACGCAATCACGCATGTCTAGCAAACGCTTTAAATGTTTTGAAACAAAATTACAATAACGTTAGACGATTTTCTTGCATTGTCTTAACTAGAGTCAATAGTTCAATTGTAGTTCAGTAAGTATTTTGAGTGAAATTAATAGAAGTTTTGCGTTTTTTTTTTATACTTACGTGAATTTAGTAGGTATGTCTATTGCTGGTGAGATAATAATATGAGGTGATTTTCTAGAAAGAAAACAAGATAAAGAAGATGAAGTCGAATGACGCACGAATGGCTGAATTCCAAAAATAAAAGTTTAATTTAAACTTCTCCTAATGACCTACCCTAATAAATCCAACCTGTGCACAATAAAATAGCTTCAATCGCATCGACAGATTGATGAATAGAGGGATTGAAGTTGCAAAGTGGACTATCAATACCAATTCTCGCGCTTAAACCACAATCGAATAAGCTACAGTAAGGCGTATCGGCCTGAGCATATTTAAACATTCTACTAATCCTTCTTATATTATAAATGCGAATGTTTGTTTCGATGTATGGATATTTGTTACTCTTTCATGCAAAAACTACTGAATGGATTTTAATGAAACTTTAGAATACATACATACATAACATCACGCCCGTAATCCCTGAAGGGGTAGGCAGAGTCACAGGGACAGCAGGCCCTTTTAACCACATTCATTCATTTTAGAATATGGTACCTTGTACCACCCGAATAACACATACGCTATTACTATTTGTTTTGTCGACGTACCACGCGAGCAAAGCCGCAGGCAGAAGCTAGTAGTAATATAAATAATACTTCAAGTTCATGCCAATAAAAATGGCTGACTCTAAACAATTTAAAAAACAATAAGTAACACTTTTTTTTAAGGTCAAAGTGGTTAAAATGGCTTTTTACTACATTGATTCTGCTTACCCCTTCGGGGATAACAAGCGTAATGATACTCGTATGTATGTATGTATGTATCAAACGCGAACAGTAACAACGTAAGGAACTGTTTCTCGACACATGCTGAGTAGATGCCTTTTAGTGTCACTTATGTACTTGTGTTTGCATATTTTATGTACTTTTGTAACATTTTAAAGTTAAAGGGGCCTGCTGCCCCTTTGACTCTGCCTACCCCTTCGGAGATTATGGGCGTGATGTTATGTAATGTTATGTAATGTTGTAACATTTTGTGACACTAAATAAATTATTTTTCTTTCTTTCTTTCTTTCTTTAGTGTGCAAAATTACAATAAACTGACGTAGGCGAGGCACGGCTTTAGTGTCAAAGGTATTTAACGATTGTAGATAAAATATGAAAATTATTTCAATTAGATTCCGGTAAACTTCATCACCTCTACAGCACAGTACATAATGTAACGTGAACATAAGGATAAATCTTTGAATAATAGATAAGGAACGTACAAATAATTTGTATTAACTAAGATAACATAACTAAACGAGCAAAGAAAGAGCCTTCCTGAGATGCAATAGTTGAAATTACGTAGTTATTAATTACCTTTACGTAAAACTACACTTTATTCGAAAAGGTAAAATGATTTAGAGTTGCCTTGTTAGCGGGAGACAATCACCTTCACCCACATATTTATAAAAACTGGTACCTATTCATATGTAAGTTTTCATCTTCCTAGTGTTATGTCCCGTGCTTAGAAGAGGTCCGTTTAGACAAAGAGTCAGGTAATTTTTATTTTTAATTTAACATTAAAGCGACTGCCTATCTGACCTTCTTAACTCTGAGATAGGGGAACCAGGCAATTTTGATCATCGTTACAAATCCAAAGTTGTTTGAATTTGCAGTTTTCTTTACGATGTTTTCGCTTACCGCTGAGCCAATGGTATAAATACGTACATAGATTTAAAAAAATCTAGAGGTACGTGGTCGGGTTTTAACCCGCACCCCTCGGCTATGAGGCGCGTGTCCTAAGAGCTATCACCACTTTCATAGGTACCATTACGTAGGTCTTAGGTACACGCACCACTCAGTCACCAAATAGGTAGTCACAATACTAAGGTTTCATTTATTTCTCTATTTTTATTTATTCATACAACGTAACTGTTACTTCACTGATAGTGTTAATCTGTGTCTAAGCCTAGGCACCATTTAACTCTATTTGCCATTGCCAAAGTTTCGTATATTACCGCCTAGCTTAAATGGCATATCCTTGTTTTTTTTTATATAATACTATCAAAAGTAGGATAAAGCTTAAAATTAGCTTGACTTAGACGAATTGCAATCACTCTTTTCGTTATATTTTTTTTTCTTTTTACATTGATTAGCAATTAATATCATTATCTCTGTAAATAGTATAGGTAATAAGACTATCGAATAATATAATCAGACTTCTTTGAGCATATAGGGGGTCAGACTATAGCATAAGCGAAGGTTAGCTTTTCTATCCTGCTCTATAAAGGTAGAATAAAAAGAAATCGCAAGCAAATCTTTACGATACTAGTGTGGATGTACGGTTACAATGAGAACTTAATTTGATCCAACAGTTATAATCTACTTTCCAAGCAAACCGTACAATCATACTAAAAGGTATGTTTTTATTATCTTTACTTATAACAAATATGTAGAAAGGTCAATTCTGTACATTACAGTACAGGGGGTGATTGGTGATCGATACTGATGCCAAAAATGCAATCAGTAAAATTTTTGTCTGTCTGTCTGTCTGTATGTTCCTTATAGAAACCAAAACTACTCGACGGATTTTAACGAAACTTGGTACAATTATTCTTCATACTCCTGGGCAGGTTATTGTATACTTTTCATCACGCTACAATCAATGGGAGCAGAGTAGTGAAGGGAAATGTTGGGAAAACGGGAGAAGTTACTCCATTTTCTAAGCTTCCGTAGCGTGTGCAGCCTTAATGGTTAAAGTTATATAGAAATCATGTATGACGGAAATAGTCTTTATAATATTAACCATAAGCGCGGGTGACACCGCTGGCACAGCTAGTGATAAAATAATGATAGACGGTAGAATTCAAAATATAATTAAATTCAATACGAAAAGTACGTTGGTAAGTTTGAATAACTTTAGAAAAACAATTTTTAATAAAAAATAACAAGTGTTGTTTGTTCAATTTCAGAATTCAGTCGCATTGTAAAAAACTAGATAAAGATTTGGACCATTCGTTCTCTGAATAAGTAGTTGTAGTCTTAAAATAGTTTTGCCGATATAAAATAGCAAATAAAAAACTTAGATGCGGGTTTAGATTACGAAATCTTTAGATAAATAGATACTATTTATTCTGATTTCCACAAACTTTCGCATTTATAAATTTGAAAGTTTAATTACTGAATTATAAATAGACTATCGCTCTGGCTCAAAATACTAGATAGTACTGTATTCTAGAAAGTTAGCGTTTGGATATTGAAGATTTTAGCGGTAAGCCTTCGATATTGGTTCCAAAACTTTTGCAAACAAATCGATTGTCATCAAAATAGATTGGATCTGTTCGTGCTATTGCTATTTTCCAGTTGATTCGGGAACATCTCCAGGGAGATATTCTATCAGAAATCTATTTTGCAAATTGAATTGTGCGTTCGTGGCACACCTATCATTTTCTGGTAACGTCTCGCGTTTGAAGTGACGTGATTTTTTTACCAATCTTTTATTTGATCAGCCTTATCCGATATTTTATAACACAAATACCACGTTCATTTCATATTTTCATAGCAATATCTGTCACCATGTAAAAAAGACTTACAAAAAAACATGTTAATGGGCTGATTTCCAGTAATGAAAAACGATCAACAAGGCAAAAACATACATTATAAATAACTATATCATACATATTAGTTTTTTTTGCCTAGCGAGATTTTTGTGATTGTTCTATGCACATTTAATTTAGGTAGATCAAAGAAAACGGACTTTTATTTCACTAAATAAATATTTTCAAATTACTTAAATCCGTTTAGCCGTTTGGACGTTAAAACGGAATATTCCTACTAACAGACATACACACTTTCACATTTATAATATTAGTGAGTATAATATAGAAAACTTTTCTACGTTACGTTACTTTTTTTACGACTTTTTTGTTCATCCCTCGCAGACGAAGTCGTAGGTAACAGCTAGTAAATTATAAAATAAAGTTAAAATGAAAAATATATATATTATTTATTATTAACATTGATCAGTGCAGATCTACCAATTGAATAATAATTATTTAGGTACAACGTGAAAAATAAAAACGATTTTATTTATCCTACTACAAAAATGCAGTATTACTCATAAAAAATATATTGATATTTCAATACGCATTGGCAATTTTTGTGTGACCGTAATCACAATCAAGGAAGGCTAGATGACTCAAGATTCTGATATCACGTATAACGACTGTATTTTAAAATAAGTTAAATTAGGTATCACACTCTCATTTTGGCCCTAAGTGGTGATTTTTCTAATCTTCAAACTTAATCAAAGACCTTTGTATGAAAAATCTACAAACAATCAATATTTCAAATATTTTATTCAAGTTTACATTAAATTTAATGAGTCAGTGAATAATTTCTCTGACTTTGCCTATATAAACCGGGCAATACCCACATAAACTTGACCGCTCATGCTCAAAACTGCGGTTTAAACTAGAACTTAAGGGGCCAATACCCACATTCCCCGGACATTCCGCACAAACCACGGCACAAGTGGAGGCTGTTACGCATAATGTTTGCAGATACGCCTACCTGACACCTACCTGACTAATGAATGACTGTTTCGTTTGGGATAAAGGTGAGGCGCAAATGACGTACTGGTTCACCCGGTACAAGTTCAAGTTCACCGAGGTGGACTACAGTCTGTTCCTCACATACTCCGCCTTAGTGGGCAGTGTTGGTAAGTGATTTTTTCTTTCTATAACCAAGGCTGCTCAACCAAAGACCTGGGACATTTTAACCACCAATTGAATTTAGTCCACTAAATTCAATTGGCAATTGAGAACTGGTTTCAGTATTTTAAGATATTTTGTTACTGGACTTTAAACTCATTGGTTTCTTAAGTAATGTAACCATATTTGCTTATCAAAGGATTGAATTTCCAATTTGACCTGATTCTTAAAATGTTTGAGCAGTTTTGTTTTACACCATAAGTTTAAGCGATTTTCTACTAAACGATTGTGGGTATTACAATTTTGTTGAATAAATATGATTTTTTTACTTAAAATAAAATTGCATACCTTACCCGCTGCGTTATGAATAGAGGAATGGGGATTCAGCAGGATGTTCTGGACTGCTAGAACAAAAGGCGTTAGTGGTTCTTCCGCATCTTGGTTTTCTCCATTCGAAATCATAGTGGTCATGGTATAGATCTAATCTCTAGGGTTACAAAACGGACACACTAGCAGTAGTAGGTTTTCTATTCTATAGAATTTTCTGTCATAAACCTCACTGTTAGAAGACTCAAGAAATTTTGTATATTCCATTTTTAAAAAGCATGTCACATGCGCTCGTGCGCATGTGACATGCTTTTTGTACTCGTGTACATGTGCATGCAACTAAAAATGTATGAAAAGTGTTTGTCACCAACAATTTGTGACTCATGTATGCACATTATATCCACTAGTGGCATAAAAGCTGTTATTTTCTTTAGATAATAGCAGTGACGAATTTAGCCACTTACATGTGTAATTTCGGTATCCTTACATTTTAATTACACCTCAGCCTAAAAGAACAACCGTAAATGTTAGTTAGAAACATTAGGCAGAAAACAGAAAAAAAACACATTATAGTGCAAAATAGAAATTTGCAAAGTAAGTTTTTTTATACATACAAACATACAATTGTTAAAGAAGCGATAAGATCCTTCAACTACATTCCGCCAAGATTAAAATTGAGTTAAGTTTGATGGAAAGCAATGGCAAACAAAAGAACCATACACCATTAGTCGACATACTCGACAGGCAAGGAACAAAGTTGGTTCATATTTTTAAGTCCCAGTCCAACATGGGATGAGTTCAGAAGTAATTTCTAATGTAGGTACGAACCGTGTGTAAGGACTCTGTCACATGGTGTCCGGTTCTCTCTTTTTACCCCTACCAGGATATTGGCGTGAAGTTAATAATTTACACTATTTGATTATATTTTAAGTTTCAAGTAAAATGAATTAAGAAGGCGCTCTTTACGTATCAACAAGTCTGAGGTATTATCGAGATAATAGCATTCAAAATAGACGCATGCACTCAATATTTTTCCAATGCGCTTAAATTGTTATGAGACCGGCCGTTGAACTTTTACAAGTAATAACAAAGGCGGAGTGATAATTATAATGAATTAATTATAATAAATGTTAGATAGCAGGTAACGAGTTATTTCTGGACGCGATATACACAACATCATACATATACATTTCATTACACCTGCAATCTCCAAAGGGGTAGACAGAGTCAAAGGGTCAGCAGGCTCTATTAACCAATTTTGACCAAAAGCGAAGCCTTTGTAATTAATTATATACAACGTATTAAATAATAAGCATTTTTTCCCTTTCACAATTACTTTTACATTGAAGAGTGCAACGCATAAAGTATATATTGAGTATTTATAATATTTTTATTGAAGCACGTATTACTTACACATATGTACATTACACAATGCTATGGTAACAAACTTCCTCAGTTCTACATGATAACATACCTACATTCAGTGGCGGACCAGGGAGGGGAAGAGGCGGTCCGCCCCGGGCCTCAGGTCCTGGGGAGCCTCATATTATCTCTGAGTACTCATCATCCTAAATCAAACAGTGGAAACTCCTCCCCCCATTTTGGTCAAGCAACACTGCTCGTATCCTTGCTAGGGGCCTCGTACAGCTTTTTGCCGTCCAGGCCTAAAAGAGGCTTAGTCCGCCACTGCCTACATCATGAAAATAAGGGGGAAGATGTATCTGATTCCGATTAAAGCTTCGATAGATTTTCCAAAGTAATAAATAATTCTAGTAGTTAATAATGAAGAAAGGAATTTTAGTCGTAGGTCATTAGTAATAACTAAACATCAAAAACATATAAGTATTATTCAAAAGACCAATACTCATTTAAATCAAATAAAATGATATATTTTGGACACGCTATTATTATATGTAAATATATGTACATAGTATCATTCAAGTTGCTTTCAATCACGCGCTTTAAGTACCTAACATAGACATTACAAACATCACAATAATCATTAAAGTTTTAATAGGTACTTTATTAATTTTATATTGAAGTTAAAATTTAACCTACATTTCAATTATGATATAAGAAGGTTGACTATTACATTGGCACAGACAGTCGGAACATATTTGCTATGTTGATTGACTGACGTATCAAACAGTACAACAAATATGGTTATTTCAGTAACCGTCAACATTTAATTGGTAATTATTGACAATAATCAAGTTACGAGATGCATTGATTTGTGTATATAATAAATAAATAATAATAAATTCCCCAGACTGATACACCAATCCCTTAGTTCCAAACTAAGCTATAAGCTTGTCCTATGGATACTAGGCGAACGGATAGATATACTTAAATAAAAATAAACATCCATGACTTGAGTACAAATGTCCATCACTCGATTACATTACTAGTAGTAATATCTACAGTTGTTTATTGGGCAACTAAACCTGTTTGCAATATTTATCTATGCCAATGTCGCGTGATATATTAGGAGATTTTTTGATTAGGAATATAAAGAAACTTAAATTTTTTCTTCACATTATTTGCAATAATGTGATAACTGCGTACTATTTGCTCTATTCCATGAATAGTTATGTGAGTCATGCGGATACTAATATGTTTGTGAGTAATCACCTAGCAACCGTGAAATATGTGACTGATTTAAAAATTAATTTCTTTTCACATATGATTCATTAATAGGGTTTTTTTTTTTTAAATCTCACAATTCGCGCAGATTAAATTTTAACTAACAAATGTATTTTGAAAGCTGTAGGTACTATATTAGTAACATACTTACATAACATCACGCCTGCAATTCCCGAAGGGGTAGGCAGAGTCAAAGGTGCAGCAGGCCCCTCCACGTTCAGCCAAAAACAAATCTAAGACGGGTTACATGGAAAATTATAAAAAGGTAGTGACATGCGGCTAACTCGTCGCCTATACAATGACGTACGACATGTTAGACAAGGAACAGCTAGCTCATTATTTTTAAGTCACAGACCAACATCGGACGTCCTATATTTTGACAAGCTCGATGGCGCATTCGGTAGTGACCCCACCCCATGTGCCAAGAGTTATGGGTTCTATCCCCAACCAGGACAAATATTTGTATGATACACTTGTGTTTGTTCTATGTCTGGGTGTTATATCCAATATTTAAGTATTTATCTGTAATACCACTGTTGTTTCTGATATCCGTAATACAAGTGCTTAAGCTACTTACCTCGGAGTCAGATCAATATATGTGATGTTGTCGGATATTTATTATTTTATTTATTTATAATATGTAAAGAAATCATTAGTAGGCGTATATTTAACCAACAAACATTCTTGCCATCCGGTAACGAAACTAGCTTTATATGCGATACCAATTTTTGAAACGATTCCACGCTACTGAAGTGTAAATAACAAACATAACATATTTGTTGAACGAAAATTTCCGTGAATACGGCTAGATATATTTGAACTGTGATATAGTTACTCATACAACGCAGTAGATGTAGTGTCATAATAATTACAACAAGAAAAAGCAAACAACCATGAGAAAATGTCCTTATTTAGAAATGATATTGGTGAGGAATGCAAGATGACATTGTTGCACGGTAGTATATTGACAAAAGTTTCATATTGAAACATGAAACATATTTTGTTATTAATACCTAATAATTGGATGATGGCAACATAATATTTTTATACGATCTGAATGATGTAGCTACATCATTGAATAGTTTTATTATGCGTCTGTTATCTAAGGCTAAAACCTTTTAAAAGTTAAATTGGTAACTTTTGACCAATTTAGCATAGTTTAGGTAAAAATAGTCGAATTTTGAAGCCAGATTCCAATGGCTACTGTTCCACAGTAAGCAAAACTTAATCATAAACTTTGGATCTTATGATTTTAATTAATAATAATGGCCATATTTTTAAGCAAATAGTATAGTAGTATCACAAAACCTGGTGTAAAATAAAGATACATTTTAGCTTGCTACTTGGTGAAGTTCATTCCCTGTGGTCCAGTTCAACGCCTAGTTAATTTGAGAGAAAACTTTGAAATTTAATTACGGTCGACAGCAACATACAAAAGCTTTCTCTGGTACCTTCTGAATTTAGGTACATGAGTTTTCATGCGTGATAAATATAGTCTTTAGTCCAACCAATTTTCTGACATAAAATTCTTGAATATATTTATTTTATGCTCTTATTACTAAGACTTAAAAAAGAATGTGCCAACTGTGTTCCTTGCCTAGCATGTCGTAAAAGGCGACTAATGGAATATGGGGTTTTGGGTATGAGATTATGTAGGCGACGAGCTAGCCACTTGTCACTACTTTCTCCCAATTTTCCATCTAACCCAGCCCAGTTATGTATTAGGCTGAATGTGGTTAAAGGGGCCTGCTGCCCCTTTGACTCTGCCAACCCCTTCGGGGATTGTGGGCGTGATGTTGTGTTCGTGTTTGGTTATTCTTATCTCCTTAATGTCACTTTCTTGCCATTTACTTATCAAACCAAACTTGCCTACCCGTTAACATCGGTTCGGCGTGGGATCCAACTTTCTGTCCAAATATTGAAATACGAATGAGGTCGTGGAAAGTAATCAGTAAATTTGCACTAGGTTTTAGATAAATTAAATTGTTGAGGATTTTCCGCATCGCAATTTCAAATACTTTATCCATCGCCCGAGAGATATTTTAATGTTATGAAAAAGATTCAGAGAAATGATAGTCGAGTCAATAAAGCCGTGAAACAGACAATCTTAGAAAGTCCTTAGAAACAGCTTTGATTTTGGATGATTTTATGTTTATAATGTAGGTTATTATATACTATTTAAAATCAGAAACCTTTTGAAACGGGGAAGGAGCGAATTATATTCTTAAAAAAATATTTATTATATTTATATAGCATTAAAAAAAAATACCATCATGCACGCAATCCCCGAAGGGGTAGATAAAGTCCATGTATTTTATTTTTTAATTCCAATCGGGCGGTGTCGCGGACGACAGCTAGTATAGGTATCATATGCTTCGCGTACAGAAACTTTTATCTAACTTAATTACAGTTCGAAGTTCCATTCTTGCATTCTAATTGAAACCTTAATAAGCCTATGAAAAGCCCGAAAACTTTTATGTATAAATAGGAAAATTGTGAGGAACCTTTAACAAGATAATTAAGAAGGAACATTTTCAAGCTCATGTTTTACCATATGAAATGTACGTTGTAATATGAAATACATGAACAGTATGTAACTGTTGGGAAATTATACCTCAACTTTGAAATTCGCATAACGTTTACATGATAAAACTTTTCTCATCACATTGAAATTTAATTAGACAACGAAGCGACGAAGTGGTTAGCACTTGTTATTACTTTGTTAAAGTTTTACATCTAACCCAATTCAAATTTATTTTTGGCTTATCTATTAATACGCGTAGCAAACACTTTGTACCCCTTTTCACAAAAATAACGTGGAAGGATGAGTAGATAAGATTTGGCACAGTTGAAATTTGAAGAAGGAGTGCAGAAAACCAATATTGTAATAAGGAATACATTAAATTAATTAAATAACAAAAAAAAATGGTCGAATTTCGGCCAACGGGCGACCGCTTGATTGAACTATGCCTAGTCGTTCTGGGATTCCGGGTGTGATAGCAAGTTCCTAAAATAAGAAATTTCATTCTTCGTAACTATTATTATTTAATTATTCTTATCCTTTATAATTCGAAGATTCATCGGTTAATAGGTAATGTGTAATATAACATAAAGAATCTAATGGATTAATGGCTCGTACAGTGGAAATATATGAATTATTTAGGCGAGTAACAACTTCGTGGCAGGATATTTTGAACATACCTCATCTGCTATAGTGTCCGTTTATACAGTTAGTAAAAGTGACATATATAATTAATAACTAACACGCTTTTGACTGGTCATCGTAGACTCCTAACGATTATGTACGCACACTGGTCCATTCATATAACTAAGGAAATCACACGCCCAAATAACTAACACGGTTAATAAAAATATGGCAATATGCACCACCTATTGACATATTAAGACGCCTAATATTGTTTGTACCACTAGTTACTAAACTACAATAATAGTCAATATTAGGACTCCTAATATTTCGAAAATCATAACGACTGCTTATGTGGAAGCTAAATCTATCACGCTTAACTCGGTTGAATTTATGCATTTCAGATTTCACGCAACTCTGATTGTATATTTTGTAAGAAATTATTTTAATACGATGTTTCTTAAGGCTAGTAGTGAGCTTTTATTTTAAACCTTTGCTGATCCTGTTCGTCTTTATCTAGATATCGCTGTAACAAAGCCACACCTTAACAATAAAGTAGGCTACATAAACTATACAAATTACCCTCACGACATCCTTTTGTGAAATATTACATCAGAATCACGAGAAAAGTCGTAAAATTTATTGACACAATCACGAAGTCATGAAATCGACTAGTTTAATTTTTTTTTATGCAAATGATGTGAAACAGTACAATACTGGCCCTTTATAATTGACTTTCCATGATATCGATGACCAACCGTCGGAGAGGTGTTACGACATATACCAATACCTTAGCCGCTCCTTCCTGGCCATAAAGTTAAAATTAACTGGAGCCTGATTATAGCGCTATTTTCAAAGTCAAACAACAGCTAAACCCAACAATATTTGATAAAAGAACAAAACTCATAAATTTTTTGCATGTAACATGTAAATCAGTCGCCGCCATCAGTTTATAGACAAGTCCACGCTGCAAGTCGATCGACATTCGATGCACGACCCAAAGCAAAGTTGATACCTAATCGAATAATTTTCTGTGCTGAGACTTGATCAGGTTGTCATTTAATGCAGTAGGATTGTGCTTTTTGGATTTGACAAGAGAATAGCAATCATCCATATTAACTTATGAATCACCTTTCATAAAAAGTTTACTTATTCAGTTCCATTAATCCAGTAATTTTTCTGGATACTACATTAGCTTTATCTGTGCAGGTTCCTTCGTGACGATATACCTGTTTAGCAAGAGATGGAAGATCGAAGACACCGTCATTGGCGTGGTCGCCTGCATCAGCAGGATAGCTGCAGCACTAGTCTACGCGTTAGCTCCAGACCGCACCATATACTTCCTCGGGCCAGTCTTGGATATGTTCAGCTCCGCTGGGGCCACGTCCTTGAGGTCGATAGCTACGAAATTGGTGAATGCGGATGAAATTGGTGAGTCTTACGTAAATGTTGCAACGGCGATCTTCGTTCATGCTTCATTGGATCCTTTGTTAGCGCAGACTGGACGGCCCTAGACTCCGCATGTCAAGCCAAATCTCTTGTTAACCTCAATATCTACCAATTTGTATACCAAAATTCTATAGTACTAAGAAACTACGACATCGTATTGATAGGTGTTTGATATACTGTTCAATACGTATATATACGTAATATTTATTATTACGTATTGTCATTGCCCTGTAGTTCAAGGCCTCTAAACTATCAAATCTCGTGAAGAGGGTTTATTTTAGCCGAGGTTGAGTTATTTATGTATATGTAGAAATAAATAAATGAAGTGCTTACTGTATTGTAATTTCATAAGAGTTTTGAAATAACAATAGTATTTTTGACACGTCGGATCTATTTATTCGTACAAAATTGGTGTGATGGTGCTTCTGTATATAAGCTGTCAATGGTGCTAAAGCCAAAGATGCCTAAAAAACCTTTGTTCTTTGTATCGGCATGTTTTTTGGGAATGGCGCTATTTCGGAAACCCCTCGATTATCCAGTGTTTATTCAAACATTGTATTTTTATTATCTCTAGGTATTAGTTGCATCTGTTTTTGTCTTTTGTTTAGTCATATACCTTAAGTGATGCGATTAACTTTTATCTTTATTGAAACCTCACATTTTTGGGATTGGATCAACAACCTTTCTGTTGTATAAAGTTTCTCGATACCCCGTTTTTCCGGTCTGCACCATATTGCACTTATTTGACCTTTGCAAGTCATGGAAAAGTTATTGACCGAATGTCGCCATGGTTTGTACATTTTATTTCGTCATCCGCTATCATTACTTTTTGTTATCGTTATTCATTTCCAATAAGTTAACCAACACTATTAGTGCCAAAACCAAAACCTTGAAATTTCTCTATAATCACTTAAACGATAAGTACTTGTACCACGTTCTAAAAATGTTTAACTATTTTTATTACTATGAAAAAATCGTTATAAGACGTGCAATGATTTTAAAATTGTATGTCAATTGTTATTCATGATGTAGGAATTTCCTAGTAAGCCCGGGGTTGGCAGATATCCTTATGTGATGTCTGCCTACCTCTGCATGCTCTAGCAAATGAAAGGTTTATGGCTCACACCTTTCACTGCAATCTTTTCATGAATGTTCGATGGCCGATATATTTATTTACTTCCAAAACATAAAACTTCTGTCTAGATCGTCTGAATCGTTTCATGAATACTTGCTTCATACATATATTTCGTCAATCTTCTTTCATCTATCCTCTCAATATGCCAAAATTATGGAAGCATATCAATCTTCGTAATCATATTCGTAATAATTTGAACGGTTCCGTTGCATATTTATATTGGAACATATGTACCTAACTCTAATAACAAATTTTGTAGTCCATTAGTCGAATTACAATTTCAGACAAACGTGCTAAAACCGCATTTCGTAGTCATTTTCACAACATCTTAGTTAGTGAAAGCATTGCATAAGTACATAATGCATAACATTTATTTATCATGTTTCGATTGAGTCATCCACCCGTATAGGTAATGACCCGTGCATAATTATAAACTTGCGAGTTGCTTGTACAGAGTGCTCCATTTTGTCCCGTTTGATCACGAAAATTTGGACTTTTAATATGGCAGATATCATCATCTTCCTAGCGTTATGTCCCGTGCTTAGACAGGGTCCGCTTAGACCATGATCCAGAATTTAGCGAGTCTGGTAATTTACATTGAAGCGACTGCCGATCTGACCTTCGTAACCCTAAGATAGGGGAACCAGACAATTTTTGGATCATGGTTACAAATTCAAAGTTGTTTGAATTTGTAGGTTTCATCACGATGTTTTCCCTCACCGTCGAGCTAGTGGTATAAATATGTACATAGATTTTTTAAAATCTAGAGGTACATGCCGGGGTTTGAACCCGCACTCCTCGGTTAAGAGGCGCGTGTCCTTACCATTGAGCTACCACCGCTACCACCGCTTTTTAATATGGCAGATATATGAGGATATATTTTTGGCGATATCAATTTCATTCATTCACGCAAATAGGTTCGTTGGTTTTTTTTTTTTTTTCTGAAATATTTTGCTGTTTTATTGGTTACACTGCGAATTAAGGCATTTTTTTTTCTATATCATCGTGTGTTGACGTACTATGTAGATAGTTTATCTTGATTGGTTCTGTTTTTTTGAAAAAAATATATTAATTTTATAAAGCCAAATATAACCTATATTTGGCTCCAATCCATTAATTTTTAAACCAAACTTTGGGTAGAAAACATTTAGCTGGGGAGTCCTATTACAATATTGCCTGTAAAATTTACCTCCCATCCTGTATATGCAACAAAACAAAGACTTACTACCTAATTATTATGCTTCTAGGTCTTTGCAATGCAAAAACTCATCTTAATTTTTATTAAAACAGACTTCGCATCTTCACAAAATTATAATATCGTTTTATTTCAAATGTCGAAATTTCTTGCAACATTGAAGAGGTTTCAGGTGACTGGGACCGGTACATAACGGGGACCGCGGTCCTGAACATTTTTGTGCTGATTTAGTGAGCTGAAAATCATACATTATTATTCACTATTAATTCTTTTGCAATAAAAAGTAATCGTTATAAATGGAGTTATATTTAGATTAATGTCTAATAGAATAATAGATATTATTACTTTTTAAATGGAGAGTCCGTTAAATAATATAAAGGTCATGATTAAAGAAAAATTTATAATAGAAGGGAAAAAAAGACCCGCATGATCTTTCTTACAATAAACACTCAATATTTTCTTGCAGGAATCCTCAAATAACGGTTTTAACAACCCGATGTCCTTAGACCATTAGGGTCTCTAGTCCTATTACCTATAAACGTGCTATGGCTAGGGAGTGCGTATCTATTAAATATATGTATAATCCTAATCTCACTAACTAAAGATATTTGTAGTTAAGGTTATGAAATTTTTTTGTGACTAAAATATTTTTGTAATTTTGCGCAGGGACCCCGCACAAAACCTCAGAAACTACAGAAAAATCACGACACTGCATATAGGAATTTTGCATAATTTCAACGCCAAGTTCTATTTAATTCAAGAATGTAATTTTCAATATAATTTATAGATACATAACTATACATTGCGCAATAATTGAGACACACAGAACTTGAGTACAAAACAATGCAAATACCATTTTCCCGAGTCAAAAAATATTTACTTAGAAGATAGTGGTTATTTATTTTACAATAAATATTTACTTCCCACGAGAGAATGTGAGGTGTCATCTCAAAATTCCATATAAGTACCTTATCTAGCGTTAAATGATTCAAGACTTCCGCAGGAAGCGCGTATGTATTCAGACTTAATTCAATATACATTGCAGTATTAATTACTGTAGTGCAAAATTAGAGTATATGATTTTCCTCTATGTACAGCCTGGATCAAAGATGGTATACAGAAAGTGATATTAGGAGTCGTATTATTTCTTAGACAACGCTGTTTCCTTTACTATAAGGTAGATTATTTAAGCTTACCCAACTTAACTACGTATATTTTTAGCTGAATGTGGTTCCTATGAATTGTGGTGAACCTTATTACGCCTTGGACTCTGTCTACCTTTTCGGGGATTATTAGAAGTGCCAAGTGGGCGTGTCATTGAAGCCAAACCGTTTGCGTTATCACGCAAAATTGTTTGGCTTCAATGCCATGACGGCTTCATCGGTTCTCATTCTACTATTTTCGTAACATGCCATTTCTATTAGTTTTTTTCTGTTCTGTGGGCGTGATTTTATGTATGTATGTAATAGGTATATGTACTATTAAGTAATACACGTAATAAAAGAATTATGAATATCAAAGAAGGAAGTGAGGTATGACAGGACCGCGATATGGCATTTGTTTGTCTCTGGCTTCCCCGCTATGAAATTGGTATGAAGATAAATAAATGTAGACAAAAATTAGGTCGCAAACATCAAGTACTTATCAATATGTACTGTATTTGACTATTTCTACGCAAGCTGTGCTTAACTATGTGTTGATACTTATTTTAATGAATTGGACTGGATGCACAGTAATATTCTTTTATAAACAATTGGTAATGCGTAGGTAAACCATATTGTTTTGTATTTTAAACGCTTATTTATTTACTAGCTGTACCAGCGGTGTCACCCGCGTTTATGGTTAATATTATAAAGACTATTTTCGTCATACACGATTTCTATGTAACTTTAACCATTAAGGCTGCACACGCGACGGAAGCTTAAAAAATGGACTAACTTCTCCCGTTTTCCCAACATTTTCCTTTACTGCTCTGCTCCTATTGATTGTAGCGTGATAAAAAGTATACTATAACCTGTCCAGGAGTATGAAGAATAATTGTACCAAGTTTCGTTAAAATCCGTCGAGTAGTTTTTGTTTCTATAAGGAACATACAGACAGACAGACAGACAGACAGACAGACAAAAATTTTACTGATTGCATTTTTGGCATCAGTATCGATCACTAATCACCCCCTGATAGTTATTTTGAAAATATATTTCATGTACAGATTTGACCTCTCTACAGATTTATTATAAGTACTTATAGAAAAGCAGGGTATTGATAGTAGGTACGAAATACAACTTCACTATTCTGCTTTGTCAACTCATTTGCGCGCAGTTCCTTGGAAAGACAAAAATGTAATAGTGATATTATGACCCTTGTATCGATAGTAATGCTATCAAACATTTATAATAAAGCTATAAAATAAATGTACACATGTTGTTAAGTAATCTTTTTTCCTAGAAATAGATGTTTTATGTCGCTCTGTCACGTACATATCGGAAACATTGAATTTATGAACTAAATATTATTGCACGATTATACTCGATTTTACCTTTTTTTATAAATGTTTGCGTCCACTAGGTTAATCGAATTGCAACAATATGAGTATCGTTGTAGCCTCGTTGGTATGTATCTATTGTTCATATGCGTGTTGATCATCATCTTCCATGCCCGGTCTTACTTTACGCTTGGACTACATATATGTGGATATGGGATTATAGGATCCCATATTGGCGAAGTCTGATTATTCCACTAAAACTACTATCGTCTGACCTTTGCAACCCTTAAATATTGTAACCAGACTTTGATTATATATAACCAGTCATATAACCATGGTCATTTGGATTTAAAAGTTCGTTTAAATTTTTGTGCGTGTTTGGGTAGCAAAAATTTATCAATCGGAACTTTCCTATTTATAATAGTAGAAAGTTATAAGATATACTATATGATGCATCATATATTAACATGTATGCAGGAGACCTACCAGTAAGTTTCCTCAAAAAGACGAAGGACGGATAGGATGTGTGTGCGCACATATGACACACGTCATGCGCATAGTTTGCGCGAGATAGCAACTGTCGTTTTGACATTTGTTTGTATGTTTTTAATGTCGTAGGCCCGGACTATGTAATATGTAAATAACACACATTTACATAGCAACCGTTGTTTGAAACGAATTATTAATAGCATCGTGGAATGTTTTATTTACCTGATAAGCAAACAATGTAATTGAGTAGGCTTAGCTAGCTAGCTCGCCACTTGTCACTACTTTTTCGCTTAGTATCTTGCTCGTAATTTAATTTCTGGTTACAAGTAAAGGTTGCTGCTTCTTGAACTCAGAAGGGTATAAGCAGCCCTTGGTATAAGCAGGCGTGATATTATTTATATAAGAAAAATTTACACGACTAATACAAAAACGCGAAATATAAGATCATGGTTCATGCGGAATCCGTCTTACTAGCAGACAGTAAAACAAAATGGCTGCCAAAACAGTTCTGTTTTATTAGAAATATCTAATAGCGGCGCTTAAATAAAAAAATATTTCTTGTTGAAATTAAGTTATCTTTACAAGATTGTTTTTCTCCTGTCCCAGTGTCTGTTATTAAGTCTTAGGGAAACTTGATTGGCAAGACCACTCAAACAAACCTAAACTCTGAAGACAATACACTGGGACAAAAGAAAAACAATCGCGTAAAGATAACATTATTTACAAAAAAAAAAAATTTAATGCGTGATACTGAGTATCGGTTTCGGCCGAACCGAAGACCGTGCCAAAGGTTCGGTTTCGGTTTCGGCAAGAAGTCGGGCACTAAATTCATTATCCTTTGTACCTATCTAGGCCAAGACCGTACCGTATGCAAATTTCATATACATAAATATTCATGTCTTTTTTTGTCTGGTTAGATAGATATATGCTGATTATATAGCCATAAGCATTTCTCTGCATTAAACATACTTCTCGTTTATATATTGTTGATTATATATAGGTAAATAATGTTACATTTTCTTCAAAAAGTTAAAGCCTTCGTAGGTATTTATGATATAAGATCGGATTTAATGTTTGCGGTCATTATAGGTAACATATAAAAATTCCACGTGTCAATTACTACACTAAGTTACTTAAAACGATTCGATAATATTTTTCCACAGTTGCATAATACGTATTGTTTATTGTTATAAAATACTTATCTACGTCACTTTCACGTATAGATGAATCGATTGTGATGAAATTTGCTGCGTCAAAAGTAAGGACCTTATAAGGTCTTAAATGTAAATTCGAAGATAAAGACTAGGTATTGCGGTTCCATCCGCGTTGTCGTCGACATTTTACACAGAATATCGTGCATCTTGCGAAACTTCTATATTTTTTATGTGCCGAAAAACGATAAGACCTAAAAGAAGAAATAAAAAAGCTATACATTTGGGCCCTAACAACTGTGCTATAATATAATTATACACCTACAACTAATTAGTGTAAATTATCACAGCTCTATCAAGGTCCCCTTTAACTAGTGTCACTAATCCACAATGAACCTCCATGGTATTTGCCTATACCTATATAATTTGCGTTGATAATAGTTCTATTGTTTAATTATAATTACCCTAACATGTTTATAATCAAATCAGCTAAAAATGTGTTTTGATTAAAACGCCTATTCTTTAATTTTCAATTCCTTACATAGTACTTTTTTAGTTAATGTTGCTCAAATATTTTTTTGATGATAATGCCATTTTTCAATTCGCTGATATTGCTTCAGGGAAAGCACTTAACCAGTTTTATGATTGTCTGTCTCTATGTCTGTATGTGGCGTAGCTCAGATCTAATTAGTAATAGAAAGCTGAAATAAGTTAAATCAACATTAACATATCATTAAACTCCAAAAAATTCCATCAGATTTATACATATTTCATATAACTGACACGCAATGTCACTATTTTTTATACAATTTTGAAAACCAAGTTGTAGTTGCCCTCCCTCACCGTTAAAAGTGAGAACATTAAAGGATCTTTTATTCTTTCAGTCATCTAATCTACTAATTCTAATAAGTTTTCGCAACGCTCGAGTATATCCACGTTTAGCATCGTACTGTAGGGTTCCACAGTACGCGTGGCCCAAAACGGACTTAGCCACTCAATATTTTACCTGAATTTCACATAAAAGTTTGTTTTGGATAATTTTGTAAGTTATTAACGCAGACGTTACCTATATTTTAGATGCACAAGCAAAGTACTCCCTATATCAGAGCTGTCCAATTCAGATACAATCTCGGACCAAAAAAAATACTGTACTTATTAGTCCGCAGGCTTTATTTTCTTTCTTTCATTATAATATTTACTGTTATTACTTATTTCTATCCTATTTTAAACCTTTATTTTTGCGGTACAGCTAAACGCATCGCGGGCCGTAAAATAACTCAGCTATGTTCATGTACTCCATAACAGATAATTCGAAACAGTTGTAAAATGTGAACCAACATGAGCATTGAGATACTGCTTAAGGAAATCTGTTAACAAAACTATTTTCGTCTAGCTGTCGTCGATCTGTGGAAGTGTAATAAAGTTCACGGTCAGCCAATTACATTTAGTTAGGTAGGTACATTTATCTTTACGAAAGTTGTCCAACGTGCACTGATTTTTTTTCACCATCGCTTCGCCGGAACAAATTTCGCGGACAATACCTACATTCGAGTGATCTAATTTAACCATTAATGTAGGTAGCAGACGTCAATGCACGTGTACGTATATAAGTAATTATAAAAGATTTTTGTAAATACTTAAAACACATGAAAATTTTATCTTTTTTCTTTGTTGTGTGTATGTTTAAACATGTAAGGAGCGGTAGTAGCTCAATGGTAAGGACACGCGCCTCTTAACCGAGGAGTGCGGGTTCAAACCCGGGCACGTACCTCTGGATTTTTCAAATCTATGTACGTATTTATACCACTAGCTCGGCGGTGAGAGAAAACATCGTGATGAAACCTGCAAATTCAAATAACTTTGGATTTGTAACCATGATCCAAAAATTGTCTGGTTCCCCTATCTTAGGGTAACGAAGGGCAGATCGGCAGTCGCTTCAATGTAATTATCAGACTCGCTACATCCTGGATCATGGTCTAAGCGGACCCCGTCTAAGCACGGGACATAACGCTAGGAAGATGATGATGTTTAAATATGTATGGGTCACGTTCAACAAACTCGACCCCTACCTAATTACGGTAATGAACCCTAACATCCTGTACTAAAGTATTTTTTGAGGCAAAATCGATAAAAAAATAATTATAGACACATTTATATTTACCAGTTTAAACTATCTAAATATAATAAAAACGGAGTTAACTTAAATAGTTCTTTTTTTTATTAATTTTCCCGATGAGGCACAGACAGTGCAGGCTCAGTAATAGACTCCTATTCGCTCACTCGAAGGGTAATAGTTACAAAAAGCGTATTATATAAAATCCCTGAGTCTCACGGGAATCTAAAATCGTCTGGGAACGTCAAAGGCTCTTTGAATACGCCATATGTTGATAGTTCAAACAAGTTAGACTTCTTTTGACTGCCAATATTCTAGTTTAGTTTAGTTTAGGACGGTTGGTTTTGGCTGGATCACGATTCGTTGGATCGGCCCTCAAAGGGGTCCATTCGTAAACTCATAGGCGCTTATAAAAGTCTTAATATTGTCCAATCCTAAGCAATGCTAAAATATTATTTGGACTGATAGAATCTGTGAACATTCTGTTAGTACAAATATTATTTTTATTTACTTTAATAGATTGTATTTACATATCCTATACTTACTTAGATAATTTTTGGGTTAGCCTAATCTTGGTTTTCCTTTTTTACACACTTACATTTATATTCATAACCATTGATTTTTCAATAGGTAATATTCCTTACATTACTTCGAGTTTTAGTTCTCAACTTTAACAGTAAAAGAAAGAGAACAATAATTTTGAACAACAATAACCTTTAAAACTCATCTACAGACGGCGTAAAACCCTTTCTAAACACTTTATTCTATTCTTACATCTAGTTACCACATTACTTTGGGTCACTGCTATATTCGTTCTCCTTTAAATCATATTAATTTATTTATTGTTTTTCTTTTCAGGCAAAACAAGCTCTCTAATCAGCATATCAGAAGCACTTGTGCCCGTCATATACTCGCCTGTGTACAGCAAGGTCTACCTTTACACCCTGTCGTCTTTCTCCGGAGCGTTTTACCTCATCAGCGCCGCTCTGGCTGTTCCTGCTATAGCTATATTGATGTAAGTATCTTCTTGCCTTTTCAGTAAGGTCAGAATCCTAAAGAGACCGAGTATAATTTTTGCACCAGATTTTTTAGAACCGTAATTATCTAACTTATCTAAAAGATTATTGCAAACAAATATGAGTGCTCAATCAAGTTTATCCGCTTTTTCTTCTATCATTGAGAGCAAAGACCGTTGAACCTTCAAAGCAACTTCAGTTGACCATCTTTTTATCATGAAGCCTGTTAAATAATATTATGTACATTTTTTACTGCACACTTCAGCTGAATCATTCTATCAGTCGCATATTTCCACGTTGCCCAAGCCTAGCGGGGCTAACTACTCGATTTCGACATCGGCACAAAAAAAGACCTTGCGGTCAACAGAGAGCTTGCCCTTACCGTAATTTTGTCATCAGACGAACGATTTCTATCGACAATTGCAAGCCTTGAACCGGTAATTTCTATTTCTATACCTTCGGCGTCATAAGCAAGCCCTAAAATACCTTTCCTATGAACGTACCCATCGATGGTGACACCTTTTTACATTGGACGGTAAACCTTGAAGACTGAAAGCGCGGCAAGTGAAGCGAACAATGTTTTGGATTTGAGAATTTCTATAAAATAAATGCAATGCACTTTATTCATTACTTACTTTTGTTGACGGTGAAATGAAAATCATGAGCATTTTCAGTAGCAATAACAACAATATTAATTAAACATATCACAATTACTATTCGCGACCAAATCAGATTAAAACATTGAAAAGAGCTGAATATCTATTAGATATTATTTATCAAGGGAGTTATATATAGATTGGAATGAAATTTAAAATCAAATTTAAATCAAGATAAATTATCTACTAATAAACAATCCATTGTCAAATCATTCGACATTACATTTTCTCATTCCTAACTCGATACTCTATTTACACACGTCTTAAGTAGTTATGGATACAACAATTGTATTTACAAAATATTCTATCACTTATAAGGCCTATCTATGTATTTAACCTATGTCCTTTGTGCGTTCGATTTATCTAATTATGTACCTAGTCTGTAATTAGAGAGTTCGTCAAGTTCGTTGACACGCAAGTAGGAATCGAAAGTTAGCTTATCAATAGCACGTAAATTATAATTATTGTAAGGCCTATAGTACCTATACTTTGATTACCTACTACGCATATTTTGGTAGTCAGAAAGCAACGAACATGTACCTATATAATCCCTAATTCTTCTTCTTTAAACTGCTATCAAACCCTAGAACCTGTTGGACAAACGAACAGCACAAAGGTAGATGATGAGTGCGAGAACGTCACATATTATCAACATCGTGTTGCACAATGTTACTCCATAAATAGTAATTGCTCACAATCTTACTGGCATCGTTAGGTCTTACCTATGGGCTATGGGTATTTTAAGAGACATTTTAACATTTTAAGAAGGTATATTAGAGAAGATACCGCTCCAAGTGTCATGCCAAAGACGCAACTGAATATTACATTTAGCGTTCGCAAGATTTGCAGTCTACCGTCTTCCTAGCATTACGTGTTTAGTCAGGAATCATAAACTATGGTCTTGGCTTTAGCAAGTCTAGTTATGGAAGTATTGTGAAGGGACCCTTTCTGAACGTCTCTGATAAATTGGATCATAGTTACACGTCCATAGTTATTTTGGATGAGCAGGTTTCCCTTAGCAAGCAAGATAAATGTGTGCATATCAACATAAGAGGCGAGATCGTTACCATTGAGCTACCACAGCATATCTATATTTAGCAAATTCTACAGTAAATATAAGTATATTGTTTTTTTTTCAGAATCCTGATCACTCTGAACAGGAGAGATGCTTGCGAGGTCGCTGCTAGCGCCGCGCCGGAGCCAACCCCTACCCCGAGAACTAAGGATAATGAAATCACGCGTTTTTGACATAAGCTATTTATTGTTAAGTTTCAATGTTACCTGTATTAGTTACCGAAAAATCTCAATAAATTTAAGGTTTTTATTGACCGTGGGTTTGATTTATCTCGGGAAATATGTAATAATACCTATGTTATTTCATTATGTGCTTACATTAAATACTGAATACATTATAATCTAACTAAACAATCCTCCAGAACGTTTCTAAGCGGGAACCTAGGTTGCACGAGTATCTTTTCCCTGCTTTAAGTAACTTGTTTAGTTTTTTTATATTTTGTTGGTTAATGTTATTGGCCGTATAATATTCGATTATTTGTGCACACTAATAAACAACTTTACAAATTGATAATGACACATTTGAACACTGGATGTTCTACCAAACGGCAAAGGGTATTTAAAGTTGAATGTTACCAAATGTTACCATGTTGTAAAATGTTACTCCACATAATAAAACTTCCGTGTAGATGAACCATCAAAATCGGTTCGTACCAATTAAGTACTTGGGTAGATCGATAAATTGAAAAATGTGTATTTATATTTCGATAACTCGACCGTAATACGTGTTAACTGGGTTGTATAAGATACCGCAAGTTGAAAGTTCAATATTTGACCAAATTAGAACTTAGATAAGTAGGTAATAAGGAAGTCAAATAAATTAAATCATGACAACGTAAGTATCTAAGAGTCTGATCCAACAGCTGTTTGGTGTTATATTACAAAATATAGCGTAATGTTATATAACAACATTACAGTGTTATATAACAAGGAGCGGTGGTAGCTCAATGGTAAGGACACGCGCCTCTTAACCAAGTGGTGCGGGTTCAAACCCGGGCATGTACCTCTGGGTTTTTCAAATCTATGTACGATATTTATACCACTAGCTCGGCGGTGAGGAAAAACATCGTGATGAAACCTGCACCATGATTTAACAATTGGCTGGTTCCCCTATCTAAGGGTTACGAAATCCTTGATCATGGTCTAAGCGGACCCCGACCAAGCACGGGATATAACGCTATGAGGAGGATGATAACTAAATAGGGACTAATAAGGATATCTATTTAAGCCTCTTTTATAACTTTTTTGCATATTATAGAGTCTACACGGAGCATTGACAGTTCAATAGTAAATAGGACACACGTCTCATGACAGGGTTCAAATCAAGGCACGAATTTTTAGTTTACCAATTTATTTATTTTTTATACCTTAATCATACATACATACATACATAACATCACGCCCATAATCCCCAAGGGGGTAGGCAGAATCAAAGGGACAGCATGCCCCTTCAACCACATTCAGCCAAAATAAAGCCGGGCTGGCTTAGATGGAAAATTGTGAAAAAGCAGTGACAAGCGGCTAACCTGTCGCCTACACAATCACACACCCAAAACCCGATATACCATTAGTCGCCTTTTACGACATGCTAGGCAAGAACAGTTGGCATATTCTTTTTAAGTCCCAGACCAATATAGGACAGTGGGCTGGGTTGGATGGAAAGCTGTGAAAAAGGAGTGACAAGTGGCTAGCTCGTCGCCTTCTCAGTCACATACCCCAAAGCCCGTAAACCATTAGTCGCCTCTTACGACATGCTAGGCAAGAACCACAGTTGGCACATTCTTTTTTTTTGTCCCAGATCCCAGACCCAGACCAACATGGGACAAACATATACCTTAATCGCTACATTAATTAATAAATTTGACAGAGTGATAATGCTACATTTGAAATTATTCTAATATTTCACAATAAGTTAACATGTGCAAGTCGTTAGGTATTACATCTTCCAATGGCATTCCCGAGGTATGGTGATTTTTACATTAATGCGAACGATGCCGTAGGAAAAGGCTAGTTTTAGCTTGGTTCTATTTACTTACCGTCAAAAAAGATCTTTTGACTACTACCTAAAGTGACGTCACTTTGGTAGTCAAAGTCCCAGCGACTGTCTCTCTCCAGCCATCAGGGCCTACAGGAGATACGTAGGTACTAATACTACATACATGTATCCATATATAACATCACGCCCATAATCCCCGAAGGCAGAGTCAGGGGCAGCAGGCCCTTTAACCACATTCAGCCAACAATAAAACTGGGCTGGGTTTGGAAAATTGTAAAAAAGTAGTGACAAGTGGCTAGCTTGTCGCCTACCATACCCAAAGTCCGATATACCATTAGTCGCCTTTAACGACATGCTAGGCAAGAAACACAGTTGGGACATTATTTTTTAGTCCCAGACCATCATGGGACAATACTACAAAATAAATAGAAACAGTTATACTAATATATTTAATTTACATACAAATATCTACATAACAAATCTACACGCTAAAACTTCAGTTTGAAGTTTTTAAAGGTCGGCTTGTCCTGTTGTTGTGGCTCCGCGGGTTTCCCATTGATGAGCATTTTAATGTACCTGCCTTGAGAAGTGGCTGGCAGACTGACACCTAGTACATCGCAGTTTTTCATGATCTCCGTACACCCACGGATGTCACGATTTCTCACTGAAACAAGCACGTTTCAAATTAAACACTAGCTCTTATAATAATAATCTATATATTAATACGTGAAGCTTCGTTGTACCACTTTTTACGAACATTACGCGAACGAAGGGGTATGCGATTTGGAACAGTTGACGTTTATATGGAGAATATAGTTATTTGGAACAGTTAAAGTTTATTAAAGATAGAAATATTGCGTTAGTAATTCATAAAAAAAAAATACTATGGTCTAATTCCGACCACTGGGCGACCACTAGTAGTCATAAATTTCCAATCTAATTTAATTTACTCCTGTGAATCCCTCATCTTTTTAGCGTTATGTACCTACCATTCACCTATTTGAGCATGGAATAGGCAAGATGACTAAAAATTCTGTTTAGTCCGTTAGTTAGAATATAAAACAATATTGAACACGTACTTTTTTATTTATGTGTCAAACAAACATAACGTGACGACACATAATTGTAAAATTTTTTACTAAAAAGTGACGTCGCAAGCTCCCATTCCAAAACTTTGATGCTCTTTATCTTTGTAACTTTTTGTTAATTTGATAAAGCGAAAAATATGTGTCTAGTATTTTTGTATAATCTAACTGACGGACTAAATAGAATAACAGTTTTTTAATGCAGTCATCATCCCTATTTTAAAGGATACATTTCTGCTCGATTCATTAAGTTAGTTCACAATCACGGGTAGTTACAAATGAGTTTACTTGTCTACTGCACAATCGATACAGATTTTTTTCAGTAATACCGTACGTATTATCGATCGTCACTTTTTAACCGATAACAAAAATGCAGGAGGTTCTCAATTCGACTGTATTTATTTTTGTGCTGCCAGAACTTTTTTTCTATGTGAACTGATTTGGCTCATTCTTTTCTGTAAGTATGCAAGCTAGTGTTACCTATGGAGTCCAATTTTTTGATTACTTATCTATAATATAAATCAATTTTCGGGTCACCTACATACAAACAATTGCACATTTAGAAGTCCAATTGGCACGTTTGCCGGGACGCTATCGTGCCTCAAAGATAAGGTCAGCAAATAGGACAGAAGACAACAAGTGTCATTAGGTCGACGATTAGCAAGCTACGAGTGGCCGTATAGACAACGTATGTAGGTGTAGGACTAGTATAGCGTGGTTAAGGATCTTATTAAGCATTGTTGTTGCAAATACAAAGCTGCTATTATAGAAAACATATATAAATACTAGCTAACCCGGCGCACTTCGTAACGCCCCGTTCTCGGATTTTCAACTCCCATTTTTTTTAATTTACCGCGCAACGTTTTTATTTTTTTCTTTCATAAAAATGTTGCATTTGACAATAACAAAAACAACTAAAAAAGAATTTGCGAAATCGGTAAAGCCGTTCTCAAGTAATAGCTTTGGGGTGGACCACCCTTAAAATTTAGGGGTATGAAAAATAGATGTTGGCCGATCTCAAACCTACCCGATAAGCACACAAAATTTTATCAAAATCGGTTCAGCCGTTTCGGAGAAGTACGGTAACAAACATTGTGACATGAAAATTTTATATATTAGATAAATAAAAAATAAAGTAAATATCAGACTACATCACATGAATTGATCTGACTCCGAAGTAAGTAGCTTAAGCACTTGTGTTAAGGATATCAGAAACAACAGTCATATTACAACTACAAATATATACTTAAATATTAAATATTGAATATTAACACCCAGACACAGAACAAACACAAGTATTCATCATACGAATGTTTGTCCTGGGTGGGGATCGAACCCACAACTCTTGGCGCATGGGGCAGGGTCATTACTGAATGCGCCATCGAGTTTGTTAAATCAATGATATCAGCCTTATAACGTAGAAATTAAACAAGTTTTGAGCCCAATTTATCTACCTAATCCTTGTTAATTTTATGAGTGCGAAAGTAACATACCTACTTAGTCTCTGTTACGATTTTTGTTCTAAAAATGTAACCAAATGTTATAATGTCTGAATTATATTTGGTCTATCACAAGTTCACAGAAAAGATACAGGCCACTTTTCATTCCGGAAAAATGTTAAACCTCAATATCGATACGTCAATAGGTACTAAATATACCACCTACCTATAGTATTTGGTCGGCATGTCTAGAATACATGACACGCAAGTATGTATCAGATTAATCGGAGCAAATACGTTTACCTTTGTCAATATTCTAATTCAATAAACAAAACAACCCTTATATAGGTAACTTAACGTAAACAACACCACGTGAGCGATCACGTGACCGACTGATTGACAGTATTTTGTGTCTGTTCAAGTCGCAAAACTTACTTAGAATCTCGTAAAGGCTGATATAGACCAGGGCACTTTTGTAAACGTAGAAACCACTTTAATGTGTTTTACGTCAACAATCGAACCACTGGGTCTTTTGATGAAATAATCTTCTTTGTATGCAGTTATAAATAGTATCTTAATTTAGTAATATTATACTATCGTTATATCTATCGATATTGGCGTACCCCCCTAAAGCTCACGTGCCAATGTACTGTCTGTCTGTCTGATTATTCGCATGTATTATGGCCTGTATCTTGCATTATTGTAATAATATCTTATACCTATTTCTATTTTGAACTTTCTATATCCGCCATAATTCTCTCCGTTACAACATCGGTAGATTTACATTCCTTACTAGCCGTGCCCGCGTTTTCACACACATAGCCTATAGCCTTATTCGATTAATGAACTATTCGATATAAAACTCATTTTTCACTTTGGACCAGTAGTTCCTGAGTTTAGCGGGTACAAACAAACAAACTCTTCAGCTTTAAATACATATTAGAAAAAAAAGATTGAAAAAAATTATAGATATAAATAACTAAAAATACCAAGTGAAAAAATACTCACATTTATAATTAAATAAAACTTGCAAAACTTTTACATATTCATCCATCATCTTATACTTGAGCAGAGTCTGCAGCAGCCTCATCACAGCATCTTCGTTGTATTCATGCCTCAGTATTGTGATACTGAATGCTGTTGCCCTGGAATGTGAGATAATTGTAGGTAAGAATAATGTATCAGGAGAAAGCTACAGGTGTTGAATGAAGGCTTTATGATATGATTGTATCAATGTTTAAAGATCTATCTGCATACCCTAGGGAAATGGCGTGAAGATAGATAAATCTTTACATAGTATGATAAAAAGTCGCCGATTCTGTCTGTTCCCTTAGATCTTTTAGACTACACTGGTTTTCACCCATAGATAGAGTGATTTAAGAGGGAGGTTTATATGTACAGCTTGATATTGTTTTGTGCTTATTGTGCGAAGCCGGGGCGGGTCACTAGTATTCAATAAAATTGGATTGGATCGATGTTCTATGAAAATAATACATACATAACATCACGCCCATAATCCCCGAAGGGGTAGGAAGAGCCAAAGGGGCAGCATGAAAATAATCAAGCAATGTTAATTTGAACACATTGTGGCACCCTGTGTCATAGCACATGCTGAGCGGAAACCCATTTAGTACTTTATTGTTTAATTCTTGTTGTGTGTTTTATTGTAAAATTATTGCATTACTTAGTGCCAAATAAACATTGTATGTTTCAGACATACAATACTGCTATTGTGTTATTTAATACTCCTTAAAGTTCTTAACAAAATAAATTTCTCTTGGATCTATTTTAACGTAAATAATGTATGTATATATTTCACATTTTAGACATCTCTAACAATATATTAAACTATGGATTCAAATCAATGCATATAGCATTACATAGTATTTTACTTATATAAATATTTAACAAATTTACATGATAAAATGTAACTTTATGATGCTTAATGCATTTGTCATCTAAATGCAGCAGTTATCATTTAAGCTTTAGTAGGTAGATTATTTAAGACATACCTTTCCTTAATGATATCTTGAAGATCTTTAGAGCTGTCAAGCAACTCATCGGCCAGTTGCTGATCCGAAAACCATGAACTCGACCAACATATATGCCAAAAGCAAATCAGCGGGTAGTGATCATTCAAAGTCTTGCTGAACTCAAGTACATATTTCTTAAATATAACAAGTGATGCTTCTGATCTATTCATAACAGTATCTTGTATCAATTCTCTAAATATTACTCTGTAGAAACTACGAAGGTTCTGATTTTTCTCATAGCATTTCTTCAGCATTGACAAACCTTTATCCGAATTGCCTTTAAAGCATTGAGCTTTAGCTTGATAATGTTCAAACTCACAGTTCCTTTTATACACATTTCTGTCCATTTTCAAACAATATGATTGTATTACTGATATCATTTCTGGCTTCCCGCTCAAACTGTAATGTTTGAACAGTTTCTTCAAACCAATCTCTCCAATAAACTTTCTTAAATCTTGGCAGTCTAATAACACTTTTTCTATCTGACTATCCTTGTTCTTTAAAATAAGGTATGAAATTAGTTCATTAATGTCTTCAATAGCCATGTCCGTTACATCTCTTTTAACATTTCCATTGTCCATTAAGTTCTTAAAAGAGGATGTATCCACAATGTTTGTCTTTTGCTTTGCTTTGAATCTTTGAACTAAATTGCTGGTAAAAGTTTCAACGTCACCCGTTGTAGCATAATAACAGGCGCTGTGTAGTAGATTATGTTTTTTCTGCACATTATATAGGAGGCGAAAGAACTTAAGAGGATGTCTAGTTATTTGGAGTCTTATCGAGTGCATTTTTATAGGAAAATTACTGCAAATTAAAACTACACTCTAACCTATAACAGTTCAATCTCGATTATGGTGAGATCTCGTCACCTTGGTATAGTGTAGTCTGTTGTGGTAGTACTCGATGGTTTTGCGTGCACTGACCTTTTCATTTTGCTTTGTTCGTCATTGGTAAACAATCAGCAAATTGCAAAAATAGATGACCACAGCTGACATTGTTGACAAAATAAAAGTGACGTTGACACAAGAATATTTTGACAATACAGCTTCCTCGTCATCCATGATTCGTTTTGTTCCTTCAATAAAACAGTTTATTAATAGGTAACAGGAAAATTTAAAAGAACCATTTTACAATATTATAAATGGAATTCAACGTTATACAATTAATATTAAGAAATAAATAATTGTCAATATTATCAAGAGATGAAGTACATACACATTGTAAAGCTGCGCCATCTATTAATCATTATAAAAATTACATACTAATGGATGTCGCTCAGGTCGACACTTAAACTAATGTTTTGAATATACTACTAGATGGCGTTAATTGTTCTTGGTCAGCTTTTAACACATTTAAAAATACCGTAAAAAAGTTACCCAGGTCTTTGTAAAAATTAAAAAAAAAATTGTGCCAGTGCTCGTACTCTACCTAATCATAAACCCAACCCCCAGTGCACCATCAGTCGCCTTTTACGACATGCGAGGCAAGGAAAACACTTGATAGGTACCTAATAAGAATTGCAATCAACCGTCATTTCTTGTTGGTTACATAATTTTTTTTTCGATTCCCAGACCAACATGGGAAGAATTAACATTTGGGCGTTTAGACTAATCCTCTCATTTCCGAAATATCAATTAAATAATAAAATTAACCCCCAAATTTGCCGCCAATAAAATTTTAGACTTCAGCCTACACAGGCTGAAGTCGGGATTACGTACGTTACGTAGTACCTATATATATATATATATATATATATATATATATATATATATATATATATATATATAGTATGTAAATCCGCAATTAGCCTTCTTGATGCCACATGCTTCGCAATTTAGTATCTAACAGTCCCTTATTTTTAATTTAAACTACAATTCTGAATTCTGACTCATTTATCACTTCTATCAGTTTGTTAATTTCTTATTAATAAAATGCTGACCAGAAAAAAAGACAGCACATAGGTACTGAACTCTCAGAGCTCAAATGCCTCACACTTCACCAAACTCGTATCGGCGATCGCCGACAACGATCTCATCGATTAACATACAGCTATTAGTCGTTAATGTCATAACCCGGCGGGGGGGCGGCGCGTAAAAAGGAACGTGCCACGTCCGAGATAGAGGAGGCGGTCGAAGAATGCGACCTCAAACAATACAAACAGTAGGTGTATGTATGACGATTTCATACCGTAGTATCTTCTCGCACTACGATGGCACGGACTAGCATAAAAAGAAGGACTCCTCGCTCTCATACTACAGCGTAAAGGCACCCATATGCATGCGTGAGTGAGATTTTTATGGATACCAACTATCGAAAATCAGAAATTACAGTATTGGGAGCGCTTATATCCGTTTAGGAGCGTAAGGTCAAAAGCGCAAAATGACAAACGATTGCAAATTGTCAAAAGCTCACATAGTCAAAAGCGCAGATTGTCAGAGGTGCACAATGTCTAAAATCCTACTTAAACAGGGTAATTGCTTGGCTTTGTTATTAATAATCATTGTGTGTTGTAAGTTGCGTGCTCCGCAGGTGCCTCAACGTCTACTCAGTGGCGCGGAGCCCTTCTTTTTTCACTAGTTAGCTTGTCTAGCCTAAATAATAGATTTATATCCTGGTCATTTTGCATTAGGTGAATTAGTACGGCATCAAGTTCGAGTGAGAACAAGGTAAGTATTATGGTCTGCCAGAGGCCCTTTAAGTTGAAGGTCTCTCCGACTACTGAAGAAAGCCTCCTCGACCTATATGTCAGATCTTCTAAAGCTCCGATGTATTGATGTAGATCAACCATCCATCTCTTAATAGATAAGATGACTAAAAAATTCTGTTAAATCCGTCAGTTAGATTATAAAAAAATATTGCACACGTATCTTTTTGTTTATTTGTCAAACAAACATTGATGAAGATACAATGCATTCAAGTTGCGCGTGACGTCACGCTTTCGTAAATTTTTTACTAAATAGTGACGTCGCAAGCCCCCACTCCAATCCTTTGATGCTCTTTATCTTTGTGATTGTTAATTTGATAAAGCAAAAAATATGTGTCTAGTGTTTTTGTATAATCTATCTGACGGACTAAATAGAATAATAGTTTTTTAATGCAGTCATCATCCCTATTATCGAATAAACCCCTTAAATCAATTTTATTTATATTCAGAATACCTAATTAGGTAATATATTATTTCTCATTGCTTTAATTACAATCCCACGAATCGAATATTATATTAATGCAAATAAAATTTACTTAATCATATTAAAGCAACTACTAGCAAAGCTTCGTAACTCTTAAAACTCCGCATTAGACAAGGAAACGAAGCAGCCTTGTATTTTGTTTTGAACATCTAGATGTAGAAAACTTGTTTTAGGATTCGAATTAGCACGTCATACCATAAGGGTGACATTCCATTTCACTTAGCTACCAACGCTCAGAGAGCAACTAGATATAACTAAAATAATATAATTTAGCTTAGCTGTTGCTTAGGGTTGCCGATTAATGTATCTTACAAAAATTTTGACAAATATGTTTTTTCCCTTTGTATAAAAATAAAGTAAACAAAAATATAAAATTTCCGACTTTTATTGATCGTTGATAAAGGTAAGCATCAGCTTAAAATGAAGAAATCCCCATTTAAAATTATTGAATCTATATAGTTAATTACTAAACTATTACTTTTTACTAATACACTAGCGACCCGCCCCGGCTTCTCACGGTTAGCACAAAATGAAGCTTTGAAAAAACATTCCTCTTGAATCACTCTATCTATTATTGAAAATCGCATCAACATTCCTTGCCCAGTTCAAAAGATCTATGTGAACAGACAGAAGGGTAACTTTGTTTTATACTACGTAACGATAGTATACCAACTCTGTTAAAACAAATAATAATAATTATTTTATATATAGTGTATATAATGCGGACCGTAGTTGTTATTAACGATACATAACATATGCACTTTTCCTTTTCTTTCAACTTCTTAAAAAAAAATGTAGTACTTTTTTGTTAAAGCTGACAACCCTACTGTCGCCTCAAGCATTGAAACACTCAATACGGCCGTTTTATCCACCACGATCTAGTTTTTAATTTGTTTATCTCCAACTCGTGCCAGCAATACAATAAATAATCCTAACAACCACAAAATATACCATTAGAACGTGGAGACTTTATTTATAGGCCCAGTATGGTAATGCGCGAGGACCGAACCTCCCCTCTCTGGTAGTTAATGTGTCCTTATTAATACCTACGTCACCCCATTTGAATGACGTTTATGTAATTGTCTGTGACGTTTTTTTATGCTTTGGTGTCCATATGTACTAACTGTAGAACAAATTTTCGGTAATGAATGGATATCTGCTATGGTTGTCAAAATGTTCGCTAAACTTATCGTTTTATTGATGGTATTTTTTGTGCATGTGTTTTATAAATAAAAGTTATATTATTTATTAAGTAAATTTCATTCTCTGACAGAAAGGCGAAGCGTGGGCAGACCAGCTGCTAGATGGTCGGACGACATAAGAAAGACGGCAGAGCCGACCTGGACCAGAAACGCCGTATCGAGAAGTTTGTGAAGATCCAGGCAAGAGGCATATGTCCAGCATGTCTGCGTGGACGCAGACATGCTGAGAGAGAAAATTTCATGTCCTTTTTCAAATTTCGCACCTATTTCTTTTGTCGCAATTTGTAGTTACAAACTTGATATCTCAAAGAATTGAATTGTTTGTAGGTACTTTCAATGCAGAGTGCTATTATAGGTAATCTTCTAATCATACATTAGTTACGTGCACGAAATGTAGTAGTCAGGTATTTTAAATGAAAGAAGCAAACATTTCAAAATGCAAGATGGTAGAAATTAATAGTGAATAAAAACACTAGCACAAGTCTGGCGCCCGCGCTAAACAAAACACCAACTCAATTAAACCGCCAATTAGTAATTTAAAATGAGATTAACACTTTTGTGATATTGATAACGGGACCAGAGGCTAAAATGCTTGACACCCACTTTAGCAAGACCTCTCAATCCAGTACAACATTGTAATAAAAGTCCGCAGTAAGAGGTCTTCATACGCTGGTTCAGTTTAAGTTAACTGACAATTAAAAGCCCGCAGGAACAAGTTAATCGAATGAGTTATGCTTAGTTTCTTCGACGCAGTTATCATTGTTAACAAGTTTCCGAGGTGCCTGGTAATGAAAATGTTAGTGTCAGTCTGCCGCTATTATGATGTCTGGTGTGTGGCTGTGCTAGTGGAAGTCTGAACTGGTTTGGATTCAGAAATAGACTAAGAGGAATGTGCATGTTACTTCTTTGATTCAAGGAAATGGATGGCATCATACCAAAATGGTTGAATCAATGGAATAGTTTGCAGGATTCTCAGAGAAGATCTCGAACAGAAAGGAGTCTTGTTCCAACAGAACTAAGATGGAAATGGTCGTAGGTAACTAACTAAACTATGGGGTGTAACTCCTCGCCTTTGTGTAAGACCTATGGGACCACTTTTGACTTCGAGGAGTAGGGACTTACCTATCACTCATACCGATACCGGAGGCTGGAGACCCGATATTAAATTGGCGTTGTCATATGAATTTACTAAAACATTTTGTTCTTCGGAATCTCTTTATTTCGTTATACCATCTTTTGACCATTGCGTGTTGTGATATGTGCCTAATGGAGTGAGGAAACTACGTACTGAGCTATTTAAGAGCTCCTTAATTGTATGTATATTTTATCATTAATAATACTTAGCATTTTTCTAATCAAATTCATATAGTTAGTTAAATTCCCTATTAAAATCAATCATAATCGAAAAGCACCCTTTATACTACTTAATATAATTCTGAAGAGTCTGTTTGTTGTTTGCTTGAACGCACTTATCTCAAAAACTACTGGTCCGAATTGAAAAATTATTTTTATGTTGAATGGTTCAATTATTGATGAAGGTTATAGGCTATATATAACATTAACCATAAACACGGATCAAACCGCACAGCTAGTAGGTAATCAAATAAAGTAAATAAGTAAAGATACATGATTAGACTAATATAACGTACCTACATGTATAACCCGCGTCCACACATTCAGCACACCAAAGAAACTGCAATAAATATTTCCTATAACATTGTTAGGATGCCAACCCACTGCGTTCATAAAGCCGACGCGCATTTAAAATAAATTGTCACATCCTGACAATGGGTTGTCGACGTCGATACGATCTGAAAGGCTGAATAGAATATCGATTAAAGATCCAGCGCTGTGTTACCCTTATTGTGCTGTCTGCACCCCTGTCATGGGCTAGGCGTGGATGTCGAACAATAGTGACAGTTGGGAGGCTTATAGACTAGATTCGAGATTTATGATGTAAATTCCTACATTAATATAATAATGACTGATATATACAAGGCACAAGATTTGTATAATATATATTAATATAGCTAGTTCAAACAAACAAAATCCTCCAGTTTGTTTGTTTAAAGGCACAAAACTCAATCCTGCCCTCAGACCTTTTTGGGGAAACAGGTATTTGTCTCGGATCTTAGTGATGGTATCTTCGTTGATGCTCATTTCCATAATGCAAATACGTACATAACTAATTACGGAATCATATCAATACGTCTGATGTCGTCTAATATTCATTATTTATTTGTTAGTACGAGCCAGAGTAGTTTTCACTTTTAACTTCTAACTAAGTTACTATCTGTATCAGGTACGAGTATAACGCAAGTGGGGGCGTCACATGAAGCGTCCGTACCAAATTTGGAAAACCGTGTTTGCTAAATTACCATTCAGTATGAAAATTCATCTCAGTATTTACACCTGTACAAACAAATTGTAAATGCTTTCACAAATACAAAATTACTTTTTGACACTTAAGTCAAAATAATCGACAATACAAAACGCCGAACGATTAAAGGGTCTAAATAACTACTGTTTGAATACCGGCTCACAACACCTACACGTATTTAATGTTTGAGAGCCAACTTTCCATTTCCTTATAAATCAGCTGGGACGCGTGTGACATGTATTAGATTAGGCTTATCGACTAGCCTAGTGTGTGTGCACCGTAACTCTCGTCCTGTCTGATCGCAGATAGCGGTTGTTATCTTGTGATCCGAATTTGGAGATAACTGTATCAGATTCAAATTAATGGTGTGTGAATGTGTATTCAAATTAAGAATGTGTATCAGTCTCAACAGAAGAAAAGGAAGGGAGAAAAAAATCTTCCCGTATGTGTTTTAACACAACTTAAATATAATTATCGGCTAAGACACACTCAAGGCACTGAGGCATTGGGTGAGCAGGGCGAAATACCTGTCATATTTTAGATTGTTATCGAAATATTTTGTAAAATTTGACTAATTGTAACTGTCACATGGGGTCTATGTAAACGATGAAACGTTGTGTTTGTTCTTATTTTGGAGTTCGTCATTCTTCAATTCGATATGATAAATATTATTCTTTATTTGTTTGTATTTAAACCAGCGCAACACGCATTTAGTACGTTTATTTCATCAACCACATGACCACAGTCTGGTAAATATTATATTTAAATGTATAAATATAACCACTGATGTTGAATAGAAACCAAACTAAACAATCATCAACCGATCAAACACAACCCAAAATAAAAAAAAAAAAAAATTTGGGCTGAATGTGGTCTCCTCTCCCTTCAAGGATTATGGGCGATATGTTATGACGTATGTAAAAAAATATAAAATAAAAGCTACGTACCTATATAAAATTATATTGACCGTATGAATAATACCTACAGACATTTAAAATACGAAAAGAAAAAACCTTACAAATTATGAAAAGTACTTATGTAGTTACAAATGCACTTATTATTTCTTCATTAACCATGAAACAATAGCTAGATAAACTGCATCGGTGTCAAGAACATAATTATGCAACTAAATACCTCATTTATCATCATAACTAATCTTAGGTAGTAAAAGGATTAGGCATCACATCAATCTGAACTGACTTGAAAAAAGTACAGAGGAAAAAGGCTTTGTCATTTCTCATAAAGTAACTTCTTTATTTTTCTTTCTAGCGTTATGTCCTATGTATTGTTAGGGTAATTACAGCCAGTGTTTAAACCAGGTAAATTAGAATTAGAACATGGATATAAAACCATAATTATTTAAATGTGCAGGTTTCCTTATAATGTTTTATATATCAGTGCTTATTAGGAAGATCCAGTTTTGCATGCCCAGTTTTGAACCAGCACCACCCATCACGTGAAGCGCCTACCATGTCATGGAATTACCACTTTTTTAACGAGGCAAATGCCTTACACACCGTCACGCCGCTCGGGGGAAACGTGGTGTGTGGGACTCCTAGGGCCCTTCCTATAAAAGGACACCCTCTCAGGCCAAGATGAGGAGCATCGAGTGGGTATACCCACTAAACCCCTCGACATATACAGTGGGTATACCCACTGCACCCCTCGACGCTCCTACATCGCTCTCGGCTGTGAAGCTGAAGGAATCCAGATCGAGGTTAACTACCACAGCACCACCGGCATGGAATTACCCCTGCTCTCGTCAAATACTTACCACGTTAAAGGTAGATAATTGATATCACTATGTTACTTACCAACAAAGCAGCGTCCACATAAAATGCATAAAATTATTATACATACACCCAATTCTCTAACTATAAGCGTAGACAGACGAGCCATACATTTTCGACCTCTCAATCTCAATAATCTGAAAGTTAACCTGTGGCAAACGCGGTTTCAATAGACACCTAGGGCGAATTCGCCGTCGCCAGCGATATGTATCATTATGTCGATACTTCTAGGATGTAAGGCTGGGGTCATGTAGCAAGCGCCAATATATAATAATAAATAAAATAGTCTTAATAAATATATGCCATATCGCGTTCGGTTCTCTCTGCCCACCCCGCTAGGAAAGTGGCGTAAAGTTTAGTTCGTTAGTTCAGTTAATAAATATGTACCTAACAACTTTGGAGTACGACTGGATAAATTTAGCTATTAGATGGAAGGTTTTTTAATATTCTCTTAAATGTTGTGAAGTTTATGAAAATAAAATTTTAAGACAGCAAATTTAGTTAACTTTGAGATACTGAATATGGAATATACTAAAATATAGTCTAGCATGTTCTTCGAAAATAATCGTTATAGCACAGTAATTCATAATCATTATTTTTATTTCAATAATAGTTTATTTCGGTCAGGCCATCAGATCTGTTTGAGCAAATTTAATATGAATTTATTTTTGATTCCTAATATAATTATTAGTAATTTAAAAATAAATTCATAAATTACTCCTAACTCAATTTAATTTTTGGCTGGATATGGTTCAAGGAGCTTGCTGCTCTCACACTCGCCAGGATTATGGGCATGATGATGTTTAAATGTTAAACTAGTAATCGTAACCTACTAAATCTTTTGCCATACACTTCATATCTGCATCGGCTTCGGATAAAATCGCCTCTTTCATTTGAACTGAAGCGTTACAATATTACACTACACCTGCATTTTAATAGTCAATATCAACCTTACGTCTTGACTGTAGGGTTGCAGAGATAGGATCTAGCGACGTCGTACGTCCGTTTGTAGCAGACATTTTGCTATCGCCCATTCAATCGAAGGAAGGAGGTGATAAGTACCCGTCTCGAAGATTTGTGGGGTGCTGATCATGATCGGAGATAATGGCATAGAAATATGGAAATATTGATGCATCGATGGGAGAAGTCAGTGACCGTGTTTTTTTTTAATTTGGGGAAAGCCCAAGGCTAGACATCCGAGTGAGTTTGTTGAAGTGGGCAGGATAAAAACTTTTGGTTTTGTTGAAGATAAGAATAGATATTTAAGTCTAGAAAGATCTGAACTAGTCTACCTCTAATAGATATAATGAAATAAAGGACAACGGCTTGCATCTGATAAAAATCAGATATTTTATTCCGTATAATTATTAATTTTGATATACCTAATATTTGATGTGATAAATCAGTAATTGTGAGACTGAGAATTACATATTTGGTCATAATGGTCATTATTACGGCTTTTGTTTAGATTGGAATTACAATAAGCAATAAATATTTTATCCCATCACATAATTAAAGAATATCATTAAAAGAACATTAATACGTCCCTATTTGGGATTATCTTCTAACTTGACATGAAAAATTATACTTTGACATTCCTATTAACATAATAAATTAAAGCTATTCTCTCAAATCTCCTAATGGTTATAATATATTAGCATAATAACATTTTTATCTGTAAATCATTCGCACAATTAGGTGCGTACGAAAATTGGCAATACAGACACTGTCCAAACATTTAATACGAAGCCCATTGTAATAAATATCCTTAACGAGAACAAACAAATTTATTGCACTACTGATTTCCACTGAGTCACGCCAAATCCGTCTTGTTAGTTAAAAAATAGAGTGCAAATTGCCATGGCCGTTTCAGATAAAATTGAAGCCAAGTTTTGGTCCATTTGTTAATAAATCGTCCGATGATGCAACTCACTTCCGCAAAGTGCAGATGTCTCTTTTGTTGAACGACTGAATGGAGTGGACAAATGGTTTGCCTGAATAGGAGTATGGCCTATATCCATTTATGGTCTTTTCAAAATCAATAAATATAAGTGTCACAACATTGACCTAAATTGGTTATAACTTGGAATTAAGTCTGGAAAGGGCAGATGTTCGAATAATTTCAAGTTAAAAAAATGAGTGGGAAATTATAATAGTATCTATCTTGCCAGTGCGGAAATAGTTTTCATAAAAACTTAGCCTCATTGTTAAACTACCATAAGAGTTTAATAAATGATAAGGTTATTGTACATTTACATACATACATACATGACATCACGCCCATAATCCCCGAAGGGGTAGGCAGAGTCAAAGGGGCAGCATGCCCCTTCAACCACATGCAGCCAAAAATAAAGCCGGGCTGGGTTAGATGGAAAATTGTGAAAAAGCAGTGACAAGCGGCTAACCTGTCGCCTACACAATCACACACCTAAAACCCGATATACCATTATTCGCCTTTTACGACATGCTAGGCAAGAACTCAGTTGGCATATTCTTTTTAAGTCCCAGACCAACATGGGACAGTGGGCTGGGTTGGATGAAAAGCTGTGAAAAAGGAGTGACAAGTGGCTAGCTCGTCGCCTACTCAGTCACATACCCAAAAGCCCGTAAACCATTAGTCGCCTTTTACGACATGCTAAGAACCACAGTTGGCACATTCTTTTTTTTTTGTCCCAGATTAACATGGGCCAAGTCCTAGACCAACATGGGACCTTTGTGGGATTATTGTACATTTAGGTACCTATATTTTTTTAATTAACTTTACAATTTATTAATGTATGACGAAGTTACCTACTGACCCTCTCTCTGTTGGTTTGCATTGTTTGTATTTTGACCTAATATGGCGATAAGGTGACTTTTATTAAAGAAATAATAATTAAGTAAAAGAAATTCTTTTAAGGAAAAATATTCATTATTTTCCTAAAAACTTATAGAAAAGGTCATATATATTTTTAGCTATAATTAAAACAATACTTACGTAACCTGTGTTACTAATCATGGTCTCCCTCCAGTAATAAGTCAGGTAAGTTGCATTAATTTAGTCAATTACTTCCGATTACAAGAATATAAATCTCAATAATCACTTTTAACGAATTATCGATTACAGCCCAGTTTCAATTCTATTCGATTTCATTTACCCTCGATTTATTCGATTGATTTCAGTCCTATCTGAATCTTATCGGCTGTCTTTGAATTTGCCGCGTCATAAACAACAAGGAACAAGCAATCAAGTCATTTTGAGTTATAAATTATTGGTTATTCCAAACAGTAGGCGAGACTTGTCATGCTATAGTTGCGTTTATAGGTTGTTTAGAAAATCTGAGGTCTGTTGTATCGAGACATTTATTTGCTAATTTAATAAAACATTAATGTGCAAAAGGTTTTAGATTACATTATTCTTTACTAAAATATGCAATCCAGCTTGGTAGAATACCAAACTTAATCCTGGACATATGATATCAAACCTTCATATGTTACTTATGTAGGTATATATAGTTTATATAAACTTAAGAATATGAACATAAATAATAAAAACATTATGTATGTAGATATAAATTGGCGATAATTTTTATAATAAACTAAAAAATATGGGTAGGTTTTCTTCTGTATACTATAAACTTCGAAACGAGCTGCTATTTTTCTAGTCCTGAAACCAGACATTTACTTATTTAATAGATAACAAAAAACGATTACGATCTTTACTTTTATTTTACTCATTCAGCAAATTCAGTTAGTGTTTGAAGAGTTGTCAAAATGGCAACTTAGGCATCGTTAAAGATCGACTATCACCTTCACGTAAAACTCTAAGCAAGTTCATAGAAGAAATTATTATTAGTGAAATGAGTTTGGCATTGATGAATTAAGGCTGATAGTGTTGTAGATTCATATTTTCTAAGACGTTTTAATCAATTATTGAAATATGCATACCTAGTATCTAGGTATACCTATTTCAATTCTGAATGACTGATGTCTTACGAATATAATGTACCTTATTACCTTATACAATTTTTTTTTGTAAGGACAGGTATGCGCATAGCAACATAGCACAGAAAATAGAAGTTGAAGTGTCTCCTTATGAAATAGCTAAAGCTAAACTAGTAAGCTTGATTTCACTAAAGGAGCTCCTTGGAAAATTCCACAGCAGGCAGCAGGGCAGGCTTAGACCTGCCCTCTTCGTAGGGGATTGCTGCCGAGATAATAAGTCAATAAAGGTTTGAAAAAAAATACTTTAGATATGAAATCATTTCAAAAAGTTTATATAAAGACAGTCCCTTAATATATTTACCATATTCCAATCCAATTACGCGATGTTATTGTCTAGCGATACGAACAAATAATTTGTTACCACCAAGTTCAGCAAAGGCATCCAATTAAGGCAATTTATATCAATTTTCGGGTAACATCAAAGTCGTTATCTTTTGCAAAACATAGCGCCATTTTACGTCCATATGCGTACCATGGGCGGTCTGCGTTAAACAATTTATGCGATCGGCGCCTTTGCCGGACTATCGTGGCTGGCGTCGCTGTAACCAAATCAGTGATAATATAAGTAATGGCCTTTGATAATTTACTCCTATCAGTGCGAGAAATGCTATTTGAGACGATGATCTGATTCTGTTAATTGGGTGTGCAACGCAACGGGAAGGTCGAATGGTACGGGAATGCAATGTTGTTCGCAAACTCGAGATTATATATCTTCGCATTGTCTTTGAGCCGCTAATGCCACTTGAAAAGTAAATTCTAGAATCAGTGTGAAATTGGAATTTGACACTTGAGCTTTTAATGTTTTGTTAAAGAGAGGGTCACCATTTCTTCAAAAAGGAAAGACTCAAAGCAAGTAAATCCAGTGGTGGCCAAATGATCGGCCGAATTTGCTGATTAGTTGAGAAAAAATACTTTTGCTCTTTTTGTTAAATTCCAAAGTCCCTTACATTTATCTACCTCGCATCGTATGCGATCATAAACCCAGCTACTAGCTGATACGTCTGTCCTTGTTCCAGTGCCTCCGAAATAACTAGTCCACCTCCTTTCACCTTGCATTTAGATCTGACACCCTTAGGCGTCCCTTAGCTCTCCACAACCGCAGTCTGTGGTTTGACCTCTCAGACATTGAATCAAGCCGTATTACGAAGAGTTTTAATGAGGATTTGCACGGCTGTTGTCCGTAAATTGGAGTTGAAAGAAAGTTAGCTCGTTAAAAGTTCAAAGGATGATTCATGCGAAAGAAGCGAGTATTTTTAGAAGTGGTCGTATAGTGCAAGCTGTACATAACAATTGTGACACTTTATGAGATGAGTAAGTGGTTATAGACATGTGAAATTGAGACTTTATTTTTCATAGCGATTCCGGCTGATCACAAAAACATTCGTATTTGAATAGGGATACAATGAGAATTAGATGCGGAAAGATGTTCTTTTATGGTTTGATGTTTTGCCTCGACTTGTAAACAACCCTAAGAATATTGCATTGATTCTACAAGAAAAATACTATCGCCTTTACGACAGTTACCATTATGATTGCTTAAAGGGATACGAATGATTCGAACTTATGACTTTGGATAGATTTATGTTATTGTCTAAAATTGTTAGTTTAGCATGAACATATACTGGTCGAGAGATAGAAAATCAATTGTCGACGCACACCAACACTTCTAACATAAGCACTAACCAGCCCGCTATTTCCTTTGTTTCCAACGCTTTGCATCCAAATGTTCCCGATAGGTATTATCTAACCCACATCACCTATTTTGAATATAAATGTTTGACAATATTTTATGATATCTCGATCGTTTCTAAACTTTTATCTTAGAGTTGCTGAGTTGATCTAGACTGCCAGTGTTAAAGGCCGATAGCCTTAAAGGAGTTTCTAACAAGAAGATATGGTATGTAATAGGAATGATATGTAGCTGCTATAATAAAACATCTGATTGACACTCCTTGTTAGATGTTTGTACTAACTAGGTTTTGCCCACGGCTTTGCCTGTGCCATTCAGTGTGTTATTTTAAAAGTCTAACATGGGAAAAGGGATAAAATTATTACTCATTGGCTTTTCCTGATTGAAGAGGAAGAGCTGGTGGTAGCTCAATGGTAAGGACACGCGCCTCTTAACCGAGGAGTGCGGGTTCAAACCCGGGCATGTACCTCTGGATTTTTCAAATCTATGTACGTATCTCGATGGTGAGGAAAAACATCGTGATGAAACCCGCAAATTCAAACAAATTTGGATTTGTAATCATAATCCAAAACTTGTCTGCTTTCCCTATCTTAGGGTTACGAAGGTCAAATCGGCAGTCGCTTTAATGTAAATACCAGACTCGCTAAATCCTTGATCATGGTCTAAGCGGACCCCGTTTAAACACGGGACATAGCTAGGAAGATGATGATTTGCGTCTGATACAAATCGCTGAATATAATATCACCTTTTGGGAATTTGTAATCTCAGGGAAATACGAGTCCAAAACTTTCTTCCAAGCAAATAAAATTTTACCACGTCCAATATGCAGTATGCAGTTTTATAATGTCGCCAGAGCGCAAATTCTTACATACAACAAGTGTCTTGTTCATCATTATTTCATACTTTACAATAAATGCATTTGAATTGGGAATCTCCCTGACACAAACTATATGGACAAAACCGTATTTACTACTTAAAGGCATAGTTTATACTACTCACTTGGATGTGTACCCACTGCCTTTGCATTTAAAGGCAGTTAGATCTTGTCTCCCACTCGGCACTATTATCACCCGTCCTGAACACAAGAGTCGGTGCACACAATCAGATCCCGTGAGACATAAGGCCACGTTCGGGTTGTCACGGCCCTCTATCATCGATGGCGGTCGTAAAATAATATTTTAAAACATATTTCAGCCATTTCTCCGAATAGACAATGCACAATGTGCACGACTGTGGAACAATGGATGTGCCCTTAGTTATAAGATGTGGACGGAGTTAAATCGCGAATCAACGGACGGGAAAGTCTAAATTGTTTTTGAGATGTGGTTTATAGTCAGAAGTACACTTATGGATAATTTAATGCGAGGTAGAGAAGTTTTTGAGGATATGACATGTACGTTTGTAGCAAGCAATTTCTGAGTGAGTTTCACTCGTTGTTTATTATTTGAAATAAAAACGCATAAAAGTATTCCATAAAATAAGCAATGAAATAATATAAAGTTGAAATTATATTACATAGACTGGCCCGTTGGTCGAGTGGTCAGAGACCCTGGCCACGAAACCGAAGGTCGCGGGTTCGAATCCCGCTAGGGGCAAATATTTCGTGTGATGAACATGGGTATTTGTACTCGAGTCATGGATGTTCATAAACGTATTTAAGTATGTCTATCCGTTCACCTTGTATCCATAGCACAAGCTTATGAGCTTAGTTTGGGACTAGGGAATTGGTGTGCCAGTCTGAAGAATTTATTTATTTTTTTAATATTATTTGTAGCACCTATAAATGTTTTTTTTTTATGTTGAATTTTAAATTAATTACAAAAAGCTTTACAGTTAACTATTTCAGGGATCCAACAAATAAGATTTCGTAAAAATACAAAAAAAAAACAAGTAAAATAAAGTCAAAAATATAAAGTGTTATACGACACCTTTTTATCCATAAATATGGTTTTGTGCATTTTCATTGTATTTATTCGTTTTGATATAATTTTCCTATTTGCATGCTTTACCCACCGAACAGTCAGTTTGACAAATGTATCATACTTACCGTAGCATTAAAATTCCAATTGCAGTATCCAAGTGCATACTACAAGTATTGGACTCCAGCAGAAGTTAATTAAGGAATGTGGCAATTCGCTGCAACTGAACTTACGCATGTGAATAGAAAGGGTGTTTCACCGACCGCATTTCATTGATTACCGACTCAATTAGATAGCTGGATAAAACCCAATTCTGGTCAGGCTTTGTGCAACGGCATTGTAAGAACTGATTGACATCTTCGTATTGAATATTCAAACATAGAATGTATTGAAAGATTTCTCTATTCGACAATAGTTTGTAAGGAAAGCTAATGGTTAAGTACTTGGGTAGGTAAATATACTAAAAGCTATCATAGGATGTTTTACCAAAGGGCCTGCTGTCCATTTGAATCTGACTAACCCTTTGTTTTAGCAAGGTAATTATTGCACACTAAAGGCAATAAAATAGTAAATTTATATGCAATATTGTAACAATAGTTGTATTATATACGATGGCCCTAAAATTTTCGGAAATAGCCTAAATGAGGCATTGATATCTACAATTTGCAATTCCGTCAAAAAATCTGACCGTGATCAATTTTGAGTTTTGAGCAGTCTATAAACATAAAAAGAACGTATTTAAATATAGCTACATATATGTATAAATAAAACTCATTAAATAGTATTTCATTGAACCACGACGCTGTAAAATGAAACTTGTGTGAAAAAAAAGCGTTAAATGTCTTTCCTTTCTCTACAAATATACCTAGGTACTCATTATACAGAACGTTGGTAGCGAGTTTATAAGACATACTTTCAATAAAGCTACCTAATAAAAACAGATTTTGAGCCTTATAAAGGTGTTTTCGACCCACACAATATGACTAGAAGGACTCGAAAGTCATAAAATAAACTCTTTACTTTTGTAACTGCCTACCATATATTTAAATCTTCTTACGTTACTAAGGTATCAACAGATCAATAATTCCAGGATCAATCTGTAAAGCCAATGAAGACGTGGACGCGTCGCTACAGCACCGGGATAGTCAGGGATAAGCCGAAGTTACGGTTTCAAGGAACACAGTTATTCTTGCGAGGACAATTAGCCGTCAACGCCGGTTCCCACTTTATACTGGGGCGCGATTGAGCACGAACAGGAATAATTATGGAGACGACAGTGTGTTGTATTTTTTGTTCAATACTGCCTATATTATTGAAAGCAGAAGAAGTAAAAAGCCGAGTTCTTTTGGGTACTGTGAAAAGGTTGCGCTGTAATTTTTTGAAACTGAAAGTTATGAAAAACTAAGGAATATATTGAATGTTAATGTGTGTGTACCAGAAGGGTGTTTTTTTGCAAAAGTTACTAAGATCAATGAAAACGAAATATCTAAAAAGCTAAAAAAAAGTCGATTTCCGGGATTTCAAAAATACTAGCATCGGTTATGAGTGTATATGTGTACTGACCAGAAAGTACACTAAGAGAGTGTTGATTTGCGCAATAGCTAGAACTCTTTATTTAATGTCATAACGTAGTCACATGCTTTTGAATTAGACGAGTTTGATTTCAGTGTCCTACTGCGCTTCTATGAAGTATAAATATTAATATACTAATCTATACTTACTAATATTATAAAGAGGTAAGATTTGATTGTTGGTTTGTATTGAATAGGCTCCGAAAATCCTGGACCGATTTGAAAAATTCCTTCACCAATTCAAATTCAATTCAAATTCAAAATCTCTTTATTTATATAGGCTTCAAAAAAGCACTTATAAATAGTCAATTTAAACAGAAAAAAGGATTACCACCGGTTCGGAAGGTAGAATCTATCGAGAAGAAACCGGCAAGAAACTCGATAGTTACTCTTCTAAATGCAAAGATTTACAATTTCGTGCTTAATATTCTATAGGTACTTATTAGGTAACAACACTGCAGGTGAACACTTCATTATGAAGTTAAACATAAATGCTTATCATTTAGGAAGTCTTCAAACTTATAATAGCCCTTTTTCATTAAGAACGCTTTAATGCACAATTTGAACTTATGTGAAGGTAATGCTAATAGACTTTCTGGAAGTTTATTAAATATTTTAATACTAAGACCAATAAATGAATTACCACTCTTCTGGAGTCTATGGTTTGGAACAGCAAGTTTGTGTTTATTTCTAGTATTAAAACTATGAGTGTTTGACTTCTTAGGAAATTGGTAAATGTTTTTATATATATACATAATACAATCTAAAATAAATTGTGATGCAATTGTTAAAATGTTTATTTCTTTAAAAATATCTCTAAGAGAGTCACGTGGTCTAAGGCCGTATATGGCTCTAACGGCCCTTTTCTGCAATAAATGGAAAGTTACTTTATCAGCGAGTAACATAGACTATATGTTATCTCCGTATTCTTACGGAAATGGTAACTACGGGGGTGAAACCGCGCTGCTATATAATATAGTAAACCTAAAGAGTGTGTTTCTTTCTTTGTTTGGTTGAACGCGCTACTCTCATTCAACTACTAATCTGGATTGAAAAAAAAAATGTCTTGTATAGTTAATTTATCGAGGAAGGCTATAGGTTATATAACTTTAACCATAAACGCGGGTGAAACCGCAAACACAGCTAGTGAAGTATAAAAAGCCAAGGAAGTTCTTCCATCTCCACCCCTTCTCTGTTCCAAAGCTCACCGCTGACCGCGGCGTCATCTCGGCGGCACCTATTATGCTGTTAGCCTACACGTCATCATGGCCCGCGTGACGTCAGCTTATCGCCCGCGGAGACTAAGCTTATTGTGATGACAGGCAAACATTTGCCGTATGGGATTGGTAAGTATGATGTAAAAACAGGATACTAGGTTTAAGTTTTGGAGAAGGATAAGTATACATTCTCTAGACTGACACACCAATTCGCTAATTCCAAACTAAGCTTGTTCCTACTATGGATAGTATAATTAAATATATTATAAACATCCATGACTCGAGTACAAATGTCCATGTTCATCACACGAAACATTTGCCCCTATCGGGATTCGTACCTGCGACCCTTGGTTTCATGGCCAGGGTATCTGACCACTCGTTCAACGGGCCAATCCTATTAATCCCAAGATATTGTAACGTTTATAATAGGTACAATATAGTTATGTGAGTCGGCTAAGCACCAAATAGGTTTAGGTATAGTAAAAGTTATACAGGTAGCTTATGGTACCTAACTACGGCATCTTAACAAAATATAGATAGAGAGCTTGATACTCTAATAAGAACCATTATAAAATATTTTTAGTTGATTGCAACTGTTATTTGTTCTTCTAGGTTTCCTATAACGCTCAAATTATATGGAAGAAAGAAATACTTAAGCTCAACGGGGAGTTGACCTCGGGTTCTTTGACGATTAATTCTAAACTGACACAATTAGCCTAGAATAAAAATTAATCAGATTAAGGGCTAATTTTCCAACAGTCGGATAATAGATTACAATCGAATAAATCACAATCCGGATGATTGTAAAATGTCATTGCCTGTTTCCTAAGTAAAATACCGTATGACATCCTCAAATTGGTGACTTTATACTTTATCAGTTGATTAAAAGTATAATTGTGGAAAAGTTGGGCCAAGTGCCTGGCTCGTTGCCTACACAATCACATAACCAACACCCAATACAAAATTTGTCTCTTGCAACATGCTAGACAATGAACGCAGTTGGCACATTTTTTTTTAGTCCCAGACTAACATCGGAAAAATTAGTCAACAATATGTTAATAACCGCTTGCCAAAGAATAGGTATACTAGTCTGAAGAATTCAATTCAATTTATAATCCATTTAACAATGTGACATGAAGATTCGATGCTAACATATGAATATAACACTTATCTAATAAACGAAATTGTATTACATTGTAAACGACTTCATCGTTCGCCAAGGAATTTGGTATACATTTCATAAAATCGTGTATTGAATGAACTGACACGTAATAAAATTAAACAACATTTCGTTTTATTATTTTGTTACAATAAGACGAAGAAATTCTCTTTAAATATTTTAGTGTAAACATCCCTAATTATTTATGCCGATATGAATAGTTGGTGAATACAAAATAATTTTAGCACTTAATAATAGGCAAGGCGACTAAAAAAATCTGTTTAGTCCGACAATTAGATTATAAAAAAATATTTAACGCATATTTTTCCATTTATTCATCAAACGAACACTGGCGAAGATACTGTGCATAGTTGTCACGTCACGAGTAACTTAAACTCGTGACGTGAACACTAGGTACAATTTTTACTTCAAAGTGACGTCACAAGACCCCACTTCAAAACAAAAAGTTTTTGTTAACTTGATAAAGCAAAAAATATTTATCTTGTATTTTTGTATAATCTAACTAGAATGATAGTTTTTTGATCCAGTATTCATACCTATTGGTACTAAATAGCTAGTACGTACCTAGATAGAGTTTTAAATAAATATTTTCAAATGGATTTTTTATGACATCTTGACTGACTTAAATTAAAAAAAAGCGAAGATTTGTTTGTTAAAATATGCTCTGAAACCATCTGTTTTTAGTACATTTAATTGTTTAATTTATCATCCTCTAAGATCTCTTGTTAAGAGTATCAAGTAATGCAGTGATGAATTAATTTTTACCAGACTTTTAATTATTACCTACCAGATTTTTATTTTTACTAAGCAACAGCTAAAGGATTGGTGGTTCTAAGTATTGACATATCTATAAATTCACCTGAACATGAAATGGAAAAGTAAACAGGGTCGTTTAAGGAAAATCATGATAAATATGGTGAACCTTTCATGAAAGACTTTCTCCTCCAAAAACTGTCATATAAGAATAGCCATCGGATAGTGTCAAAAATGATGATTGTGAAATCCAAGATGGCTTCCATTCCTGGAGGCCGAGCATTAAGGAAAGCCAATACGTGTGACGGCCGATCTGCCCGCCCTGGGTTTATTTGCCCGCTATAATTGATTGTCACACGACACGTGACTGACTAGTTGTTCGTTGGCAACGTTTTCTTTGGATGAGAGGTTTGTTCCACTTTGGACTAGTTCTTCTTGGATTTGGGATTTATTTATTTACATTTGTTGTGATGTGACGAAGTAACTATTGTCATGCAAAACTCGTTAAGGGAAATCGAAACTTCGCAGTAACATAGCATGTACGATTGGAAACAACAGTAGCTGACTACATTTAACTTTTATTTCTAAGGACATAAGAAAATATGTTAGGCCACTGATATTGCCAACCGCCTTATTGGATAGGTCTCGTCGTTTATAAAGGTACACTTTATGTATATTGAAAAATTGGACGTTAGAGATCGCTCTAATTCTAGTTATAATATAAACGTACTATGTAGTCTATATTTATCTCACCTACAGCTGCCATTTTAATATTTTTTTCGAGATAATTTTTTTCTCCATCGTATTGTGCAAACATTGTGAACTATTTTACTAAATAAATAATTACTAGGTTATTAACTAATTTGGTGTGAAAGAAATTTGGTGATACCACTAAATTAATTGCCTAGGGTTTTTTTCATTTGTAAGTGGTCTAAGGTGACATTACCGCATTCACCGCACACTAAACTAGGTAAGTAATTATCAAAAATTAATAAAACAATAACGTAAAAAGCAATTAATCTTAAGAAATGTTTCCATGCTCAAATTAATTTCTAGCTAAATATGGTCAAAGGGACTTATCGCTTATTGAATTTTTTTAACCCCTTTGCAGCTTTTTAGGGTTTACATGCGTGATCTTCTGCATATATTGAAAATAATGATGTCTTCAAATGATTTGTCTATCAATTAATAACTATAATTGTTACCAACTAGCCGTAAGTCCAGTTTCATCTTTTTTTGATACATTTTTATGTTATACTTCTTTTTTACAATTATTGTAAAGAGTTTTCTTGTCATCGCGATCATTGTTGGTTTGTGCCACGTAATTGTGTACTTCTTTATTTCAAATATTATATAATTTCAATTTCTTTTCTGAGCCCTTTATTCCCTTAGTCCCTTCCACCCTTCCACTTCGTAACAATAATAATTTATCTATGTGTGTCTATCTTTTCTTAAAATTACCTAGCAGAAATAGATTTTAACCAATGCGGTTCTAACCAACAGTGCCAAGCGCACAGTTACCCCTCTCGCAAGTCCGTTGTAACCCAAGCTGCAGTTCGCTAGGCGGCATTTCTCACGCGCGTCGCAATCCGACACCGACGTCATTTATCAAACCGTTACCGAATTCTGAACACCTTATTAGTGCTTATGATACCTAAATATGGAGCGCGCGCGCATATTCGGATATATGACTGACAGGCCTTGAAGGTGTGCACTTAATCTAATAGGTTCAAATATTTAGTCTGAAAGGTTAAATTGATTAATCCCGAAACGAAACATATTCAAAGTGCAGCCTAAGGTCCTATTTTGAAGATAGTTGAGGAAGTTGTAAGGGAATTATCTAGTTACATTTAACGATACGAATTACTTGATCTACGGTCCCTAGTAGCCTTATGGTCATGTACCCTTCAGTCCCTTTGATATCATTAGGCAAAGCTTCAGGCTTTGTTTTAAATGTTGATTTTTCGAGCACCTCGTCCCGTAAAGACCTCCCAAGACCTCCTTTTTTTATTTATCTACGTCGAAACGATTTCTACCAGACCTTTTATTAATCCTTGTATACGCCGGAAGTAGATAACTGCTATACATTCATATTAAATAACCTGATATACCTATTACAGCCAGTACATTAGGGTAGCGGCGCCCCGCGGTTACACCTGGGTAGTTCCCGTTCCCTTGGGCATAGGGGGATAAAATATAGCCTATGTTACTCGCGGATAAAGTAGCTAACAATTGGTGAAAGAATTATTCACATTAGTCCAGTGGTTGCGGAGCCTATTCAATGAATACAAACAATTAAATCTTTCCTGTTTTTAATATTAGTATAGATTAATCTTTTAAAAATGTTCGGATTTAGCCTCTTGTGGATTTAGGTGGAACATCCATACAGCTTCTGAGTATTTTTCATTAAAAGCGGATTGTACCTTTTGTGCTTTTAAGCGAAATATCCATGGAACTTCTGGGTTTTCTTTAATAAAAAAAGCCAATACTGCACAAGAACTAGCCGTAATGTCACATCACCCAACGTTCATAAATAGAATTGAAAAAAATTTAATCTATTTCCTTAAATTAGATCCAACTTTATTTCAAAACGAGCACCGGACTCGTAAGTCGGTCTCATGAAGTTGTCTGATTGGGTGTACAATGCTAACATTCAATTCTATTGATGCGTAAAAATCGGTTGTCAACGCCAGTTTTTTGTGTCGCCGGTGTTGCCAGCCTTAAATTGATATTATGCATTAGTGGATGTTACAAAAAGTGTAGGTGCTAAGCAGACTTAACGGTAGTTGAATTCAAAACCACTGAGAGAGCATTAAGTGTTGACTATTTGCGACAGGAATTTCTTATTGATTTTCTCAAAAAATATTTCGGAAGTACTGAACGGGCTTTGATGAAATAAGGTAAACTTTCTTAGTTTAGGTATATTAGGCTTATTTTTGTTTCAAAATACTTATGATGGTTATTTTATTTGTTTGTATATGTAATTTTACTAGACGTTTTACTTTACCGCCGAGTGAAAGGTACCTACACGAAATCTAACTACGGGCTTATACTCCTTGCCCGGTGATGAGGGATCACAACAAGAAACCCTACACATTAAAATAGCTTTAAACGTGTAAACTTGTTCCTATTTGTCATGATGCATCATTTGTATATGCTTCAATATTAACTTGACTTGCGAAATGCCGTATCATAGTTTAAACGGACTACAACTTAACACAGAGCATAGCGTTAAGAAGACCATGATACAAAATACTTGAATTCGAATATATCACCTATAATATAATAATAGCGTGTTAAAAAATCTTTTTCACGTTGCACGAAAAATAATATCAACGATTGACAGATCGCGCTGCGCTGGCATCCCGAAAGCGACGCGTGATCATGATGCAAGTTTCTATTTCGCATCATAAAAAGCGCCTGTCAATTGAGACGTCCCATTTCCAGGCCATCCGTCAACGTCCCCACTCGTTTCCGAGAAGGTGACATGATTTTATTTGTCGACTGTACTGTCTATTAAATTTGGATAGCGTTAGATTTATTTTAAGAGTATCTCAATGGTACCAGGGCTGACTTTCGAGATGTGGTTGTGCTTCGATTTTCTGGTTTCCTTAAAAAGTTTTCCATTACATAGCTAGTGGTACAATTACGTATTTAGATTTAATAAGCTTGGTAAAAGAAAACATCATGAAGAAAACTGGGCATTGGGTCTATGATTATATCAATCTGAACCAATTCTATTTTATTTTTGGCTAAATGTGTTGTTTAAGGAACGGCTTGCTCCTTCACTCTCTTTAGGGGATGGCGGGAGTAATCGTATGTATCTATGTAAAAAAAAATATTATCTGGTGAAATTAATCCGACTAAAAGTATGTATTTACGAATAATGCAACACTATCAGAATATATCTTCGTCCTTTTCAACCCTTGTGTAATGAATCAACCTAGTAACCTTTCCTTTCGAGTTAATAGCTTCAATCTTTCCGACTTTGGACGATCGTGATTTGTCGGTCAAACATTCGTTTATTTGTCTTTGGTAGATATAAAACCATAAAGCCCTAAAGTAGATTAATGGCGTGACAGATATTAATAATTTATACTCGAATGCAAATATTAAGTAAATTTCTAGTGTTGCCGCTCGATAGGCCAATATCGGCTATCGATTCTAAAAACTATCGGTCAGCAGCAATACTATCGATAGTATCGAACGTTTCGATCGCTCCTAATTAATGAACTTTCGATAGTATCGATACTATCGATAGTATTGATCTTCAATACTGAATAGACTATTGATAGTCTATACGATATTGAAGAGCAATACAAATTAGCAGCAATCGAAAGTATCGATAGTATTGCTATTTACCGATAGTATTGCACTAACAGATATATCAATACTACGATACTATCGATACCTACTATCGATTGTCTTATCGATCGTATAGATGATCTGGCCGTTAAACTATCGACTGCAAAACTATTGATTTTTCGGCAACCCTACAAATTTCTGTGATCTAAACCAGAAAGGTTTACCAAATAAACACCAAAAATAAATTGACTACGGAAGTATAAAGACTATTTCATTCTTTTTGACTATTCACAAGTTTCCATATAAACCAAATCCGTTGTGGCTAAATATAGTTTAATGAACTCATTGCTCCATGGTCTCTACCTGAGTACTGCAGCTTCGTAGATTATGGGCTTGATGATGATTACGTGGATATTTTTTTAAACCACAAAGATACCCGGTACCCTGCCCGGCTTGATGATAAGCGGTCACCGTAGCCTGTCCTACAGTAGTACAACTGCAGTACCTACAACTTCTTTCACTCACACGTTACAGACCCTTTGAAGGTTTTTATCGAGGACTAGCTGTGCCCGCAGTTTCATCCGCGTTTATAGTTTGTTAATAGCCTATAGCCTTCCTTGATAAAGGAACTATCATCATCTTCATCTTTCTAGCGTTATGTCCCGTGTTTAGACGGGGTCCGCTTGGACCATGATCCAGGATTTAGCGAGTCTGGTAATCACAGTGAAGCGACTGCCGATCTGACCTTCGTAACCCTAAGAAAGGGGAACCAGACAATTTTTGGATCATGGTTACAAATCCAAAGTTGTTTGAATTTGCAGGTTTCATCACGATGTTTTCCTTCACCGTCGAGCTAGTGGTATAAATACCTACGTACATAGATTTGAAAAATCCAGAGGTACGTGCCCGGGTTTGAACCCGCACTCCTCGGTTAAGAGGCGAGGGTCCTTACCATTGAGCTACCACCGCTCTTGATCTGATAAAGGAACTATACAACATAACAATATTTTTTCAATTTTGACCAGTAGTTTCTTAGTAAGTATATAAATTCACCGCGCTGATTGCATAATTGAACCATTTTTTTTTAACTTCTTGTAGTTAGAATCTATATGAATGGATTTTTTTTCATCTATTTTTAAAACAGTTTTTAATCATAAACTTACTTTTTGTAACATAATTGTATGAGATTATAAAATAGTTAGGTCGAGAAGTTCAGTGAAAATCAATCTATACTAATATTATAAAGCTGAAGAGTTTGTTTGTTTTTTTGAACGCGCTAATCTCAGAAACTACTGGTCCGATTTGATTTCCGATTGAATTTTTTTCAGTGTTAGATAGCCCATTTATCAAGGAAGGATATAGGCTCTATAACATTAACCATAAACGTGGGTGAAACCGCGGGCATAGCTAGTTGTAACATAATATGAATATGATTATTAAGTTATAAAGTATTAAGCAAACACCATGTTTCAAAAACTCTATGGTACAACCTACATGTCCACAACATCGTCGTTGCTTTATTCATATTTACTCCACAAACACTTCAAACTAGGTCAACAGACTCTAAAGTCAATAAGCATAGAGTTCAAAGTTCGATGAAATCGAAAGCCGTGGATTTAACCGCATACGTCACTTAGAGTTACTGTACACCAAGAACGTTTTAACCATAGAATGCGAAATGTTGATCGTTATGCTCATATTCATGTGATGGAGGTTTTTTATTTTTCAGGTGCAATATATAGTAATGTATATAATAAAATATGTTGACTGGCGTTGGTCGAGTGGTCAGTGACCCTGGCCACGAAACCAAGGGTCCCGGGTTTGAATCCCACTAGGGGCAAATGTTTCGTGTGATGAACATGGACATTTTGTACTCGAGTCATGGATGTTTATAAACGTATTTAAGTATGTCTATCCGTTCACCTGGTAGCCATAGTACAAATACTTGTAAAGTAAGCTTATACAAGCTTACTTTTCAACTAAGGAATGGGTGTATGAGCCTGAAGAATTTATTTATTTATTATATTTATGTAATAATTGGGTAAAAGCGCGCTGACCTAAGAGGCATTGAACTTCGAACTAATAATTAGAAATTAAATCAATATAGTGTAACGTTTGTCCCATTATCCCCGTTTTCGACTTTTTATAATTTTTAATAGCAGGCAATATAGCTTAACCGTTTGTCAGTATTTTCCGTTTAAAGAAAATTTTTGTATGAATATAAACAAACCTAATTTACAGAGGTCGCAGTTGTAAATAGATTGGTAAATTTATTTTATTATAAAATTATTTTTGTTAACTTGGTTGGACCTCACATCTCCGCGTTACATCCCGCCTCCAATGGTTAACACGTCATTGAAGCAAACTCTTAAACTGTGACGTTTTCACATAGCGATGTTAATTAACATGTGCTCTGTGATAGCATGACTCCTTGTGATAAGTAGCGAGGCAATTACATATGCTACATTTTCTTTTATTAATTAGAAATAAAAATACCAAATGCTTTTATTTATTTTTTAACTTAGATTTCACATTACAGTTTTTGGGCATTCTATGGTCAAATGGTATAGAGCGGTGGTAGCTCAATGGTTAGGACACGCGCCTCTTAAGCGAGGAGTGCGGATTCAAAGCCAAGCACGTAGGTATCTCTGGATTTTTCAAATCTATGTACGTATTTATACCACTAGCTCGACGGTGAGGGAAAACATCGTGATGAAACCTGCAAATTCAAACAAATTTGGATTTGTAACCATTATCCAAAAATTGTATGGTTCCCCTATCTTAGGGTTATGAAGGTCAGATCAGCAGTCGCTACAATGTAATTACTAGACTCGCTAAATCCTGGATTATGGTCTAAGCGGACTTAGACGAGTCTAAGCAAAGTCAATAGATTTTAATAGTCCATGTATCCATATATCTATAAAGCACATAATTCACCTATATGTACTACATTATAACGACTGAACTACACTATTACGTTTGATTATGGCGTCAATCGATTACATACTATGGTTTAGGTAATTAAAGATTCACGTTCACAAACATCAAAAATACAAAAAGTTTAGTTAAAAATTAAAATAGACTATGAAAAGCTAATAGTTACTAAAGTTTATATAATCTTTGATTTTTTCATCGTCTGTTTTTAGGAGGTACAAAGTAATTGGTAAAAATATAGAAAGGATTGTCAATTTTGATGGAAATTAGGATTTAAATGTCTAATGTTCGTTTTATAGGATGAAATACCTATTATAATGCTTATTAATAAATTATATCAACTCGTGATAGAATTATCAAGGATATTAAATACATAAGAAATTACCAGTATATATTACACTTACCTTATCCTCTTTTAGTTAAATATTCTAACCATTGTCTCCATCTATAACATGTGTTTAGCTAAGCATATTCCGATACGACATTTTCAATGTTAAGAGAAGAACTGTTAAATGTTAATATTTTGCCGATGAAAAATAAAATGTGTTAATTTTTTTTAAACTAATTTAAATAGATATGCAAATAATTTCACCAAGGCTGAGAGTGATCCACCATGGTCACAAAGATAACTACATATACAATTTTCATATAACGTTCCGTAAATAATTTATTTTCTTCGCTAAAATATGACTTTAAAATCCTGTTACCAGAGAATACTAGCTATGCATCTTTAGGCTGAACAATACTCCTTGTCTCGAAGGTGCAGGAAGTACGCGTGTGTACAATAGTGAAATAGTCGAATCTATTGCGGAGACATGCCTTCATGACGGCATAGTCAACATCAGATCGTGTTCGCGCGCGGACGCCGCGCTCGTACTACGTTAGCACGCGCCGGGCACGCGGCACCTCGATAAACAATAAAAACAACAAATAAATAAACAATAAAACAAAACAATTTACAACAAAAAACAAACAAAACAAAAAAATTACTGCCTATAGTTTTTGGACCATTGTGTTCCTAATTCGAAAATTTGCGGAATTTGTGAATGAAAAGTGAATGATTTTTCCAGACAGTATTTTTGCTAAAGGTTAGTGCTTTTTTGTCTTTACTCGTAAAAAGTTTGCGGTACCATAACAGTTTTATCTATGCCCATTCGGGCCGGACGCATGCGCAAAGTTCAATGTGGTAACCTTAACCCTTTGGCACGATACCTAATTTCGATCATATCGTAAAGATTTCATAACTCATATTTAGCACAAAACACATCATCGAATTTTTTATGTAGTCATATACATATTTTATAAAAAGACTTAGCTTAAATATTCATGATGGAAACACGTGAATGGTATATGAAAACTTTGAAGTGTTATAAGTACTAATAAGTTTAGAACTAATAAGTTCCATTAAGTATATTTTCTTCCATAAAAGGAACCTATCAATGTTACTGCTAAGTAGAATGGAAATGTTATGTATAGGAAACTATTATTTTATAACAGTTTTATTTGAAAATAGATTGATCCTGGTTGTACTTTAACTTTAAAATGTATTTTTATGTAATAAGGCTTCTCAATTTGAAAAAAATTACAAAATGATTTTAGTGAACGTACATTATAACCATTAGAAAATGCCTGCAGTTAAAAACAATAAATTCAAATAAATTCAAATATTCTGGAATAAATAAATAAGAACGCGGTAGACATTTTGTCACCGATGACTTTTGTTTGGTCAAAGATTCAATCAGCCCAATACGTAATCCATTGTAATACTTTAATTAAGTGGAACGTAGAATTCATTCATTAAAATTGTAATGTATGCAAAATACTTATCAGTTTATTGACATGTGATAGGACCGTACAATCGTTACCTTTTTTTATCAATGATTTTTTTTATTCGCATTCGAACTGATTGACAATGATTTTAAATTTTCTTTGGCCAGCATTTTTTCCTCGGACTTTTTGCTGTATTTTTTGTATGCACACTTTTTTCTTCATCAAATTCGGTTATTATTAAATCGAGACCGTTTGAATAAAATGTAAATTTGTTTTTTTAAGTTTTGAATTTTATCTTTTTGATAGGCATAATCATTTCGGGACACTTTTACGACGTGTCAATTGGCTTTTTTTGAGTTGATGATCATTAACGCGGATATCTGAGGCAAGTGATTAAGCAGGTCTAATTAATTTGTATTTTTCTCGGCATCCTTTTGATACTGTTACGCTTTTAGATCTTAATGATAAGGAACTTATCCTTTTTTTTACCAATTAGACTTTTTTTCTCGTCAATATTTTTTACTAAAGTGAGGATAAGAAGCTTTCTCACATTAGTTAACATTTGCTTAAGTGGTGGATACATAGATGTTTTAATAACACGTTTGGCGTTAATTTTTAATATAAAATAAACAATCATGTGCAGTATACATTTGTAAACGTCAATACGTCCAGATATACTGAAAAGGCCGACACATTATTTTAATTTTTTGTGAATCTTCATTTTAGTAAAATCATGTTAGGTGACATTAATATTTTTTTACCACTAAGGGCAACGGTAGCTTTATTTTTGGCCAAAGACAATTAAAGAGGATTGCTGCCCCTTTGTCCTACACCTTCGACGATTGCGGGCGTAATTAATATGTGTAATATTTTTTATACACTTATATAGGTTTTCTGATAGAACATCTGGTATATATTCAATATATAATCATTACACTGATAAAATATTTACGTAATGACGTAATTTTCACAGTTCTAAATAAACCGAATTCGACAGCTACAGCGCAGCCGGTTATGTCTATTAATATGTCAATTTGGAGATCAAAAGCTTATTGCGTTCCATAAAACGCATTATTAACTACTGCGAAATTGGGTCATTGATCTTTTCGGATTACGAGTCAGCTCTTCGAGTTTACTCTCTTTGTCTTAGTTATCCAAAACGGAGTGTAAATTAATAATCTATCTGGTAATACATTGTATAAATATTATTTCAAATAAAATGAATAAATAAATTCAGATCAGATCGGATCGGCAGTCGCTTCAATGTAATTACCAGACTCGCTAAATCCTGAATCATGGTCCCAGCGGACCCTATCTAGACACGGGACATAACGCTAGGAAGATGATGATGATGATATATAGACTACCAGTTCTGGGATAAAATGGATCCTATCAACTATCACTTTTTCTTACAAAATCCTATTATTTTTTATAAGCCCTATAGATGCGCATCAAAGTGTAAGTTACAGTCCATCCATTTGCAGGTCTATCCACCATTGATGGCTCATTCGGTAGGGACCATGCCCCATGCGCCAAAAGTTGTGGGTTCAATCCCCACCCAAAACAAACGTTCGTGTGATGAATTCTTGTGTTTGTTCTGTGTCTGGGTGTTAATATCTAATATTTAAGTATATATTTGTAATACTTTTCGTTCATTCTGATATTTGTTACACAAGTGCTTAAGGTACTTATCTCGGAGTCAGATCAATGTATGTGATGTAGTCTGATATTTATTTATTTATTTTATTTATCTCCTAATATAAATTATTTACACAAAAAAATTACTGTTTTCTTTAGACAGGGGAATTAGACAAATTGGATCGTAGTTACACATCCATAGATTATTTCAATGTACAGATTTTCTTACGACGTTTTGCCTCTATGTCTATCACAATTAAGATATAAATCCGAAATAGCCGGTTTTGAACCAACATCCCTTGCATGTAAGACACATAACCATTGAGACATAGCAAACAAATTATCGATATGTAGGTGCAAGGTGTAATATACTTCTAGAATTATGGTTTCCTCGACTTGCCTAGGAGTTCTGGAGTATCTAGACTACTCAATCTGACGATTACCACTTTTCAAACAACAGACTTTTTAACTACCTATTCATACATACATAACATCACGCCTATAATCCCCGAAGGGGTAAGCGGAGTCAAAGGGGCAGCAGGCCCCTTTAACCACATTCAGCCAAAAATAAAACTGGGCTGGGTTAATTTAATTAACTACCTCTAATATTTGTATATGACTCATTTAGAAACACGAAAACAAATCTATACGGCATGATAAATTATTTATAACAGGTCATTATCACCGCAGATGTGCAATAAAATACTTTTATTGCATTATTCATCGCCATTTTTTTATTATTTGATTGACTAGTAGATCGCACCTTCGGGTAATAAATTAGCATAAATTAACACTGCCAAGTGCGAATGACATTTTACACAGACTTTTTGCAAAACTCTTCGTTATTGTCTTTTTGTCAAACGTGTGTAGATTGAAAAAGGGTTATAGGTAGGCAAGATGACAATAAAGTTCTGTTTAGTTCGTTAGTTAGATTATAAAAAATATTGAAGACGTATTATTCTTTAATTATCAAACAAAACATTGACGAAGATACAATACATTCAAGTCGTGACGTCATGCTTTCGTAAAATTTTTACTAAATAGTGACGTCGCAAGCCCCCACTCCAAAACTTTGATGCTCTTTAACTTTGTGATTGTTAATCTGATAAAGCGAAAAATATTTGTCTAGTATTTTTGTATAAGTAATCTAACTAAAGACGAACTAAGTAGAATTATAGTTTTTTTAATGCAGACATCATCCCTTTTGTCAACATTTATCAATGGAGACAGTTTTTATGTCTTAGCTATGGCATATGACGTCACGGTGTACCATACACAACATTTCATTATCTGATTGTCAATGAAATTTAAAACTGTTAGAAATAATGTAAAAAATGTTAATAAATACATCACATAATCTGTCAATATGAATGTACTTAAATATAAGAAAATCGTACGATAGAGTTGTTTGTGGGTATTGACAACATTTATACATATTTAAAAGAAACCAAGTGCCGCAGATTCAAATCCCGCTAGGGCAAATTATTCGGGTGATGTACCTATATAACTGATGAACATTGAACACGGTAGACATTACATTATTACCATTAACAAGAATTAAAATATTTAGAGACCGTGGATTTTTAAAACGGATGTCAATAAAAATCTACGACCCCTCTCAATACAATTCACATCCGAGGTTAAGAAACGCTGCTAAGGCTTAGAGGTCGTGGGTTTATTTTTAATTTGTATCACCAAAACTATTATTTTTAAATGTATATATGACTCATTGAAAATCCTTCCTTTTTTATAGCCAGTTAAAAAATATAGACAGTAAATTATAAGTGCATACTTTCCTAACGAATGTTAGTGCAACGAATTAAAAACAAATGCCAATCTCCAGTACGTCTGGCGCTCTTTCATTAAAGAACATCGACAACATTGGTATTGAGCGTCAAATTTTTAATACCCCACCACGTTGCGTTTGACTTTGAACTCTGTTCCGAACAGGCAACGGTCATATTCGAAGGTCGCACGCCGGAGCATTTGCGTTTCAGCCAGTGTCCTGCGAGTAGGGCTACCAACTTCTTTTGTTGGAACCAAAAAGCGTACTATACTACTTTTTAGAACAACGAAAAAATATGTCTAATATCAGGTGTTACCGACACGTTTTCATTGCTGTAAGATTTTAAGTAAATGTTTTTAGCAGGCGCAAGAATTGAAATCTTTTATTTTTAATGGATCTGTTTAGGTTCCATTATAAGAAATCTTTTCCCGCCGTGTCAAATTCGCCGTCTTGCTTTTCGAGAGCATAATTAATTATGATTTATACGAACATTTCGATCGATGTTCTCGTCCTTTATCATAAAACCTATACAGAAAAATATATAATCGTATTCAGAGAAACAGATTGCAAAAACGCGATGCAAATCAGATCGGCTTATGGAAAGATTGATAACAAACATACTTGGAGTCGGTAAAAAGTATACTTAAGAGATATAAACGTTTACAAAAAACTTTGTGTGTAAAAAATTAAAGATAATGTGTTTTAGGACCAAATTTCAGTTGATAATCGATTATTATAAAATTGTTTCCGATATATGCCCAAGCACAATATTGTGTATCTATTAAGGTCTCTGTTTTGTAATATCTAATGTCTGGATAAGTAATAATATTTATGTGCATTTCTAAAAATCTTCAAGTAATAGTTGAAATATGTATGTAAGTTTCTGGAGCTTTGTATGTTTACGTTCAACCCTACCTGCGCATGACATGATTTAGGGCCCCGATAACGCTATCGACGGATAGTTTAACGGCTGCGATCGTGTGATTTTTCTATTGGACTCGCGCATGTAGGTCGCAGCGCTGCGCATGCACCGATAAGATGGTGGCTGCAACCGAACTAGTTCGAGCCGCGTGGAAAATGGAAAAATGCATAGCGAGGTCGAGGGGAAACGTATGACGATGAGATTGTTCCTATATTTTTAGCTTTAATGGTAGGTCCAGTTTTTAAGTCAAGAAGTCATATAGAATAAACTTCATGCAATTACATTATAATACCTAATACATCCATACACACCATCACTTCAACAACCAGCAACCGGGAAGGGCTAGATAAAGTCTCCGTGGACTCTGTCGACCACTCGACTTCATTTCATTTCACTTTGGGATTTGAGATACACAAAGCCCACATACCTGTATATTATGTGGTTGAAGGAGTTTACTAATACCATACATACCATCAAAACTGCAATCTCCGAAGGAATATGTAGAGTACAAAAAAAAATAAGTTCCTTAAACCTTTCAGCCAAAATTCAAATTGAGCTGGGATGCATTGAACATATTAAGAAAGTAGTGGCAAGCACGTCGCTTAAATAACCACAAATCTGATATCCAATATACCGATAGTCATCTTTTGCAACCTACTAGGGACCCAATTGCACATAATTTTTAAGTCCCAGACCAACATGGGACAAATTATTAACATTCGTATTAACATTTCCCGTTCTAACTGTTTTGTTTACCATGACTTGCACCGTTCTTTGTAAACTGAATGCGTCTTCCTAATTGTGATTAATGATTAGAATATTATTACTGAGATCAGTTGGGCCTGTGTGACTTATTAAAAGATATGCCACGTTTGATTTCTTTGTTAATTACTGTTTAGTTTTAAAAACATGCTTTACTTTACATACACTCTATATTTCCAAAATATTATCTAAGTTTTCTTTGAGAAAAACTTAACCATGGAGATTAATCTACATGTTTAAATATCGATGGACAGGGAAATTCAACTGAAATTTAATCTAGATCTTCTGATCAAAAGGCAGGCATTTAAATGTAGGTAATGACCAGACTCTCCAAATCTAGGACAATTGTTAAAATAGAGTCTAAGAGTAATACGAGCTTTTTATTAAAAGGACAAAACAATACAAATGATATGCCAGTAGGGAAAGCGAATAAATAATTTAGGGACATTGCATAAGATGTTACTTATATTTAAACTTATAAAATGTCACGAATTTCAGGGGGTTGATAGTATTTTTCCTACAAAGACCACTTGGAAATCACCAAAATTTTTTTTATTAAAAAAATGGCCTCCCTCGAAGTTTCTAAAAAAGCAGAATTCCTAAACCTTTTTAGTCACTTTTCTCGTTAATTCATACATGCCATTCTCGACGTGTGAAGCTTGTCTAATTAAAATCTTCTAAAGATATCGCGTTTCTATTATGGCGCCAAAAAGATCCACCACAAAAATAGCACTTTATTTTTAGACCGACTTCAATTTGAAAAGCTGGAATTGACAGGTCAAATGTCTTAGGGATTACGTAATGCGCACACGCATTCTACATTGTAAAGTAAATAAATTAATTGATGGTTATGTCGGGGTCGGGACTAGATGGAAGATGATAGGTGAAGTTAAACTCTACCTATTATCGGGCTTTATTTATATCTACGAGTAGTAAGTATGTAATAGTACTTGTAAAAGTGTCCATGCGCCATTTACACCTTATTTTAGATTGTCGAATATGTATACTAAGTAATGATATTTAATTTAAATCGGTTAGTGACTTTTGCGTATAATCTAATCAATGATCTTAAAAAAAAACACTCCTTCTTTGTAAAAAGTAGGCGAAAACGACCCAAATTAAAAAAAAAAACAAATCCAATGAAAACGAGCAATGTACTTAATAAGCAATTAATACATTTGCACACCTATTCTTAACTTAGATAGTCTAGTACTAATTCTTAGTACAACGTAGATTTCTAGATATATCCTTTAACATATAAATGTGATACTAAAATTTGCTAGTCTGTGTTCTTCAGGACAAATAGTAAAAGATTTTTTATTGATAGCAACATTTTGATTTCAATGTAAAATAAAAAAAAATGTTTCGTGATAATTACAAAAAACAAATGCTCTATACACATATTAGAGTAAAGCACATTGTGTACTTTACTCTAATATATAGTGCAAAATATATTAGTCGTAAACAGTAAAAATTATGGCGCAAATATTTCCCCTTGCCATAATTATTTTTGGGCAGCCACGTTTGTTTGCGTTGAGATGAGTAAGAGCGGTGATAACCCAATTACTCTTATCTAGTGAATTGTACTTCTTACGACAGACCTCAATGGGAGTACGATTTATTATCAGTTGACTGCTAATTATATTTTAATAAAAGAGCTCTTAATATAATTAGGGCTGCCAGAGAACTATTGCATTATAATTTTTGTTTTTGGTTCAATATATCATAGACGATTGGCATTATTATTTGTAAGTCAAAAGAGTGTTAATACCCTAATTAATTACTACATATAATTTTCTATTTGGTTGACTGTGTTATGGATGATCTTTACTTAACGTAAAAATATTTCCAACATACAAAAAGTATAAATGACATTTTAATTGTGATATCGGAAATTAACTCACAAAAGATTGGTAGAACAATTCTTACAGTTAAAAAAAATTTTAGCTAGTTAGTTAGTATACATTTTTTTCTAGACGTTTGTCAAGATCTACCTATATAATTTTACAATAAATATCCAACTGACCTCCTCCAAATTAATCCTTTTCTAAAATATATTGCCCGTTCTTTCTTTCAACCCTGACCATGCGGTAGGTCCGAGTTCCCGACTTACGATTACGAATAGATAATTGCTATTGAATTGTAATTTTCACACTAAAATATTATTTGATTAGAGCTTGTGAAAAAAAACACTGTTACTTTACTTTTTCACTAAGGCTAAAGGTAAATAAGAAATCAATAATTACAATATTATTAACAGTTGGATTTTAAATTCAATTTGGACATGTTTGGCTTTATAGCGTTAATCGTTTACGTAAAGTTAATCATATAGGATCCATCTGCGGTAGGTAAAAAACGTCCTAAATATAGGATAACTCTTAGACCATTTTGAAAAGTTTAGTCGATCCGGGCTCTTCAAAACTTTCATTAGTAAACTAACCTTATTAACGCAAAAATATGATTAAAGTCACCGAATAAGCCCAACGACCATTCACAGTCCAGCAAACATTTCACATAGACGGCTAGGCTATCTTCGTATCTAGCGCGTATGTAACAGAGATAACCAAAGAAAAGCTGGCGTATTTACGAAAGCAGAGGTTGTAAGGAAAACACAACGAGATAACGTTATTACCTAATGCCGTACGTAATCTAAGTAATCGGTCACTGATATAGTGACACCGATGGTTGAACGTTCATTAGAATGTAGAGAAATATTCGTTAGAAATTAGCAGTGCAGTGGCTGCATAGTTAAGCAACCCTTCACCAGTTCAGACTTAAATGAGTGACCAAAATAAAATAAAAAAGAAAATATAATACCAAACGTGATACACGGATTATACACATATTAATATAGTAATGTTGGCTGAATATTCGCTAAAATTAAGCGGAATATTCGTTAGAAATTAGCAGTTCTATCGACGTTACCAAAAGTCAAGCAACACTCCAATGATTAGACAAGGATGGGTGGTGGAACCAAAATGAAAACATTACCTCGTGCCGTGCGTAATCTCAGTAATCGGTCACTGACATAATGGCAGCTATGGTTGAACGTTTGTTTTAATGCACCGGAACATTCGTTAGAAATTAGCAGTGCAATGCGACGTCTGTAAAAGTCAAGATACCCTCTAAGGGATTAGACAGGGATGGATCATCAAAATGACAATGTTATCTCAAATACTTTTACCAAATTTATAATGCTTGAAAAAAATGTTAAGCCTTCTAAAAATTCTTTAATGTAATAACCCAATTTGCTTAATTTACGATCGTGATCGAAAGCCTAAATGATTGCGAAACACTAGGAAGATTATGAACTCTACTCCACATGAAAGTAACCACAATTCAGTCAATAGTGGAATGAAGTCTTACCTCGTAATTATTCTTAAACAAATTTTAGAGGTACGGAACACAGTTTTCATAGACATCTTTACAACACTCCACATGTAAATTGGTTCACGGTAGCTGACTGTTTGATCAGTTGCGTCCACAATAGCTGCTTAGCCTGTCGTTACAATGAAGATTTGACACCAATTCTTCTAATTCCGGTCAGGGTGATACGAGAATAATATATCTCTAAAAGTAAATACGTTACAAAATATATTATTTGATCGTATAAAATTTTAGTAGGATCTGTTACTAAGTTTACTTGCTCTTGCGCAAGAATTTAGATATTATGTCAATATTAATAAAATAAACCTTAAGTATGCCAGTGGCTCTTATATCATGAAGGTTCTATTCACACTCCATTATACATATGGTGTTTAATAGCATAATATCACACATAACATTATCTTCTTAGCGTTATGCCCCGTGCATACACGGGGTCCGCTTAGACCATGATCCAGGATTTAGCGAGTCTGGTAATTACATTGAACCGACTGCCGATCTGACCTTCGTAACCCTAAGATAGGGGAACCAGACAATTTTTGGATCATGGTTACAAATCCAAAGTTGTTTGAATTTGCAGGTTTTATCACGATGTTTTTCTTCACCGTCGAGCTAGTGGTATAAATACGTACATAGACTTGAAAAATCCAGAGGTACGTGGCCGGGTTTGAACCCGCAATCCTCGGTTAAGAGGCGCGTGTCCTTACCATTGAGCTACCACCGCTCCTATTACATGCTATGTTTTTATGTTTAAAAATGCTTTTTCATTGTTATCTAACTTTTATGATTATATTCTTGTTCAATTGACTTTTAAATTAACTTAATTTTAGGGGCATATCTTAGAACACTGTGATCAAATATTGTCCTCTCTGGAAGAGACCACTCGGTCACAATATTTTCTGAGAAATTTCCATAAAACAGGAATATTGGCACTATTGGCAGTGAAACAAGCACCGTTTTTATAGATCAAAAAACAATCAGATCATTAAAATATTCGAACTTTGGAAAATTTTAAGGAGAATGTCACAAAAAAAAGAGCTAATTACATTTCTACGAATGCAGATTAGTTTAGTAATTATAATCTGTAAATAAACTAATGTTTTTGAATAAAAATATGTATAAAACACTATACCATTAATAAAAATTATCTCACCTGTACCAATTTAAAAAAATATCCTATATCACTTGGAAAGAGCTTCAAAAGCCAGCAACAATTTATTAAATTGAGAGCATCGTGATGAAAGACGTAACTCAAACATAGAATTAGAAAACAATTTGTGAGGTGTAAAACTAACAAGATTAATATTTTGTAATACGACGCCGATACACATGTCAGTGTCAAAACAAAAAGAGATGCAACGGACAGACAGAAAGATTTATGGTCATTATGAAGACGGAGCATGCTCACGTATTACACTTGATGTCGGAACCTTAATATTTATTATGACAAACTTGCAAGAGCTTCCGAACTCATAAACAATAGCGGGAGATTAAAAACATGTCAATAAACTAATTGAAATGTCAGAAGTATTGATTTGTAGAATCGCCTAGAGGTCGAATGTTAAATTCCTTGCTCCAGTATTACAGATTGAGTTTTGAATAATTGAGTCAAACCACGATATGAGAATAGAAAGTTTCTATATGGGCTTATAAATAATGATATATATGTTACAAACAATGTTAACATTAACATACTTTAAAAATGATGTTGCCCTATAAATAATTACGAGGAAATTGAAGGCAGCGATCGGAATCCTATAAATGATAATAAAGGTTTTGTTGAACACGTTTTATAGCTTAATATAAGTAGAAAGAAAAATAAACGCATCGCTAAAGTTAATGCATACTAGGATAAATATAAATAAAATCATTGCCAAAGCCATAAAAACGTTTACAATTGTAACAGAATACTATTTACGACTAAAAGTGACGTCAGTAGCACGGCAGATGAAAATGATGTTATAAGACATGAAAGAGAAAATGTTTTAAAATATTACAAAAAAAGGAAATTGTATAAGCTACGCAAAAAATAGAAGCTCTTCCGCAATTTGTATGGAGCGTTTTATAACCTAACCTAAGCATTCAGCGTCAGTATCAAAGGAAACACTGTGTTATTTTAAATATAATACAGATATGCAAATTTCAAATTATATATCGTAGGTGGGCTTTGTGTCGTTTATGGAAAAACTATGAACAGATCAGCGAAAACAAGACATGTCCCACCTCTTATAGCATCGGGTCGTAAATTTAATGAAATGACCAATTTTATCACAATTTATATCACCGACACAGTTGATATATTCGATTCGAACATTTGCGATGCTAATGCCGCTAGATCAGTGATCAGGAAATTTGTTTTCTTTAGTTTTGATCTTTCTTGCGTTTTGTCCAGTCCCCAGTTAGGGTCTACTTAGCTATCCTGGATTTTGCAAATCTGATAATTATATTGACGCATCTGTCTGTCCTACAAGACTAGTTTGATAATAATAACAATCATGGCATAATACATAAGTGTTTTTAGAAACCTGTACTTATAAATATTTATAAGTTCAATTATGAAGTGCTCGTGCTAGGGTTTAAATTAGTTCAAACCCTTAAATTATATTAATTTTAGACGATACGTCTAAAAGTTCATAGTAATCGAAAATAATGACATTTTATGAAATGATTACGTATAAAACCTTTTCAATTGGTGCCTTAACCGATTCGCAGGCGCAATTTTAAAATATTCTAAAACCTGCGCCTGAGTTTACTGCGTTATTGTAACGATTTTTGTTCAGTTACCTATGTCTACTAATTGGGAAACACAAGTCGAGATAAAACTTGAACAGAAATCGAAATTAAAATGACCACCCAGAAATTCCGAATGAACCAACTGTGCCCAGAAATAGAATGTTCACACTGGCATTAAGTTGGCGGATGTCTCACCTGTCACTGTGGATCGTCTGGCCCATGTCCGCGATCAGCAACATCTTTAAACCCCAAAAAGAGACCAAACCTTATCCACATATCATAAGGATGAAATTAGAAAACTGCTTAACTGTAAGACGATAACACGTAAACATCTCTGATACTTTGGCCACTACCACGTCTGATATAGGAAACCTAGGATAGTCTATGGAATGTGCCCATTATACAACAACAGTACCGACAATGTTTTGATTAATATCCGCATTAATGACAATAAGCAGATGTTATGAGTATGTTGCTGATTCAAACTTCTTGTGTTGTTTACCTAATCTTCAGATAGTTTTATTTCTTTATTACTGTTAATACATTGAGATAAGTGTACAAATCTGATTCCCAGAATACGAGTGCTTAAGCTACTTAGTTTGGAGCCTATTATTTTTTACGATGTTCATATTATACCAGCTTTTGCCTGTGTGCTTGTGCCTGCTACCCGCGTGAAATTCAGTCTATTACAAACATTCACATATGTCTAGTAGTATCAAAATTTTTACCGGCGAGACAAATAGTCTATATTCTACCTTAGGGTCCAAATTTATAGTTTGCCCAACATCATAAATTGCTCAAGAGGTTTAGGCGAAATGTAGAGATAGATAAAACATCTTCGAATTTACGGTATTAGAATAACTAATTGAATAAAAACAAATTGAACTCTCTTCGTGTGAGGACGAGTAATTCTTCAAATAAATATCGAGTCCACACAACTGTACCGTAAGTGTTGCTATGCACGATTTATGAGGCAACAAAGAGTCGAAGGTTTAATTATCTTTTTACAACCAGTAGCCTCTTGTTATCTTGTACACCATTGAACCATCATATAATCATGCACAACGATGACTGTCGAACTATCGGAGGTGTGTCTGATACTGACGTCAACTTTTTATTTTCAATAAGCAACTATTCATTTATCATCATTGAGTTTTTGTACTGTGCTTATAATAGGTGCGTGGTTGGAATATTTGACGCAGTTCAAATTTGCTTTAGTTTTTACTTTGTTGTCTATTAACCAAATAGATAATAGACTGTTTTGTCCGTTTGTTTTTTGGGAAGTCACCCGCATTGCAAGCGTTAAGTAGGCATTATAATGCTGGATCTTATGTGTATGTATTGTATACTTAATACATTCAGAGTATAATAAATTTATGCTAGTTGAAATAGTTGAGGATTAGTATTGCGAGAACAAACGTATGAGAAAATTGCTAATGTAGTATTATGGAATGATAGTACATTAGCAACACTGGCTGCCGCTTTGACTCTTACATATTCCTTCGGGGATTACAGGCGTGATGATGTATGTATGTATGAATGATGATATCTTTGGCTATGTTTTTATTTATTTTTTCTCTTTTTAATCCTTGTATTAATTTAAATAGAAGTCTCTAATTTTGTAAATATGCAACTATATTTGTAGTAAATTTATTTTATAGTAGGTACACTTTTTTATGAAAGTGTTTATCCGAATTTTTTAGTTTGCATCCCTATATTATGAAATTTTCTTTGTAACATTGCAGATTAACTTATGGACCTGGTGATTATACATATAGCGCACAATGAAATTGGAAGTGAGAGAGCAACAATCCTTGCGATGCCACGGACAAGGAAGAGTAGTTTATTAATATTTTATGTAAATTGAACTACGATAGAAACCCGTCCTAAGATATTGAGATATAGAGCGAGATTGCTAAACATGTGTATTTATATAATAATGAAGTAACTGACGACCATTTATAAATTTCGATATTTCAATCCTGTTTATACTCCAAAATTCCATCGGAAATGTACACTTAACTTTGCTCATCGATTTTCTTTCTCAAAACTAGAGCATGGTAGGAATAAAAATGCCCACGGATTACGAAACAAAAAAATCTGTTAGTGTAAATAGTTTAGTTATGGCACGGCCAAAGTAGAAATATGCTAATATCTACAAGTATCGTTCGGTTAACTATTTGATTTATATCTTTATATGATTTTGAGTCTTATGCGCAATGGAATATAGGCGCGCCTGTCGGAACGGTGGTTACATCAAAGTTTGTGTGGGAAGTTCTGTTCTTCAGTTGGATAGAGGCACGATTTATAGGCTGAGTTATTTGTTTTACGTCAGAAATTGATCGATCATAGGCGGTTGTCGAGATTTTTTTCTATTTTTAGTGAGTTGCGCTCGCGCGTACACATTACTCGATACCGGCGTACCAACCGACCAACCGGGAACAATCCATGTACAAGATTTATGTGCGCCCAAGATGGTTATTAGACAACTTAACGTTTAATACATATTTGTTTTTTGACCATGGTTTTATTACTTTTGCAATTTATGTAGATCTATCTATACAAATATTACAACGCGCGTACTTGACTTTGAGATATTCAAGGCAAATCGTATTTTATAGATCTGCTCCAACGTCTATGATATAATATGATTTACGATGAAAGCTCAGCTATTTTAAGAGATAAGCTGTCGAATACTATTGAAATAAACATTATATAATAAACACAGTAACATTGACCTAAAAGCGGTGTTAAAATTGATATGGTATTTTTTTATTTCTGTTCAAATATTTCCTGATATCTATATTCCATCCATTTTAATCATGTATTCCTATTACTGTATAATTTCCTTAAAAGTTTGAGATTTATTTGATCAATAAAGTCTCTCCGAAAAAGCTTTTAATATGCCTTAGAGCAGTATTGTTATGCAAATATGTGATTTATTTGCAGTAAAACGGCCATACCCAACGAGACGAAGTCACGATATATCATATAGTTGAATTGTATCTATTTTTAGATTTCCATCACCGTTAACGATTATGGCGAATGCACCTCAGGATCAAGGAGTCTTCGTAAAGCAAACACATACATCATAATATGCGCGTGTCGCTTCTGGCGCCACTCCGGTCCGGCAAATTAATAGTTCACGTTTAGCGGTCTCTTTATTTTTGCATCAAGTGTGATGAATATCACCACAATTTCCTTGTTCTATGCCTTGCAGATTCAGTCTGGAATAACATTCTGGAGAGCAAGAGTTAAATTCATAACATCACGCCCACAATTCCCGAAAGGGTGGACAAAGTCAAAGGGGCAGCCGGCCCTTTAACCACATTTAGCCAAAAATAAAACTTGGCTGGGTTAGATGAAAAATTGTAAAAAAGTAGTGACGAGTGGCCAGCTAGTTGCTTACACAATCACATACCCACAATCCCATATATCATTAGTCGCCTTTTGTTAACCACAGTTGGCACATTCTTTTTTTTTATTGTGTCTTCTACTTTTCTCACCGTATTTTTCCCGTTTCCGATTCTTCGTACTTGATGTTTGTTTCTTTCGCATGTGAAGCGTGTCTTACACAAAACTTTATATAGTACCTGGTTAAAAAGTTAAATAAATGGAAATACTATAATTATATTGTCACATTACGTTGGTGTGGGCCTTAAAATAATGTAGCAATTGTGTTCCTTCCCTTTTTTTTTTTTTTTTTTTTTTTTTTTTTTTTTTTTTTTTTTTTTTTTGACCCAGGGGAATGCCTTACGCACCGTCCCGCTGAAACCGGGGGGAATCAGCGGGGTGTGTCGGACTCCCTCCGCCCAAGATGGTAAAGTGGGCGGGGTATACCGACTAAACCCCTGGGGTGTAGCATGTCGTAAAAGGTGAATGGTATATCGGGTATGTGATTGTGTAGGCGACAAGCTTGTCACTACTTTTTCACCATTTTCCATCTAACCCAGGCGTTTTATTTTTAGCTGAATGTGGCTAAAGGAAGTTGCTGACTTTGACTCTGCCTACCCCTTCGGTGATTACGGGCGTGATGTAATAAATAAAAAAATATATAGAATTACATATTCTTAATCCAAATGCATTAGACAGAAAAAAATTTATATCTCTTTTTTCTTCCACAGATTCCAGAGCGTCATCAAAATGTGTGTCACAGTGTCGTGAAGAAACATGCATCCAAAAGTTATTGCTGACCCGGAGTGTTGTGTGACTCAGTGGTTGTAACTTAGTTGTGTGAGATCGAGTGGCATCATGTTTCTCGGACCACTAGTGTATGTTCCCGCGATGTAAGTATGGGCATGTGTGTCGCTTAAGATAAGCATTTAGAGCAGCGAGTGCCAACCAGTGGTCTGTGGACTACTGGTAGTCTTTGAGGCCCGACATTTGCTCTATGGAAAGTTTAATGTTTTTATTAGTAAGTTTTAAATATAAGATGTTTTTTTTTTACAAGCAAAGCCTAAATATAACGAAGAGAAAAAAATATATATATAAAAATATTAGCTGTTTGTACATATTTTTTTAGATGGACACTGTGAAACCTTTTGTGACTAACTCAAATAAAAAGTTGGAAAGCGTGGTTTCCAAAAGCTTTAGAGCGATGGTTTAAAAAGTGGCATATATCGCTGAGGCTGCAAATAAAATGAAAGAAACACATTGAAGAAGTAATCTATACTTATAATAAATCTGTAGAGAGGTCAATTCTGTTCATGAAATATATTTTCAAAATAACTATCAGGGGGTGATTAGTGATCGATACTGATGCCAAAAATGCAATCAGTAAAATTTTTGTCTGTCTGTCTGCATGATCCTTATAGAAACAAAAACTACTCGAGGGATTTTAACGAAACTTGGTACAATTATTCTTCATACTCCTGGGCAGGTTATAGTATACTTTTCATCACGCTACAATCAATAGGAGCAGAGTAGTGAAGGGAAACGGTGGGAAAACGGGAGAAATTACTCCATTTTTTAAGGTTCCGTCGCGTGTGCAGCCTTCATGGTTAAAGTTACATAGAAATCATGTATGACGGAAATAGTCTTTATAATATTAACCATAAAAGCGGGTGACACCGCTGGCACAGCTAGTTAAAAATATTTGGAAAAAACACTTTTGTTTTGTCAACAACAATGTCATTTTACCGTTATAAATTGCATAGGTTTTGAGTACTTCAGTTTGGGAAAAACTATAGTAGAATAAGAATAAAATAACCCCTCCGGTTGCCTTATCTTCCAGTTTCAAAAGATGTGATTACTTCTAAACACTTTGATATAATATATTCTACTACAATTTACTATCTACCTATTTATCACTCAATATAAAAAGCGATCCTAAGTCCGGATTTCAGTGCTGTTTAGCATACAAAATCTAATGGGTGTAAAATTTAACGTCTGGAACATCCCTGTTAGATACTAGTCCTGAAATACGTGCAGGCGTTTACTACTGTTTATTAGATTACCTTTAAACAAAGCGTGGTCGTAAAATGCGCGTAAACTGTAAATGCAGTAGGCGATCTAGACACCCTAACTAGAGCACTAAGAAATATTGTGGTTCCGTGCACAATTAAGATGTAACCAAAAATGAGACATGGTTAATTAGTAGATTATGACTAGCTATATTAAAATGTCATCATTATCTAATTTATACATGCCATATTTGACACTGTATATTTATTTTTTATAGTTTATGCCTCAATTAAATCAAATCTAGGTGATTATAAAATATGTTAACATGTAAAAATAGCAGTTTCTTGCATATGGACCCCCATATTGGTTGCATCGACATACCAAAAGACGACATAGAAAATGATGGTAAAAATAAGTGCATATTGAAAAAAAATCGAACTAGAACATAGATCTCGAGAAAAAATATTAGAACTAAATTTAGGCGCCACAGAGGTAAACAGGAGTTTACACAAGTTCTTAACTTTTGAAATAAATACCTGTAGAAGAACATCACAAAGAATATCTATGCAGCAAAATGTTAAGGATCTGTGATTTCTCAGCGGATGAAAGAAAATTTTACAGCGATATTCATGTCAAAACTTTTCTTTTGAACCGGTCTGGCACGCCATATATTATAAAAAATACGGTTAGTCTGCCTTAAAATGCCCCGTGCTATTTCCTGACCCAAAACGGTTAACCCATATTGTTTCTTCAGTACCGCCAATAAAAGTCTTTCCATTATCTCCAGATTTAATTATGATTTACAGAGCGGCTATATCGTTATAATACGGCCATTGTACACAGATCCATTGCTGTCAACCAACGCCTGAAGTTATTGTGTTCAAGATTTATTTAATGGCTCCACTACTTATGAACAAATTTATATGGCATCATACAGTCATAAATATTATTTATGCCCGTAATAGCTCTGCAATGGTAACACAAATAAAATTACAAATTAATTAGGGTTTTGTTGTTCCGATTCGGAATCGCGTTTCTATAAGTCAAGATTAGCTGGTTATAAATAACGAGTCGGCTCACAATTCACGGTTTGTTTGAACTTCAAATAGAGTTGATTAGATGGAAGTTGCACATGAGATAAATTCTTGAGGGAGATCGGTATCAAATTAGAACTGGATTTTAGTTTTAAGATTAGTTTCTATCCTTCAAGATTTTTTAAGTCAATGATCAAATTATTTGATGTTCTATGTCAGATGACTTATAGTAAACTCATAGAGTAAAATGAGTAGGATCCAGCATTGATCCAGCATCCCTAAGTCCTTGCTTCTAACCTACCATTCTAACTTACTCAAGAACTGATCTGGGCATACATATGTTGCACTTGTACTTTGGTCTGAAGTCGATAATTTCAATTATTCATAATAAGTACTTCCTCTTCTTCACCTCTTCTTAACCTTCTTATGCTGTATGCTTAGTGCCTTACCATGACAATTTGCAACACCAGAGGTATTCAAAGTGCGTAACAGGCTTTTTTGCATCCTCGTCTCTCTTTCTCCCATAAAACCCTTTAAGAACCCCTTACTACGTAAGGTTACTCAGTACATTGAAACCAATAATGACGATGATGATCGCGAATCAATCGCAACGGACCAAATGACTCAAAGTCTTAATGCGTCTCAGAAATTGCTCTCCGGTCAGGTTTATCGGTAATCTTTCGAAATTGAACACGTTTTAATTCCGCGCACCATTAGTGCTAATCTAAATTGTGTAATTGCGTGGTCGGTGTTTATGAATGGCCGGCCTCGTGGGCGATCCAGATAGACTGGTGGTGGATTCCAGTCGCAGTGTCGCCATGCGCATGGTTTGGTGAATTGGGACAGCGTTTGGCAAGGTCGGGAAATGGTAGCGAGGTTTTAGGTTGGTGATGAGGATGTGTAAGACGAGTTGCCAATGAGGAGGTAGACTGTTTGGGGCCTCGGATTTAAGGGCCTCGTTATTGAATAGGCCTCGCTCTTGCAATAGCCTCGCGCATTTGCGAAATGAATCCAGTAGAAAACGATCATTTTGTTTAGTATTTATCGGTCTTCAGTGCATAAAATTGTTATTCTGTTTTTCAAAGTGCGTGAAGTTTTATTCATATTCAAAATAATGTAAAATATGCTTCTAGGACTCATCGGGTGTAATGCAACTCATCTTATGGACAGTTTGCTTTAAAGCGATGATGTCTTCACCTTGTTACTCCTAGAGGGGTGGTCCCCAATATTTTAATTGTAATGGGACTTTATGAACTTGTACCTATATAGCATAGGATTTCGCCAAAATATTAAGTTTTACTTGTCACTACTTTTTCACAATTTTCCATCTAACCCTGCCCATTGGTTCATGTTGGTCTGGGACTAAAAATGAATGTGCCAACTGTGTTTCTTGCATAGCATGTCGTAAAAGGCGACTAATGGTATATGGGGTTGTGGGTATATGATTGTGTAGGCGACGAGCTAGCCACTTGTCACTACTTTTTCACAATTTTCCATCTAACCCAGCGCGGTTTTGTTTTTGGCTGAATGTGGTTAAAGGGGCCTGCTGCCCCTTCGACTCTTCCTACCCCTTCGGGGATTATGGGCGTGATGTTATGTTTGCTTATTTGTGTATGAAGTTTAATAATGCAAGAAAAGTCTCGATAAATAATGTCGAGTATTAAAAAGTTACTTATCTAATCCTCTCTTCCTCTATTTAATCTCTACATCGCGTACTATCAAGCGATTGTTATGAATAAAATAAGTTCTAGGATTTGTCGTTGAGTATTTGTTGGCCTTAATTAATTCTAGCAACTAGTTCAGTATAGATATTTAGTACCGAGATAAATTGTTAATGACATTCTAAGTAAAATGAAAGATTGTGTGGGTAAAGAATTTCAAGGTAATTGAAGCATGAAGGGGTCAGCCATTCCAATATATTTATTTAGTGCATCTTTATAGAGCTATCTTTTTTCTTAAAAATTATTTAAATGAACTAACAAATAGGTTTATTTAATCCAAATATATGTAATAACTAATTTACATTATAAAAAAAGACAGACGTGACTCTCCTGTGTAGACAAAATATATGTAGTGATTGTATACATATTTTTAACATGCAGCCGGAAAAAAATATGGCTTTAAATTTCCTCGTGGTAAAGTAGAAAATATGGCGACACTATCCATTCCTTTCTATAACCATTTACCGGGTAAGAGAAATGTCACCCGGGGGATGTCAAAATGCTTGTTGGAGATTGTTTATCGGGCTTGTTGGTAGACGTGTAGGAAGGGCGAACACGTTGCCTCTGTGGACTCTCGTCTGTTTGCATGTTTGCATTGTTCTATGAAATCTGGTTACTGTGGTGAGACAACATTCATTTTGCATTTAAGGTTTCTATTTGGTAGTTGCGTCGTCACATGTTTTTGAATAAACAAAAAAGACAAAACAAAAACGGGGTATTTGGCTGGCCCGTTGGTCGAGTGGTCAGAGACCCTGGCCACGAAACCTAGGATCGCGGGTTCGAATCCTACAGCCAAATGTTTCGTGTGATGAACATGGACATTTGTACTCTAGTCATGGATGTTTATAAAAGTATTTAAGTATGTCTATCCGTTCGCCTAGTATCCATAGTACAAGCATAAGCTTAGTTTGGAACTAGGGAATTGTTGGGTCAGTGGGAATTTATTTACTATTTATTATCACTAGCTTTTGTCATTGTAAAGTCTTCTATAGTGCGGCCCACGGGATCCGCTTGCTTTATAAAAACTAGTTTATAGTGTTTCTTATGTTTCAAACTTAAACAATGAAATTTGGTAAGTTGATTACCAAATTTCATTGCGATTGGTAAAGTGTTTAAGCGTGAAAGCATCATTCACGACGCATTTGCTATGGCATTTTTATAATATTAGTAAGGATAGGCCTCTGTTTATTAGTACAATTTGTCTTACATTCTATATTCAGCAATATTAGAATGATAGTATTTTTTAGATACACAGGTTACACACATTATACCTACCTACATAAACATTATACATTTAATACAAAACTACGTATTGACAGATGAAAGAATAAACCAATGCACTAACCTCCCAAACAGTCTATTTTACTTTAACAAAACAACAATCGTCGGTACATCAGTAGATGTGGTTTCGTCATTACATTGTTGTTTCAATCATTTGATTACTACTTTACATTTGTTAGATACGGTCAACAAAAGTAATTGACTGTATTTGGTGACAGCATTCCAATCAGAAATGCGTACATTTTTTCCATTGAATGTAAAGTCTTTTTAGCGTGAAGAACTTATTGACCAACATACTTACATAGCATCAAGCCCATAATCCCCGAAGGGGTAGGCAGAGTTAAAGGGGCATTATTGACCTGATACTGAAAAAAAAAATGTATGTAGGTAACGTGTTTACATCCTTATTAGTATAATGATGATTCAAACTTCGCGCTGGATGCTAGGGACATTTATTTACTACTGCGGCCTGTTTTTGGGCTAATTTGAATAGACTACATCAAGCTCGTAATCCCAAAAGAGTTCGAGAGTAGTAGACTATAAATGATAGAAACTGCCAAGGTGTGAACAGACGTATATTTACAAAGAGACTGCTAAAAAACAATAGGTAGGTACTTTATAACAAAATAAAATTAGAATTCTAAACTTGAATACAAAAATAATAAAAGGTATAAAAAGTATTAATAAGTATACAAGTAATGAGGCCAGCGTCGGCAACAAAGATAAAAATAAAAAAGTTAGACGTACTTGTCTGATATTTATTATATGTATACTAGCAATGCCCCGCATAGCTCCCGTTCCTGAGGGAATACGGGGATAAAATACAGCCTTTGTTCCTTGCTGATAAAGTAGCTTTCTAATTGTAAAATATTTTTTTAAATCGGTCTAGTAGTTTCGGAGACTATTTAATACAAATAAACAATCAAATCTTTCCTTTTATGCGTGATCGAGTACCTTCAGTGATTGATATTAAAACGTTGAGCAAATTTTTTGCAGATAGTACCAAATCTCCTATAACCAACGAATTGTGAATCCTTTTAAATGTACAGGAAGCGTAATCAATTACCCAAACCCATTATTGTAATAGCACAAACGGTGTCCATTCGTATGACGCATTGTTGGTAAGAATTTGGCAATAGATTTCTATTGACATACAACCTACTTGGAGTGTGTTTGTACTGGTGGCGTCGTCAGTCTTTGGTTAAGCCAGTACAAATAAAGTTACATACATACATATTTATTATCACGCCCATAATCCCCGAAGGAGTAGGCAGAGTCAAAAGGGCAGCAAGCCCCTTCAACCACATTCAGCCAAAAATAAAGATGGAAAACTGGCTCGATGGCTCATTCGGTAGTGACCCTGCCCCATGCGCCTGCCATATTTGTAATACCACTGTTGATTCTGATATCCGTAACACAAGTGCTTAAGCTACTTACCTCGGAGTCGGATTAATGTATGTTTATTGATGTAGTCTTCTAATATTTAAAAAAAAAAAAAAAAAAAAACTGAAAAAGCAGTGACAAGCGGCTAACCTGTCGCCTACATAATTAGTCGCCTTTTACGACATGCTAGGCAAGAACCACAGTTGGCATATTCTTTTTAAGTCCCAGACCAACATGGGACAATGGGCTGGGTTGGATGGAAAGCTGTGAAAAAGGAGTGACAAGTGGCTAGCTCGTCGCCTACTCAGTCACATACCCAAAAGCCTGTAAACCATTAGTCGCCTCTTACGACATGCTAGGCAAGAACCACAGTTGGAACATTCTTTTTTTTATGTCCCAGATCAACATGGGCCAATCCCAGACCAACATGGGACAAATAAAGTTGCCAGTACAAAAAAAAGAGTTTCGTAATGGGGAGCCTGAAATCTGCGTCGCGCTCGAAGAATGACCACCGTGAGGTCTAGTCGGTAGTGGAGTGATTTCTCTAAGCTCTGAGCCCGACACACCCTCATAGGCCGAACCTAGGTTTACTAAGACGGTGCGTTAGCAATTCTCACGTAAAAATAAATATAAATTAAGTAGATTTTTCCCGTGACTTTACTTAAAGTGCTTCAGCTTGCCTTGTGTTAATGAAGATTTTATATCCCTATCTGTCCCTATCCAAAGGATTTTAACGAGCTTTTATTACTAACTCTTTACTGTTTGACCGGTGGGCTCTATCATCTGTTAGTGTACTGTATCTCATGAACCATAATAATATAAAGTCAGAAAGTTTAAATACAATGTAACAAAATAACACACAATTTGGATAAATATATCACTCTAAGCTAAGTTGAATATATTTATCGCTTAAGAAAACCAGTTTAAATTAATATATTTATTTAACACCCTATAGTAGCAGGGTTTGTGTGATTCTGTGTGAGACATAGGTATTTCACAAAATACTAACTATAGGTTTAAAAAGTATTTTTGTATTAGACAGCTCACCTTTAGAACAAAAGCTTTAGACTATTATAACTAGGTACGCGGAAAAGTCGCTAACCTACTTAGGAAATCAATTTACCACAGGTGCCCCCGTAGGTAAGTCCTAAATAAATAGTTTATGAAATATTGAATTTACGATATGCTTACGACAGTTGTAATACAAATCAATTCACTACAATATTAGCAAAGCACCCATAAAATGCGGTTGACAGAGGCATAGTGGGGAAACTTAGCTAAGTTACGGTTGCACACCCACACGCATAGCACGCACTTGTTTGATACTTACCGTAATTTCGAAATTTAGAGCTGTTTTGACGAATTATTACATCGAGAAGCTTCCTAAGAGAATTGTTAATGGTAACAAAACTGCTAGCATGTACAATTCTCTCTTTAAACTAAAGATGAATAACTGAAAAAAGTAACCAATTAATGTAATTTTCCTCTGACAAATAACGAGTACTTCATATAGTTTGTGTGGAATTCAAAATTTTATATAACTTAAATGCTTTTTCATTTTTTAAATATATACGTACAAATAAAGATTTCGAAATAATTAAAAATATGGGTAGGTACTTTCAGATATACAACTATAAGCCATCATCATTTATTGGACGACGACGCTTATGTACATTATATATTAATCTGATTCCGAAGTAAGAAGATTTACAACTTGTACTATGTATGTTAGCATCAACAAACAGCCTACTCAGTCACATACCCAAAAGCCTGTAAACCATTAGTCGCCTCTTACGACATGCTAGGCAAGAACCACAGTTGGAACATTCTTTTTTTTATGTCCCAGATCAACATGGGCCAATCCCAGACCAACATGGGACAAATAAAGTTGCCAGTACAAAAAAAAGAGTTTCGTAATGGGGAGCCTGAAATCTGCGTCGCGCTCGAAGAATGACCACCGTGAGGTCTAGTCGGTAGTGGAGTGATTTCTCTAAGCTCTGAGCCCGACACACCCTCATAGGCCGAACCTAGGTTTACTAAGACGGTGCGTTAGCAATTCTCACGTAAAAATAAATATAAATTAAGTAGATTTTTCCCGTGACTTTACTTAAAGTGCTTCAGCTTGCCTTGTGTTAATGAAGATTTTATATCCCTATCTGTCCCTATCCAAAGGATTTTAACGAGCTTTTATTACTAACTCTTTACTGTTTGACCGGTGGGCTCTATCATCTGTTAGTGTACTGTATCTCATGAACCATAATAATATAAAGTCAGAAAGTTTAAATACAATGTAACAAAATAACACACAATTTGGATAAATATATCACTCTAAGCTAAGTTGAATATATTTATCGCTTAAGAAAACCAGTTTAAATTAATATATTTATTTAACACCCTATAGTAGCAGGGTTTGTGTGATTCTGTGTGAGACATAGGTATTTCACAAAATACTAACTATAGGTTTAAAAAGTATTTTTGTATTAGACAGCTCACCTTTAGAACAAAAGCTTTAGACTATTATAACTAGGTACGCGGAAAAGTCGCTAACCTACTTAGGAAATCAATTTACCACAGGTGCCCCCGTAGGTAAGTCCTAAATAAATAGTTTATGAAATATTGAATTTACGATATGCTTACGACAGTTGTAATACAAATCAATTCACTACAATATTAGCAAAGCACCCATAAAATGCGGTTGACAGAGGCATAGTGGGGAAACTTAGCTAAGTTACGGTTGCACACCCACACGCATAGCACGCACTTGTTTGATACTTACCGTAATTTCGAAATTTAGAGCTGTTTTGACGAATTATTACATCGAGAAGCTTCCTAAGAGAATTGTTAATGGTAACAAAACTGCTAGCATGTACAATTCTCTCTTTAAACTAAAGATGAATAACTGAAAAAAGTAACCAATTAATGTAATTTTCCTCTGACAAATAACGAGTACTTCATATAGTTTGTGTGGAATTCAAAATTTTATATAACTTAAATGCTTTTTCATTTTTTAAATATATACGTACAAATAAAGATTTCGAAATAATTAAAAATATGGGTAGGTACTTTCAGATATACAACTATAAGCCATCATCATTTATTGGACGACGACGCTTATGTACATTATATATTAATCTGATTCCGAAGTAAGAAGATTTACAACTTGTACTATGTATGTCAGCATCAACAAACATCCAGAACCGAGTTTATCATCAAAAAATTGTCCCGGTAGGAAAACCAATGCCCTTGCATTAGACTCGAAGTCCAAACCATTTCGCTGCCGGAGTATTCTGACTTAAGGACATATCCTTACGTATCTACTTACTAATTTTTCAGTTCAGTATCACAATTGTATCCGGCAGGCAATACAGAGATATTTTACTCAATGATAAAAATGTGTTTCAAATTAGAGATGAGACAAAAACTCTCCAGACGAAAATAGCTTTAACTCGTCAGCTTTACCCAAAACTGTCATTTCCGCTGTTGTCAAACAAACAGGATTCAATCACTTTTCTCAGATAAAAGTAAGCGATAAAACGTTTACATAAATGGTTAATGTGCGTTCAGTTCTAACAACGCTTTCAAGACATTCGCATAAATTGAAACGATTCAACGTCGAGATAAAATAATTAATGTCACTGGCAAGAACCGCCAGTCGGTACTAATAAGATGGATTCTTTAGTCTACGGTCATATTATAATTTGATGTGCAGTAAGTTGTGTTACTACAGATACTACGTTGTGAAGTTGGCTCCACAGTTTAGCCCATAAACATATTAGGCATAAAAACAATGTTTCTAGACTTTTCGAGTAATTATTTTTTTTTTTCTTTAAATGCCAGGTTTTATTATTAGGTACTTCGGTCTGGCCAAAGCGAATCAAATAGACACCAACTCTATAGTTTTGTTAATAACAGTGCAGTAGGTACATTGTTATTTCAAACAATAGTGATTGTGGGACCCGTGCAAAATATAATAATGATAATATAATTGAATTGATTCAAGTAAACTTTCATACACAACTGAGATATAGACTTTTTCATAACACTCAAAAAGTACCATAAATATACACATATGCTGATACAAGTTGCTGTTTTAAAAGCATATTGTGTCGTTCGCAAACGGAAATGGAAGTTTGTACCATGCAACATGCAACTAGTAATGTTTTATACAGTTGCACATATTTTTCAATATATACAACTTTTACTGATGATTTAAGACTACTTCTACTACTATAACTAGTGGTATCAAAGGGTAAAAATAGATTTGAGTAGATATTTCCATGAATCAGAAACTGGTTTTATTCGGTAACCACGTCGCAGGTAAGTAATCCACCTGTCCCTGGGAAATAGTTAACTAAATCATTTCTTATGTTCACCTTCCATCTTTTCCATAAGACCATATTAAGGAATATTGAGTTGCCAATGAAATCACAGAAATTTGCCAGATTGAAGCTTTAATTGACTACCTATTAAAATATAGATGCAAATGTTTTTATTACGATAGTTGAAATAAAAAAAAAGAAAATGATGTTAATGAAAAAAAAAATGAAAATAATGATAAGTAGCACAAAAGATGGAAGCTAGCCATTTAATTTACTTTAATAAGAGGCTTTAAAGCCTGATTAAGGAGGAATTTAATGTATTTATTCAATTTACGGACATACCTTACCCGCCTTTTCAGAGGAAGCGAATTAGCGGAATGACACTCTATAAAAATCTTATGCAATAAATACCCTCATAGAAAAAAAAAGAGGGACAAGAAAATCGATAAAAGTTTTAAAAGCTCAATACGAAAAGTGTCTTAAATGAAATCGCTCATTATCGTAATAAATCGGCGTCGGGTGGTGCGCGTAGATGCGCGGGCGCCGACTGAATAGGTGATAAAATTATTAATTATAATAATTAACGCTAAGCGCAAGGCTTGATTAATGGTTCCACGATAACACCGAGTTAACTCGTAGGAACGCGATGGACGGCACCATGTCAGGCCGCGCCAGCATGAATATAAAAAGTACTCCCTAAGTTTTGGAATCCATGGCGTATATAAAGACGTTTTTTCATAATTTGTAAGACATATACATGGTTAGTACATTCTTTTATGTCCCATGTTGGTCTGGGCCTTAAAAAGAATGTACCAACTGTGTTAAATTTCTTGCCTAGCATGTCGTAAAAGGCGACTAATGGTGTATGGAGTACTAGATTTGTGATTACGTAGGAGACGAGCTACCCGCTTGTCACTGCTTTTTCAAAATTTATGAAATTTGTCATAGACATGACAAGATTGACAATCTACAAAAAAAATATATTATTAGGATTAAAGGATGGCTGTCAATAAGTTAAGAAAAAATACCCTAAATGTGAAAAAAAAAAACTTTATTTCTTCTGTTTTAATTAATAAGAACATTATGTAATGTATATATTTTTTTATCTATTATTTCTTTTGTTACTCCATGATCAATCAGGTTACGTTTTAACAACATATTGTGATATGATCAGGTACGTAAAGATTTTAAATTAATGTAAATATAAAATTATGCTTATAATATATTTTTAGGACTAGGTTATTTATAGCTGTTAATTGCTATACAGTGCATAACATCGTCCACCAAAGTCGGAAGAAGATAATAGTGTTAATTTGGTAAATAGGAGTGTTGTTTACTGGCTCCAACGTATTGTGAGACGGCGTTCACTACCTTATCACAGTCTAAGCCGGATATAATAGTGTTAATCCTGTCTTTATTGGTTTGACCGATGACAGCTCATTTTTGAGCTTTGATGTCTCTATTTAGGGATTGATTAGTGAGCTTAGAAAGCTTCCTTTTGACAAAGAAAGTCCTCAAAGCGTGTTTATATCCAAGGTATAGGTATAATAGTTAAGATGTTAAGTTATAGTGTAGTTCTTGTAAGTGAAGCACTGTTGAGTTTCCAATCGGGACTTTGATTATTGTTTAATAGATTAAGTTGCAGAACTTCCCATAAAAAAATTTTTAGGAAAGTTAGATATTTATTTTTTGTTGTTTATAACCGCGAATGAGATGGTGTGGATTGAGACGAAAGTTGGTGAATGTCTGAATTTATTACCGTCATATTATAGTTGTTGATGTTATATTTCTTACGTGCGGTACGTGCTGTATTTTCATACGAGCGGCAATCCAGCACATTGTTCTTTCCCAATTTAGGATATTGGTAAACTTTATAGGAGTACCCGATCACCTTTATTACGATTAATTACGGCTTGGTTTAGACCCTGTTTCGGTACTAACTTTTTTTTTTTTTTTGAGAGGACTTCGGTTGTTGGCCGAAGGCGGCCTTTACTACCTACCGGGCTGGCGGGGGAGCGGGAAACTCTCACCCCTAAAATTTAGGCAATAGCCTGAGGGCGCCCCCTATGGGGCTCGACCTCGGCTCAGGACGTTGCTGAAGAGGACAGAAACACGTAGGTTTGGGGATAGAGCGACTCGGTACTAACCATCATGTTTGACCTTTCAGTGAAATTTGTTGTCAAATCTAAGACACTATTAAAATCCACGTTTAGCCTTACTTTACCAGAACTTACTCGGATATATAAGACTGAGGTTATCCTTCGATTACATACTTGAAAGTACCAACTAAATAGTTCACTATTAAAATGTAATAGGTATTTTAATCGGACAACTAACAACGCTTTGCAAAAACTAATGCCGACACCACAGCGGGGCAGACACTTACCATAATGCATCTTTAATCTGATTCGATAATTCTACAATATCACTTGATATTTTTGAGCCAGCCCACCCACAGTGCGGCCAACGTATTAGCACAGAGCTGACCTTAGAAGTCGATATTATGAAGTTTTATTGTTATTACAGAATTTATTTGCATCCACACAGGGCTGTCACGGGTTCTTTATGAAATTGTTTATGTTATGTTAATTTATGTTAACGTATTTTGTACTCCTTCCATAATTGACTCTGGTCTCTTCGTGAGTCTATTAAATTTTATGTTTATGGAATCAATCTACATGAAAATGTTGGTACAGTTTTAGATGCTAGCTATAAATCAATAGATTACACGCTTATAAAGCGATACACTGTAAGATGTTAAGAAAATAAAATAATACCTTTTTTACATACATAAATAGCGATGACCTTTGCCCAGCAGTGGGAGACAGTAGGTTAAATAAAAAAAAAAAAAATATCAGCACACCCAATCTTCGAAAGGGTAGGCAGAGCAGAAGGGGCAACTAGCCGCCTTCACTACAAGTACCTTACCCTAATACCTTTTTGTAACAAATAATTGAGTAATTAGTATTCAAAGTTTGAATTAACAAAACAAGGACTGGATTTTTACTGTGCTATATTATTATAATATAGGGTTGACATTACAACTTGAGTTTCCTTCTGAAGGATCAACACATCTTCGCTCCAACTAATGTAGCACAGCCCTACTCATTACGTTGTAGTAAGACATTAGAATTTAGTAATAAAAACAAATTCTATGCGTATCAACGGGCAACTTATAACGTTAAGCCTCACAACCTATGGCGCGCTTACGAAGTTATTCTCGCCAACAACACATATGCAAGCAGCAGCAAGTTCCAAAGCTTTTAGCTGAAATTTAAATTCGTTAAGTCGCGTCGGATTCGATGGAAAATTATACAAAAGTTGTGTAAAAACGTTTAGCACGTCGCCAACACAATCACAAAAGTACTTCTACTCTGCCAACGTGAATATTTGTACTACCTGTGTTGAAGCCATAATGCTAGCCGCTCGTCACTATTTTTTTACAATTGGCCATCTAATCCAGCTCAGTTTAATTTCTAGCTGAACGTGGTTAAGTGCGTAACTGTCCCGTTTACTCTGCCTACCCCTTCGGGGATTATGATATGAAATTAAAGAGAAAACATGTAGCAGCCCTACCCATTCGCCATTACGTCGTAGTGAGAAATTAGAATTTAGGAGTTACGGCGGTGAGCGCAACAATCGAACCGATATTACCGGATCGAATCGAATCTTATTCCTGCCATCTAAAGGTTAAATGACGGTATTGTAAATGGGAGTATTTTAATAACTATTACGCTCTCATCGTGTATATGCTAATCGTTCGGGTGGTACCGTTTTCTTGCGTTTGTCTTATACGATGTAGTGCATGGGTTTTTTAGACGGATTTACATAACGACATAATTATTGATATTTTAAACGGGCTTTTGTTTGCGGATTATTTTTTCTACGCTTGTTCTCCGGAATTAAAATGTACCTATATTAAACGTCTTGTTAAGTGTATTTACCTTCCATTAAAGACGCTATGCACCGTCAATTCGCACATTTGTGATATTACTTTAACTCAATATGAAGAAAAAAGTCAAACCACATAGTAACCACATTTGCCACGACATACTGTGTGCCTTGTATGTTTCCAAAAATATCATTTGAGAACATATTTATTTTGTGTTAGTCAAATGTTTATAATTTTTGCTTATTTACTTATATTCAAACTAGTGAAATTTTATTAGGTTTATAGCCCTGACTGATTGAATCTGAGGATGTAACTAGTAATTTAACTAAATACTATATAACTAGCGTTGCGAATATAACTATTTAACGGACCATATAATTTCTGTAAACGCTTATTCATCAACAGAATTGTATCTGAATATTACTTGAAAATTTGATTAAATTTCCTGTTAATCCAATTAACTTTTTTAAGACTGATATCAAATGTTAATTGTAATTACCTGCACTAGGTTTCATGCTGATATAAACTCCAGATGATCTGGAGTTTCATATCTGCATCATTGCATATCTTTGCATATCTACTATATTCTTGAGGACCTCATCAACACTTTTATAGACGACGAAACATATCATCGTCTTCCTAGCGTTATATCCCGTGTTTAGACGGGGTCCGCTTAGACCATGATCAAGGATTTAGCAAGTCTGGTAATTACATTGAAGCGACTGCCGGTCTGACCTACGTAACCCTAAGATAGGGGAACCGGATAATTTTTGGATCATGAGACGACGAAACATATATTCAACATAATATAAATATTCGATGATGGCTCGCATATCTTTGATTACCCCGCGAATATCGGAAGCCTTCTATTGATCTAATCAATTAGCTACTATGATCTACCTACTACTGCTCAGTAGCGTACCGACAACCGGACGTATTAAGCTTCTTAAAACCTACTTTGCTCAAATCAAATTACGTTCGCTGCTCGGTAGCGTATTGTGAGGGTGACATCATGGCCAGCTCCTCGGACTTTGCTTACCTCTTCAGGAATTGCGAATTAGGTGATATGATGATAATACGAGACGCACGTCTTCTTCTACTAAGCAACCAGCGCTCAAATCAAATTACGTTTGTAGCTTAATAGCGCTCCCAGAGCCCGACGTCTATTACCTAGGAATTGCGAGTATTATAATATGAGAAACACGTTCGCTTCTACTGAGCCACCAGTGCTCAAATCAAATTACATTCGATGCTCAGGATCTCGCTGGCATCTCCTTGAACTCCGCTTACCTACAAATTGCGACTGTTATGAGACACACATTTGCTTCTATTAAGCCACCAGCGCTCAAATAAAATTACGTTTGTGGCTCAGTAGCGTATTGAGAGGGTGACATCGTAGCTAGCTCCTGGACTCTGAGGACTACCTGGGAATTGCGAGTGTTATAATAGGAGACATACGTTTGCTTCTACTGAGCCACCAGCGCTCAAATCAAATTACGTTCGCTGCTCAGTAGCTCACCGACAGCGCGACGTCGTGGCCAATAAAACGGCCGTATTCGCACGCCCCATTGGTCTCGCCAATTTTAACTGGAATGCGATAAACGGCTGCGCCAATATAATATGGATCGGACACACGTCGGTGACTCTTCCTTATGGCTGTTCTGTTGATACGCTGTGTTAATTTAATTCTGTATCTCAGGGGTTTGCGAGCAGAGCTTCAGTTCTTTTAAAGGGGCTGTTAAAAGATTTAAAGAAATGTTTATATAGATTTCATTAAATCAACTTAATTGAGCGTGTGTTGACCATGATCAAAGAATTGTCTGGTTCCCCTATCTTAGGGTTACGACGGTTAGATCGGCAGTCGCTTCAATGTAATTACCAGACTCGCTAAATCCTGGATCATGGTCTAAGCGGACCCCGTCTAAGCACGGGACATAATGCTAGGAAAATGAATTGAGCGTTTGTTATTCGCACTTAGCGTCGTATGTATTTTTTTATTTAGTTTTTATTTATATATGTATAAATTTTCAACGTACAGAAAAATAATTGGCCGCAGGATCAATTTTTCATTTAATTAACCTGCTTCAAGAAATTAATGAAGTATTGAATCGTGAATCTACAATCTTTCGAGAAGACAATTCAGCAGAAGAATCAGATTTCTCTTTATGCCTTTCTTGTAGAATGTGTATAAAACTTAAACATCGCCACTTGCGTCTGCGCAGAACTACCTATCTGAGAACCTGGTGCTTCATGAAAGGCATCGAATATGATAATTGGGTGAGGTTTGTGATGTTAATGTCTCATATGCCGTTCCAGATTAAATGTACTTTAAAAGGACCTTAGCGTAGCTTTAAAAAAATCCTTTTGACTAAACAAGAAAAAGCTTCTAAAAGGTAATCTAATAACTCTATTAAGTCAGACATTTGAAAAAACCGTTCAGTCGGGTACAACAAATGTCGTGACATAAACAATTGTTAACGACTTCAGATTAAATTTTAAAGAGCTCATTTAGATCATAACATTATCATAAAGTGCATTTATATGGACATCGCATACTAACTTACAGCTATAAAATTTACGCTCCCAATCCATAACATATTCATTATGTATGCACAGATAACATATGCTTAGAATTCTATTCAATGCAGATATACTTGTTATCAATTTATGTTATTTTTTATCGAAAATTAACACACTTTATATAAACTTTTTTAATAATAAAGAACTTATCGGAGTTTTACGAAATATATTAATTATAATATATAAACAAGATAAACATATTATATATATACAAGAAAGACACAAATTTTATTACTGGAGAGTATTTCGGACGTTGACATGTTAAGTTAGAAGGTTAATGACATGTCTGAGGCTTTAGGGTTCCTTTCAAAATATAAAATACTAATAAATAACTATGTACTATTATCATCTAACCCAGCCCATTGTCCCATGTTGGTCTGGAACTTAAAAAAAATGTGCCAACTGTGTTTCTTCCTAGCACGTCGTAAAGGGCGACTAATGGTATATGGGGTTGTGAGTATTTGATTGTGTAGGCGACGAGCTAGCCACTTGTCACTACTTTTTCACAATTATCTATCTAACCCAGCCCATTATCCCATGTTGGTCTGGGACTTAAAAAAAATGCGTTAACTGTGTTTCTTCCTAGCATGTCGTAAAGGGCGACTAATGGTATATAGGGTTGTGGGTATGTGATTGTGTAGGCGACGAGCTATCCATTTGTCCCTCCTTTTACAATGATCCATCTAACCCAGCCCAGTTTTGTTTTTGGCTGAATGTGGGTAAAGGGGCCTGCTGTTTTCGACTCTGCCTATCCCTTCGGGGATTATGAGCGTGATGTTATGTTCATTTAACCTAATTCCATAACACTAACGCTTAAGCTATTTCCATTGGAATCAGATTAATTTAAGTGATGTGACTTATATTTATTTATATTGTGATAAGGGATAGTTATTAGGATTATTTTGACATCTTAGAATCAGTTTGAAATAATTATACGGAACGATGCGCTCATACATTATGAGCGCACTTAAGTCTTCTTTTTTCAGCACGCTTTAATAGAATAGATGTATGCAAAAACATCAGCAAATATTTACCTGGTGACTCAATACACTTGACAATTGTACTGTTAAACAGTTTAAATGTGCTAGATTGTTTTTTGTTGCATCTTCATGAGGTTTATTTTTGTCAATGTAGAATGATTTATTAGTTTATAGTAATTTACGAAATCTGATTAAAGGCTAGTTTTTCTGTGTCTGGGCCTTTCAAGTTAACATAACGCTTGATATTCGATGTTTGTGACATATCGCAATATTTAAGATTTTTAATGATTGTTAATGCATATACACCACTTCATAAAATTGCCTAATATTTAATAATAATATTTTACAACGAGGATCAGCCAACTACGCAGGTGATATTATAGTGCACAAGTGCGCTAACACAGGTGCACTCTCTGTTCATTCACTCTCATAGTCCGGTGAGACGGCAATCCGACATGACCGGAGGGAGGCCCAGGAACAACGGCTTAACGGTCTTTCAAAGGCGCATAGGTGATTAAATCGCTAACTTCCTGACTCCGGGCTGGAGTAATTTCAATGATACCACTAGACCAATAAGGCTGTCATAGCCCAATATTTATTATACACGTAACTGAGAACAGTTACAATGTAAATAATAAAAAAAAAAGAAGATTGGATAGTGTAAGGAAGAAATGCATTTGTGCTAAAGATACGAAACAAAACAAAGTGGTTTTTGAGTCATTGTTAGTTGATAATTTACACTCAAAAAAACTATAGAACTGCTATAGGTCTTTGACAGACAAATTCTGCCCACTACTACTTCAATGCAGACTAATCAAAATAACTCAGATAACTTTTTACTAGTACTCTATTTAAGGAATCGCGTGTATTTTGATTATAATATATCTTGAAACAAAAACCGGAGAGCTTGTATGAAAAGGATTATGAATGTTGAAGAGGCGAGTGAGGTGTGTAAGGATCGTGCCATATGGCGTTCGGTTCTCTCTGTCTACCCTGCTAGGGAAGAGGCGTGAAGTTTTGTTAGTTTGAAACTAAAAGCAAGTGGCCGTGTATATAATGACGTGCCTCCTTTGCGAAGTGAATAGTTCAAATCAGAACCTCTTCGATGGTACACACATATCCTAAGATTGAGTAATAATGTACCTTTGGATTATCACAAACTTTCGAATTTATAACAAGAAGATGGTAAAGGCAAACATCTTTAAGAAAGTTGCATGTTCAATTATTGTTATTGATGTATATAAATAAATAAACATAATACATGAAGCAAAACTTTGTGCCCCTTTTTCCGAAAGTTACGCGGATTGCATAGAAAATACATTAAATAAATTTAAAAAAATTACGGATTTCGGTCAAATAATGACCACTTGGCGACCACTAGTATAAACAAATTTAACAAATATTCGTGACACTTTTCGTGTTTTCCTACGATGACCACGACTGGACCTGTTTTTTTGTCGTCTTTAGTATGTAGAATGAAACACACACAGATTACAAAATAAAATATCCTTGTGCTTAGTATACATACATAACTTCACGCCCGTAATCCCCGAAAAGGTAGGCAGAGTCAAAGGGACAGAAGTCCTCTTTAACCATTTTAAGCCAAAAATAAAACTGGGCTGGGTATAAATTGTAAAAACGTAGTGTCAAGTGGCTAGCTAGTCGCCTACACAATCACAGACCCAAAACCCGATATAAAATTAGTCCCCCTTTACGACATGCTAGGCAAGGAATAGAGTTGGCACATTCTTTTCAAGTCCCAGAGCAACATGGGACACTTAGTATAAAGTCGTAAGATGTACTAATGTCATTTGGTATTCGTTGTCAACGGACCAGACTCTCTTAGTTTAAGTGTAACCCAAATTTTTAAACAAACATGCAGTGTAATGAATTCATTCCTTTCCTGAAGCATACGTTACGGTTGCTGCGGGAGGAGACGGGGGTAAATTTATGAGTAGGGTATTGATTTGCTTAAATACATAAATTTTAAAAGAACAGGTAATTTCATTAATGTTTATATTAGATGAATAGAAAATTATTTTAGCTATACATTGTTTAGGCCGAATTAGAAAATTACATAATCTTACTTATCATACCTACCTACTGTCCATACATAACGTCACGCCCATAATCCCCGAAGAGGTAGGCAGAGTCAAGGGGACAGCAGGCCCCTTTAACCACATTCAGCCAAAAATAATACTTTTCATACCTTCCAAAATAGAACTAACAAAAACAATTTTTTCGATTTTTTTGCACACAAGCCTAAACATAAACCATGATATTATAACCTACAGCACACAAATTATGTCAAAACTAGTTCTTAGTTTCATTTTTATTTCTTAGTTGTTTGTTATTTTTTAAATTATGAACAATAACTAATGTAGGTTATTGTGGTATGTAGCACCAACTTCCTTAGTTACATTATAGCATGGAAAATCCGATGGCTATACCCCATTCTCCTCAGTGCATTGTAATGAACGCGTGCAACAGCACACCTCGCCTCGACACAAGTAGCGTGGCCAATGTATTGTACCGTCTACCGCTACTCGCCCCTTCTAACAGGAGCCTGATCGCTTTTAAGCGTAACTTTATTGTGAAGGTCGTAAGGACTATATTTGGGGTTTCACCTATTTTGTTTCCTTTAAAAGTTTGAATGTTGTCTAAATTATATTTAAAAGGCTTAAAAGGCGACTAATGGTATATGGGGTTTTGGGTATGTGATTGTGTAGTTGACGAGCTAGCCACTTGTCACTACTTTTTCACAAATTACCATCTAACCCAGCTCAGTTTCATTTTTAGCTGAATGTGGTTAAAGGGGCCAGCTGCACGTTGTACTCTGCCTTTTGGAGATTATGGGCGTGATGTTATGTCATTGTAGTAAAACTTTGGCAGGGTTTAAGTAAATAATACCTTAGGCCAGACCAACTTCGGTCACGCCGGTCAATTTCAACAAGGATGTATGTATGATATATCCGGGGTTGACTACAACCACGGATACATACGGATATAGTGTACTTATAGGCGCCTGCGTGAAGACAGTTGCACTCTAGTCCTTCACTCTCATAGTCAGGTGAGACGGCAATTTGACATGACTGAAAGATCAAACGCAGGACTACATCATGCTTATTTCCCGCATGATAAGATAACAATGTGCCAGCTCAGTTTACTACGTAATGTTTAACTTACTTCTATAAAATGTGTTGGTGCCAGGCCAGCGCAGGACCGGGAGATTTCGAACGTGTCATATAAAACAGAACACATCCCTCTCGGTAATTTAATTTGACTGTGAGAGTGCTTAATTTTGAGTCAACACAGAGAGTTGACGCAGTGACTCACGCCAGTTACTTTGACGCAAAGAATTGTGATCATCTATGACTCACAGCCTTTGATATTGATCTTATATGGAATGACGAGCATACAGCACTCAATTGATGTACACCCTAATTCGTATTTTTAAACATAGTCTGACGCATTTGTTTTATTTTAACAATCAGTTACGTTGACCTTTGAGTGACTATGGCCCATATAGTTTAGTATTTCTGTAGATACGGGCAGCTGAATACACAAAAAATCTATTGAATTCTATGCAAATATCAGGAAGTGGCACATTAGGATTTCGCACCAAATTATGATTGAATTCTAAAATTATCACGGTGTTATTATTAAATAAAACTTTTGAGTGTTTATGTAATTTCGACATTAATGACTGATTCTAATCAGTATTTGAATGAAAATGTAGTTCATGGCTTCGGTCATTGACATCCGTCTATTTGCTATAACAGCTGAAAGAAACCTAGCATTTCAAGTTTTGCAAAATGTAACCTGTTATTCTTAAAAAAGTGATGCATAATTTAAAATAGTCCAATGTCCCACGTCGGTCTGTGACTCAAAAAATAAAATTACCAAGTAGGTATTTTCCTTGCCTAGTATGTCGTAAATGGCGACCATTCATATGGGTATGTGATTGTTTGAGGCTTTTATTGAGTTTATCGCTGCATGAACTCAGTCCACCCCTTCAGCCTTTTGGGATATCATGGTATGTGGGTTTTTACCTACATAAGTAATCTAAGTAAAATAGCATACAAATATTTCACTGTAATTTTTAATACTTAATATTACTTAATCTTTCAAAATATGTATTTATCACCTCCTGGGATATAGCTTAGCGGTTATCAAGAGTTCCACTTTTAAGATTAAGATGTTTCACTCTGTATATTTCACAGATCCAAACAACCTTCTTTGTTCCATTTTAACCTACATACTGAAATTCCCGAAATGCGCGTTAAATCTCGTCACAAATTGAGCCATACCCTTGACGACATAAGATCACTATTTAGGTCAATACGTCAAACACCCCGAAGACACCAGTTCTATAAGCGAGGCCGTCACTGTCACCGACAAGTTTAATAGCCGTGGAGAGGTGTCTGTCTTGATGTACAGGACACTTCGCAACCACAGTTAGCCGTCGCGAATACTATTAGCCCTCAGTTAGTTTTACTGTGCTGTAGTCTTGTAAATCTTATTGGAGTGGGCAGATTTCCTTGAAGAAACAGATTGATGGTTCCTCGTTGTGGGACGTTTTGTTTACTTGAGGGATACCTACAAATAAATGTATTGCGGTGTCTTAATTAAGGGATCCTGCAGCTTAGTTTTTAAGCTGTTGTACAAATATTGTTAACTAGGGTTTTTTTTTATTTACTTGACAATCCTAATCAAGGCTTGTACTTGGTTAGGATTTAAGCGAAAGTAAAATAGTTGGATAAAGAAACAATTGAGATATATGATATGTATGTCGCAGGCAATTTGTATGATTTCGCCGTTTACATACGGCGTCGTCAGTTTAAAAACGCATAATACATAACTGCGAGCTTTTTTAAACTGACGATGCCGTATGTAAAGGGCGGAATCGTACAAATTGCCTGCGAAATTTATATTACATTTAAGCACTGCATATCCTTTTTAACAAAACAACAGAAGCCAGACAAATCAGGTGGTGGTTTATACAAGCAAACGACCCACCTCTAAAAAATTAATCATAGTTACTTAGACATAACTAGCGAAATGCTTCCTTAAAATGTTTTTCCTCACCGCCGAGATAGCGATATAAATCTTCAGCTCGATAATCTTGAGGCACTTGCTCGAATTGAAACAAACAGCCCTCGTATGTGAAGCGTGCGTTATTTATTAGTTTACTTAGGCACCATTATTAAGTGTCGAGGAACTTTGGAATGAAACATTAGACAGCTAAGTTGCTAGGAATCCGGCTTTACGACGCAAATACCGTTCTGATAGAATACTTGACTATACAGGTAGGTATTTGCATTGGGTCTGGGTGTTTGAGATGCCTTTGCTATTCCGGATTTTTGTAACACAAGCACTTAAGCTAATTGCTAGTTTAGAATCAGATCAATGTATAAGATGTTGTAATTTTTTTTTTCTTCCGTATTTAGTGGAGATCCGCTTAAATGATGATTTAGCGAGTCTGAATATGACTTTGAAGCGAATGCCCATTCGACATTCGTTACCGGTAGATTCACATTGAATCATAGTTACTCATATACCTATGTATGTAGATATATACTAAAAATTTTTTTTTTGGATTTGGGCGCAGGTTTCTTTGCAATGTTTTCTCTTACCAAGTGTCAAAAATCCATAACATTTATAATAATAATAAATAGCAATAAATATCCGACAACATCACATATCTACATTGATCTGCCTCCGAGCTAAGTAGCTTAAACACTTCTGTTACGGATATCAGAATCAATAGTGGTATTACAAATATATATTTAAATATAATGTATTAACACCCAGACACAGAACCAGGTATTCATCATACGAATGTTTGTCCAGGGTGGGGATCGAACCCACAACTCTTGGCGTATAGGACAGGGTCACTACCAAATGCGCCATCGAGCCAGTCCAGTTATGAAAATCCAGAAGCAAGTTGAACCATCCTGGTTCGCAAATAAGGTCAAACGTCTTTGGGGGCCGTCCATTAATCATGTGAGGCATAAGGGGGGAGGGGGGATCCGAAAAAAGTCACTAAATATCACAAGGGGGGAGTGGGGGTTGAACGAGATATCGCATGTATTTATTTTCGCAACCGATATACATAATTTTTTACAATCTTGCATTGTTGATAACCTTATTTATTATAATTAATTTAATTACTAAGAAAATTTTCAACAATCATGTTAAGTAATTCCTGTCTTGCCCATAATCCAAAAAAACATAACTCAGGCATCCTTACGCGGAGGTCGAGAGAAATTATCTACGTGATGCGCAAAAAAAACCTACCTACAATAAAAACATACCTACTTAGTATGTACAAAAAAATACACGTGATCTTAGCTGGGGGAGGGGGGGTAGTACAAAAACCTCACCACGTATCACCAGGGGGGAGGGGGATCTAAAAAGTTGCAAAAAAAACATCACGTGATTAATGGACGGCCCCTTACTATTAGGCCATCGCTCCAAAGTATTTAATATTATCCTATTTACACAATGTAATTGCACTTATTCCTTTTATATACTAGTACGGCGGTTTATTTCATTAAACATAAAACAGTTTGCAAACAAACACAGTGATGTACAACATTGTTCGGCCTGTAACCGACGCCATGGCCTATTTAGTTGTCCGCCGATGCGCACAGTCCCGCCCGGGTTGCGCCACAAAGCGCCACTGTCTCTTTGTCACTGAGATGTACGCTCGCACACATAAGTTTACCACGTATAATTGATAAAGACTGCCAAGGTGTACCTAAACAGACGTATATTTGTAAAGAGACATCTAGAAAAATAATAGGTACTTCTAAAAATATCAAAATAAAATTAGAATTCTAAATTTGAATAAAAAAATAATTAAATGTATAAAAAAGTATTAATATAAAAGTATTGAGGCCAGCGCTAGGTCTTTGCTTGGTAGGCTGAAAATTTAGTTATGATTATAAGTTACTAAGCTAACAAGTTTATTTTCCTTTGTCTAGTCCAAAATCCTTACTTCCTTACTAATTTACTCATATTGTAAATGAGAGAATAACTTTGTCTCTATATTTCTAGGCCGAGTCTGCTAGACCATGATCCAGGATTCAGCGAGTCTGGTAATTAGGTTAAAGCGACTTCTGATATGATAATATGATTCGTAATACTTAGATGGGCGAACCAAGCAGTTTTTGGATCATGATAACACACCCATAGCTGTTGGAATGTGCAGGTTTTATCACAATGCTTTTCCTTGCCGCCGAGATAATGCTATAAATACGTTCATAGATTAGAAAATCCAGTACGTGCCCGGTTTGAACCCGCACCCCTCAGTTAAAAGGCGCGTGCCCTTACCATTGAGCTAACTCCGTTCTCTTGTTGTCTTACTAATTAGTGTGTAACATCTGCAAGCCTAAATCACACACCCTTTGAAAGGACGAAGGCTACATTTCTATTCAGGAAAACTTAAAGATCTTTCGAAACGCACGATCATCTTTGTAATACACACTTTTGCACGGGTATCGCAAGAAAAAATTCATACAACATAAAAATGTGTTACCAAAGATTATATATGTTAATAAATGATATTGGATTACATCAATTCGGCTTTGATGTTATAAAATTAAAATAAATGTAAGTTATTCAATGTTAAATAACGAACGAACAATTCACCTTCATATTTTAAGAGGATCAGGTTATACAATAATACTCTAGTGTCAATTAAGGGCATTTGTATCATGTGAACCAGACAACAAATAACAAACGCATCTCTCATTACACCAGATCAGCTCTTGGATTAGTTGTGGCTTTAATCTGTTTGTTGAACAAGTACATACTATAGCAACAAGGTACAACATATCTAAAATTAATAATTACTTTTTGTATCCTATATTTAAGTATATATTTGTAATACCACTGTTGGTTCTGATATCCGTAACACAAGTGCTTAAGCTACTTACCTCGGAGTCAGATGAATGTATGTGATGTAGTCGGATATTTATTTATCTTAATAATACACATTTTATATATTTGACATAACTATATCACAAGAAATAATAACGAAATCTCATTTCTATTGTAATGGCAACGTGGGCTATTATTTTTATCTATCACGAAAAAAAACTAACTTCTTCAACTCGGCTAAATAATTCATTGTTTAATAGATTTGATAAATTTAGGTTCAACACGTAAAATTATCGGGAAAATCATACAGGTATAAACAAAATCTATAATCACTCCGATCACCACTGTACCTCTGAAATAGGTATTATATTTTTATTTCACTGGTGATGGCATGAAGATGAAACTCAGAATGGATTGTTCTGTTCGCTCACCAGTCGTGAACTAATTTACGTAAGTTTGTTAACAGACCAAACGACATCCATAAAACGGAAGAATAAAACTAAGGGAGAGATGCAATCGAGCGAGACCTGTAAATATGGTAATGATATTTTCTTTGTCTAAGGCAACCAAGAAGCTAAATGGAAATAGTAGTAAATGAAAGGAGAGAACTTATAGTATTTTATTAAATCTATACCTCGATACTAATATTATAAAGGGGAAAGATTTGTATTTTTGTAATTTTGTGTGTGTGTATGTTTGTAATGAATAAACTCAAAAACTACTTTGCTGATTTCAAAAATTCTTTCACTATTGGAAAGCTACACTATCCGGATGAAACATAGGCTATAATAACTACGCGGGTGAAACCGCGGGGCCCTGCTAGTATGTTATAAGAGATTAAGTCATTATTTAAATGCGAGCTTTTTGTCTACGGCTCCGTCTGTATAAATATTGATTGGTTATAGATTCTATTATGCCTTAAATTTCCTTTGAAAAAAAATCTTTGTCATCAATCAGTAAAGTAACAATAGTCAGCCACTTTCACATTTATAATATATGTTGATAAGGATCAAATGTAAAGTAAAACAACACTTTGTTAAATAGTAAAAGCCATTCCGTTGTTATTGGGGTTACCAGCAATTGTATTTATATTAATATAGCTTCTGCCGCGGCTTTGGTCGCGTCAATAAAACATAGCCTATATCTTATTCGGGTGTATAAGCTACATTACCCTAAAATTTCATTAAAATCAATTCAGTAGTTTTTGCGTGAAAGAGTTACAAACATCCACACAACAGTTATTGTATATACGAAACAAACTTTCATATTTATAATACTAGCGGCCCGCCCCGACTTTGTCTGAGTAAATTGCAATAAAATAATATTGCGACTATGAATTGAGATGTAAGCTATCCTATCTTTTAAGTTGGATCAAACTGCACATGGTGTGCAAATTTGATTAAAATCGGTTAAGTAGTTTCGGAGTCCATCGCGGAGAAACAACGTGACGCGTAATTTATATATATTAAATTGTATTAAGATTGTATAGTAGGATATCGGCCAACTTTCCAGTTAAATTCGCAAAAACATCGTTATAATGTTTTTTAATAATTTTATTTTATTTTGTCTTGCTTTACACTACGCTAATCTGCAACAAGTCCAAAAACAGTAAACGTCCAAGCCGTTTCGTATGTATTCAACATTCAATACCATGTTACTATGCCCATTATACTGAAGAAGCTAGTTACAGTCCAAAGGATCACTTCATTCACGTCCACCAAACAATGTCATGACATCATTAACACGTGTTCTTCAGAATTGTATGTAAAACGCTAGACAACCCAAACATGAGAGATGTCCTCTATTCAAATCTGTCCACCTTCGAATGCACCGCTTATTCATGAAACTATAGGCGCACGCGCCGTGGTTCCGTATTCAACCGTCAACACTTTGTTTATAATCGGCTTAACTTACTGAATCACAATGTGAAGACGGATTAAGGATAGCAACTAAAACGTTGTGATTTATTGCATGGTTTACCACAACAACGGGTGACACCTTTATTTGCATACCGATAAAGTTCAAATTAGATTGAGGTTCGTAGTGAAGTTACTTGCACAATCTTAAAGCGATGTTTGATGACCCAGGATGTTTGGTGGCCTTAACTCTCTAAAGTATAAATTAATTGTAAATAAAGTGTCACGTCCAAACGCCAAATGAATTGGCGATCTAAAAGATAAGTTTTCTTGATAGAGGATACGTACCTATTATCCTCTGAACATTTCCTTTGTTCATTTTAGTTAGATCCCTTATTTGAATGCTAGACTAGATTAATGTGTATCTATAGGTCATTCACCATTCATCCAGAATTTAGCGAATCTGGTACCTAATTACATTGAAGCGACTGCCGATCTGACCTTCGTAACCCTAAGATAGGGGAACCAGACAATTTTTGGATCATGGTTACCAATCCAAATTTGCAGGTTTCATTACGATGTTTTCCCTCACCGTCGAGCTAGTGGTATAAATACGTACATAGATTTGAAAAATCCCGAGGTACGTGCCCGGGTTTGAACCCGCACTCCTAGATTAATAGGCGCGTGTCCATACCATTGAGCTACCACCGCTCCGAATAGGTCATTCTCCATCATATACTTACTCTAATAGTTGTTTAGAAGCAATAGTTATCCGTTTCAGGCATCTCCAATGTTTCCGTTCCGAAAAAACGTGGTTTGTATGATAATGGACTTAAGGAATTTGTTTGACTTTCACAATCAAGTTTAACCATCGACCACTACTTTATCTTTATATCTGTATACGCAGAACTGCAGAGATGGTGCTAATTTAAAAGATTTAAATAATCCTGCATTATACTTACATTTAATTTAACAATTCCCGTTGTGACCATTTGCATTCTTCTGTGCTAAGCCCGTATCACGAAGATTAGTCTACTAGCCTCTTTTGTTTTTAATCCATTAGTAAGATTATCTAGTATATTTCTTACTTGTTCCGTAAAATTTAAGGAACAAGTGACGTAAAAGCGGCCCACTGCACATGTTTGAAGCTCTGTATCTTTGTAATTTTGAGAGTATTAGTTAAATTGAGTCAAGTAGCTAATTCTGGTAACGTTTTCCAGAATATTGTGCTTGATCAATCACAATATAGAGAAAACAAGCATGTAACGAGTCATATGCCTAACTCTTTAAGACCAGGCCTGGCATTATGGCGTGAAGATATCCTCGCTCTGTAGGGGGCCAGCACGTAAACCGCCTGCCTCGCGTCGCTGCTACGTAATGATTGTTTGTTTAACCGGCTACTTGCTACCGCGAGGTGGATGTTCACACTGCATCGCTGCGGATCGAACTTGAATCGTTAATCCTGTTTCAGATTTGATATTAAAAATTTTGTCGATTGGGGTAAAATAATCTAAAAAACAATAAAGGAATCATTCACGTTTCATTCTAACTTGGGCTTAATAACAAATGTGCCGACCAGTAAAAAATGTATTGTCGGCAAGATCTATGAACGTATAATTTTTATACGTCTCAGAGACTTCGCCGACGAACATAAGCTCATTCGCAATGAGCAATTTGGTTTTCGCGCTAGACACTCCTGTGTCCAGCAAGTGCATCGCATTGTCGAGCACATCCTCACCAACTTTAATCGCCCTAGAGTCCGTAAGACGGGCGCACTCTTCTTCGATGTAGCGAAGGCGTTCGACAAGGTCTGGCACGACGGCTTGATTTCCAAGCTGTTTGCACTCAACGTGCCCGATCGACTCGTACTTATCATACGAGACTTTTTGTCGAATCGTTCTTTCCGCTACAGGGTGGACGGGACCCTCTCCCCTCCCCACCCCATACGTGCCGGAGTCCCACAAGGATCCGTGCTCTCGCCAATCCTATTCTCGCTATTCACAAGCGACATGCCCACCTTCACCCCCGCGCCTCTCGAGACGCATCTGGCCCTCTTTGCGGACGATACAGCTATATACTGTTCGTCCCGCACTGAGAAGCCCATACGCAGAACCCTTCAAAACGCCGCCGACAAGCTCGGAGCGTGGTTCCGCGAATGGCGCATCGAGGTAAACCCCGATAAAAGCGCCGCGGTCATCTTCCGCCGCAACGCCGCGTTTCGCCCTCAGCAAACGCCGGTAACCCTATTCGGGCAACCGATCCCCTGGGAACGGAAAGTCCGCTATCTAGGTGTGATACTGGACAGTGGACTGACCTTCCGTGAGCACATTAAGACCGTGCGCGACCGTGCAGCATTCGCCCTAGGGCGACTGCACTACCTTCTAAACAAGCGGAGTAAGTTGTCCCTTAGAAATAAGGTGAGGATTTACACTGCTTGCATAAGACCGATCATGACGTACGCTAGCGTAGTCTTCGCACACGCTAGCCAGTCACATATCCATAGGCTACAGATCATACAGAATAGGTTCATGCGCAAAGCCACAGGCGCGCCCTGGTACCTTAGAAACGAGAACCTTCACATTGACTTAAACCTGCCGACTATCGCGCAGTTCTTTAAGCAATGTTCCCTCCGCTATTTTGACTCTGCTCCCCACCACCCCAACGTCTTAGTGGTTAATGCCGCTGACTATCCCCCTCCCGTAGTCTCTCATAGAAAACGTCGACCTAGGAACGTCCTCCTAGACCCCGACGATGCCATCACGCTAGCCACGAAGTCGGCTCAGCAGCTCGCGACAGTCCAACACTTCAAGTCGCCCGTCGTTCCGTCCTCGCCGGCGAGGACTCGCGTCGCGCCGCCCCCGTTAGGTTCTTATTCGCGTAACCGGCCCGGCCCGGTCGCTCTATCCCCAAACCTACGTGTTTCTGCCCTCTCAGCAACGTCCTGAGCCGAGGTCGAGTCCCAAAGGGGGCGCCCTCAGGCTGTTGCCTAAATTTTAGGGGTGAGAGTTTCCCGCTCCCCCGCCAGCCCGGTAGGTAGTAAAGGCCGCCTTCGGCCAACTACCGACGTCCTCTCAAAAAAAAAAAAAAAAAAAATGGACAGTGGGGCGAGCGGCCTGCGCGTCACGCAGTCACGTGACATTGAAACAGGCCGCGCACTAGGCAGCCAGGCTGCCACAGCCTGGTATATAACAGTTCTTGGCAGCCTAGTGCGTGGGTTACTATTCGTGTTCATATACCAGATAGGCTGCCACAGCCAGGCTGCGGCAGCCTGGTTGCCTAGTGCGCGGCCTCTCTTAGTCGTCTGTCAGAGCGAGCAGTCTATGCGGCGTGCGGATTGTTTTGTTATTTATTATTTGTTTAAATTAAAATACAGAATTTGTTCTGCAATTTATCGTTTTATTCAATACTCTAACAGTACGTATGTCTTTTAGTGCCCGTGTGTGAACGCGGCGCGGGCGGTGCGCGGCGACAACACATCGTAAATTCCAAGATATTTACGCACCGAATCGATGTTTACATGATTTATTTTATCCATTTTGTTGCAGCTGACTGTACCTGCTTCGCGAGGAAATCAATTGTGATGGCAATTGGTTTTACGATTGAAAAAAGACGGGTTTAAACTTATTCGATGTGGTAGCCCTGTGGGTACGTTTTAGGACATGATGGAGACCAGTCCATAACCATTTTTTGGTTTGCTGAAGGAAAGAAAAAATACGTTAGCAATATTTTTTTTGTAATCTTAATAATAGACTGGAAAATTTTTAGCGTATCTATTAATCATTCTATTTGGGTCCCACACCAACATGGGATCTACATGCATCTGTGTAAATGTATACCTATTAGTAGGTACAGCGGCTTTGCCTCCAGAGCTACCTTCAACCTTCGCCAGGTCAAATGCGCTTCGTAAATAATTTAACAAATCACTTTACAATTGCGACATTTAAATTTGAATCAACAGTGATGCTTGCTGACATAATTGAGATGTGGCGTTGGTGGCACTTTGTCTGTTTGCTCGTCTATTGAGATCAAATGGTCGGCTGGGGACGACACGATCATTCTGAGAATAGTGACGAACAGAATGGGCACTTTATTAAATAACTTAATTTGATAGAATTTGTTTGTTTTTATTCCACAAATATGAGAAATAGTTTGTGTATTTATTATAAGTTAAACAGGTAACGGGTTATGCAATAGGGTAATAAATATCACCCCCCCGCCGGGGTCCTCGGTTTGTCGTACCGGGGGGGCTCAGTAGGCCCTGCCATGGCAGGGCTGAAGCGAAGAGGGACCCCGAGGTGAGCCGCGACTGCACGTTTGGCAAGCCGGGCAGTTGCGGCGGTCCGGCCGTATGGCCGTACGGCCAAAGCCCACTGCGGCCGGACCAGGGTTGCCGAGGAAGAGGAGGAGCGGAGTGTTTCGTTGCTCGCCTCCCTATCCTCGGCAACCCGACAGGGGCGCGCTGGGTCGCGTTGTGGTGGGTCGCGGAGGGATTGAGCGTCTCGATGCTCTCCCTCCGCGACGACAGGGCTCTGCCCTCAATTTGGGTCGCCGGGTGGAAGGCGGCCCCCCCTGGCGAGACGCTCTCCGCGTGCCCTCTGGCTTAGCAGAGGGCACAGCGTGAGAGTGGGCCCACGACGCCGGTCTCGGGGACGATCGGCGTCTGAATCCTGGGCGGAGTAGTTGAGACATGCTGGGTGGCCTGGCATGTCTCGACGCGCGCGCGTGCTCGGTGCTGTGCATCCGACGACTGGCGTGGGCTGCACAGCATCGACCACCGCCGCGCGAGGTGAGCCGCGTAGCGCGGCACGCGCACCACCGGAGGAGCTGTTGTATAGTCCCGACAGGGGATACCGGCTCCTCCGGAACTGCGCCGCTGGAGGCCACGTTGGGGTTTTAGTCGGTTCGAGTCCGACACACCGCCCTCTGCTTCCCCGAGCAGAGGGTGACGGCTCGTGGGAGTTTCCCCAACTAAAAAAAAAAAAAAAAAAAAAAAAAGGGTAATAAATATCAGCGCCCTGCAGGGGGGGCTCCGAATACCCCTGAGGTATCCCTGCCTGTCGTAGGAGGCGACTAAAAGGGCCTTTGGGGTCGTGGGGGTTAGGGGAGGAGGTCCTCTGCCCTCAATCGTCCCCGGAGAAGCCGACTGCAGGTGTTACACCCGGTCCGTCAGGATAGGGTACACAGCTGTCTATGTGGTCGTGAAACACCACCCTAGGTGTTCTGGGGGAGAATACCACTCCCTCGAGATGGGCCGCCAGGCGGCAGCGCGCGCTACGTAGACTTTACGAGATGAATCCCGACAGTGGGGATCCCGTTGGTTTTGCGTTAGCGCCCGAAGAACGACAGCCTTGAGGTTTAGTCGGTAGGGTCTCCGGAGATTGCTACCGGTTTCGAGCCCGACTCACCCTTTTAGGTCCACCCAGGACTCTAACTGGATGGTGCGTAAGTAAGCATTCCTCAAGTAAAAAAAAAAAAAAAAAAAAGGGTAATAAATATCAGCAATCAATTGACCTAATGACTGGCCCGTTGGTCGAGTGGTCAGAGACCCTGGCCACGAAACCAAGGGTCGCGGGTTCGAATCCCGCTAGGGGCAAATGTTTCGTGTGATGAACATGGACATTTGTACTCGAGTCATGGATGTTTATAAACGTATTTAAGTATGTCTATCCGTTCACCTAGTATCCATAGTACAAGCATCAGCTTAGTTTGGAACTAGGGAATTGGTGTGTCAGTCTGAAAGATGGATTTATTTATTTATTATTTAATTTTTATAAATTTTTTCATAAATCAAAGAATCTTATGAAGGTTTTTAAATTAGCAGTTAGCTATGTCTGTTGTAACCGAACAAATAAAATATGGCGATTATTTCTTTCTTTATTTTAAGTTGAAAGTAGACGATAACATAACAACCCATAATAATTGTTAGTGTATCGAACACTCTGTGATATTTTGATCTGTGACATAATGTTTATGTTGTAAAATATTTGTTGCAGGAAGATATAAACAGCATCGGCCAAGTTTAATGTTAGACTTCCTGACAATATAGGGAGCTGTGTAGACGGGAGTTTTAACTAAACAAACTGTTCCTAGTAATTTGCCGTAATAATAAATTAGTACAAGGTAGCAGGTATTAAGTAATCGTGCTAAATCTATGCCTGGGGATTTCCCAATTAGTCCTAGTATTTTAATATTAGCAACCTCACACAAGATGCAAACGCCAATTATTTTATGGACAGATGAATTACGACGCCGAGTTAGACACTTGTCATTGCTGTTTGCCAATTTCTAACTCAATTTAGTTTATCATTGGCTAAGTGTGAATTAGGATCTTAATGCTCCTTAAAGTTGTCCTAACGTTTCGATTGCGGGTGTTATTTAAGTATGTAAGTATGTATGAATTTAAGGGTGTCATGTCATACTTATAATTAATTATCATCTTCCTAGCGTTGCCACGTGCTTAGACGGTGCTTAGACAATGATCCAGGATTTAGCGAGTCTGGTTGACATTGAAGCGACTGCCGATGCCATAGGAGAACCAGACAATTTTTGGATCATGGTTACAAAACCAAAGTTGTTTGAATTTGCAGGTTTCACCGCGATGTTTTCCCTCACGTTCTCGGGTTTGAACCCGCCCCCTCTGTTATGAGGCGCGTGTCCTTACCATTGAGCTACCACTGCTCTAACCGTTTAATCACCGTCATATTTATAGTTAATGTTATACTTATTTTTAATTGGGTAGTGTTTTAAACATAAGACGATATTTACCTAAACATTTCTCTGCTTATGATCAGGTACTCATTTTAACATTTAACTTTTTTAGGTCTCAAAGACCACATGACACAGAAAATATTGACCTTAAATTGCGCTCCAAGTCGTATTAATTTTCTAAGTCGATTGTGAGTGAATCTAAGAAACAACACTGTAATTGAATACTTTATTACCGTTAGCATAAACCATCATATTAGTCTACTCCTGGACCTAATTGGTTACGGGCTTTACGATAAAGTATCCAATTTCAAACAACCTCAATTATAAAATCTATTAACAAACGAGTACATGCCGCGTTTAGAACAACTGTGAATTGTGTTTTATTCAATGGCAATATGACTGGCCTATGACTGGCCCGATGGTCGAGTGTTCAGAGACCCTGGCCACGAAACTGCTTTATAAAGCAAACACTAACTATTCCAGACAAGAATGTTGAATACGTAAAATAATACTCATACCTCTTTATCTTGAAAGCGTACTCAAGTTCATATAATTAATTCTCTCAAGTTGTAATTCAAAGTTCCAAAGAAGAGCTAGTTTACCTATCTCATGATCTATTTCTATGTTATCTGCGTTTATCGCTGAGATACGGACAGACGACATTTCCTAATGTTTGAGTGTAGTCTCTCGTATGCATTAAGCAATATTTGATATTAACTTTTCATTGCATTAATTTCTCAGCAAGTATTACGAATTTGATCTAATATATTTGCAAGAATCCAAAATGTTGACTGCAAAATATATTTTGCCAACAATTGTAGCAACAATGTTACTTGTATATTTAATTGCTGTAAAACAAAATTAGTTCAGAAATACCTATTCATAAAATATGCGTATTTTATAAGGATGTAGGTGTAGGATTACTACAATATCTGTATAGTTCTTAATTTAACATGATACATTGAACATTATGTCGAGATATATCCCGTGATTTTGAGTTTTTTTTTGTCATAAATACTTATTTTTTAATTTTCTGTCCTAAAATTACCATGCAGTTGCCAATTGCTTTGCCTTTAGTCTTATTTACATAGGTTTGTACATATAAATCATGAATCTTTGCGTAGAAGTGGTTCCGTGCGTCCGATCGTTGTATGCACCAACATCCTGTAAACCGGGTGATTGTGTAACATTGTTGCTGACAAACGGTGTAATGGGGTAATTGCGGATGACATCTGAATCGTGTGAAGAAAATCTTAAAATAGTAGCCGTATTACCATTAACGAATGATAAAATGTAGAAAATGCTGACACAACAGACAAACACTTTACTTTACTATCGATATCCTAAATAGATTCGAAGTTAATTATCGATAGTTTAACAACACTACTTTCCGGGCCTTTTATGGAGGCAATGTTCGGGTTCTTGAATGTCGGACTCAAGTGTAATGTTAAATAGGTGTTTTAAACAGATAAAACGTTTATCTGCGCGGTTTATGACGTATAAAGTGTGTGGGTAGTTGCTGCAATAAGTCGTGGCGCCTGATGCAGGTTAAGGCTGAAAATATGATAGCGAGGTTCTTTGTTTGGTTTTTACTATGGAAAATTAATTTTTATTTATTAATATTATTTAAATAATATATAATCTAACTAACTAACTAAACTTCACGCCACTTCTCTAGCGGGGTAGGTAGTAATCTATTGTAAGTAAAACATCTAAAACTCTTTCAAATATTTTTATTTTTTTTCAATATTGTACCAATTATAATAATCTGTGATGTTATTTTTATAACAATACCGGACTTTTATTTTTTACAACTTTCTTATATCATTATTGAAAAGCTTAATGTTCTAACGAAAATTTTAAGAAAACTAATTTTTCTTCCAGGTTGTGAAGGATATGAGCTATTTTTTTTAATAGTACCTAAGGATATTAATAATTGTTAGATGGATGTCCGGTTAAAACTCAGATCGACAAAATCTACTTTCATGTAAGCGAAGCCACGGGATAAAGCTAGTAGATATAGGAAACGATAAAAGGGATACTGAATGGGCTTTTACTAAAATGAAAACATTATCCGAAAATTCAAAACCAATTTCCCATACAACATTGTGTCTAAATTAGCATTTGAAAACATCATCATTCACCAATACACGAAGATTGGAAAGTGAGAAAGCGCCAACACCATATATTCGCGTCCATTGGGTGTCAAAGCGGCAATAGTGATAAAATAATAGGTTAAAAAGCTGCATTGTATGCCGTCGACAGCTCAAACAGCTAGTAAATGTCTCATAAATAGTGACGCGACAATTCGATTATCATGCAATGTCGATTGACACGAACTATCCAGTCAGATATTTATTTATAAACTGCCTATTGAATTAGGACAAGCATTTTGCTATGTTGTTAAGTGTTGTCAAGATTTAGAATATGTATTTGTAAATTAGTTTGAAGTTTCTTAATATGCATTCATACATAATATACTCGACCAAATAAAAATACAATATTTCACTATCTATTTAATATTGGACCTTATTGGCAGTTTATAGATAAGTAAGAACACATTCAGTTATATGTATTTATTCTGTTCCTGGTTTTATTCTCAGTTTCAGGAGAATGTGATTATTGAAATAAGCGGACAAGATAAAACTTCCCCTCTTATAATATTTAATTTATGATATTTTTGAATCAAATACACAACTCCTCGTCTCTGCTTATACTTGATACGTGATACGTATGTATATGTTTGAAAACATACCTGTAGCGGTGATTGATAACGTCAATGCAAAACACGATCATCAGACACAGGTTCTGCATTTCAAATTCAAAGAATTTAATATCTACATTAATAGCGTCGTAAATTAAACTATCGATATTTTCGCCATAACGGACGGAGATATCACGTAGGCCCTGGCGCCACGCGCACGCATCACGATCGCACGGGCGCGGGGAAACGCATACATTTATTATTAGAAGTCAGGCCGATGCGCCATGTGCAATAATTGCATTCGCACTTGCCGTCACGCAGCGAGAATATTTATTTACGTATTTGGTTCGGGAAGTTAGATCATCGATAAAAGTGATTCTTGACATCCTTGCTTGCTACTTAATATTTTTAGTTATGAAAACTAATATAATTCTTTAATTTATTCATTGTTAGAAAAGGCTTATGATTTTTGATAAAGATTTTAAAATCTTGCTGAACTACAGGTTCTTTGTTTAAGCATTTATAGAGATTTGCATTTGGATATCCTAAAAAATTATTAAACAATCTCATAATGTAGAGTTGTACAACTTTTTACGTCGTAAAAAAAAAGAAAATTGTTTAACTTATCGCCATTTTTCCTTTTACAATTAAATACACTGTTGCATTTCTCAAGCTAAATCAGATACCTATTACTACATAATTTTAGCCACTGACCATCCGATGTAGCCGTAATAACTAAATGGCCCCACACCCGTATTTTACGTCTCCATTCGCCATCTAATCGCTGACCTAGTAATTCAAACAACAAATTTCTATCCAATAACAAGGGGAAGCTGTACTTGTTTGCTCCTTGAATGTGAACTTGCACACTCGTCTGTAAAACCGCCGCGTTTTTTTTTATGCTTTAAAACGGATGCTCCGTCTAGGGATAACCCTTAAAAGGTTAAAGATAATAATAATTCTTTAGGGGTAGTTACGCGATGGGAAGCTAGTAATATGAGTCATGTATCTATAGTCTGTAGAAACATAAAACCCTTCTTACAAATAAGCTAGTACGATGTATTAACCCAAAAAATGGTAGATTGCAATTTTTGATCCTTTTTATACAGGCTTCAGCTAAATCTCAAGTATTGCTAACTATTAAGATAATTTTCAAATTCTCAACACTATCCGAACCGCAATTGTTTTTTTTCCTTTAAAAGATTTAAATTCAACGGGCATGTTAATGCACTCAGAGTTTATGTAGAGCGAGTAATAATTTCAATAAAACATCAGGAGTAACTTTAACAACAGTGCATGGAAGTAACTCCTTATTTTTCGTTTCGCGATGAAATGCTTTCCGCCCTATCACCCTACCCGGAGGGATAGGGTGGTGTGTGGGACTCCTGGGGGCCCTTTTAGGTTTTTTATTAAGTGGGCCCTGCCCACTAAAACTCCGCGGTACCCCTCATCGCCTGAGTGGAGGTGTTTACGGGGATCTCGGCACAGCCTTCGCTGCCGTACAAATTTAAGATGAGACCTAACAAAAATTTACAAACAAAATCGCTGCGCGATTTCCCAGGCAGTGCGTAACCTAACTAACAGAGTAACGGTGTGCAAGACTGGACGTAATTAACAAGGTCTGGTTCAGAATAGGACGGGTCTATGTTCATACATACACTTTGTAATAAATGCCTATGTATAATTATGTTAGCGCACTCCCGATCAAGAGATTCCGCGCTAATCCCTAACCTCGTAGGTTTAGTACGGCTCAGTCTAACTCAGCAGTATTAACTTCAAAGCACCATTAAATTATCATAGTCATACAGTTAAATCGTTTTGAGATATAAATTAGCAATGTAAATGTCAATTTAATTAGCACCAGCTTGCGAGCTTGAATGAAACCTCCTCTTATATTTATTGCAGTCGGGGAAAGCATATTTGCAATAGTTAACTAGAAATCCTGATATTTTAGGTCCGCAAATTATAGAATTAATGTTTATCTTCCTAGCGTGTTGATAACGACTTTCGCTGGGTTAGCCATTAATATAAACGGGATGAAAGTTTCGCATGTTTAAAATCGATTCAAGACGTAAATTTATTTTTTAAATACTTACACTTACACTCGAATTGTTTAGTACTAAATTAATAAGCCTAAAAGCTCTTTATGAGCCGCGTATCAAATGTAGTAAGAGGCACTTATGATACCAATTTATTGTTATGTAAAACATTTTTTCTGTCTTTAGGATGAGCGGGCCCCATATTATTAATACAGCTTATTCCACAGTAGCTATGTCCCTGCAGCTTAAACTAAACCTATTAGGCTAACTTTGATACTAGATCACTATCTATCCGCTAATAAACATAATTACGTAGTTAAGTAGTCAAAGTAAAATATACTTTCATGTTCACCGAATATATTCTTCTACTGCGCTACGCAATGGGGATGTTAACACCATTTATATTTAATTTTTAAACGTCAATGCTGTTAAAGAAAGTATCGTAGTATGTTGTAAAACCATATAAATTTTTGAATTATATTGAGTCTACGATTCTAAATTTTCCTAAAACTACTTGATATTTATTTAGTCAATTGCTATACGAACAAGTGACGTCATAAACTCACAAGCCCATACAGAATCTATGAAGTGATTGCGTTTTGATAACTTTTAAAAAGTATCTCAATTGACTTGCCAGTAAACATTCCTACTGCGCCAACTTAATTTACTGCGTCACAAGTTGTAACTCACTTCTTAAAATTCGTTGACGCAAAGCATACTACGCAGAGCCGGGAGAACTCGGAAAGTGCAGCATCTCGGCTCGATCTGCGTTCCATTTCGCTGCATATCCCAGTGCACAAGGTGAGATGCAATTATTGCAGCTTCCGTGCGTTCTGTAGCCGAGTGATTTATACCGCGCCGTGTATCTTAGTAATGGATTCGATTTGATTAGGCCGAGACAGATAGCTTTAATGGTCGCCCTAAGGCGAGATGATCTAAACAGTGTGCCGATGTAATTGGGCTACCGTTTGATTGGTAAATGGAAATTGTGGGCGGCAGTCAATATCGATTTTTGCATCATTTTTATTAAGTTTATCATCTAAATTTGATTTAGTCAAAATGAAGTACGGAAGATTTTTGCATCCATGTTGGTCTGGGACTTGGAATCTGGGACAAAAAAAAAAGAATGTGCCAACTGTGGTTCTTGCCTGGCATGTCGTGAAAGGCGACTAATGGTGTTATCGGGTTTTGGGTGTGTGGTTGTGTGGGCGACAAGTTGGCCGCTTGTTGCTTCTTTCTCGCAATTTTCCATCTAACCCCGCCCGGCTTTATTTTTGGCTGAATGAGGTTCAAGGGGCATGCTGCCCCTTTGACTCTGCCTACCCCTTCGGGGATTATGGGCGTGATGTTATGTATGTATGTAAGATTTTTAGCATATAAAATAATTGCATATGCGTACTAAGTTACTTAAGCAGAACAATGCTACCGTTAGTTTTACTGAATCTACCTACAAAATTTTAAAATGAATATATAGCTTTTGCCGATAATCACAAAGGTAAATTTACTTTTATCAAAATTTCTTTTTTTTTTTATCATATAATAAATATTACATTTCCGACTCATATTTAGCGGCATAAGTAGATTTGACGTCCATCCGACGGTCAATAAAAGGTCTAAAATTAAATATAGCAGATAATGGAGTTTTCTAACTTCCAATGCCACAATTTATATTGTCTGTCGGCAATACTAAATCAGCTATAGAAAGACTAAGTAAAATTAACGGCTGAGAAAAAATTGTCCCCAATTGCCGATAACAAAGAAAGAGTGGGAAGCGAGGTCTTTGGCTTAGAGTAAAAAACTTTTTGCGAGAAAGAGACACCAATTAATTACCACTGTGTGACTGAAAAGAAATACAATGAGTAAAATAGCAACCATCAATCCAACATCAATCGATTTAAATCTTAAATTATGTTAGCCTGGAACATAAAACTTTGTTCCTTCTTTAGCAAGTCGTAAAAGTATTAATGGTGAGATGAGTAAAGGGTAATATCGATGAGCTGGCCTCTTGTGAGTACTATTTTACAATTTTCCATCTAACTCAACTCATTTTATTTTTGAGTAAAAGCGATTGAATGAACTTACTGCTCCTTGAACTCCGGCTACTACTTCAGGGATTGTGGGCTTTTCATATCACAAAACATCGATACCGATAAAATAAATTTATCGGTAAAAAAATATTATTTATTTATCGGTAAAAAATTTTTTTAACGGTAAGATAGATATAGTTGACTAAATTAGAGAGACTAAAATAGATGAACAATGCGTTCCAGCAAACTACCCTCCACTGAATCCACTAAGGAGTACTGTCACAAGCTGACCCAACGACTGTCAATGTTTACTCCCAGGGTGCTTTCTCAATCTTTCATCAGCGTATCGCTTTGTTCCTCGGCGAATGCGGAAGCCGCGTAAGTGGGTGAGCTGAGCGGTAATTTATACGAAATGACGTTTTGTGTGCGGACAAATGGATAAATGGCTGGCTACGTTTGAGGATTAAGTGCATGCGTTTATATTAGTACATTTAAAGTTGAATTTCACTAATAATTTGTGGCCACCCGGTGTGACAATTACTAATATTATAAATGAAAACCTACTTTTATTATGAATGCGAAAGTTTGTATGTATGGTTGGATGTTTGTTACTCTTTTACAAAGAAAACTACTAAATGGATTTTAATGAAACTTTAGAATAATATAGCTCATACACTCAAATAACATATAGGCTATGTTCTATCGATGTGACACGTAAGCGAAGCCGCGGGCAGAAACTAGTATTTTATATTCCCCACATTTCAATTATTTGAAATGTGTGGCTACCAAAATTCAGGTGTTGATAGTATTGTAAAAAAAAATTAAATTTTTTTTTTTTTTTGTTTCTAAGGCATCAACTTGATGGTGCCCATAATAGGATGAGTTACACCATAAATCTTTGATGTATTTTTATCAGTAAACTTCGTCAAGTTCCCATATTATGCAATGTCATTCGTCACGATCGTATATAAATCTGGTGGAATATAAAATAAAATTCACACATTCAGAACCATTTGAACTAAGCCCAGATTTTTACTAACGCGGGGTCGCATTCGAGGCACGTGTCCTTTAACCTACAACCGATAAATACCTACCTACCTATCTGTACCACCCAATTTAACAGTCGCCCGCCTTCAATAATTAGACCCAGAACTGCGCCAGATAATAGCGAATTGCGAAACCTACAACTACATCGTGTCAATCGGCAAATCTTGAACGACATCGGTAGTAATTACGACAATTAGTCAACGAGACAATGGCGGTTGACCGATTTGAGCATCGAAGGAGCGGCACCGGCCCCACATGATGTCACGTCCGTTGCGCCATTGTGCGATCAGCTGATGCAGCCTTTGTGAGGTTACGTTGAATTAAATGCATAAAGTCTCGGCCTTTTTTGTGACAAATTAAATTGTGCCGGCGTCGTGATGAATCGCTTGATGGTGGTGATTCGCCTGACATAAGCGGTTGGCAATATCTTGTTGATGCTTTTCGGGATAGTCGCTTGCGCGTCTAATAATGTTCTAAATGGTATTCATTGATGCCATCCATTGCGAATGCTTAAAATTTTTATCATTGATACCTATAGATAGATAATTAATTTTATACATATACACATAACATCACACCCGCAATCTCCAAAGGGGTAGGCAGAAACGGTCGAAGGGGCACCAACCAAGCCCAATTAACTAAATTCACTATAACAATAACCACTTAATATTACGTTTACCTACTGTTTCTGATGGATTGTGGCTTAAAATAAGCTCTTTAATTAAGAGACTGATGCTAAACTATTTAAAAGCAGATAAAAATTGAGGCCAGAAAATCGTTTATTCTTAGGTTGACGTCTTGTTGAAGCCTTTTTTTGTTTGAAAACACTATCCTGGTGGCACATCAGAAAGTTAAGAATTGCATCGAATTAATAATAATAATAAAACCCAATGACTCACTGTTTTCAAGTTAATAAAGTGATTGATTCACTTTCCTAAAATATAGTAAAAACCTGTCTGTAATTAAAATTACCTACCTTTTATCCTCTTAATAAGTACATAGGCAATAATTATACAGTATTAATGTCTTCTAATTAAATAATTGTCAGCTAATTATCGTACGTGTATTCAAACTGCAGTATATGATTAAAGCGAACATTAAACGATTTATTGCAATTATGCACTAATCAATTTTTGCATATTAAAGCTAGATAAAATCTCCTCGATGCAGATTTCATTACGCCGTTTTCCTTCACCGAAAAACGTGTAAAAGTTAGCGGTCTATGTAATTTTAGGTCGTGTTAGCCTGAATTATCTTATAGTATTTATCTTTAATCTGGTATTTTGTCCAACTTATCTGGGACATGCATCGAATGCATATTCATGGTGAATTTAAATCATACCGAAAGTAACCCTTTTTGACCAGGTGCAGGCACACCCTATAATGAAATCGTTAACCGTGTAATGGTTTAATATCAGCTTTGGCATTTTAGACCCTTACGACATTAGGGTTGAGCATGTAAGTGAGGCTTTGAGTGGTTAACATAATATGTTAGGCAGATGGCAAAATTTCTACCAAGCTGCCAGTCATCTGCAATTACCTACTTAACAGGCACAATGGCACACTTGTTAGTGACCCTGCCCCATGCGCCAAGAGTTGTGGGTTCGATTTCCACGATTGCCACCCAGGACAAATATTCGTATGATGAATGCTTGTATTTGTTCAGTGCCTGGGTGTTATTATCCAATATTTAAGTATATATTTGTAATACCACTGTTGTTTCTGATATCCGTAATACAAGTGCTTAAGCTACTTACCTCGGAGTCAGATCAATGTATGTAATGAAGTCTGATATTCATTTGTTTATCTAAAATTACGAAAGTTTATGGGATTAAAAACTTATCCCGGCCCAATAATTATTAAGGTTCAATGCTTTGTTCATTTATTTAGTTCAGATGATTAAACAAACCTTTCTTTTTTTATTTCTTTTTCTTGCAATATTTGGTGCACATTAGCCTTAGACCTTGACTCAAATAACCTTTGTATTATAAACATAAAGTTCATCCTACTCCGTCCCTTTGAAGCCAGTCACATAACTTTTTTTTTCTATCGCAACTACAAGAAATAACTATTATTTTGCAAATGCACAACATTTTACATGCAAGTTTTATTAAGTAACAATCTGACAACCCTATTTATAGCCCCAATTTATAACATCGCCGATTGAGACGAATTGCGGCAATTATTTTTATGGCCTTTTACACAAAGGGCTGATTATTATCTGATCTGTAAACAAATTAATAATTAGCTAAAGAGCGCCTTCTGTATGGGGTCGCAGTGACCCACACATTAGCATTTTACAATCGTAATTTCTCATGTCGGGTCACCGGTTGAATGCTTCATCTGATTAGTGGAGTTAATTAAATGCTTTTTCACTTTTGCTTTCTTTTGTATAGATAGTATGATACGGTCAGATTTTTTTTAAATATATGTACGTACAAATTTTTTATTTATTTATAGTGTTCATTCGCAGGAAAATAATGGTATAAAAATTGAGTGATTGGTACAAATTATACTTAGACACACTTTGTTTTCCAACATTGTATTGTATTGTTTTGAAGATCATCTTTAAGTGTTAATTAACATTTCTGTAAAACAACAAGTAAAATATGAATCTCAAGTGTTTACACTTTTTTTTAGATTGACTGGCTCGATGGCATAATCGGTAGGGACCCTGCCTCATGCGCCATAAGTTGTGGGTTTGATTCCCACCCAGGACAAATATTCGTATGATGAATACTTTTGCTTGATACGTGTCTAAGTGTTAATATCCAATATTTAAGTATATATTTGTAATACCACTGTTCATTCTGATATCCGTAACACAAGTGCTTAAGCTACTTACCTCGAAGTCAGATTAACTTATGTGATGTAGTCGGATATTTTTTTCCAGTATGAACTTCAAATGGAACTTTTCTTTAGCATCTCTAAAATACTTCATTTAAAAAGAGCCATTGACTTCATTTCGATATTAATAAACACCTCTCGCTTAACCAACGGTCAGATGTTATCTGCTCTGATTGAAAGATCGCAGATGGCGTATTATCGGCGGATCAGCGACGCGGGCGCAGGTTTATTTTGGTATCTCGTAGTTTTTTTAACCCTGCTTACACGGCAGTTGAAAGATGTAGTTTTGTTTGCTCGTTAGCAAGCTAATCGATTCGAGAAGTTGAAAGGCGATGTTTGTTGTTTAAATGCTAATAACTAGTCAATTTTATAAAATGTAGTAGAATGTGTAGATATTTTTAGTTAAGTGGGTAGTCTTCGAAAACTCGCTTAATTAGATTAGAAACCCTGGCCACGATTTAAAAGAGTGTGGGCTTGAATCCGCTACATGTAATTATTTTTTTTTAATTCATTCTTCTATACTTACTTACTAAAAAAGGAAAGATTTGATTGTTTGTATGTTTGAATCGAATAGGCCCCGAAACTACTGGACCGATTTGAATAACTCTTTCACTAAAGGAAAGCTACTTTATCAGCGAGTAACATGGGCTTTATTTTAACCTCGTATTTCCACAGGAACGGGAACTACGCGGGTAAAACCGCGGGGTGCTGCTATATTTTATAAATTGTTTTTTATATGTATTGATGAACGCGTAGTCGCCGCAGTTTTACCACGCCAATATTATATAAGTATACGTATAGTTAATACGATTGAAAGATCTATTTGTAATGTCAACATAACAGTACCTATAACATAAAACAATTAAAAACAATTTGTCCTTTTGTCTGGCTCCCAGCAAATGTCTGAAATGGCTAAAATTATTTTGATGGGACTTTCACTGGTGGAAAGCTATTATATTACTACAAGGAGTATCTTAGACTTTATATATTTTTTAAAATCATCAAGGAAAAACTCACGTAGGTATATATTTTTACTTTATTCGCTCAAAAGCATATTCTTTACTGGGAACCGCAACATTTACCAAGGGAAAGCGGTTCATAGTTGCGCGTGTTATCCAGTTTTTACTATACTCGAGGAAGTCAGCACTTTAAAGTAGGTACGTTTACAATGTTTATACTGATTTATGATCTAGAACTAGGATTCCAAATTGGGCTTAATTTGCTTGCATTTAACAGCATTTTTAAGATCAAAAGGAAATACAAACAAATATAAATATCAGACTACATCCCATACATTGATCTGACTCCGAGGTAAGTAACTTAAGCACTTGTGTTACGGATATCAGAAACAACAGTGGTATTACAAATATATACTTAAATATTGGACATTAACACCCAGTAACATAACAAACACAAGTATTCATCACACGAATATTTGTCCTGGGTGGGGATCGAACCCAAAACGCTTGGCGCATCGGGCAGGGCTACTACCGAATGCGCCATCGAGCTTGTCGTATAATACATAAATAATTTGTGTACAAAGAAAATTGGTCGGTCGTTCTTATTTCGTTAAGTAGCCTTATGACGAGAAAATATTGAGATTTTAATTCACTCATCCTTTCAAACCAAGAATTTTCTTACGGGAGGAATTATTAGCTGGTTATTTCAATATTTAAATTACTCAGTAACCGTCCGGAGCCTGGAAGTTGGTGGCTTAATCACCCCCGTGCCTCGGAAAGCACGTTAAGCCGTTGGTACTGCGCCGACGTCTCACATGTCGAATTGCCGTCTCACCGGACTATGAGAGTGAAGGAATAGAGAGTGCACCTGTGTTAGCGCACACACTTATGCAATATAATATCTAATGCGCAGATGGCTAATCCTCGTTGAGATTGGCCACCGTGACTGATATTGGTTAGGAGGACATTATTATTTGCAAGCTATAAATTGACACAACCTTGATAGTTCAAGTTCGCATCTAGTTCAAAGGTAAACGTTCGAAGCTAGACGAAAAGCCGATAAACATTTACACCATACGACTATTTGCGGACTGCTACCATAAACGGTGCGATATCATAATATTATATTTATAGCTTGCTTTGGAGATGTTTATGTAAGACATGCCGGTAAACAATAAAAAAATAAAAATAAAAAATCTTTCTTTGAAATCCGTAACAATTTTATAATAAACAATTGAAAGTTAAAATAGCTCAACTTTGAGATATGTTTATACGATATACTAAAATACATTATATATCATTAAACAAGCTCCCGAAGGGGTCGGTAGAGTGAAAGGACCAGCAACCACTATTAGCCAAAAAGAAAGCTGGGTTTGGTTAGATCGAATACTACACTGCTACATGTGTAGCATTGACCAGTTTGAGCCAGTCATTACCGAATATACCATCGATAGCACATTCGGTAATGTTAGGCAAGAGCTATGGTGTGTTCAATTGAGTGTTTGTTCTAATATTACTAATATTCTATGACGTATTGACATATACTCCTTATATGAAGCACAGAACCACGAGACACCAATTGCACCAAACATATCACCGATCGAAACATAAACACGATCTCAATTGGCGATAAATCAAAACCGCGTCTAGAATACCAGTGATCAACTCAACATTTTTCAGTTAGCGATGCCATCATCAGAATTAGGGCACCAGCCGTACCAGTCATCAAGGAGTGTTCGACAGTCATGGATCGGTGGTCGGTTGCGTCACCATATTGGCTCCATGAGACTATAAATCACAGGGATCGGAATGAGATCACGGGCACAAATACTCGTGCTGAAATGTGACATGCAGCATACCGTGTGCACACTGGAACGATTTGGGTGTTAACGGGGAAATTCTATATTTGGTATATAATAAACAAAATTTTTTTCTTGCATTCTTTCTAATGGTGGTTTTACTATGTCAGTGAATGGAATTATGGAAATGACATGCTACTTATTGCATTTTCTGTTTCTTGAAGAACAAAGAAAGATATTTTTGTCGCAAGTTTTGATGAGGTATAATCATAATCTGGTAAGATTAAGAAATATTAAACGACATTACGAAATTTTTTGATTATAATGTATTAAAAGTGGGCAGTTCTTCCAGGAACTTTTGTTCTTCGGTTATACTTCTAGTAGTATGATGATTGTTGTCTGCTTCTACCTTAGTCCGATGTTTAACCATCATTATGAAGAAATTTATCAATTGATCAAACTTTTATTTGTTTTTAATGTAATAACTTTCAAAATAATTATGTTAGCTAATCCTTCATTGAATGGTCCTATATTATTTTATCCCATAGAAAATATATCTCACTCTCTCTCCCCGATCTCTCTTTTGTCTTTTAACTTTCTCTCAGTATCCTATTTTTTTTTTCCCCGAAAGTTTTGCTACCGACAGCAAGTGTGGTCCCCTCCTTATTAGAATAGTCCAGCGTTGTACAATTCGTCTAATTTATTATGGAGCTGCACTTGAATTTTTACGACTACGCCTAATTTAGTTCTATTTAGCGGCCATTTTTAATTTAGTGATAGCGCTGTTCCATTATCGTTACTGGTCTGAGGCATGTGTGAAAGTGACAAATTTAATTTCATTGGCATGTTAATGATTTTAACAGGAAATGTGAATATAACATTGAAACATACATCTCTAGTTCATTGATCAGGATGTAAGCCTTTGACGTGTCGACTCCTAGGAGAAATGCGTTATTTAATATTTAGATGTTAGAGGTCATTTACCTATTTCGCTCTGTAAGACATGTCCAAAACACTAAAATACAAGTTAGATCCTAAAGCCAACCCAAAATACTTATTGATGAAGCATTTTTGTTTGTGCTCTAAATATAAAGGTTAAATATACTTAAATACCTATTTAGATATACTGACAACCATTCATCGTTCGAGTACAAAAGACCGTGTGCATAAAACGAGCGTTTAAGCCTTGCAGAATTCATACACACTGCCTTTAGATTCGTGCCCCAGGTTGCTAATGAATATTTTAATAAAATGTATGAAAATATTGTTATACGTAAAATAAAACGAATCATACACATCAATAAAATATGAGTCCATGAACCCGCTATTTACATCTCTAAGCAAATCTATAGCAGAGATTAAGACCTCGGTGTGGGAAATGTAGCTGTATTGCAATATTTCAATGCAAGTATTCCTTACTTAGTCATTTCTTAAGCTTGCTCTTACAAAGAAGAGCAATGTAAAGCGATTTATGCTTTAAATATGCTGTTGTATTTTTTATTTAGTCACATTTTATGACCTACTAGATAGACACATATATAGATAATTATTATTTTGTTTCAATATGTAGTTTTAGTCAATAATATTTGAAGTCACCAATGAATCCAATATGTAACAAATCAGTGTTTGTTTTCAAGCTAAAGATTGAATGACAATGAACAAAATAGCTGGCTAGCTACTGTAAAAATTATGGTGACATATTCTTTAGTTGTTTAGTTACTATCTCAACTAGATTAAACTTTTGTTTGATGTTTTCTACAAGTTAACTGCTGGAACCATGAAATTATTTTTTCAAAAATCTAAAGATTTAGACCTCATTGTAGGATACAAACCAACAAATTTTGTATATTAACAGATTTTATCCCCTGGTCTACCACTCACTACGTCCATAAAGACATTTATGGACGTAGTGAGTTCACTCAGTAACTGAGCTCACTCAGTAACTGTGTCAAATTCAGTTCACTCTAACCATTGAAATTGAAATCTAGGTTTTCTGGGACATCGCTTAAATGATTAACTGCTTATTTTGCTTAACAAGGCGCGGAGTAGTGCGACACGTATTGTCATGATAATGGCGTTTGCGGGACACTTTAGCTCTAACGTTAGTCATACTAATATTATAAAGAGGAAAGATTTGATTGTTTGTTTGTTTGTTTGTTTATATTGAATAGGCTCCGAAACTTCTGAACCGATTTGAAAAATTCTTTCACCAATATAAAGCTACTTTATTAGGGAGTAGCATAGGCTATATTTTATCCCCATATTCTCACGGGAACGGTAACTACGCGAGTGAAACCGCGACGCACTGCTAGTAACTCATAAATGTGTGTGCATGTTTCTCAAAATTGTGAGAATATTTTTTTAAACATGCATTTTTTCATGATACCGGCCGAACGTTTCGAACGTTCATCGGGTATTATAAGAGACTGTCTAATGTCTATAGATATTGCACATTATACTTAAAGGGACAATTTAATATTAAACACAACATTGGAGACATATTAAAAAAGTCTTGACATAATATGTAATATCTTTTCCCACAACTTATCTCATGACGCTGTAGATTTCTATGCCTCAGAAATAGTTAATTTTTGTGAAATTTAAGGTTTTAAAAAATCTAAAGTAAAATTTTACAATGATCCCTTGAGTGATTTAATATTGAAAGAGTAACAAACCAGTAAATTAACTCATCTTCACATAATAATATGTGTGATTTTATTCGTCCTTAATTTTTTTTTTTAAGATTTATTTATAGACTGCAATATAAAATCTTTAAGATTTCCACTGAAACATCCTCAGAGATATTTTAAGCCAAAATATATTTTTCCTCATGGACAAATTAAGGGCCAACCTACAGTTTGAAGGCCTACGGCAAGCCCTTTTCGATGTTATCGCTATATTAGTATTCAGCAGGCTCAATATCGGCAGTATAAAGCCACGGCTAGTTGTGACGTAAATGCTAATTATTATGATATGTATGGTTTGTGTGGCACCAGGATTAATTACAATGAACGCTCCATAGATTGGTCGCAATTCGGAATACATTCTGCGTTGTACGAATATGATAATTTATAAGATGCACGTTGTTGTTATGAAGAATAGTTCCGCGAACGTTTTAGTAAATTAATGAATGTTGTTCTAAGTATGTACCTACGTAGGTACTTTACGTTAAGGCGCTGTGTATACAAGTGGTGAATTGATTAAATTAGTTTGAAAATAATTTTGTCAAAGCCACGTTGGACTCAGTGCTATCATTGGTTTTCTAGATTTAACGGGGTTAAAATTAATGATGATTGGTCCAAAATTTCAATATTTGGTTGTTTGTTAATTGTTATTTCATTAATGAAACTAAACTAACCTTCACGTCACTTCCCTAGTGGGGTAGGCAGAGAGAACCGAACGCCACATGGCACGATTCTTACGTACCTCACTAGCCTCTTCACCATTCATGATCCTTTTTATACAAGCTCTACGGTTTTTATTAGTGAATAATCTATAATGCGGATTGTTGTTAACATAAAGGTTTATTTAAGTAGATTTTTATATTTATATTTTAATACTATATTCGCTAGATCTAAACACTTTCTGTATCTTTAACTTAGTTTACAGTTGATTTAATTAAAAAATCTTTGAGTCAACTTGTGATTTATCGTTTTATCTATTTATCTATATAAATAAATAGGAAACGCCAAAATGTGTGTACGCGCATAACTTCTGAACGACTGCACCAAATCAGATAATTATTTTTTTAAGACGTTATTGCAAAGACGAGAATTGTATGAAAAAAAAAATTAATAACTTCTCGGGTAAGCCTGAAAATTGGAATGATATGGACGTTTGTATAAAATGACAGATCACCGACTGCCGGGTCAGCTAGTTATATATAGAGATATTTGTTTTATTTTTTGTTTTGAGACTAAATTCTTATTTTGGTTTATATAAACGAATGTAAACATAAATCGCTTAATGCAGCATATCGCAGATTCCTGTTTGTAAAATAAATGAAAATTATTTGTATTCCAGCAAAACGCAACGCGAACACTCCAAGTGAATGCCGCCATCACTCTTCAAACGCAAATTTATTAGCAATCTCTCTTTTCTCAAACCGGCATCTTCTGCATATTGTTTATACAAAACCCACGTAAACAAATGTTAGTATTGTTTCAAATTTCAGTATTTCGAAAAGTTATGCTTTCGTCACTATGTATTTGTACATTCTTGTGGAGCGCTGCATTGTATGGAATTCGATAAATCTCTGTTTCGCCAAAGTCATGATCAACAGACGGACATGTGTTATTGACGGGCTTTTATGCAATGCTTCAGACTTCATGTACCTAAAACGGTAGAAGCAAGTTCAATGTTAGAACCGGGATACATTATCTTTGATGAAATCTGTTTTTTCGCGGGTTTGGATTTTTGTGGGTGTATTTTTCCTAGGGGTATGGATACGTAACTCACCGTTAAGACTCTTGAGAACCCTTGGTATGGTAGATGACTCTGCCACAATGGTGTTTTCTGCCCAATTTTATGGTGAGCTGTGTAAATAGACTAATACCCTTGCGGTGCTACTTCCATGCCTCTATACCATATTGTGTTCCCCGCGAGGGTTTTTGGGATTTTTGAATTTATATACATACATAACATCACGCCCGTAATTCTCGAAGGGGTAGGCAGAGTCAAAGAGGCAGCAGGCCTCTTTAAACACATTTAGCCAAAAACAAAACTGGGGTGGGTTAGATAGAAAATTGCGAAAAACTTGTGACAAGTGGCTAGCCTGTCGCCCACACAATTACACACCCAAAACTCGATATACCATTCGTCGTCTTCTACGACAGGCTATGCAAGAAACACAGTTAGCACATCCTTTTTAAGTTCCCGACCAACATGAGACATCTTCTAATCAAGTTTTAAATTTCCTTTACACAAAAGCTACTTAGGCTACGTATTCTTCTAGATATCGTATCATATGTACAAATAATATAACGACGAAGTCTTTGATCTTCCAGCAACCCGTAGTTGCACTCAGACCCTACGATGTAATATTATTCTTATTCTCACCTATTCATTGTTCATTGTTCCAGATTGCTCGCGATACAGCTTCAGGACTGCGGGACGAACGCTCAGCAGACGAGCTTAGCAATTGGACGACCGGTAGGTATATTTTAATAAGACAGACCCGTTGGTCTCTGATCACTATCAGAGAAACTGGCCACGAAACCTAGGGTCGCGGGCTCGAATCCCGCTAGGTGCAAATGTTTCGTGTGATGAACATGGACATTTGTACTCGAGTCATGGATGTTTATAAACGTATTTTAGTATGTCTATCCGCTCACCTAGTATCCATAGGAAGCTTTAAGCTTAGTTTGGTACTGGGGAATTGGTGTGCCAGTCTGAAGAATTTATTTATTTATTTAACTAACTAACTAAATTTCACGCCACTTTCACTTTATTTATTTATATTTATATTAATAATTAATACCTAAATAATACAATCTACCATTACAGGAAAGCGTTGGTATCTGAATAATAAAGGCACGTATTCATACCACTAGCTCGGCGGTGAGGAAAGGAACCTACCTACCTAATCTATATTTCCTAAACCGACCAATTTCCTTAAAAGTCAAACGCTCATAGTTTTAATACTAGAAATAAACAAAAAAGTGGTAATACATGTATTGGTTTAAGTATTAAAATATTTAATAAACTTCCAGAAAGTCTACTACTAGCTTTACCTTCACCTAAGTTCAAATCGTGCATTAAAGCGCTTTTAATGAGTAAGGGCTACTATAAGATTGAAGACTTTTTAAATGACAACCATATATGTTTAACTTCATAATGACGTTCACGTGGTGTTGTTACCTATTAAGTGTAGATTATTAATTACGAAATTGAAAATTTTGGTATTTAAAAAAATAACTATTGAGTTTCTTGCCGGTTTCTTCTCGATAGAGTCTGCCTTCCGGACCTGTGGTAATGTTTTCTTTTTAAATTGACTTTTAAATTGAAAGTTTAAATTGACTTTATATAAGTGCATTTTTGAAACCTATATAAATAAAGAGATTTTGAATTTAAATTTGAATATAACTTTGAAATGCGTCACCACAATCCAATCTGCTCCTATCTAGTTCCCCTATATAACTAACTGACTAAACTTCACGCCACTCTCACTCTCTCTCGGTTCCGAACCGAACCGAACGCCATATGGCATCTATATAAGATTACGAATCCTAGTTGGTAGTCACACCAATGTAATAAGCAGACTCGCTAAATACAGGTTTATGGGGCCTAAGCGACTCCGACAAGGATCGAGCCATAACGCTAGAAGAACAAAAACAAGTTTCTAATTACCCTTTTATTACCTAACTAAGCATTTTTTTATTTAAACAGTTAAAACTGTATACATGCATATGTTTTTCGTAAAATTTTCATCATTATTGTCTTAATTACGTATTGTTGATTTGCAGTTGTCTCATGTTGTGTTTGAGTATTCAATTAACAAAACAGAGGTATGTTAAATCAACAGAGTACTGTTGAACTTTGTAATTTGGTAGCTATATAAGTAATGTTTAAAGATGCTTAAACCGTTTTGCAAGCGTTGAACTCTGTAATTTCATTTCTATTTCAAGACAATGATGATGACATGATGATTAAACACTCTATGTTATTTCTTAAGCCGTCCTTTCTAAGAGGCACAAGAAACAGACAATAAAACTTCATTAAAACATCATCTTTCAATAAAACTTCATCTTAAAGGCCGGCAGCGCACCTGTAACTCCTAATGTTGCAGATGTACATGGGCGACAGTAATCACTTACCATCAGGTGAACTGTCTGCTCGTCTGCCCGCGGTTACATAAAAAAAAACAATAGATGTACTAAGAGACATAAAAATCTAATTTAATTATGTATGTTATAAAAAGAAAGGTAAATTATGCGATACATACGCGATCTTAAATATTATGGGGGATCAAAAATAATTACACAGAACAAATTATTACATACTAAACAAGACAAATTATATAATGGTTATATGCCAATTATATGTTACATTAATGTAAAATATTTACTTGTCATATTTTTTTTACTACCACTTCTCTTATAAAAAATACAAGTAACATTGTTATTTAATCCTTAAATTTACAGAGTAACACAATACTGAGCGTCCTTCACGTCAAATATACTTTTCATTCTACATGGTCTTCCGTGTATGGATCGAATTAAATATAAATATCTATTACTACGACTGCGCAAAAACCATTGGTATCAAATAGCGAAATATATTTATGACTGGATCGATGGCGCATTCGGTGGTGACCCTGCCCCATGCGCCAAGAGTTGTGGGTTCGATCCCCACTCAGGACAAACATTCGTATGATGAATACTTGTGTTTGTTCTGTGTATGGGTGTTAATATTCAATATTTAATTTTATAATATTTGTAATACCACTGTTGTTTCTGATATCCGTAACACAAGTACCTAAGCTAGTTACCTCGGAGTCAGATGAATGTATGTGATGTCGTCGGATATTTATATTTATTTATTTATTTTTGACGTCACTAATAATAAAGAAGTTTGTCCGTTTGTTCAAGCAGGGGTTCCCAACCTTCTAGTGACTGAGGACCACTTTGACGTCGGTATTGATATCCGGGACTACGTGGTAAAAAATGAACAGTGTTAAAATTAAAATAATCTTTTATAGTAAAAACGAATAAAACATTTTAGGCGTTTCGCGAACCAAATCATAAGTCTTGCGGACCACTGATGATCCACGAACCACTGGTTGGAAACCACTTAAAGCAATCAATCACCTCTTAAACTAGATGACTGAATAGAAACACTCGTCTCAAAATAGATAGGCCTGTTTTTTTACAATGGAAATATTTGGTATAAATTGACGATATTGAAAATAGGAAAAGAGCCTGTAGTAGATTCGATTGTAATATCTTAAGAGCTACCTAATCATCTTCCTAGCGTTATGTCCCGTGTTTAGACGGGGTTCACTTAAACCATGATCCAGGATTTAGCGAGTCTGGTAATTACATTGAAGCGACTGCCGATCTAACCTTCGTAACCCTAAGATAGGGGAACCATACAATTTTTGGAGCAAGGTTACAAATCCAAAGTTGTTTGAATTTGCAGGTTTCATCACGATGTTTTCCTTCACCGTCGAGCTAGTGGTATAAATACGTACATAGACTTGAAAAATCCAGAGGTACGTGCCCGGGTTTGAACCCGCACTCCTCGGTTAAGAGGCGGGTGTCCTTACCATTGAGCTACCACTGCTCTTAAGAGCTACCTAATACTGAATATTAAGTAAAAGTTTAGTTAATTAGTTAGTTGTTTACTAAAAAAAAATTTCATTGGCATACCTATTTAACACGGACTGCAACATGGGTTATTCTCTACATACCTTACTAATATACAAAGATAAGAACATATTAACATTATGTGCCCTAAAATAGTAGAAACTACTCTATTTTGTGGGTGATTTTAGATGGGGCACCCTATCTATACTAATATTATAAAACTGAAGAGTTTGTTTGTTTGTTTACTTGAACACGCTAATCTGAGGAACTAGTGGACTGGAGTGTTAGATAGCCCATTTATAGTAGAAGGCTATAGGCTATATAACATTAACCATGAAACCCGCGGGCCCAGCTAGTTTACTATAAGTAGTGTTTAAGTGATGTACTGATAACAGTTGACATGGATAATTTAATAAAATGGCGTGATAAAATCTGGTTATCACTTTATGCACTAAATGTTTTACTTAATTTCGAGAACGCGGGTGATAAGATTAGTCGGTAGCTTATCTGAAAAGTCCCGAAATCTATTGGATACATACATACATACTTTTATTATTTAGATAGCGTGTGCACGCGAATTCATTCCCGATTTTTAAAAATTGATATAAAGGGGAAATTATAATCATCCAACTTATAAAGAGGGTAAGATCTTAATAAATATTGGGTATGTATACTATCGACCCACCCTAGCTTTATAAGGGTAGCAAAGGAGATACATATTACTTCTTACTAATGTTATAAACGACAAAGTTTGTATGTATGGATGGATAGATATGTGGATGTTTGTTATTGTTTCACGCAAAATGTACTGCATAGATTTTATTGAAACTTTACAATAGTACGGCTTACACATTATAATAACACACAAGCTATGTTTCATGCCGCGGGCAGAAGCTAGTAATATATATACGTCTTTACCTCTCATGAATTACCTTATATTAAAATTATTATATTAATATTAATTATGAAATTAGTATAGCCGCTCGATAGGCCAATATCGATTGTCTATCGATAGCTTATCGATAGTTGATAAAAATAGATAGTATCGATAGTCTATCGAGACTGAAAACTATCAGTAAACAGCAATACTATCGATAGTATCGATAGTTTCGATCGCGGATAACCAATTAACTATCGGTAGTATCGATAGTATTGTTGTTTAGCGATAGTATTGCGCTAACAGACACATCGATAATATCGATAGTCCGCTATTAATTATATCGATCGTATAGATGATTTGGCCGTTAAACTATCGATTGCAAAAATATCAAGTTTTCGGCAACACTAGATGAAATGACTCATTCAATGTCTTCAAATGTTCCAGATGGCGCGAACGACTCTAGCGCGATCGAACGCAACGATGTACGCGTGGAGTGCCTGGGGCGCATGGAGTCCTTGTTCCAGGACCTGCGGAGGAGGCGTCTCGGTGCAGGAGAGGCAGTGTCTGCCCAGAGACCCTGCTAGGTAAATTAACTTGTAAAACTTAGGGTGAGGAATTTGATGACAGACTTACATTCATCATTATGCTTGCTATCTCAGAAGGGGTAGCCAGAGTCAAAGGTACATACATACATACATACCTTCACGCCTGCAATCGCCAAGAAGCGACAAGCAAGGCCCTTCAATGATTTTAGAAAAAAATAGGTTTGGTTGGATGGAAAATTGTGACTAGCTCGTCACCTGCAATAACCATAAACCTACTAACCTGATACGGCATTATTCGCCTTTTGCGACATACTAAGCAAGGAACATAGTTGGCAAATTATTTTGAAGTCCCAGACCAAGGAGAATGGGACTTGCACAAGCAAATGCTCGGTTTACGCGTGTAGAGTTATTAGCTAAAATTAAACTGGGTTAGATTAAATGGAGAATTGTGAAAAATAGCGATCATTGGCAACTCGTCTATACAATTAAAAACCAACTCAACCAAAAATAAACATTTTATTACAACTTTATCTATAAATTAATTCCAACATATTCCCAAGAAACGCAATTTGGCTTAGTACAAGTATTTAGAACGTGATTTCGTAAACATGATCACATATGTAAAATTAGCGTCTATACAAGTGTCAGCCATAAATTTAAACTGGCTTACCATTGTTACGTTAGCTGTAAGGAGTCTGAAATAAAGCAGCCACCGAAAGACAATCCTATAACATGAGATTTGCATACAACAGCTTTTGTATTGGAAAGCAAAATAGCCTAGGAAATTAATATGGAAGCAACATAATCTGTTTATACAAAGAAATATAATGTATGGCGCCAACAACACTTACTAAACGCATCTGAAAGTATACTTAAATGATAATTGTAATATAATTTCTACACTATTTGTCTGTCTATCTGCCTATGTATATTGCTTTGTTCCAGTTAATCTGCGAAACGCCAATGTCAATGAGGGTTTCAAAAATAAAAAATCCGCCAGATGGCACGTGGGAGTCTCGTGGTCTTATCACTGTCCCTATTGGCTCTTTGTTGACAGCATGTCAGTTTGTTCTGAAAACCTACCAATGAGGAGGGTGACATGACCGTACATCACAGTTACGCCATTTATCTGATGTTTTAATTCAAAAAAACCCTCATTCAATGGAGCGCTCTCGTCTTAGGTACAAGGAGTAACTTGGGAAACATTTTACCTAAAAAAAAACATTCAGTCGAATTGAGAACCTCCTCCTTTTTTTTGAAGTCGGTTAAAAACAAGCACATTGCCAGTTCTTACGTTTATTTTGATCTACTTAATTATGAAGAAGCTTAAGCTCTTTTATTATGGAAATCAGAATCAACTAAGGTACCACGAACATCTAAATACCTGTTTGTCAACAACTTTGTCTCGGCTTAAAAAATGTTACTGCGAATTTTACCATAATCCGATAAGTGGCTTTGGTATGAAAACATAACAAAAAGAGAGACAGACATTTTTTGGCTAAAAGATTTTGCATTTATACATAACGATTCATTGATATTTCATTAACATTACCATCATTGCATTTATAAGTAATTTATTGATGAATAATTTTAAAACTTATCTGATTATGATTGTATATATTTTTTTCAATTTTAACATTAAAAATCTATTAAAAATATATACTAAAAGGGTACCCAGAATACTGGCAACGTTGCCCCTTTGAATTGCCAGGCTGAGGCGTTGGCCGAGGAAGGTTTCAGCATTCTGGTCACCAAAAACTTTAATAAGCCGAGCAGACAGCTCCTGGAACAGTTTGCGGGCTTCTGGACACCACGGTCCAAGAGTTTCCAAATTATTTCAAGTTGGATTTTAGATTAGCCTAATATGTTTTGTACCCCGCTATGGAAATGTTGGTTTTAGTTAGTTAGTGCAAAATATGTTCAGTATGGTATACTCTTTGCGAAATTTCAGTTAGGCACCACTAATTTATGCGGAGGCCTTGTTCCATGTATAATGCATAAGACACATAAACCCAAGGGATTTTGCCGCACAAAGCGTTGTCACAACTCGTTCCCAAGAATAGGTGTAATGGGTGTTTATTGTGACAGCACCATACAATATAAACTAGTCGGGGATTTGTATCAAAAGCCTTTTTCACCCGTCTGTTTAACGTATGAAAGTTGTTTTGTATGAAACTAGTTTATGCAGGCGGCTTTGGTCGCGCTAAACGTTGATTTTGATTGATAAAACAACCTATATTTAGAGATTTTTTGTTATTCAAGTGTTAATAGTTAATTTCAAATTGATCATCCATTTTTTATTTTATCAACATCCCGACAAGCTCATGGTTTTTATTATAGCCAAACTGGTGCAAATTATTTTTAGATTTGATAACCGGAGGTGCGGGCAGGGTGTGATCCAACATATCTTACATTAAGGTGTGCCTTAGTCATCAAGATAACCGCCGTTTTCTAAGCTTTAAAGTCTTAAAACCTTAATCATATTTTAGGCAGGCCATCGGGAATGATTTTCCTAAAGCTTTACATAAAAAAAAAAAAATATCTGATAAACACATAAGTCTGATCATCTATTTACTAATAACTTGTTTTTTCTGTGTTTCAATGCCAAATTTAGACAAACGAATTTAGTCCCTATCGCCTTTTACAAAATGCACTATCGCCACCAATAATAACAGAGATCGTTTATCGCCTTTGTCCTTGATCGGACGTGCTGTAAACCTTCCTGGTACATCAGCTGCCACAGCGGCGTAAGTCAAATGTTAGCACGTGTTACTCGGAGATGGTGCCAATCTCCGGAAGGTATAAATTGCTGTCATACGCGGCTATTAGGGTTTGTAAAATAAAAATTTCATACATATACATACATATAACATCACGGCCATAATCCACGAAGAGGTAGGCAGAGTCAAAGAGACAGCAGGCTCCTTTAACCACTTTCAGCCAAAAACAAAACTGGGCTGGGTTAGATGGAAAATTGTGAAAAAGTGGTGACAAGTGGCTCGCCTATCGCCCACACAATCACATACCCAAAACCCGATACGCCATTAGTCGTCTTCCACGACATGCTAGGCAAGAACCACAGATGGCACATTTCTAAAAATTGCAACTATATTTAATAGAACACATTAGTCTGGGACTTAAAAATAATATGCCAACTATGTTTCTTGCCTAGCATGTCGTAAAAGGCGACTAATGTGTATATCAGGTTTTGGGTATGTGATTGTGCAGGCGACGAGCTACCCACTCGTGACTACTTTTTTCATTCTCCATCTAACCCAACCCAGTTTTATTTTTTGTCTGAATATGGATAAGGGGGCTAGCTGCCCCTTTGACTTTTCCTACCCCTTCGGGGATTACGGGCGTGATGTTAAGTATGTATATTTAATTGTTAATCTTTCGTTTACAACTATTTGTGTGACCAATATTTGGCCTACACCGTTTGGAAGTTCGTGATGTTGCTACATCGTTACTACTTTTCAGAGCTTTTAAGCACTCGGTTAATGTTACTAGTGATGCAATGTGTTAGTGATGCGATTTAGTAAGACTTTTCTGTTCAGAAATATTTAAATGAACATACTTTTTAACAAAAAACAAAGATTTTAAGTCTGTAAAGAACAATTTTTTCTACAATTAAAACAAGCTTTATCACACCAGATACTCCAGGATTCTACAAAACAGCCTATAACAATTACTCTATCGCCTCCAATTAGACAAACGCTAACCCAAAGACCGGTTCTTTATTCTAATTTCTTCACTATATAAAAACCAAATTCGTGTTGGACAAGAAAAACTAACAGACAGACACTTGAAGAAGACAAATGGTTCTCTTGGAATCTATTGTTCGGTATTGTCTTAATTATTTCGTTATAACGACTGGTACCGGCTATTAAGATAAGCGCCCTTGTCCTTCGATACAGTTATCTTAAACTTTTTAGTTTGAGAAATAAATATGTCAGATTGGAGTTCAATGACTTTGTTAGGGTTGTCTATTGTGAGATAAATAACGTTCTGTTTAATATTTTGGAAAGTGATTGCTATGCATATTTGCAATTAATTAATAAACTACGTGAGAATAACATAAAATACAAATATTTTCTTAAAAACGGTAAAAAATGTTGTCAATACGGCTATCTGAATCAATAAAAAAAATAGGTCTCTATTAATTTAATGAATCTAAAACTACCTTATTTACAAGTAAGAAAAAATGCTATATTTGACATACCAAACATTAAAACATAAAGTAAGAATAAAAAATAATATTTTTATTTATTATCTAAGTAGTTATAGAAGTTTTAATTTTGAATCTCCCCAAATAATGATATTTATTACAAAAAAACTTAACTCTTAATCACCTAATTCTCAAACTTAAAAAAGGTCGCTGTGGCATCGCCAACCCTGCGCACGCGCAGGCGCGGGCGCACTATTGATCATAGATCACAATGATATCTAATGATACGCCGCGTGATCGATAAAGGGCTGGCTGCCCACCGCGGGAGATCCTTCCACACCGCTGCCAGCCACGAACTGGGATAGGGTCACCTCGCATTTTATTTATTTATTTCTTACAACAGGAAAATTACATTAAAATTTACTTCAAAATAGTCACAGTGGTAACACAAACGGAATGTAAAATTATTTTGAAGTCGGCCACACAATGCCTTAGATATTAAACGATCTTGTTCATTGTTAGTGGTAAGAACTCATTGTATCTGTAAAAGTTTGCGGTCTAGTGAAGTCAGTACAGCAGTAGAAGTAATAAGTACTTACCTATTATATCATTCAAAATGTTCAGCTATGTAGCACGTTTAACTTTAATTATTATGAAGTCATGTCATTATCTTGTCGATTAAATAATGGCAGTATAGACAACCCTGCTGCATTCCTCTTTTATTTTTCAAAAGTACGCAGGTATGAGCACCTCTGAACTTCCTCTCTATAATACACTGACTAATTGAGATATAAAGCTTTTGAATTAATACGTTTCCGTTAGTTTCTGTTAACTCGACAATCACTACCTAATCGAAACACATAGGTATATACGAGTAAGTGTTAATAAGGAATTTTTATATATATTTTTTACAACATTATGTACACGATAGATTTTTGTTGACTTTTTGATATCGTTGCAATAAGCAATGTCTTTGTTCATATAATGTTGCTTTTTAAACGCTACCTATAGTTAATTTCTACTTTAAATCATATAAAAGCTGTTTAGATCTATTATCAGTTACGACGACAACGAGCTAGCTAGTCAATAATTTTTCATCTAACTCAAACCAGCCTTTTTTGGCTAAAATAGGTTAAACTCTGCCTGTCACTCCTGGGATTGAGCGATATTGTACCTTAAGCTACGTTATTACCAAGCAGTCTATATGGACCGATAATCTCTGAGGTCCATTGCTGGAACTCCCATCTTTTATACAACCCATTTTTGCCTGAGTGTGCTTTAAGGAGATTATCGCTCCTTGAAGAGCCCACCATTTCGGGGATAGACGCTTGTGGGATTAGACGTTTGGGGTATGACGTATCATATTTATTATAGTATTGCACTTGTATTTAGATAACGATAAATAAAATAGCGGTGTTAGCTAATAGCGGTGGTAGTTCATGGTAAGGACACGCGCCTCTTAACCGAGGAGTGCGGGTTCAAACCCGGGCACGTACCTCTGGATTTTTCAAGTCTATGTACGTATTTATACCACTAGCTCGACAGTGAAGGAAAACATCGTGATGAAACCTGCAAATTCAAACAACTTTGGATTTGTAACCATGATCCAAAAATATCTGGTTCCCCTATCTTAGGGTTACGAAAATCAGATCGGCAGTCGCTTCAATGTAATTAATTACCAGACGCGCTAAATCTTGGATCATGGTCTAAGCGGACCCCGTCTAAGCACGGGACATAACACTAGGAAGATGATGAGTTGTATTTAGCTATTTACCTTAGTTCGAAAATGAAACATTTATGTGTTATGTCTGGTACACTTATTGTTCACATCGTAAGTAATGTGAAGGTGAACTAAGCTCTCCGGACATTCACCATTATGATAAATGTATCGTCTTAACGGTCCACGATTTCCCCATCGGTTTTCATAGTCCGATTCAATGAATACTATTTATCTACAGTGTTAGAGGTGTCGTAAAACCAAGGGGTGTCATTTTGGTACAATACACTGAACAATATTTATTTGAATTGAAAATAGGAAGTAGTGCAATCTCACCTCGAGTTAAATAATATATACGACTGGCTCGATAGCGCATTCGGTAGTGACCCTGCCCCATGCTCCAAGAGTTGTGGGTTCGATCCCCACTCAGGACAAACATTCGTATGATAAATACTTGTGTTTGTTCTGTGTCTAGGTGTTAATATCCAATATTTAAGTATATATTTGTAATACCACTGTTGATTCTGATATCCGTAACACAAGTGCTTAAGCTACTTACCTCGGAGTCAGATCAATGTATGTGATGTAGTCTGATATTTAATTAAAAAAAAAAAAAAAAAAAAAATATTACGTTATGGAATGTCTTAGGATAGACTGCAATACAGTAGATAAAGCTTTTGCTGTAAGGTCTAACTTTAACTAACATTACGTTTCAATTAGGCATTCTTAAAAATCTAGTTACTTTATATTTTATTGCGTCCATATGCTATCTTCATTAGAAAAATAATAGTTTATAAACGTTTTATTTAAAAACTAGCTGTGCCAGCGGTGTCACCCGCGTTTATGGTTAATATTATAAAGACTATTTCCGTCATACATGATTTCTATGTAACTTTAACCATTAAGGCTGCACACGCGACGGAAGCTTAAAAAATGGAGTAACTTCTCCCGTTTTCCCAACATTTTCCTTCACTACTCTGCTCCTATTGATTGTAGCGTGATGAAAAGTATACTATAACCTGCCCAGGAGTATGAAGAATAATTGTACCAAGTTTCGTTAAAATCCGTCGAGCAGTTTTTGTTTCTATAAGGAACATACAGACAGACAGACAGACAGACAAAAATTTTACTGATTGCAGTTTTGACATCAGTATCGATCACTAATCACCCCCTGATAGTTATTTTGAAAATATATTTCATGTACAGAATTGACCACTCTACAGATTTATTATAAGTATAGATAAATATTTGGGACTTTCGGAAACTGTCTGTTATTACATTATACATTTATAAATTAGCTAATTACTATATTGATTATGACGAAAGATACAAAATACATAGTATCAGCTATTTTTTGAGTACTGCAAAGCATAGAAGGACAAAATTACTCGATATTTATATTTGAACATAGGCGGAAGGCGAAAAGTACCTTACAGTACAAGCTGACTGGTTAAAATCACTATAGATTGGTTAATAGGACGTATTCTGTGACTCTTTCTGAGCCTGAGAGCCTCGGAGCTTGGCATGCCTACCCTATGTGAGGTTTGCCTTTGGTAAGATAGTAAGAATTCTCTCTTTTTTTCTCTCCTCTAACTGTGTGTTCCAACCTACATTTTTATAGCATTTCTACATATCTATAAGCATACTAAATAATGTTAGCATATGACACAAATATTTTTATTTCAAATTCGTGTTTATCGAGAAATTCCCTACACCAACAGTGATACACGACCCACGCTTATTGAGATGTGACACAGCCCATGACTGGACCGACAGTCAATTTGACGCACTCAGCTTTCACATTTCATCAAATACGAACATTTTTATTCGTCAATTTCCGAAGAGAGCCGCGTGACACGTCTATCGAATTTCTGTGACAGGTAAAATAATCGTGTAACGTAATCTAATGGCACAATAAGTTGCTATGTAAATTGATATAGTGCTTATTTACTTATATTTTACTGGCTCGATGGCGCATTCGGTAGTGACCCTGCCCCATGCGCCAAGAGTTGTGGATTCGATGCCCACACAGGACAAATGTTCATATGATGAATACTTGTGTTTGTTCTGTGTCTGGGTGTTATTATATGATATTTAAATATATATTTATAATATACCCCTGTAGATTCTGATATCCGTAACACAAGTGCTTAAGCTACTTACTTCGGAGTCAGATAAATGTATGTAATGTCGTCAGATATTTATTTATTTAGTTTTCACCACATTATACATGGTATGGTACCTAAATACGTGCCTGCTATGCCGACATCCTACTGAGTAAGGACTGGATATTTATAAGCTTGTATACATTGTGGTGTCATTGTTTCAAAATCAAATTTTTTATTTCGTTCTGAAACATCGTTTATTTCAAACCAAATTATTGTTACCAGCATTACCAGGTTTGGAAGTTAAATCTAGAAAAGAATTTGCTTAAAAATTTACATAAACTTACATTACATATTTTTATTTTTTGTAAAGCCGCAAATGTAAAAAATATGAAGTACATACATTCTGTTATACCATAGTGTCAAGAGATTTGAAACCGAGCATTACATTATACTACTATCATGAAGAGGAAAGATTTTGCATTGTATAGGCTCCGAAACTATTGGACCGATTTGAAAAAATCACCAATAGAAAGCTACTTTATCAGCGAGTAACAAAGGCTATATTTTCTGCGTATTCCCGCGTATTCCACTATGTGGGTAAAACCATGAAGACGCTACTAGTTAATTAATAAAAGGTCAGGTAAAGAGCACTCTTAACCGATGAGCGTGTATGAACAGACTTATGAATGTAGAAGATGCGAAAGGCGTGTGTCAGGATCGCAAATGGAAGGATGTGATCTCTGCCTACCCCCATGAGAAAAAAGCGTGCATTATAATATGTAATTAAAATATTAACATTAAGCTTTTGATGACTGCATGGAAGTATCAACAAAGTAACATTTTCATCAAAATCTGTTAAACAACTAATTTGGCTAGTTCCCACACCACCAAGGATTTCAATACGACATCAATAGTACCTGATTGACAAACACAAGATGCAGAAACTCAGATAAGATCTATTCCATGCTACATGGCGAACTTCGGAATCCTAAATTGCATCAAACATGCTCGCATTATTGGGAACGGTTTTGCAACTGGGGTCGGAGGCTAAATACGTCTGTAACCTCTTGGCCCTTCTCGCCCAACATACCAAATTAAGGCAATATTGAAAATGCTACGAAAAATTATGTGGAACGTAGAGTAAATGGTTCTGTATGTAAAAATGGAATAAGATACATGAAAAGAAACGTAGATTTAAAAAATTGATATGAGATGGAATTAATTGGGGGTTTTAGCTTAAAAGTGTGACCAATTAAAAAATGCAATGATGTGACAAATAAAAAAAAAATAGAACGTTTAAAAACAGATAAATTTAAAAAAAAAATACTATAATGCATAACATTTATCTTAATAATGAAATCTTTTAGTAAACACTTAATCATATGAAATAACATAGGCTACATTTATATCGCTATACATATATATCTCGCGTGATGATAAATTAGCTGTAATACATGATATCCAATCCACGCTTTCTAGGGAGCAATAGCCACTTTTAATATATTCCAGCTTTTAGACATAACATAACATCACGCCCATAATCCCCGAAGGAGTAGGCAGAGTCAAAGGGGCAGCAGGCCACTTTAACCACATTCAGCCAAAAACCAAACTGAGCTGAGTTAGATGGAAAATTGTAAAAAAGTAGTGACAAGTGGCTAGCTTGTCGCCTACACAATCACATATCCAAAACCCCATAATACCATTAGTCGCCTTTTACGACATGCTAGGCAAGAAACATAGTTAGCACATTATTATTAAGTCCCCGACCAACATGGGACAGCTTCAGCTTTTAGTTTACTTTTTGTACTACATTTATAAAAGCCCTTTACCCACGGACCCCCAAAGTCCGGAACAAGCTCCGAGGCTAGTTACAAGCCATTTTCGACGGGACTTGATTGACGCACAATAATTTGAAGCCCTTTCGCTAATAGTCGATTGTTATCATTTTGTTTACACGGTCCTCGATTTCTGGGTTTGTGTGAACGGTACCTACCACATAGCAAAGGGTTACAGAAGGTGCATTGTGTAGTTGGAGTTTAAGGTATTGAGTGAGAGTTTTCAAATTTGAGGAGATATTGTGAGGTGTTGACGTAAAAAGTCTAAATAACGTGAAGAAAGTTTTCCTTAATTAAAATATTTTAATATTTCCTTAAGGTGATTCAGGTGAACCTACAGTTGAAAAATAATTTTCGTTTTAAAATGGTTTTCAATATTATTTTTCTACCTCTAAAAATATCAACAACTGATTCTTTTAAGTAATACGTAATGGGCATGCTAGGTAAAAAGTATTTTGGTATCTCGTCTATTTTAATGACAATAACCACTAAATAATATAAAAGGAAAGTGAGTTTGTTTGTTAACTTTCTACGCGTTAACTAAGGGATAGGCTAGAAATGTTGATTAATTCTTCCACTAGGCAGATTTTCGTAGTTTACGTATCCCTTCTGGGAATCTTTGGCGATATTAAACCGTCGAGTCAGCTTGTAGCGAGAGGAAAGTAGAAAAGCAAGCTAACAAGACGACAGTTAAAGAACGATGCATTAGGAAACGTCTCGTCTCGGGAATGCTCCTGTGGGAATGTGTATAGATATCAAGATGTACATAGTGAATGAAGTATTACAGTTGTTGGTTAAATATGTCTAAATTTTTTGTTGATTCACTACAATTTCAAAATCATCAAATCGATTTTTTCCACTCAAGAGCTAACTAAATGGTGAGGGTAATAATCACTAGTAAACCTATACACTAAAACTAGTATTAGAGTAATGTTTGTAGTAAAACCCTAAATGTTTACTGATTTTTTTTACCAAAAATATTGGTTCATAGCTACAGTTAGTTGCAGAATTCTCGAATTGAATTGTTTTCTTCTTGTCTGGCATCTCATGAACGGCGACTAATGAGATGTCGGGTGTTGTTTTCGAGAAGGCGACGAGCTCATTACTGGTTACTCCTTTTTCACAATTTCCTATCTTACCTGAGCCAAATTTATTTTTGGCTAAAAGAGGTTGAAGGAACTTGCTACTTGTTTTGTTCTTCTTGTAGGATTGCAAGCATAAAAATATTATGTATGTATGTAAAAATATGCTATTAATCTCTTACTATCTCTTACATTGTTTACCCGACAAATTTTATTTCGCTCAGTCCGGAACAGCCTGTCATAACAAACGAGTAATGTCATTCTATATTTAGATGTCACGACAGAATCGCTTGCGCAACATGCAAGGGGCGATTTGACGCAATTTCGGTACAAATATGACGCATGCGCATGTTTCAACTATCGTAAAATCTGGGAAACGGCCGGTTCCGTCCGTAAAATGGCTCTAAAAACAAATTGGATTGGAATGTGGCAGTGGATTAATTATTTCAAGAACCGTTTCGAATGTTTCAGTAGAAATTCATGTTGATCGATTGCTTTAGTAGTATTAAAACTCGTTTAAACTTCGCATCCAAACGCAAGGGGGGCAGTTCCGAGAAATAAATATTTTTTTAAGTTTTCCCGGCACAGGAACCTCTAGTTTGTATCCTCGCGTAGATCTTAAGACTCTTAATTTGTGTGTATGTAAACAAGTAAATTGTAAATTATTTAATAAACATAATAATATTTTTATTAAATAATTTACAATTTACTTGTTTGTGTTATACACAAACAAGTAGAACTGTATTCTAAATAGAATACAATTTCAATAAAACCGCCCATTATTGAATTAAATCTGAACCATCCCAATCTCAAACCCGTCTCCGAAGAGAAATGGATTCCCAAAGGGCACGTCAGGTCATGGCCACCATAGACGAGTATGGAGTAATTACGTAATAACCACACATAACAATGTACAGAGCACAATGTCATAATTCGGTATCAATATCATTGTAATTACTGTAGGCGTGTAATAACGCGGAGTGATAGTTCGTTTTCATAATTTTAATTACGGCACAAAAGTGAAGTATGGCGCCCCGTTGAGACAAACTCGTGCTGAAACAATAAGCATTGTGTGCGCGTACGCATGTGCGTAGAAATGATTCCTGGTCGTCTACATATCGATGGCTCAGCTTATATAAGTACTAGCTGCATGAATGTGGACTACGAAGAACATTTTAAAGTTCAGATATGAATAGGCCGAAATTTGTTAATATAACAATGGAAGTAAGTTTTTGATAGTGATATAGGAAATTTTAGTATTTGCGTAAGAGAAAACAGTAGTAAACTAAAAAATTAGTAGTTATAGTTACAATCGGAATTAAGCTTTCGAAATCTAAGTAAAGTATCGGGCTAGGTTTAAGGCGTATTATTATAGGTAGCTGAGACTTAGTTTTTGAATTGAAAATCTTACTTTAGGTACTTATTAAATGTGGGTTTAAAACATTATCGAAAATCTGTTTAAAACCAGCAGTTAGGGCTTTGATGTTGTTTATTTTAAGTATGATACTTTACTTACCTTAAACAAAATTTGTTTTGGATTTACAGAGATCATATTTGAAATTGATAGGCTACTTTTTGACTAACCCTACCTCAGGTGACCAAGTAAGAATACTTATCTATACTTATAATAAATCTGTAGAGAGGTCAATTCTGTACATGAAATATATTTTCAAAATAACTATCAGGGGGTGATTAGTGATTGATACTGATGCCAAAAATGCAATCAGTAAAATTTTTGTCTGTCTGTCTGTCTGTCTGTATGTTCCTTATAGAAACAAAAACTGCTCGACGGATTTTAACAAAACTTGGTACAATTATTCTTAATACTCCTGGGCAGGTTATAATATCCTTTTCATCACGCTACAATCAATAGGAGCAGATTAGTGAAGGGAAATGTTGGGAAAACGGGAGAAGTTACTCCATTTTTTATGCTTCCGTCGCGTGTGCAGCCTTAATGGTTAAAGTTACATAGAAATCATGTATGACGGAAATAGTCTTTATAATATTAACCATAAACGCGGGTGACACCGCTGGCACAGCTAGTTTTAAGTATAATACTATTTTTACCTTAAACAAAATTTGTTTTGGATTTACAGAGATCATATTTGAAATTGATAGGCTACTTTTTGACTAACCTTACCTTAGGTGACCAAGTAAGAATATTAAGAATATTATGATGAAAAATGAACACCCAGTATGAAGGGACACATAAGTAGGTGATATATCTACTAGTTCAAATTACCGATTCATATTATTCATCCATAAATAATCCTTTCAAATGCCGATTGGGGTCAATCACACCAAATGATTCATCTTCCAAATTGAATACTATACGTGATCGCACTTTGAAATTAATTAAAATAGTTAATTAGCAACCATTGATTAATAATTAGTCGGCACCTTGATGAAACGACCCATTTGAACTGCGAATATGGAATTCTCGATAAGATTATCTTATGGTAAGTTCTGGCTATCAATGAAATGTGGTCAATTATTATTCTGTATTTATGCAAATATTCCAATACCGTACCTACCTAAGTAATTATTTTTCATAAAAGGAAGTCAACGTTATACGTAGTATAGAATGCCTAATTGATAGGTGTTGTTGATTGTAAGAAGCGTAATTATTTTGTAGTGGTATTCAATGTGGATGTGCAAGTATAGATATCGACTAATTGCTTCGTATTTATCAATGAGTATACGTCACCAGCCATTCAAGTTTTAAGCTTATCAATTTTCTCTCTCCAAACAGTACAAAAAAAAAGTCTTAAGTAAATTCGTGAAAAGTTGCTAATCTACAGTTGGTTAGTTTTAGTTTAAAGAAAAATATAACCAAAGAAACTAAAATCCCATCTTGAGAGTGCCTCCAAAAATAACTCGGATACTAGGGAGAGGCCTCCCTAGCATCCGTGAGTGAGATTATAAGAACCCACACATGAAGGGTCACTGGCCACAAAAGCCCACGACCTGGATCACAAGGGCCAATCAGACGCTCTACAGAGACGAGACTACCGAGTGAATGATGGTGCTACCCGAAATTGTACTAACATATCCTATATTTTTCTAGAATAGTGATTCCCAAAGTTGTCTAGACTACGACCCATTTACGTAATACCTACTAGTTTACAAACTCGGGTTAAAATTCCTTTAGGAAATTTAACCGTTACCAATATGAATAAAGGAAAGAAGATTGGCCCGGTCGGTTTGTTGGTATATCGTTTTACATGTAAGGCCCACTCAGTATTCGCTCGCGACCCACTAGTGTGTCGTGACCCAAAGTTAGGGAAACCCTGTTCTAGAAGAAACATGCGAACATGCTTAACTTATCTTAACACTAGGTGGCAAACAAGAATACGGTCCTTATGGTGAGCAGTCATTACGGTCTATGGACAATTTCAATGCCAGACATATTATTATGATAATATGTCTGGCACCTATGGGTCGCGATGGATCTATAAATTTGACCAGAATAACTAATTACTTTTTTTATTAAAAAAAAATAGACAACCACATACATTTTATTACAAATTAAATAGCTTAAGCATTTGTGTAAGCAATTGTGTGTAATTCAATAGTGGTCTCTTAACAAATATACTTAGATATATCATGGATATAAGAAATTTACACCTAGGCACAGAACTAACACAAGCATTTCCACCAAACTAAGGTTTTCCTTGGATGAGAATCGACCCCAGCTGGCGCAATCGGACAGAGTCCTGTCAGGACATATGACAGTTCTTTGGCCCTATTCGGCCAAAAAGCAAGCCAAGAAAGGGCCTTTGAGTTTTTGACTCAAGGGGGACCCCTGGAGGTCCCACACACCATAGCGCTCCCCCGTGCGGCGTGACAGTGGATAAGGCATTTCGTCGTCAAAGAGTCCTGTGTTGGTCTAAGAATGTTCTAACTGTTTCATGCCTAGCATGTCGTAAGAGGCGACTGATGGTATATCGGGTTTATGATTGTGTAGGCGACAAGCTAGCCGCTCGTCACTACTTTTTCACAATTTTCCATCTAACCCAGCCCAGTTTTATTTTTGGCTGAATTAAAGGGGCCTGCTGTCCCTTTGACTCTGCCCACCCCTTCGGAAATTATGGGCGTGATGTTATGTGTGTGTGTGTGTGTAATAGAGGACATAATTATGACAAAGCGAAAAATACGCCAATTTTTTTAAAAATAATAAGTCTTTATGCAATTATGCCATGACTTAAACGTACATACTCTAATTACAGATTGCGGCGGAGTAGAAAGAGAAGAAAATTATCCAAGAGTACCGATCGAGTGAGGAGGGCCAGGAACGCGATCACCCAGCTGGCTGCGGATCCCGACTGCCCCGGCCTAGGGAGGCGCTACCATGAGTGCAATACTGCAGTTAGTATGCATTTTATTATAAACTTTCAGTACTTACTTAAGGAATACACAATGAGACACAATATAAATTTTATCCTTTATTACTAAAGATATGAGAACATATACCTATATTTAGTTATGTATGAAATGAAATGATCTTTATATGGCCTTCAAAAGAGCTCAAAATATTGATTCTACGCCAATAAACATAATATATCGTCAAAAGTACGAGTACATAAGTACTTACGGCTTGTCGTTTTAGTCGTGTTGTTGTTAGAAAAGTGTTGTCTGACTTCAGTCAAAGGTTTTCAAATCTACTAAGTACGTTTTATACCACTATTTTGTCGATGACAGAAAAAAATAATCACAAAAAATTGCCATCGCAAAAAATTGCCACATTTATGACAAAGCATTACTTGAGAATGGCTGTGCTTAGTTAATATAACTAGTATTTATTTTGACAAAAGAAACGATGTTTTCGCAAATTTATTAAGTCTGATCTAAGTATATAATATTTAAGTTTACAAATTTGTAAAATTTGGCTTTTAAAAGAGTAACTATCGAGTTTCTTGCCGGATTGTTCTCGATAGAGTGTACCTTCCGAACCGGTGGTAGTATTATTTTTTATCCTTTTTTTATGTATATTGACTATTTATAAGTGCTTTCTTGAAGCCTATATAAATAAAGAAATTTTGAATTTGAATTTGAATTATTCAATTTTTTCATCTGTATAAATCGTCAGCTCCACCGTTGTTGCGTCGTTATTGTTATGTTTGTGAAAAATAAAACCTTTTTCTTTTTCTATTTCCAGCCATGCCCCGGCCCCCCGCGTGACTTGCGCGCCGAGCAGTGTGCCATATACGACCGCAGGCCGTTCCGCGGCCGCTTCTACACTTGGGTGCCGTATGTCGATGGTAAGGACCTGGTTTTAATGATATTGTGGTAGAAGACCACTACGACTTTGAACATATCGGACTTGTCTAGTTATGATAGCGGATCACCCCAAACGTACAAATTATAAGTGAATAAACGTTTACTGAATGAATACATGTTTATTTGGCACTAGAATACAGTGATTTAATTAGGCAATCGTCATTCATCATTTTCCTAGCATTATATCCCGTGCTTAGACGGGGTCCGCTTATTAGACCATGATCCAGGATTTAGCGTATTGTTTGGTAATTGCATTAGAAGTACGTGCTCAGACTTGAACCCGCAGCCCTCGGTTATGAGGCGCGTGTCCTAACAATTGAGCTACCATCGCTCTCACTAGTCACTCGGCATTACTTTTTTATTAAACCCGATACATTACTATTGTTGAGTAAATGCGGTTAAGGAAGTTTAGACTTTTTTTACCTTCGGAGCAAAAGAGGAAAGGATGTAGGACCCGCGGAAATCCCAGGCTCAACTACACGACCATATTGGTTGTGTATATTAACAGAAGGTGATTTTAGGAGTCATAAAAACCGTAGAGCTTGTATGAAAAGGATCATGAATGTTGAAGAGGCGAGTGAGGTGTGTAACGATTGTGTCGCCATAGCGTTCGGTTCTCACTGTTAGTTAGACTTTCTTAACTTCGGAGATTGCAAGGCAATATAGCCTAATACTCTAAGTGTGTGTGTTTAATGTATACATACAATCATTTTAACATCAGTGACGGATAGATTGATGACTGATGACCCAAAAAAAATAGCTAATGAATGCAAACTTGGATCAATTTTTATCTAAAGTTGAATAGAACCGTGGATAAGGCTAGGTTCTAGTTTTTCTTGCAAAATTATATATGAAGGGGAGTATGGAGTTCTGAAATTTTAAGTCGCATGATAGGTCTCTATAACAAACCAATTTCCACGCAAGCGCTTCATACTTACATGACCAACCGAAGGGTTAGGCAATCCAATGAGCAATACATACACACCATCACGCCCGCGATCCCTGAAGGAGTGACAGAGTCTAAGGGGCAACATGGTCCCTAAACTATATTCAACCAAAAATAAAATCGGTTAGAATAAGATTAGACGTAAAATGGAAATTTATGATTAAGTAGTGTCAGTAGCTAGCTTGTCGCCTGGATAGTCACCTAACCCATCGCCATTAGTCGCATTTTACGACATGCTAGGCAAGGAACACAGTTGGTATTTTTGAGCCCCAGGACAATATAAGACATAAACGGAATTTTGCCAAAATTAAAAAAAAAATACTAACAAGTCGCTAGCTCGTCGCTAACACAAGCCCTACTCCGGACAAAAGTTAATACCGAATATTTAACTATTAGGTGACGCACCCTGCACTTTGAACTGCCGGCCGCGAGGGCAACAGTTCTACGCGTCGCTGGCGCTGGTCTTCGACGGCACTCCTTGCACCAAGCCCGGCTTCAGGGCGATCTGCGTCCAAGGATCATGCAAGGTAAGTACATATGTATAATAATTTCCAAGCTATTTCGAATAAACTTTATAAAGATGAGGATTCCATTTCCAATGCACCCTTATAGAACCTTACACGGATTGTAGCCACATGAAACCAAGGTACAATGAAAAATGTTCAGACGCCGATTACCTAGCTCTAAACTAAATCTTGTAAATTATGGAATCCAGGCAACGGATAGTCGTGTTAAATACTTTATCCGTGATGACGTGGTTCATTACATGACATTTGCCCCTAGCGGGATTCGTTGCCCAAGCAGGTTTTGTCGAATTATATTTTTATAAAATAACCCTTGCTTTGCATAATGAGCACAAGTAAAATGAAACTATACATACAAACCTCTTGAATCATTCTATATTATGGTGAAAACCGCATCGATAGATATCTCTTGAGAAGTTAAAAAAGTTCTAATAGATAAACAGACAGAAGCGGCGACTTTGTTCTGTAATATAAAAGATTATCTTTTTTGTGTTTTTTTTTTATTATAGACAAGTTTCATGTCATTTTGTAAAAGTAATTTTATTGAAATGATATAGGGACTCACGATAGCCAAAGTCATAATTAGAAATAGGTTTAATAACTTCCTAAACGTAAAAATTCAAACTCATATTTATTTAATTTATAAACATTTAGCTCCCAAATCAAATAAATAATAACCGTTAAATTCGTTACCCTTTAAATGTGTTGAAACAACGCCATCTAACGACGCATAGACGAACTGTACACAAGGATAGATCACAACTACGGTGCTTTCTAGTATGGAGCGTCAAAAGCGCTCTCTTGGGCGATCCAACTGAATTAACATTTACAGACAGACAGACATTGTCTTGGCTGAAATTTTCAGCGTATTGTGCGGTGTTTTATGAGTGATATTGATCAAAATTATTTGTGTTATGATTCAAAATAAAATATGTTATTTTTTTATTCATGTACGCTATAAAAAAGCATTAATAAAAATAAATTAGCACACATTAAAATGACTCTACCCTCCAATACGGTATGTTGATTCTAATGAGAAACTCGGAAGTTAAGTAGTTACTGTTCGCTATCGCTAAGTTTACAATGATTAAATGTGATCTTAAACTAACAATTTTCTTCATAAGCCTGGAGAACTGCAATTTGTAAATATTCGAAATACCTTAAGGCGATTCCTTACAAATCTTTCCTCAAGTTTAAAATTCATGGTTATTGGTTACAAACAGTAATAACGGTAATCAGTGACAACAGTACCTAATCAAATTTCTTTTAAAACATTGACAACGAACTGTTAGCACAAATTTCTATATACACGATTTTATAAATAATTTATTACGAGGGCAGTGCTTCGGCCGATCACAATAAAATGTACAGTTGTAAAAAATTGAATATCTATATTTAAACACCGTATAACAATTACTATCTTAAGCACTCTGAATAGAAATTTCTTACATACTATGCACACACACGTTCTTTCTCTTACCAACAGTTATTCGCTTCAGAATAACTCCTAGGTGTCATTGAATTCATAGGTCATAATTTATTGTATAGGTATATACGAATGAGACGTGTCTAGCTGCAAGTAGTGTTTATAATGAAGTTACTGAGAATATTTATAAGGTAATATTTCCTAGAATGATTTTTTGTTAGAATTGATTATGCTCCTATTTTGGTCTGGGACTCAAAAATTTACCAACTGTGTTTCTTATTTAGCTTGTCGTAAAAGACGACTTATGGTATATCGGGTTTTGGGTATGTGATTGTGTAGGCGACGAGCTAGTCACTTGTCACTGCTTTTTCACAATTTTACATATAGGAACCGAACTAATTTTTTGGCTGTATTGATATGCTGCTGCTGCTCCTTTGACTCTGGCTACCCCTTCGGGGATTACGGGCGTGATGGTTTGATGATTTTGTTACCGAAGTAGAAGAAACTGACTTTGTTGTTTGATACTATTAATAAGATAGACCGCTATCATCAATGGTGGTTTGAAAAACGTTGATTTAAATATCAATAATACTTACACCTCTGTATTTGGTTTTTTTTTTTGTTATTATCTAGTACCAAAGCATTATGTTTACAATATCATTGTTTTTTCTTTCTTATACGTTTATATACCTATAGGATAACTACGATAAATACTATGGATGTCACTCCTTGCCATCCAACCCAGCCCACCGTCCCATGTTGGTCTGGTACCTAAAAATAATATGCTAACTGTGGTTCTTGCCTAGCATGTCGTAAAAGGCGACTAATGGTATATCGGGTTTTGGGTGTGTGATTGTGTAGGCGACAGGTTAGCCGCTTGTTACTGCTTTTTCACAATTTTCCATCTAACCCAGCCCGGCTTTATTTTTGGCTGAATGTGGTTGAAGGGACTTGCTGCCCGTTCCACTCTGCTTACCCCTTCGGAGATTATGGGCGTGATGTTATGTATATACATACATAACATCACGCCCATAATCTCCGAAGTATGCACTACTATGGAATATAATTGACTAATTATTTTGACTAGGTCCAGGTATAATTGACTAGTCCAGCTCCCTGAAAATCGTATCATAAAATAAATTATGTTCCGAAATTACTTTGCTCTTACATAAAACGGTATCAAATACATCGTATCAGAGTATTGCCATCCCTATTCATTCTAGAAACTTAAATAACGAGAATATTTCATAATTTATGTGCGGACGTTCGTTTATTATCCGCGATACGCCTAACACTTTCCCCAGGTTCCAATGAACCCCCCCATCAATCACGGGTCATTACACACTTATGAGGCATGGCCACTTTCAGTCCGGGCCCATAACGGGCGATATAAACACTTACTCTATCGCTATGTCGCTAATTAATTGCGCGTAATTGGCCCAGTGTGGTTACAGCCATTTCTAAGTGTCAGTGCCGTACGGCAATGACCTGTATAGCGAGTGCCAAATTATTCAAATACTAGAGCTCTAGTTGTAAGAAATACATTACTTTTACGCGGTATTTATTGCGCATGTATCTACGAACGAATTATAAAATGAGCAAATATTTTTTTTTTTTAAATAAAGCACAAATTTTTGGTCTTTACCCCATATATTTACTTAAAATAACATAATTAAATTTTTCCGCAGTTACATCTTCCTAGTTGGGATTTGCGAGGTACTTAAATATGTTATTTATGACGTATTGAATCCTCAATCCTCCTATTGTACGAGATAATGGATTGATACCATTGCACGTCTCAGACTTGACACTCGGAACAATAAACTGTCCTATACCGCTCTGATACCGGTGAAAATGATACTGTTATAAATTCAACAAAACATGTAGACTGCAATCGTAATGTATACGATTCCCGCCAACTAGCAACCAGGTACGCTAGAGCTTTTACTTTAGAGTATTCCTATAGGGTAGTATGAGGATTTGTTTGACGATATGGTGCATTGAGGGGTCAATGTAGACTGGCTAGTCGAATCGATGGGCAATCCACGACAATTACTGTCAGAACAATAGCAACTGCTACAGTCCCGTTACAGCCGGCGGGCCCAGTCAAGTGTGGTCTCCCGATCCCGGAATTATGGTTGAGATCGGTTTGCATACGAATTTATTTTATTGCGGATTGGATATTTCGATCGTTCGAATGTTGGTGCGGAATTAATATGCATGAAGCTGTGCTGTTGTGTTCTGAATTCCTGGAATTTATGGTTCGGTTTGATGTTTAAATAATACTGGTGCATTGCAAAACCATGGATCAACTAATAAAATATTTTATGTTTTAGAAAAACTAAAAACAGAAAGTAACTAAATATGCCTTCTTATTTATAACAATAATAGTTAGTCAGTAAAATTTCCTTACATATCTAATATTTGTAAAATTTTTAATAACTTTGCAAATATTTTTTTGACTCTGCCTACCCATTCGGGGATTATGGGCGTGTATATGTATGTAAATGTTAATATCGTTGACAATAAAATCAATATTGGCAATCCTTTAAGCACGATCCACTTAACTTCTATTTTAAATTCAGTCCTGCTTTGTTCCAAAACAAGACAACATTACACCCCTATTTTCTCATTATCGTATCAAATTCATTAATCAACAAATAATATGTTAAGAACGTCTATGGAGATTTTCACGGGAAACTAATTTCCGTACCTACCTACTGACTATCTACATACATACATTATAATCACACTTTAATGCCAACTATTGCAGTAAGCTTGTAGAGTGTTTCGTTAGCTGCAAGTGCAATGATGGATCGGCCCCCGCGGCGATACTGCAACAGTCGGTTAACTCTGCAGGGATGTACAGAAAATATGACAAAAGAACGTTACAGCTAAAATTATTTGTACAAAATCGCTTAAACGCTATCTACTAACAGGTTGGTAAATTATTTTGTCTATATAATACTGCACTTGCGGGCGTAATGGTCTACATATAAACAGGTATATACATGTTACCTGTTTATACATATTATGTATAAACATATATACATAACATCACGCCCATAATCCCTGAAAGGGTAGACAGAGTCAAAGGGGCAACAGGCCCTTTAACCACATTCAGCCAAAAATAAAACTGGATTAGGTTAGATGAAAATGTATCAACAAGTGGCTAGCTTATCGCCTACACAATCACATAACCAGAACCCGATATACCATTAGTCGTCTTTTACATGCTAGACAGACAAGGGACACATTTTTGAGATATTAAATCACATTTAGCCAAAAATAAAGTTAAGTTGGGTAAGATGGAAAATTCTAGAAAAGTAGTGACAAGTGGCTAGCGCACGTTGTGCGCCATTAGGCCATGCTTAGTAAGAAACAAAGTTGGCTAATTATATTTTACATTACGAAACAAAAGCATAAAATTTCCATCTGCCATAAGTTATAATGTTTTGTTTTTCTTTTAAAAAACAACACTTCATTTTACGAAACACGCATCCAAAAATAAAACGCATGTCCATTCGATTTGATATACTACGAAATAGAATCAGGGGTTACAGTACAATCTACTACACATTTTTACGACAGCAAACCCACTATTAATACTGACCTACACAATCAAATAGAAACGCCAAGCATTTCTCAGGCCCATCAAAAAGTAGCTCTGGATGATACAGGAATAAATGTATCGAAGGTCGAGTGCCGTGTTGTGCAAACATGATTTACTGTAAGACTAACCCTTTTATTACTGTCAATCGTTTTGCATAAATTTATCTCTATTAATTCGGAGTGAGCAGATACGAGGCAATTGGTGTTGGCTGACTCAAACTAGCTCCAGATAGCACATCTGTTGCCTATTACAGCACTGCATTGCAAGATTGTAGTAGCTCTTTGTTTTGGACCGCGGTTGCATCACGCGACTGAAATATTTCATTAAAGTTATTCGTACCTGTAGTTAGAATGACATGATTCGCTTTTTCTCGCACATTGCTTGGCCCAGCTACCAATGATTTTGTGAACTTTAGATTCTTTTTGTTACTGCTGAAATTTTTAAGGTACATTTTAGTAAGTGGGTAGTAGATTACTGCCCCGTTGGTCTAGTGGTAGCATGCGATGCCTAAGGACCAAGAGGTCCCGCGTTGAAATCCCGGGTCAAACCGAGAATTTGTGGCTGGTTATTTCAATATTGAAATTACTCAGTTCGGAGTAAGGAAGTTGGCGGTTTAATCACCCCCGTGACTCGGAAAGCACGTTAAGCCGTTGGTCCTGCGCCTGACCTCTCATGTCATGTCGAATTGCCGTCTCACCGGACTATGAGAGTGAAGGAACAGAGAGTGCACCTGTGTTTGCGCACACGCTTGTGCACTATAATATCTCCTGCGCAGATGGTTAATCCTTATTGAGATTGGCCGCCGTGACCGATATCGGTTAGGAGGAAATTATTAATACATGTCAATTCTGTTTCAATATTCCAACAGAGAACTTTTTGTACTGTACGAATAGCTTATTTAGCTTAGTATAGTTCGCCTTGTGGGCGTGTCCTATTTTTTTCCTTATAATAAATCTAAATCTCGTACATACTCATCATTTAAGATCTTGCTAGTTCATTAAATTTCATAACTTTTATATTAGAACCCTCTCTACAAGAAACTGTGCCCTAGTCACCCTTTGCACGTCCGACTGAGTAAACTTATTTGGCACAATATCACGGCCAATATTACATATGATTTGGTCTTGTATACAATCACGCCCCTAATCCCCGAAGGGGTAGGAGCAGCTAGCCCCTTTAACCACTTTCAGGCAAATCAAAGGGTAGATGGACAATTGTGAAAAAGTAGTGACAAGTGGCTAGCTTGTCGCCTACACAATCACATACCCAACCCGATATAGCATTAGTCGCCTTTTATGACATGCTAGGCAAGAAAAGCACACTCTTTTTGAGTCCCAGACTAACATGGGACTTTATAATTATCGTATTTAAACGTTTTCCTTTAAAAAACTGTACTGTTGGACGTGGTAAGTTGACATCCGACTCAGTGAACTTATTTGGCAGAATAGCACAGTTCAATAGTATATATAATGATGAAAAATGGAAAATCAAAGTCAAGTTATGAAAAATCCTGCAGCTTGAGTCTCATAACTTCTATCAAGTATTACTCTATAGTTGATAGAAGTTATGATGAAATAAATGGTTGTCGGCAGCGGCACTTTCAATTATGCACAGACAACTTTTATCTGGTCGCCCGACGATCTGACAAATTATATAGCTGCCGTTGTTAACACGATTGCCACAGGTATGTCTAATTGGGTGTTCGCTACTTGCACCATTTCACGCAATTGCTAGGAAGTTGGATAAGTACTGAGACTTATTGAGACGTTTATGTAATGGGAACTAAAAATAGTGCTCGATAATGTTTTGATAGCAATCGTTTTGATTAAACAGGTTGGACAATTTGTTTTTTTTTTTGCTAAAATCGCCACAGAATTTGATTTAAAAACTTTAGCCATGTTGGTCGGGGCCTCAAAAACTGTAGTCCTTGTCAAGCATGTCATAAAAGGCGAAAAATGGTTTTCGATAATGAGTATGTGATTATGTGGGCGATGAGCTAGCCACTTAGTCACTACTTTTTCACATTTTGTATCTTTTCCAATCATGTCGATATGTCACTGTATAAATTAGTATGCATATTGAGATTTGAGAGTCTGTGGAAATATATGACATGTGTTTCCCAAAAAAAATATTAAAAACATAACTCTACACATTTAGACTCTAAGGACTTGTAAAGGCGATTTTATATCTATACATCGAGTGAAATCCACATGAGTAAAGTCACGCGTATAGCTAGTCTGAAGTACTAAATATAACAGAGATTGAATTGATAGCTTATGCAATTATATGGACTTAATCAAACACAGATTGTATCCGAAGTCAGAGGTTAGTATTCAATAGCTGGCTAGAAATAGTTTTTCCAAACGGGGATCGGCAATGCGGCAGTCATTTGTTGTATTATTTTATGGCTATTATATTGATATTGACGATGCAAGTTTTACAATACTGTAATGTGCATTCTGTAGGGTACAGTACCTACTTAGTTTAAGGCTCTGAAGAACAAAAAATTAGGGTCTTATCAATTAATTAGGTTTCGACAGGTAAAAATATTAAATACTCAAAAGATTCAAGGTGGTTTATTAGGAACTAGCTGTGCCCGCGGTTTTGCCCGCGTTTTTTAATGTTGTATATAGCCTTCCTCGATGAATGGGCTATCTAACACTGAAAGAATTTTACTAATCGGACCAGTAGTTCCTGAGATTCGCGCGTTCAAGCAAACATACAAACATGAGTATGTTTGTATGTTCAGCTTTGTAATATTAGTATAGATTTATTTATTCTGGGCAGAGCTAGCAAATTATTTTGGGCAGACAATAATATAAAAGTCTTTGTTTCCTTTTAAGAAGTAAACTATTCTAAAAACTAGAAAATATTTAAATTCAAAACAACCAAAAATATTTTTGCATACCTAATCAATTAATTAAAAAGTTCAATACAGAATAGGTGTTCAGTAATATTTTTCAACTGAATTAAACATGGTCTGATTCAGTATCGCAAACACAAGATTTAGAGCAAGTTTATTTTACTTGAAACAGTAGGTAACCGTGTAAACAAAGTTTAAGTAAATGCGAGCGACAATTGTATCATTGTTAACATAACAATGTCCTGTTTTGATGAGAATTGCAAGAGGTGTGTAAGGTTGCATTCAAGGAGAATATTCGGAGTAATTTATTGGTCCCATGTTGGTCTGGGATTCAAAAATTTTGTGTCATACGTGTTCCTTGTCTAGCATTTCGAAAAATGCGACTATTGGTATGTTGGCTATTGAGTTTGTGATTATTTAGACGACGAGCTAGCTGCTTGTTGCTTTTTGACAATTTAACATCTAACCCAACTAAATTTTTTTTTTTTTTGCTGAAAATGGTTTAAATCTTATCGGTCTTTGGATCCTGGCTACCGTACTGTATGGTATATTATTATAGAATACACGCTTATTTTTTTGGTTTCTGAAAGCATGACACCAGTGGTCTTGGTGTGTACGTAATAAAATAACCGAGCAATAGAAATCCTATAACAAGCATCCAGTAGATCAAGACAGCCGACTTGTCATTATACCGCGATTAAATTGTCGTTCGACCGAGCAAACTGCTCTAGGCATTCTACTACAACTATATCTTGTTTCGCGGTCCTATCATTTACATCGTTTTCCATTGCGTTCTTTACCCATTTCACATCATTAAATGCCATTTCTATAAAGCACTGGACACAAAACAAGAAATTCAGTTTTCCCGTGCTCAATTTTATTATTTGCTTTTATTACTTCAACTTTCAATGCGTCAATCTTACTGTGAGGATCATTACATACAGTTTCTTTAAACGGCATTGGATAGGAAATAGACGAAGTAGTTATTGCAATTGAAACTGCAATTTCGTTTTGTTTTGCGGTAATCCTGTGATGGTGCTGAATTATCTTGTCTTTCTTACTATTCAGCGGTGAAATAATGCTTATTTCTCGGCATTTCGCCTTTATTTGCTTATTGATATCTCTACTGGGGTTAGCCAAGTACTAATGGTAGTAAATATTTTATTTTATGATAGGTAAAGTTGTTCTGGTACCAGAGTATGTTGATTAGTGTTGTGCATCCAATAGTTTTGTCGCTGTTAATCTGATATTGGAAATAATAATTCCTCGATCTGCATTTATGCAAATCATTTAGAAGTTTAATCAATTTGAATTTAACAACATAGCTCTTAATATATTTGGGGGGTGATATTCCACGCAAGATTCAGTAATGTTTATGTGAGCAAAATGCCACCAATTAGTTGAGTATGCAATAGATTAAGTTAACACACACACTGGGTATTGCATATATTCAAGTATCTTTATTTATATAGGCTTCAAGAAAGCACTTATTAATAGTGAATATACAAAAATAAAAAAGAACAAAATAGTATACTAAATATACAAAATAATTCTACCACCGGTTCGGAAAGTAGATTCTACGAGAAGAAACCGGCAAGAAACTCGATAGTTACTCTTTTAAATGCCAATTATACAATTTAGTTATTAAGTTCGCATATATTTTAGCATATCATTACCTTTGAGTAGTGCAGGTATGAAAATTTTACACCTAATAGCGTTTGCGGCAAGTAAAACAAAAAATTCTATAAACTTAGAGCAACACATTTATGACACATATATTGAAATACGTAATTAAATGTCCAAATTTTACTATAGATAGCGTACCTGACCCCTGAAATGAGCCTTCGTCAGAAGTGATTGATGAACATTTACGGCCTTGCGGGGTATTTGAGGGCTTATTTATGGAGCCAATACACGTCTTGTCTATGCAATAATAGCCAATCCATCTTAGGTCCTCACTTTATTATAGACCTGCATAGAGTAAATGATTACAGAAAGTCTCGAGCCCTTTGTAGAATTCAAAAGATCCACGAATAAAATATCATGATCAAAAGGCATCAACACAATCAAAATTACAAAAGAAACAGACTGTTGAAATTAGATTTCTTTCGATTTTCCTTACACTCTGCTTAAAAATGTAGTTTAAGCCAGTACTAAGACATTAAAACGGTTAAGAACATAATATTATACAACTATTCCGTCGTATGTTCTTTTTTTTTTAATGTATAGCGATAATTCCTGTATATATTTTTTTATTGATGACGCATTAGTTACTGTCGCGTCACTCTTGCCAGTTTCAGAAATAATATGGAAGATTTTTTTATAAAAAAAGGAATTCTGACCATGCAGTTATTGACTTAAACACTGATTCAAATTGATTACGAATTACCGGCAAAAGATTATCTTCGCCTTTAACGAGAATCAATCTCGTTAAACGCGGAACGATTTTCTATTTCGCGAACGTATTAACCCCAATTTGCGTCAGCGCCTTGTTATTATACTTAGTGGTAACAATGTCCTTTTTTATTACGCTGTAATCTTAAATAAAGGGCAGGCGTGAAGCGTGAGTCAGGTTGGAGCTAATTGGAAAATTGGAGGCAATCTTGTGAACCCTCACCCTGGCATGTGCTGGCGGCACTAAGGAACAATAGGATAATTAGATTGCTTAACCATTATGCAGTGAAACAGACCAGTCTGTGACTTTTTCGTAAATACCTTTATTAATATCATAAACTAACTGCGCCCCACGGTTTCACCCGCGTAGTTTCCGTTCCTGTGGGAATACGGGGGCACAATATAGCCTATGTTTCTCGCTGATAAAGTAGCTTTACGCTGGTGAATAAATGTTTCAGATCGGTCCAGGAGTTTCGGAGCCTATTCAATTCAAACACAAATAAACGATTATTTTCAGTATTTTCTTTTTATAATATTAGTATAGATGACTACGAGTTTGTTTGTTTATTACGTTTTCACAATTAAACAACAAAATCTATTTAAAAAAAACTTTTACGACTATCAGCATTTATTTACATTATCATAAAGTAACATATATTATATTTAATGGATGGAGAGGAAGAAGAAGACCAAATAAGAGATGGATGGATTGTGTGAAAGATGATATGACTGAAATGGGAGTGGATAGCTTGATGACGGCTGACCGGGACGTATGGAAGAGGAAGACATGCTGCGCCGACCCCAGATGAACTGGGAGAAGGGCAAGAGGATGATGATGAACATATACTATATTTTATTCCCGTATTCCCACGTGAATAGAAATTATGCTGGTGAAACCGCGATGCGCTTCAAATACATAATAATTAAAATTGGACAGCATCACATACATTCCAGAAAATTCCATTGCCAGAATCAATGAAGGTACTACAGACACACCTACATCCGAGACAAATACCGACCCGGTGTTGGGATCGAACCGCGTTACACCGATGATAATTATTTGAAATTAAATAATTAGTCGGTGAAGCCAGTTCTAGCAAAAAGTTACTATATTTATTCTTAAAGAGTACCTTTACTATATTGACTGTCATCAGCTTCAGATTTCCTTCTGAGTATGTTAAAGTAATGACTAAACATGACTCGTAAAATATCTCAGCTTTACCTACGCCATTCGTGTCTGTAATACTTAAGACTAAGAACAAAATTGTTGACTATAAGCGATTGTAATTTACTTTCTTACGTGCAATAAATATAATGTAAATAATACGAATATGTGGCTACATTATGTAAATAGATTTCATTTCTGGGTTATCTAGTTAACATAATATATTATATTCTTTCGTACTGAATAGTATAACATATTAGTTAATTTATTATTGACTAGCAGCGCCCCGCGGTTTCACCCGCGTAATTCCCGTTCCTGTAATAATACGGGGATAAAATAAAGCCTATGTTACACGCTATTAAAGAAGCTTTCCATTGGTGAAAGATAATTTAATACGGCCTAGTGGTTTCGGAGCCTATTCGATACAAACAAACAATCAAATCTTTGCTCTTTATAATATATAACTGTAAGCTATAATAAATACTTCAACTAAGTTGAAGTATTTGATGCTTTATTTCAGAAAATTACAAGGAAAACATAATAGTTACTCATCGTTACCTATTTATTGTATTCGAATATATAAATATCTAAATATTAGTAATTTATATAAGTTACCCTGTTGAAGGAACCTGAGATTCAAAATGGATTTTGACTTTAACTGTCTGTTGATATAGTATATTAGAAAATTAAAGTATACAAATATAAATAATATAATAGTAATTAAAACGAGGTAATTAGTCCTAACAATATGTAGATTAGAATAATTATATCTTAAGCTTAAGACTATTACTTATCAATATTTTGCCATGTGAGTTATTAAATCAAATTTTTTATCAATTAATATAAAAATATCTCTGAAAAAACGAATATAGATCAGTTTTAAAAAAGCACTTTGGCTAAGAAAATATTTTACCTACGTAGGTATTTTATTATTGAAAGCATTCTAAAGGTTCTTAAACCCTGAGCTGCTGGCCAATATTTCAAACGATTCAATTGCCATAGAAATAACAATCGCTCAGTTCTGAATCACAATACGTCCGCAGACATTTAGCTAATGGTTATAACCTCCTTACTTGTGTCATCGTTCGTTTTCTTAATAGTGGCAGCTTCCGGTGACTAATCTTGAGAAAATGTTTATTGTTGGGAGTTAAATTTGTGTCAGTAACTTTTAAAACAAATTCGATTTGTAATTAGGTGCAGGGATGACGTTAGTTATACATCACACGGAAGAATAGCATATAAAACTAATTCAATTTGCAATTGGGGGCAGGAATTAGCATTATAGCTCGCATGAAGAAAAACTTAATAGACGAAAATATTATACTTTTCCGGTACAGGATAGAATATTATATAGAGTACTATATAATACTCTACCTACCCCTTCGGGGATTATGGGCATGATATAATGTAACGTGTACACGTAATTAGATATATTTACATTTTGTTGCTCCTTTCTCAAAGAGTAACCGATCATCATCTTCCTAGCGTTATGTCCCGCGCAGTCGGGGTCCGCTTAGACCATGATCCAGAATTTGGCGAGTCTGGTAATATTATATAACATTGAAGCGACTGCCGATCTGACCATCGTAACCCTAAGATAGGGGAACCAGACAATTTTTGGATCATGGTTACAAATCCAAAGTTGTTTGAATTTGCAGGTTTCATCACGATTTTTTCCCTCACCGTCGAGCTAGTGGTATAAATACGTACATAGATTTGAAAAATCCAGAGGTACGTGCCCGGGTTTGAACCCGCATTCCTCGGTTAAGAGGCGCGTGTTCTTACCATTGAGCTACCACCGCTACTACAAAGAGTAACCGATAGGCATTGTATTACACATTCATTTATTTCCTACATATTTGTAATAAACGTTTGTAAACATTATTATCGAAAACATAAACACGCCAATTTTCGTTAAGATCACGTAGCGCCCTAGGGTTCGTAGTGAACTTAGGTCGTGACCGCCTACTTGATGTAGATTAAAGCTAACAAGAGTCTGAAACACTGGTGTGTTACTAATGATTTAGATACTTTTCCTTTACAAAATAAATTTCCCTAATTCGATCACTATATCGATTCGTGATTCATGCCGAAGGCATCTGTGGTAGCAACTGTTTTTCGATACGTAATGGAAACTGTACTCATACTTGCTGAATGCTGCCACCTCGCTCGAAAAAGTTAGCGAATTACCCTCACTTCAATTTTTTTATCTTCGAGAATAAGATTTCTTTTTTGTAAACTAATTTAATTCTAAGTCGTTAACTAACAAATATTATGTGCTTAAATAACTTTCAACCGTCCGTTTCGATGTTTGTTTTGCATGTTCATATGTAAACCAGTGTTTCTCAATGTAAGTGAATAAGTTGTATTCTGTTTTGAGTAATAAATGTCCTAAAGCTTTCATCCAGTAGGATATGAATAGAGACAAGTAGACACCCAGTGTAGGAATGGAACATTTGATGCTTGATGATATCGATATTTTATATAAACTATTTCTTTTGATTTGGTTGAGCAGGCGACGAGCAAGCCACTTGTCACTACTTTTTCACATTTTTATCTAACCCAGTTTAATTTCTTGGCTGAATGTGGTCAAGGGGGCCAGCTGTCTCTTTGACTGCCTACCCCGTCGGGTATTACGGGCGTGATTATATGTACACAGGACAGCACTTCAGGCTAAACACTGCGGAATCTTATTACCTTGTGATAAGGGCTGTTTCGCAACAAAAAATTATAGCCTGATGTGCTGCCGTACATGTACTATTTGCTTGTCAAATACAAATTGTGAATTATATTTGACAAAAAAATATATTAATTTTAACTATTTATTTAACAATCACGCATGATTTCAAAACTGGAAACGCTGTTTTAATACAATTAACATTTTAGAGACGGAACGAATATGTCATTTTAGACATTCAAACACCCATTAACTTTCGCAACATCATTACGCTAACAATGTTTCATGCCAGCAGCAACATTTAGGTTGTTAAGTAGCTAAAGGCAGGCAAAGGTCTCAAACAACAATACTTTAGGGTCCAAACAGACAATATGATTGATAGCTATTGTGGGCCTGCTGAACGCCCATCGGTTGGATCGTAACTTCTGGTTAACGTTACATTGACAGCCAATTTGCCGTTATACAAATATTCGTGCATTGCTTTGCTTTATGATTGGAGACTTATTTTAAACGATTTGTTAATAATAATATCCTAATGTAATCTACTATCAGATAATAACAAAAATAAAATAATAAATTCTCCAGACTGACAAACCAATTCCCTAGTACCAAACTAAGCTTAGGTATAAGCTTATGCTATGGATACTAGGTGAATAATACATACTTAAATACGTTTTAGAAACATCCATGGCTCGAGTACAAATGTTCAAAATCATCACATGAAATATTTCCCCCAGGCGGGATACGAACCCGCGACTCTTGGTTTCGTGGCCAGGGTCTCTGACCACTCGGCCAAAGGGCCTGTCAGCCATTCGCGCATCATATCTATGTAGATGATGAGACTTCGAAACATTTTAGCTGAAGTATTTCGCACTCGTTAAGATATTTTTTTTTCTATTTATACTGATAATGCTTAAATTTGAAACATTTTGCCAGACATTTAAACAATTTTCGGTTTCATAATTTAACCGTAAACTTTTTACAGCGAAATAGTACCAATGAAATTTAAGCAATTGTGCTTAAATTTCCGATTATCCTTAAATTCAAGTTTTAAGCCTCAGAAAAACAACTGGTCTTATAAAACCACACCGTCTTATAAGTAATAACAAAAGGTATAATCTGTGGAGACAAATCATGGGATCAGGACAATACGGCTTAAGAATTTGCTAAAAATACAAATGGCAGTTGTACGGCCAGCGGAATATTTTTTGTGTGAAAACAATCGTAAATTTATCAAGAACATGACGTGACTGATTCACGATTACTGTTTTAATCAGTGGTTCCAAAATAGATGGCAACACTAAATTTATTTCACTTATGTCACTTCTTTATTCTCCTCGATAAATTTTAAAAGATACTCCATTCAGTGAAAAGTTGGACATTGTGAAGGCTGAAACTCCTATTCGATATTTGATTTTGCCATCTATTCATATTATTTTCTTTTATTAATAAAATTGTTTAAATGAAACTAGGTACAATATTTTTGTCAAAAGTCCTTGCATATCAGACACAGTTACATAAATTTATCTGACTCCGAAAGCTTATGCACTTGTTTAGTGGATATCAGAATCAACAGTAGTATCACAAATATTATACCCATATCTTCTTAGCACAGTTGACTCCTGTCCAAAATAATTCCTAGTGAACAAGGCTCTCCGACCAAATCCATTCAAACATGATCATCTCATGGCCCTAAACTTAGGTATTTACACTTGAGTAATAATCTAAACACCAAGCTATTTAGTATTGGGAATAAATAATTCCAGATTAACCCGACGAAAGTTGGTAGCTAGTTTACGGACAAGCAAATGCCGGCAGAATATTGTAATCTGGTATTAAATCATAGCTAAGTTGTATTTACGATGTTGAAAGCATGTGCCTGGGGCAACACTGGATGAATGCAGGATCCCGTAGGATAACTGGGAGAATAGATAATGTGCTCAATATAAATACTTGTTGTGATGTTGATTTTGTAATACTTACTTACGATTTACGCACATTTATCAAGTGCACAGATTTATTAAATTCCTTTAGTTTGACTTTGCTTTTATTGTGTCAAAAGACTAAAGTTGAGCAAAGGCATGTTTTATTATATTGGTCCAGTATTTCTACCTGTGCATGCACATATATTTATTTAAAACATATGATAACTTTATTACTGTACCATAAAGAAAGCGTGTAAATAGTTTGATTTCTTTCTTTTTTATATTAGTTATTTTATTAACCTTTTTAATAAACTAAAACAATTTGATAATAATTATAAGAAAAAAAATTATATCTCTTCCTTTCCATACAGAATGGAATATATGGATTTTTATACACGTGGACTAATGAACGGACGTCGAACGTCATCCCCTATTTTATTGAGGAAACGGTTTATACTTTTGTGTAATCCATTTTATTGTAATTAATCGGCATGTTGTTTTATCTAATTATTCTTAGGCTTTTCAATAGAAAAACCTAAGTTACATTGAAGGTCGTAGGTTAAAACGACAGGTAATTCTAAATAACCAATCTAACTGCCTTTACAGTTAAACTTAGTAGTGTAATTATAATATTTTATAGTATGTTGCAAGAAATTTAATTTCCATATGAATATAGAAGCGATATCTCTTCAAGAAATACTGGTTACTTAATAACAACTAATAACATTCATATTGTAAAGATTACATTTAGTAAGTAGTTAAGTACTGAGTCAATATTGAATCTATATCGCTTAATATTCAAGGATGCATTGTACTAATAACCTATAGAAAGACATTTAAAACTGAAATACAAAGAAAAACGTTTTATATATTGAACGGAACACGTGTCATGTCATTACATTTACCTAAGCTGAAGATAAATTGTTTATAGCAATTGCCATTAAAAAAAATGAGGGTGCCATGCATAGTATTGTAGTATACTTCAATCAATAACATTTTAATTGAACACTTTCAATCAAGATGTTTTGTACTTGATTTGATATTTGATCCTGTGTTTGAAATGAATGTCAGAGATTGTTCTCAATAGCATTACTGTTTGGGAAATTGATATTTTAAATTCTAGTACCTTTTGTTTGAGCCAAATGTCGTTACCCAATCTGATTTATTAAGATAAAATATTTTACATTTGAATATCGTATTTAACAACTGAGGACAGGGTAATATTATTAAAAATTATGTCCTAGATGAAAGTTTAATACAAGGTTTAATACACTGTTGATTTTAATAAAAGGAGTATTTATAACTACGTTTTATTTAAATCTCCAGTGACGCCAATTCATTTTTATTTTATTAGGATTATAAAACAAATTTCAAACACAAAAAGGTATTAAATAAGTACATGCTATTTTGCAACAGGCTTTTCTAATTATAAATTAACTACGAGGCGGCACAAAATGTATCCACTGACTACCATTATTTCTAAAACGCATGTATACTCGTAAGTAAACTGAACTATGTTTCTCGTTTTACGAAGTTATTTTATACAAAAATAGTGTTGCAAGATTAGTACTAGATTTAATAGATTCTGTCGATAGTTATATTAAGCACGATATTTATCAATCGATAGCATAAATAGTTATGTTAATAAACAGAACCGATAGTCGTTGCTAAGTAGATATCTCATATGTAGATATGAGCTAGGTACTATTGAAAATAGTAAAATTACCATACCATTGATTGTGTTCACTGTACTCTCTTGCATAAATTATCGATAGTATCGATAACATTGCGTTTGACAATCGTATCGCTTATGAAACTTATACTATCGATATATCAATAAACTATGGATATGCAACACTGATAGAAATGTCAAATTCTGATAATGAACAACAAAAGGCTACAAGATACAGCTGGTGTTGACACTTCAATTCGCAAATGTGCCCCAAATTGGTACAGATATTAGCCATGTTTTCTGAAACTAAATGTGTTACGAGCATTATTTGCCGTACATGACAAATGTAATATCTGATTAGATAGGCTGTGCCGTCACACGATAAGTTTTCGTGAGCGTTTGTTTCGCGTTCTTGGTATGTCAGGAGTGTCAGTATAGCTTGTTTATTTCAGAGATGTTTTAACTATACTTATTATGTTTTAAGAAAATTTTTAATAATATACTGGGATTTAAACATAATGTACCAACTGTGTTTCTTGCCTAGAGCATATGTTTGTGATTATGTAGGCGACAAGCTAATAACTTAATAATTTGCCAATATTTTCTCACAATTTTCCATCTAACTTAACTTATTCTTGGTTAAATGTGGTTTGAAAAGCTTATTCCTTCTTGGATTCTGCCTATCCGAGGATTTCAGGCATCATAGTACGTAGTTTGTATAACAGCGTGTAGTTACAAAGGTCTGCAACACTTTGATCCGACAGACGTTAGCGCAGTGACCGAATGTAATCGAGCGGCCATGCGCCCGCGCACGCGGTCTCACTTAACATTCCTATCGGATGTTATGCGCATAATTATACAATAAATCATATTAAATCATCTATTATTACGGATTAGACAGGATTATGAAACGCCTGTTTCTTTTAGGGCAGATTACCAATAAAGGTGAAGATTTTTTTAAATAGTTTCGTAGTTTAGCTAAGGAAGTAACTATCTCATTGAGTATATTATACTCATTCGTTTATTTAAATTGTGAGAAATTATACACATTTACGAATCTTGCTTATCAGAGTATATATGTATTTGATTGATGCAAACATTTTCACACTCGCTTTTTCGTTAAAAACAATGACAGAAATAATTAATTTTAAGAGTTAATATCCATTCTTACATTCTATCTCAAATGGGGTTTGGGGTAGGCACAATCTGAAGTAAGCTTATTTCACAATTAAAAAGTAAGTTTAAATTTATTTATTTTGGTGGAAAGTTGTGACTGGTCGTAAAAAAACTACAAATCAAATTTCGAATACAAAATTGGTCGTCTTTTATTTTTCAAACATATCCCCACATTCCCGTTTCAGTGGACGCGTTCCTTACTACTAAGACATTATCAACCTACGCCAGAGCTATGTGGGCCACACGTGAGGGCATATTTTTAGTTATCATTGTGTATTCGCGAGGCTACTGTCAAAAGCGTCTGGCGTAAAACGGTGGAATAATTAGATTTTCTACATGGCACGCGTAGGTACGGAGAAAGAGAAAATGTAAATAGTGATATGTATACGATATTTTGGGAGAGGAGCGGTTAAGTCTTGGTACTTTACAAAATTGTGAATCTGCCAAGTACCCAAGAACTGGTGATAGATTTACTGGAATAGTAGTTAAAGCATTTATTAAAATTGTATTTGTTTGAAGGAAGAAAACGAATGAATTATGTGACACAGAAATAGTAAGAGTTGCTTTCAAGCAATTCAATAGAGATTTATAAGCTAGTGGTATACTATAAAAATAGGTACGTGAGTTCGACTCACAGTTGACAGGTCTTTTTATTTATGAGTCATGGGTTCTATTAAAACTTAATTAAAAACAGGTAATTAACTAAGTTTATTCGTTGTCACATCTTTATTAATGCACTAATTCAGTTCACACTGTTTGCGATTCAGAATGGAACCCGAGACCAATTGTTGCACATCGCATACATATTGCATACATGCCCATGATGTACTTAATGAAATGTTTATCTAGGCTACGTGTATAGCTACCATGAACCAAATTCTCCAGCCACTGGCTTCAATTCAAGTATCATTATATTGCATCTCACATGTCTATCAATATTTATAAATGCAAAAACTGTTTGTTTGATTGTCTTGTCACGATGTGGATCAACATGTTTCTTGAATAAATATAGTTTTAGTACTCGGGAGTGACATTAGTTACTTCTATGTCGAAAATAAAAGAACATTTTTATGACCACAGTTTATATGTAGTAATGTTTTGCTAAGATTTTGTGATATGCGAAATATAAAACACAAATACAATATACGGATTTCTGTAATAGGCATTACTATCATCATCTTCCTAGCGTTATGTCCCGTGCTTAGACGGGGTCCGCTTAGACCATGATCCAGGATTTAGCGAGTCTGGTAATTATATTGAAGCGATTGCCGATCTGACCTTCGTAACCCTAAGATGGGGGAACCAGACAATTGTTGGATCATGGTTACAAATCCAAAGTTGTTTGAATTTGCAGGTTTCATCACGATGTTTTCCTTCACCGTCGAGCTAGTGGTATAAATACGCACATAGACTTGAAAAATCCAGAGGTACGTGCCCGGGTTGGAACCCGCACTCCTTGGTTAAGAGGCGCGTATCCTTACCATTGAGCTACCACCGCTATTATCATAGACATTACTAATTTCCACAAAAAACACACTATCTATGGCATTTCTAACGTCTTTAAGTCTGTTATTTCTATTACCGGAAATCGGTATACAAATGATCCACTTAGTACAAATAATATCCCACCAATTTGGTCTTGTGAGAAAACGACACCTTTGTCCAAAGAAGAATGTGCCATTGTACACAGAGAATCCTGCTATGTAGATAAGCTCTAAACAAATTTGTGGGACCAGTGTAAATTTGGTTACATTTGACTCTCTTTCAAGGTAATAGGTTCAGTGCTCCGGTAGACACATGTGATTGTGTAACAGTTACTGGAAATAATTATATAGCAACGAGTATACTGATATACATAACTAACGCAATATATTTTCATAATATATCTCAACGCGGGACTTTAGAATATTTATTTTATTTTTTATTTTTTATTTTTTTTTATTTATTTATAAGGTTCTACAACAATTGTTACACTGTACATTCATGTTAACAAAATATAGAAAAGTTACATAATCTTATTGCACAATAATTTACAGAGAACACAACATGCAAAATTTTGAACAGTTATAGTATTTGTTGGCAACAAAGTAGGTACATAAATTAAATTAGAAAACACAAAACAAAACAAAAAGAGATACCCAGTTGACATAACAGCGAAATAGAAAAGTAAAAAATAATTAACAGCTATAAGAGATGACGGTAACAATTTCATTAATATTATGTATGTATGTATATATCACAATGAGACAAAGCAGTTGTTTATTTTTTTATTTTAAGTTAATTGAAATAGTTCTTCGGAACGTAGATAGTGATAAGCAATGCATGTCGACAAAATTGCCACATTCGTTAAGGAGCTTGCTCATTCGCGAGACAGGTGAATTACTTCCCATTACAGTTCTTCTAAAAGGTCTTACAAATAGTTGGATGGGATTACGAGGTATCCTGCAAGGCACTCTAAATGTGAATTTATTGACCAAAGACGGACTGTTAATTAAATTACAGAGAATTTTATACGCAAAAATCAGGTCAAATCTATCCCTTCGCTTTACTAAGGACGTCATGTTGAAGCTTTTGAGTTTTTCTTCATAGTTGAAATTCCTCGCACCCTTCCCAGCGGAGAAAGCCAGATGTCTCAGAAATCTCTTCTGTACTCTTTCAATCCTTAGCGAATGAGTTGAGTAATGCGGACGCCAGACTACACTTGCATATTCCAAAATAGATCTTACCAAAGAATTGTACAGTAATAATTTTGTGGACCAGCTTTTAAATTCCCTGCCGTTTCTTATCACGAAACCTAACATTTTTGACGCTTTTTGAATTATGAGGTTAATGTGGGGAACAAATGTCATTTTTTTATCTAAAGTGACACCTAGGTCTCGAATAGTATCCACTTCTGCTAGGTTATGGCCTTGGATGCTGTAATTCGTAGGGATAACTATACGATTTCTACTAAATTTAATGTGTAAGCATTTTCTTGTATTGAGTTGCATACCATTAACAATACACCAATCAACCAAGGAGTCAATATCTCTTTGAAGAAGCGTAGCATCTTCAAGAGTGTCAATAATTTTTGAAAATTTCAAATCGTCTGCAAATAAAAATGGAGATGAATGCTTCAAGGAGCATGGGAGATCGTTGATGAAGATATTAAATAAAATGGGACCCAAATGGGATCCCTGAGGAACACCGGATGTTATGGAGTGAGGCTGTGAAGCAAAACCATTTGCTACTACATAAAACGAGCGATTCGATAGGTAGGATTCAAGCCACTTCAGCATCGGTCCAGCAAAACCATAGATAGATAGCTTTCTTATTAAGATGTCATGCCTTACTCGGTCAAATGCTTTGCTGAAGTCCGTGTATATGACAATTATATATGTATTGTATATCTATAATTCTATAGATTCTATTGATCTGTATTATTGTAGGCGACGAGCTAGCCACTTCACAATGTTCTATCTCATCATACCCAGCCCAGTTTTATTTTTTGTCTAAATGTGGTTAAGGAGGCTACCCCTTTGACTTTGCCTACCCTTTTAGGGGTTACAGGTGTGATTATAGGATTTGTATGTATGTATGTATCTATAAATTCCATAAACATTTAACAAGATTATGTTTCAATCAGCCTGGTGTTTGAATATTCTTAGAGTAGAGCCAAACATCTCCACAGTTTTTGTATTGATTGCATAAGTTTTATTAAAGGTGTGCTACATGACCGTTACAGTCCATCTAGTCCATCATCAGAAAAAATAATAGAAGTCTGTGTAAAGTCTAGACTAAAGACCTGTATGTTATTTGAACCCATTCAATATTTTTGCGACATACATTTATCTACGTTCACAAACATTCAAAATAAAAATATTAGGCAAATATGCAGAACTGTGTCTGCTCTGTACGCAAATAATATCTAATATCGCATCTTAAATGCGTCGTAGCCAAAATAAAAGTACTTGCAGTCAGTCGTGTTTAGTTTCAAAACTGTTTACCGCTGTGATAAAGGATGAGTCAGTTGAATTCTTTTCTGCAGCACGTGAAAATATTTGCGAGAGATCATAAAAGCAATGGAATGTGATAGCACCACATGTTTTTGTAAATTTGTGTAATACATAATTACGTTTTGTTTTTAAAGGGGATATCGAAAATAATTTAGATGAAATTTTATGATTTGAAATTCTTCATTAGGATGCTAAATGTACCTACTGCTTATTTTTGGAATAAAAAATTTAATGATTTATCGTACATATCTACATATTTTCTTATTTTAATTCGTGGGAAAAAAATAGGTAAGTAGGCACCTATGTTACATAAGAGTTTCAAACAAATACAGACGTAAAAAGCTTTTTTACAAATAAACTAATCAAGAATGTACAAAAAATTTCAAGACACAAAGTATGCTTGCGTTGCTCCAAATATCTCAAATAGCATTTCAGACGAACATTGTTCCGCGATTGTCAACCGAAAATGCTGTATCATAAATTAATTTATCAAAATCCGTTTTTAAAATAACTGACATTCTCAACGAACAATTTAAGAAATCCATTTATAAAAACAGAAGGAAATACGCTGACAAATGTCTTCCGTTGACCGCTGATTAAACATGATTTGTGGCTAATGATGAACGATTTTAGAATTAAAATCGTTCATCTTCAACGCTTGATTAGCTCAGTAAAGGACTGGAGCAAATATTGTGTTGAAATTCGCGTGACATTAAAAATAGGTCTAGTGTACACTAGATTGCGTAGTCGTATTAGAGTACACATCGAGTGATTTATGGGGTGTCATCTGACAGTTTGTTGAACCTTTTGGGGAATCTTTATGGTGAGCGACATAGTACGTAACACAATCAACATTATTAAGGTCTCCATCTACTATGAGTCCGATGGTATTTCGTAACTGTTCATCAATAATTGTACTATATACTCCACATAAATTGTCGCTCTAAACGACATATATTTTACGATCGGCAGCAGAAGCGAATAAAATAACAATTGAACATAGCAAAAATACGACTTGAAACTTTAAAATAAAAGAAATTAAGAGCTATGATAGTCAAAATCTGAGGACTCAGGAGATCTCAGGAATCTCGGAATTCAGGACATGAATGTGTCATGCGAGATATTTCGGCTAAAATCCAGTCGGCTTTGCATTTCAAAAATCTAATTAACGCATTTGTATCAATAGGCGATGAATATTTATATATCAGTCAAACAATGCTTCTACACCAAAATCTCAACATCTTAACAAAATAGAATAAAACAGCTTAATTCAACACACGTAATGGATACAGACAAAAAGATAAACAAAAGAAGAAACTAATCTTGTAAAGTATTTGGTTAGCTATTAACCAAAATATATGAAGCAATTTCTAGTTATACCAAACAATTTTAAATAAAGCGTTCTTTTATTACTGCATACAGCATTCTTCAGTTAGGAAATACCTACTCCAGAATCACAATGCATCATAGACAGTTTGATTGTCTCTGCATTTATAGCTTTTAAAAAAACAAAAACAAGTCAGCAAGATATTGTTTTTTGAGTCAAGTACTATAGGACTCAAATATGATCCTTATTATTTACAGCTTGACGTGAGTGCGGCTGAAATTTAAGCCTCCACGTGTATTCAAACCACATTTTCAAGTTGTCGTGCATTGTAGATATTATTATACTAGCGTTTTTAAATTTTAACTTGAATGTGCCCCAACTGATCAAAACAATCAGCACTTGTTTTTCTCTGTGAAATCATTCTGAATACCGAATGCATTTCGAACAACCTACGCACCTTTTCTTGGTTTGAATTGGCAATAAATATACTCGTACCTACATCATACGTTAATGTGAAAACTGCACGTAACAAAATATTTTGGATGGATTCGTAATGAATGAACATTAGATGAATCAGTTGGCTGGAAATATTTGGCACATTCTACATGTATTTTAATTTATTGCGAAATTCTTAGTAACTGTTGTAATCCCTATGTGAGTCACGGTTGGATTAATTGAAGAATTGTTTACAAATTGAAACTGATTTCTGTAAAAGATATGTTCATCGTCATCGTCAATATCCTATTTTTATAAAACGGAGTTAACTTAAGTTTTGATTAGTTTTACTTTAGGTTACAATTCTTCTACAGATATGAACTTTGAATTAGCCCCATGTTCGTTTAGGACTCAAAAATAATGTACTGACTGTCTTCTTTGCATGACTACCAGGATTTTTTCCTTTCAACCTTTCAAATCATTATCGGCTCTGAAGTTGATGTTTGGTACATTTAATTTAAATGTAATCTTTCAAAGAAGCATTTCATCGTTAACCTAGAAAAACGTTAACGACACAATTAGTTCCCATGGTCAAACACTACCTTCATCGATTGTTATTGTCGTAAAATCACCTCAAACATCACCTTTGAAGTCTACTTTACGAGACTTTGACGTTTCACAACTGCCGCTCTCTTAAAAGCAAACGCATTATTTTTAACAAACGGAAACAAATATGGTATCCATATTTTAGGATTGAGTAAATATTTGCTAATGCAACGAGTCATACCCTTGACCAAGGATTGTCTACGATCATATTTTTATCCTTTCGTGTAGTGGTAGTATTAAACAAGCACGAAGTCTTACGTGTGTGGACAATAGCTTCGAATATTATAGCCTGAGTGGCTATAATTATTAATACGTTGATCGAATACCATAGCCACTAAGTCTATAATATTCGAATAACGTAACTAACTAACTAGATAACGTAACTATGATTCTGATTCTTTGTATTACAAATCGATAGTTCACTATCAATAGTACCTATCGATATTGTTAAATTCTTTGGTTTTGTGTGTCTATGTTTAAGGTATTTAGACACAATGATAATATATACGTGTTAAAATAAAATAGAAAGCAGAGCTTGGAACCTTTTGTTAACAACGATCTAATTAATGAGCTTCAAATTTAGGTTTTCGAAAACTACGACACTATTTACTATTATAGATGGTACTATGGACTATGGCCGAAATTGGAACGAATAAACTGATATAAACTTTAATTAACATTTTTCTACCTTAGGGGTGAGAGTTTCCCGCTCCCCCGCCAGCCCGGTAGGTAGTAAAGGCCACCTTCGGCCAACTACCGACGTCCTTTAAAAAAAAAAAAAAAAAAAAAAAAAAAAAAATTTAAAAAAAAATTCTACCTCGATTAGAATAAAAAATATAATCGTAAAAAATTTACTAGTCCTACCTCAAAAGGAAATAATATTCCTAACCATTATACAAGTCGCAACCTGAGATAACAATCGCAATATTAAAACTGAATTAGCAATGAGCAGTCTCCTAGATTGGAATCAACTACAACGGTTAGCTTGTGATGATTACTAACGAGTATTAGATCAGATTTCTGGAGCTATCGAAGAACGGGTCGCGAGAAAATTAACCGTTAATTGTCGTGATTGAAAGGACGGTTAAATATCAACAATTAAGACTTCCAAGGAAAGTAATTAATAACATATGTCGCATATTCATGTTCTCGTGTTGATTACCAAAAGAACCAAAATTATGTGTAATTCATTACCTATCTTTTTTAATCAAAAAAATGTTATGTGAGAAGAAACGAACCCTGAAGGTTTCCTATAAAATTTACGTTAAACATATTTACATTTACATTTTTATGTCCTAAATATTGCGTTTTTTATACAAAAATACGCTATACGTAATTTAAAAACCAACTATCTATCTATGTATTTACATTTTACTGTGATATTTCGGATTTGTGTTTACTTTTTAGTATCTTAGTTGGTTTTTATTTCCATGACACAGATGCTTAAGGCTGTACTAATTACGTCAGATTAAAATATATACATGTAATATTGTCTTCTTTAACTTTTTTTCTCGATTGCTTTCACATCTCTTCAGATTTAGTAAAATGGACACATTTAAAAACGCAACAGATCTTTAACCTAATGTTATGTTATCGCTATAGACATCCTCATAGCGAAAGTAACCACACAGATGACGCCCAACTGTGGCATGCAGTAAGCAAACACAGCTATCTGTTTGCTTTGCCAAATACTTGCATAATGTGTTTTGATAAAATACTTCTACGCGATATCAAACTATTGTGTCAACTGTTTAAACTTCTGCAATTACAGTTTCATTTTCACTTCAGTGAATATTTATTGCTTTATGTAATACTTGCAATATGAAAAACTCTATGTTAGATAGTTAGGCTATTGATATTAATTACATGTAGGCAGAGTCGAAGGGGCAGCTTTCCTTGACCACAACTGGGCTGGGCTGGGTTAGATGAAAAAGTGTGGAAATTGCTTTTATTGAAACTTAAAACATCAAGAAGAATAATAATTGCTGGTCAATAATAAATAAATAACACTAAATATCCCAAAACATCTCAAACTCTCAAAAACGAAACTAACCAAATTTTGTAATGTGAAGTTTTGGTTCCAACATAATTCTGGCTTAAGTTTTTAGTTGTTAATGATATTTAAAGATGATTATTTAATCATGTCGATGTAATTTCAGCATTAATATAAAGTTATATTAAAAAAAATATTATATTTTTATCGGGTTTTGGGTATGAGATTGTATAGGCGACGAGCTAGCCACTTGTCACTGCTTTTTCACAATTGTCCATCTAACCCAGCCCGGTTTTATTTTTGGCTAAATGTGGTCAAAGATGTTTGCTGCCTCTTTGATTTTGCATACCCCTTCGGGGATTATGGACGTGATGTTATATATGTATGTTGTATTATATTTTTAAGTAAAAAATGTGTAGATAATATATGACGAGTGCGAGTATGCGAGTTGATTAAATTGAATACCAGTATAAGGCTAATGCCAATTTAAGTGTGTGCGAAAATTGTTTTAACTGGTAATATGAGAAGGAGTATTTGGTTAATAATAAATAGTTTAAGCAAACATTTGCTTTACATACTAACACAGTAACACAAAGTTAAGAATAGGCTGAAATTGTATGTTGTTACAAGTGATATGAGTATATGCTTAAACATTGTAATAAGGATGGTTATTTATAATTAGCTATGGTATGTGATTCAGGCTTTGCAAGGTCGGGTATTTTTATTTTATACATATATGAATTCATATTCCGTCCTTGTAGCTTGTTACGATGAACAAATAATACACTATTATATATTATTATATATACCTAACTTACACATTATTTTATTTTTTCCTAGCGTTATGTCTCGTGCTAAGACGGGGTCCGCTTAGACCATGATCCGTGATGAGTAATTACATTAAAGCGACTGCCGATCTGACTGAAGGTCAGGGGAACCAGACAATTTTCGTATCATGTTTACAAATTCAAAGCTGTTTCAATTTGCAGGTTTCATCACGATGTTTTGCCTCACCGTCGAGCTAGTGATATAAATACGCACATACATTTGAAAAATCCAGAGGTATGTGCTCGGATTTGAACCCGCACTCCTCGGTTGTGAGGCGCGTGTTCTTACCATTGAGCTACTACCGCTAACACATCGTATATAACGCCTGCTAAATCCTAAGGTCCCGGTCACGACTCTTACATAGTTCGTTTCATCCAATAATCATTTTTAATTTCGGCTGAATGTGATTTAAGGAGCATATCGTTTGGACTTTATCTAACCTTTAAAAGTTTGTAGGCGTATATACATAAGTATGCATACAATCAAACCTACATACTTTGAATAGATATATAGTTGTATATATGAAATAATATCGAAGTATTACGAAAACACCAAAAAAATAACTTTTTTAACACATGTAATATCAAGTGAATATAATGGAACCTTCTAATAGTAGTTCTTAAATATGATCCACGATAAAAATACAACTTGCATACGAGCGAAGTCGGATAGATTTGTTAGTGATAAATTAACATATCCTGCCTTTTAACAAGTTTATTCATAATTTTGACCGTTAGATTGATCACCCAAACACAATTAGGTGCGTCAAAGCTACGAAAATTATGTTAGCCAATTGAAATCATTTTTCATTCACGTTTAAATTTGAGATAAAAGCTTTCAAATACAGAATATTTACGATCGAATCAATTCAATAAATTGTTCGTTTCAATGATAACCATTTTATTATGCCTATTTAGTTTAAAGTGTTTGTTGAAAATATATATCTTATTTAATGTTGCTTTTGACTTTGAAGGGAAATGTTGCATATTTCATTTTTAGCTAAAAATATTGTATGCACGTATTATGTCGGTTGGCACCTCTCGTATAAGCTATAAGTTAAAATTGAATCTGTAATGCAGCATAAGAGATTATTGTGTATTTATTTATACTACACGGCCTACTTATTTAGTCATTATGGACGTTATTTTAAAGGAATACTATTCTACACTGACTTTCTTGTGTGCTGGTACTATTACATACATACATATCATCACGCCCGTAATCCCCAAAGGGGTAGGCAGAGTCGAAGGGGCAGCTAGCCCCTTAACCACATTTAGCCAAAAATATTAACTGGGATAGGTTAGATGGAATATTGTAAAAAAGTAGCAAAAAGTGGCTAGCTAGTCGCCTACACATTCACACACCCAAACTCCGATAGACAATTTAGTCGCCTTTTACGACTTGCTAGGCAAGAAACACAGTAAACACATTATTTTTAAGTCCCAGACCAACATGAGACTATTATCTACCTACATATCACGCAGTTAAAAAGAATACATACAAATCAGTTAATCACTAAGTTATATCGTCAAAGCTCCGCTCCGATTCGACTTAGGTCATCAACTCAAAATAAACCACTATGCACCAAAGTGGTCTAAACAAATTGCGCACTTTGCAACGGCACTTACCCACTCGTGGATCGGCGACTAAGGGCAGCGTTGTTTACCCAGTTGGCTGTGTTATCATCACGGATCCATTTGCCGGTAGCGGGCTAATTACACCTGTCCGTCAAACGTGTATCTGCCAGTTTATCGTAGCCCGATGCTGGGTTAAGGGGAATCGAATTAGGTTTGTTTTATTGATGATTTTGGTATGTTATTTTCGGTATCAGTTGAATCGGTTAATAAGAATGTGCCAGCTGTGTTACTTGCCTAGCATGTCGTAAAAGGCGACTAATGGTGTATGTAGGGGTGTCGGTTGCAATTTTGTAGGCTATACACAATTATCCATCTAACCCAACCTGGATTTTATTTTGCCTAAAAGTGGTTAAAGGTCTTATTGTGCCTTTGACGATGGTACTTTTACTTTTAATGATTTTTCAAAAATGCTACGAATATCACGATATAATAAATGCTTCAATGGAGATATCTTGTCGCATTGTTGCGTTCATCAAGAAAATTTAAATATTAAATATTACAGAAAAAAAGAAAGCTGAATAATCATTTTCATCTGTGCACCAGCGACGCGGAAATTTAAAACAATTCGGTCAAGGGCAACGCCTGCACTTTCATCTTTTATTTGCTAAAACATCAAAAAGTTTTGTATGCAACATCGTAATTACTTCATAAAAACGCATTTTAATAACTGCCTGCAAGTCGCCTTGACATGATTTATTTTCCTTTGTAAATAAAGCAAATTTTTTCTAGAAAATAAAGTAAAAACAAAACATTTAAGCAAAAAGTTCATGTAAGAGCGCTATGACTAATAGAGTTGTAATTTGATTAACTGAAGAAAAATATTTCGATGAGGTATCGATTTAAAATAAAAGTGTTGTGCTATATATTTGATACCAATATAATATGTAGCTTAATAATACTAAGTAATGGTTGGTGAGAGGTCAAGTAATTTTTTTTAGTCAAATTTCAAAAAGCTTTCATAACTTTTTGAATAAAATTTAAGCTCCCAAATTGACTTTAGATAAGAGGTAGCAGATTAGATGTACAAAGCTTGTGAAGTGTGTCAAAGTCAAAGTCAAAATATTCTTTATTTATTTATGTAAAGCTTCATCATGAAATCATCAGGTCTCATTATTTCCTTTTCTCAAATTATGATTTAAATTGTCCCAGTATGAACTGGAACATTTGAACAAAATAATATTTCTGGAAAAGAAAGGCCGTAAGGCCAGGTGAAATAAAAAAAAAAATTACTTGAGACGATCAAACGTCTCTAATCTGAGACCAGACAATTCTTCGCCAAAATTCCATTCCATCCCTCTCTTTTCAACACCAATTCCTAACGGCCACCGCACAAGTACTTCTATCGGATGAATTCCATCTAACGCATTTGCATTTAGGCATCCGATTTGGACACTCTCGCGCAGATCTGGCTGGCGCCGAGCGACGCCACGGCGCATACTGATGCGCCCAACTGAGGTCTTAGACTGAATTAATTCTGCCGATACGAGGCTACGATAGCCTAGTTTGGTTCAAGAGATTAGTAATTGCTGGGTAAAAGTTCTATGCTCTCATCCTTCAGACTGTAATCAATTAGTTAAGAAAAAAGAATCCTGACTTTATATTTTAAGCGCAATAGTAATTGACTATCTGTTTGTTATGTTTTCACCACCAAACTGCTGCAACGATTATGATGAAATTTAATATGCCAACAGTATGAACTTAGTTAGTACACTTGTCACTAATTTTCACAGTTTTCCCTCTTCATCATCTTTCTAGCGTTATGTCCCGTACTTAGACGGGGTCCGCTTAGACCATGGTCCAGGATTTAGCGAGTCTGGTAATTACAAGCGACTGCCGATCTGACCTTCGCAACCCTAAGATGGGAGAACCAGACAATTTTTGAATCATGGTTACAAATTCAAAGTGGTTTGAATTTGCAGGTTTCATCACGATGTTTTCCCTCACCGTCGAGCTAGTGGTATAAATACGTACATAGATTTGAAAAATCCAGAGGTACGTGCCCGGGTTTGAACCCGCACTCTTCGGTTAAGAGGCGCGTGTCCTTACCATTGAGCTACCACCGCTACCGTTCACAGTTTTCCCTCTTATCGAACTTAATTTTATTTTTGGCTGAATGTGGTCTAAGCAGCTTACCGCTTTTTAGACTCTGCCTACCCCTTGGGGGATTGAAGGCATGATGGCATGTAGGTATATATTAATAAAAATATAAAAATATGCTATGTTAAAGGACATCGAATTTTAATTAGATTTTTTTTTTATTGATCTTACGGGACGTGTGATAACGCCTGTAACAAACTGAATTCCACACAAATTGATCTGCGGTCAAAAGATATCTTGTCCATAAACCCTAAAAATTTAATTATTCAAATAATTTCAAGGGGAACTCCCCTTAACAGCCTACAGCTACATTAGTGCACAATAATCGTGCCGCCTGGTCTGTCGGAAGCAGTCCGATGCACGCATTTTGTCAAGTCGGCTCACTAATCTATTTACGTAATACATTTGTTTTATCTTATTCACTAGGTACGGACGGCCAATGTAGATCAAGATATTCGTTCTTATGTCCTATGAATAGTGGTTTTCATTTATTGCTGACTGTACTAAAAGGCGGTGAGTATGTGGTCTTCAAAAACAGGTATACTCCTTTCTGCCTGTGACTTCGCGTAGGCTTCAGGAATAATCCAAAAAGTAATATTATCCAGAAAAACTTAGTCCCACTGGTACAAAATATTATAATTTATCATACTTGTTAAGTTTGGAATTGAAATTCTCTTCTAGTTTTCGTTTTAATATAAATTTATGATATTTAAAGCATTGAGATAAAAGCATATTAGGTACCTATTAAGGCAAAGTAGGTATGTATTTAATTATAATAATTTATCAAAAACTTGTTTATTTCAGTTTTATCTGTGAACGCCACGATTCATAGCGAATTCGTTTCACTATGAATTTGTGGCGTTATGTTTAAATTTCCCATTCTATTATTTACTTCATACATTATATTTGAGGAAAATCTGAAACCATAACAATTGGTTTCAGATTTTCCTTCCGTCTATTTACTGTAAAGGAAAACGTTTGGAGATTAAGTCGATATTAGCATAACATACTAGCAGGGTTGAGCAAATACGAGTAGCATCGACAAACGCGTCGAGGAGACTTTACAGACTTTTTAATTATTTTCGTGAACGCCACGCATTGACGTCACAGTTGATTACCCCCCTCCGTTTCGCGTATCTGTCCCATAGAGTACGGATTTATGGAGCCCGATGGGGAGCGACGCGGGCCGCACAGTCCACACACGACGCGCGACCGCGCACCACAGACGCCCGCGCTCGGGAAATTGCCGCGAAAATGACGAACTGTCAAACTTGCGACTAACGGATACGAATTCGTTTTTCGAACGCGGCCGTTGTCGGCAGATGTGCAGTGATTAGACGATATTCATTTTTTGAATATCTGTATGTGCTTTTGTTTTTTGTTTTTTTTTTTTGGTTATTTCGGCGAATGATTACATCTCTATTTTTTTTAAATCAACTAATGAGTTTTATGAGATCAAACATCTTATATACATCAAGTTTTTTTCATATTTTTTTAACTACTAATAATATTTTAATTTAAATAAATTAGAAAAATATTGGTTTAAAAAACAAACAAGTAGTTTGACTAAATCAAATCTTCATCTCAATTATTTATTATGCATTTAAAATAATTTTACTCTACAATAAATAAATTAGTGTGTCTTCTTATCCGTTATTTATTGTAACATAATGTTTTCAAAGAGAAACGGTGTTATAATTTTTTTTGATGATTCTCATAATTTATCGTAATAACTGTTAACACTGGTGGTGTTGAATTAAAGCATTCCCCACCATTTTTCACACTAATTTATTTTCATGTTTAGATTAATTTACTGATTTCTTCACACCGTTATCTTTTTTATACTGCACTGTCAACCGTTGTGATAAATCCTGACATCTGTTACACGTGAGTAATGGCAACTAAAGTACTAAAACATGCATCTTCTTCGTTAAGGAATAGGGCTCAAATTTGCATACCAAGACACATTGCAAGTTTGTTAAAGTAAAACAAATAGCTTTTGAAAGATGAAACACTAATTTGTTTCAAACTGCGTCGGAAATTAGATCTATTTACACTTCAAATTACTTGAGATCATTATTAATTCTCCTCAGTATATAATCAAATAGTTTGTTTATCCAGTGTAGTAATTTATTTTATATACCAATATGTAGGCATGTCCCAGATCTTGTTTGACGTTTGTATCAGTTGATATTTATACGAGTTTATTCCTTAGAAATATATTTTAGAAGAATTAATATTTCATTAACATAATGTGCCTAATAAATTATAAACATAGTTAGAAGCCAATGTTATTAAACTTAAACGAACTTATTGATTCTGTCTGCCTACCCCGCTTTGGAAGTGGCGTGATGTTTAATTAGTTATTGGTCCTTGAACACTAAACATTTTGAGTAAAAAATTTTTTTGATAATTGTTCAAAGCGGAGACAAGACGCTAGCGCATCCTTCCACAATTATAAATCCAATATACATTAGTCGCTCTTTACTACATAGAAGACAAGGAACACGATTAACACCTTTGAAAGTCCCAGACCAACATGAACATGAAATAATTACCTATATATTTTTTTAAAGTATCTACACGTTTAAAATTTTGATCAAACATCAGCGAAGAGCCTACCAAGCGTTGTACTGCTTATAAGGAACTATCTAATCAAAATATTTCGCTTCTCATACTCCAAGGCCTCACTTATTTGATCAAGAGTTGGCCTCAATCTTAACTTAAGCCCTTACTTTACACCCGGAACCAGTAACGCCTACACTTATTTAATAGTTGCCCCATTTGTCTAAACATGGTTTTTATTTGAGTGCGAATTCTTTGGCCTGGTCTATAAATATTTGTAGGTTATAACCAGTTCTATAGATAAAACAAATGAATAATGCATAACGATTCAAAACAATTTTGAATTGTGTTTTATGAAAGAGCGATGTACCATTATGTAAGTATATACTAGCAAACTTATTGTGGATTTAATTATGATAAATAAACTGAATTTCTGCAAGAATGTCAATGTTTTAAAGTATTTGCAAGCTTGTCGATTTATAAGTGTTTTTCTGCTAACAAGCCTACATGAATTAATATAAATTTTGCGACTTAAAAATGTCACAAATTTTTTATTTCACAACATCGGGATAAAAAATTCGGGATCAATTTTTTTGTATGTTAATATACCGTGTAAGAAGTGGCTTATGTGTCCACATTATATACTTTATTATCTGAATTACATAAGTCAACACATTTATTTTATTTCTTAAGGTAACACATTGAATATGCTCGTCTTCTGTTTTCATGACATAATTAAGGACTTTTCTTATGACCGTTTCTATTTTATTTTAACAGCTAGATTAAACATTTTCCATCTTTCCCAATTCAGTTTGGTTTTCAAATATTGGCTGACTCGACGGCGCATTCGCTAAGAGTTTGATTCCCATCCAGGACAAACATTCGTGTGATGAATACTTGTGTTTGTTCTGTGTCTGGGTATCAATATCCGATATTTTATTTAAGAATATATTTGTAATACCACTGTTGATTCTGATATTCGTATCACAAGTGCTTAAGCTACCTACCTCGGAATCAGATCAATGTGTGTGATGTAGTCGGACATTTATTTTATTTATATTATTAATTAAAAGAGCTTACTGCTCCTCTGCATACCACTTAGTGGAATGCAGGCGTGATGATATGTATATAACAGCTAAATCAATATTTATACATACATATGTGTGTCAAATTTCAGCCAATTTCAGCACGTGAAGCGCCATTGTGTGGCATACAAACAGACGAACGGCCTTATCTGTGATATTAGTAAGATATTACGTTTGTTAACTGGATCTTGTTACTGTAGGAAGTGAGGACATTGTCACAATGTCGACGTGGTCGGAACATTCTTCGCATTTTGGTTTAAACGTGGAATAATATTATTATGACATAAAAAATCTTAATCGGAATGATTTTGCCTTAGCTTTGAGGTATTCGCAGGAATCGCGAATAAAGAGCTTATATAAGATTGTTTTCTTGCAAATATTTCGTATACTTACTCGACAAATAAAACCTAATCCATCATTTAAATCTTATGTATTTTTTCTCTAGCGGTTTTTATTTATAATTTTAGCCTTTGTAGCTGGCCGTTTTCTAGGCGAAAACTTATCATAACTGTTAGACGCCATATCCCGTGTACATTTAGAACATATTTTTACTGCTAAATCTAATTACAATTATTTTTTTATTTCTACTGTTTACAAAGAAGAAGTCGCGATCTAAAGCTAGCATTAAAAATCGTACTCGTACCCTTGGCCGTGTATGTCTGCCAAAGTATTGACATTGGCAGTCACAGGCAACTGATTCGCAGTACCTACCTAATGATTCTTTTGCAACCTGTACTGCAGTGCCAAACAATACCAACTGACTTCAAGAAAGAAACCCGTTTCTTTTAATTTACATTCATATATACATATCATCACGTCCGTAATCCCCAAAGGAGTAGCTAACCACATTCAGCCAGAAAATAAAACCGGGCTGGGATAGATGGAAAATTGTGAAAAAGTACAAATGTCTAGCTCTTCGCCTAAACAATGTCACATCCAAAACCCGATATACTTACCATTAGTCGCCTTTTACGATATATTGGGTAAAAGAACACAGTTGGCTGGCACTTTATTTTTAAGTATTTTTATTTAATAAAACTAATTAACACTATTTTATATGTTCTTTTTCTAAACTGTCAAATTGCAGTGTGGCTTGTGATGTCACGTAGTGCCCCTAAAATGACGGAATTTTATAATTAAGTAAAAATCAAAAATAATAAAAAATATTTTATATCAATGACAAAATAATTAAAGTGAAGCTAATTAAAAAACGATCAGTTATTTATAAATAAATTAATTTTCTATTAAACATGAATCAAATTTGTAGAGGAATTGGGCTTAAATAAAAAATAAAAAATCTTTATTTCAACAACTCACAGAAATACTTTACAATGGTAGGAATCTCCTTTTAAGCAAGTAATTACTTGTATTAGGGATTCCGCGAGTATTGTCTCTTACGGATATTTTATTTTACACATATCTTCAATGGAAGCCAGAGTACTGGTTCGAGTGGTCCATTCATCTGTAACTAATGCTTGATTACAGCATTAATACGTTTTTATCCATGTTACAAAGATGAATGGAAAAGACTGGAACCCAAACGTTCGTCATACGCGTAAATATTCGCGCTATCGCGATAATACAGCCTTAGGGTAACTGTTCTTTTGTTTGCCAAAGGCCTTCATTGAGTTATTGCAGTATAATTGTTATTTGGCTATCTTAGCGTGCAAGCAGATGAATACCATCATTCGATAGCTGAGAAATATTAGCTATCCTTACCAATTAGGTACATACATTCTCACTATTATGTTTTTTTTCTAAATATCAAATTCGAAATATACAAACTATTTTCATAATACCTAAAATCTATATTTACCTACCATATATCATGTATGCTTTAAAAAGTAGTTTTTTAAATCAAAATATTTTTATTTTTTATCTCAAAAAGATAGTCACAGTTTTGGTTGCTTTCTTTATTTGTAAAATGATACAATTAAAGTTTTTTTTTTCGTTTAAACCCAGCCTAAGTTTACTACAGCTAAGCATATTATAACCGTAATGGCAAATTAAATTATTAGGGTACATCTTAAAATTATTGGTCATTATATAGACTAGGTAATATCGCTTCTCTTATTACTAATTAAGCTGTATAAGATAGAATTATTAAAATATGACAGGAAAAGCTCCGGTTCACGTATTTCTTTAAGATAAGCAGTAAGTGCAACGGTATCTAATCGAAGGGTATTATAACGATGTGTTAGCCGAAGGCAGGATGCACGCGTGCACTAACCATGTAGTTTGTTACGATGTTACAAAGAAACAGTATAACAGATGCACTGAGATATGCGATGAACTTACGTATAGATAATCTTCTTTACGTTAGCTTAGTCGAGGTAGCCTTAAACCATAGTCCAGACAGAGCTAGTCTAGTTGATAAAAAAAGTTAATTGCGTCAGTTAGCATGGTACAAAGTATTGTACGTGTCCAGCAAACCAGTACTCTTGTTGACCAAAATACAGCACGTTAAAATTTCGCGTAATATCTAGACCCTACAAATTGTAATATGTAATTTTGTCAAAGCAACCAACTTCAGAACTGTTTAAATTTTTGGTGTTTTTTTTAAAAAAAGCATAAAGTATGTGTTCAATGGTTTTACTAATCATTTAACTGGCAGACTAAATATAATCATTATTTTTTTTACCTAGGAAACTTCCCTGTTTTGCAAGTCTGGTCACCTTAGATAGGGGAACCAGAACTAAACTATCTTATAGTTACACAAGCATAGTTTATTTTAATGCGCAAATTTTCTCGCGATGCTGTCTCTCACCAATGAGTAAGTTAGTGATAAGTCTGTGGTAGTTAGATTTAAAAGCTTCAAAGGTACTCACCCAGGCTTGAACCAGCCATCGCATGTGAGCCACGTCACCTTACTATTGAGTTACTACTGCTAAATACGTGAAGCTATACACGTAATACTGTAAATTGAAATCTTTGGCATGCGGTAGCATAGACTTCAAGGCTACGAAAGTTTGCATCAACTTTCCTGGGAACAAGAAAAATGGCCGTATGTAAATTTTTGTATATTTTATAGCTTCCGCCGCGTCACCGAGAACATTTTTGCGTTATAATAAGTGTGTTATGTTTTTGTACGTATTTTTATATTTTTTTGTTTTATAAAGTAACTCGGTTTTGCAGTTGTTACTTTAGATCGTAGAAATTTATAACATACTAGCATCGCCACACGGTTTCACCCGCGTAGTTCCAGTTCCGCTGGAATACAGGAATAAAATGTAGTCTCTAATACTCCGCCGCCTTTGGGGACTGGTCTGCTCTGGTCGGGTCATATTTTTATTTTTTCTTAGTAATTATAAATTTATATTATCTTATTTCACACCAGGCCCACTTTGAAACATGGTTCAAAGTTAAATATGATTCTTATAACTTTGTTAATACTGTTGTTGAAAAAAGTAACTACTTACCGAGTTTCTTGCCGGATTCTACTCGGTAGATGCAACATTCCGAACCGGTGGTAGAATCATATCTCTTCGAACTGTTTTTGACGATTTATAAGTGTTTCTTTGAAACCTATATAAATAAAGAATATTTTGACTTTGACTTTGACTCGCCGATAAAGTAGCTTTCCGTGGGTGAAAGAAAAAGCTAACAATCAAATCTTCCCCCAATATATAATATTAGTATTAGTATTATAAATACTACTTACCTGCGTGATAATTTATTTAAAAGTAACTTAAATTTATCTATGGCTCAAATACCTATATAATTACTTATAAATTTGATTTAGATTGGCTGAGCCGTAAATAGATAGCCGTACTATTAAATAAATCGCCGCGAAAATCAGTGCTATATATTTTTTATCCGTACCGCCGACCGACCTGAGCCAGGCAAAGAGATAATTGATACCATTAATCTTTCACGCACTTTTTATAAATTGTCAAACGCGACATCCAATTTCGAGTGATATTGGCACATTATGACGTCACGACTTGCCACTAACTGATCACGCCTGTAATCCCCGAAAGAGTAGGCAGAGTCAAAGGGGCATAAAGCTAATTTAACCACATTTAGCCAAAATTTAAACTAGGCTGGACAATGTAAAGGAGTTCGGACAAGTGGCTAGCTCGTCGCCTACACAATCACATACCCAAAACCCGATATACCATTCACCTTTTACGACTACAAGGAAAACAGTTGGCACATTCTTTTTAAACCCGAGAACAACATTGGACAAAAATAGTAAAAAATCTAATTTGACAAGTTACTGTAAACAAAATAGCGTAAATATTCATATGACGTTTTGGCATTGTTTCTGCATGATGTCAACAATCGAATTGCTTATTTCAGAATCAACAGTGTTATTACAAATATATACTTAAATATTCAATATTCAATTTGAATATGCCAATTGTGGTTCTTCCCTAGCATGTCGTAAAAGGCGGCTAATGGTATATCCGGTTTTGGGTGTGTGATTATGTAGGCGACCGGTTAGCCACTTGTCACTGCTTTATCACAATTTTTCATCTAACCCAGCCCGGCTTTATTTATGGCTGAATGTGATTGAAGGGCATGCTGCCCCTTTGACTCTGCCTACCCCTTCGGGGATTATAGGCGTGATGTTAAGTTAAGTTAAGTTATTTAATCAATATTAACACCCAGACACAGAACAAACGCAAGTATTCATCATACGGATGTTTGTTCTGGGTGAGGATCTAACCCACAACTCTTGGCGCATAGGGCAGGGTCACTACTGAATGAGCCTCCGATCCAGTCGAATCATCATCAAAAGAAACTCGTATGTACTTCCAGGCCATTTCCAAAAGTACGTTTTGTCTAGTTTTATAACCCAGTTACTGATACTTATAACAATTGGATAGATAAAGTGATAACACCCTTACCTACGATGACATTGCTGGTTTAACCTTGCTAGAATATTTTCTACCACAATCGGAATGTACCTACTTAGTAATATGTTATTATTATATAAGTACACAAACGAATCTAATGAACATACGTAGATGGTATTAAAATGTTTTAAATTCTGACAAGAAACATAGATGATTGTGAAAAAGTTTTTTTTGGATAAATTACAGTTATGTCATAGACTTAAAATGTAACAAGCGTATGTAAAATATGTTTTAATAATTTTAGCCCTTTTGATTTATTAATAGGTAATCGGCAAATAATTCATTTGACAAATCGTTCATCGACCATGTGTATTTCGCATAATCGTTGCGGACCCCGACGAGCTAGCCACTTGTCACTACTTTTTAGAGCCAGTCGAATCATCATCAAAAGAATTTCGTATGTACTTACAGGCCATTTCCATAAGTACGTTTCGTCTAGTTTTGTGACCCAGTTACTGGTACTGATAACAATTGGATAGATAAAGTGATAACAACCTTACCTACGATGACATTGCTGGTTTAACCTTGATAGAATATTTTCTACCACAATCGGAATGTACTTAGTAATATGTTATTATTATATAAGTACACAAACGAATCTAATGAACATACGTAGATGGTATTAAAATGTTTTAAATTCTGACAAGAAACATAGATGATTGTGAAAACTTTTTATTTGGATAAATTACAGATATGTGCTTAAAATATAACAAGCGTATGTAAAATATGTTTAAATAATTTTAGCTCTTTTGATTGATTAATAGGTAATAATTATACTAATAAGCATTATTTTTATTTCCCGAGGACAATATGTTGGTCTGGGACTTAAAACGAATGTGCCAACTGTGTACCTTGCCTAGCATGTCGTAAAAGGTGACTAATGGTATGTTAGGTTTTAGATACCTATGTGATATTGTAGGCGACGAGCTAGCCACTTGTCACTCCTTTTTTACAATTTTCTATCTATCCCAGCCCAGTTTTATTTTTGGCCGAATGCCCTTTGACTCTGCTTACCCATTCGGGGATTGCTGGCGTGATGTTTGTTGGCTCGGAGAGAATAATTTTTCTGAAAAAAGTTAGTTCATATTTCAAAAAGAAATAAAACCCTTTAAAAATTTAAATAACCAGTACAGAAATACAGCGAATCCCAACCGTTTTTAAATTTTCTTTCCCGTTATAAACACATTCAGTAATGTCTCCCGTTTTTAATTATCTGCGAGACAAACTTCACGCTAATTTGAGTGCGGTAACGCTTAAGATTCCTATCTGTGTGTCGACACCTAGCTCGTTTATTATTTAATCTATGACACCTCGAGATAAACGAAATAGGCCAATTACAAAATATAATAAATATTGCGACTCGTCCTCGGTGCCCTAAGAAAAACAGTTTGCTTTACTTACCCTCGATGCTTAAAAGGGCCGCTTATCTCTTGTGTCAATTTGCGAGATTCGACGGTGTATACCCATATATATTAAGGTATGGAGCGGCAACCTAGTTTGAGACGGATAGCTGTGATGAAATATCGAAAATAAAAAAAGGCGTACGTTTTTTGTCAATTAAGATACATACAATTTCATTAAGTTACCATGATCCAAAAATGGTCTGGTTCCCCTATCTTAGAGTTACGAAGGTCAGATCGGCAGTCGCTTCAATGTAATTACCAGACTCGCTAAATCCTGGATCATGGTCTAAGCGGACCGCGTCTAAATACGGGACATAACGCTAGGAAGATGAAAAGTTCATTAAGTTGATACTTCAAAGCTGACCAAAAAGACAAATAATTTCGTTCACATGGATAATTTAATTATATTGGTCATATTTCTGTTAACTTTAGTCGGTTACTTTTGTAAGTAATAAAATAATATATTATTATATTTGTATTGTATATAATTTTATTCCACTGTTTCACCAATCCAATTATGCGCGTTTAGAAATATTTAATGCAAAAATAGCTCTAATAACATATGCATATAACATAGGAAATTATTAACTTAAACTCAGCATTATCAAAGTAACGTTATTACGGAGTTTAAATTTAACTGTACAGCTGTAAGATGCTATCTACAGATAGTAAGGCGACAGATAAAAATAATAACTACATTCAAAACATTAACATTCCATTACACTGTTATTATCGCCTATAAAAGTCGGTAGTAGTGACAAAACGTCCGTGGTGTCTTCTCTGATGGCAAATGTTAGCAATTATCTAGAATAGCTTCTGCCCGCGACTTTGCTCGCAAGGTACATCGATGAAACATAGCTTATGTGTTACTCTAATGTATAAGCTATAATAATGTAAAGTTTCATTAAAATCCATGCAGTACTTTTTGCGTTGAACAGTAACAAATATACACACATCCATCCATACAACCTTACGCGTTTATAATATTAGTAAGACTAGTAAGATGGGTATAACTCAACGTATCAAAATTATATTATTTACACGTCTAATTTATACGGAACACATGTTAATTATTGGTGTGTAAATTTTTTAGGGATTCACAGTGGGAATTTGTAGGGCTGTCAGGTTTTAGATTATTATGTTAATTTTTTTTTTGTCGTAGCAGAGTGTTTTCTTCTAAAAAATAAGGTCTTGGTTCGACGGAAGGTAAGGTAGTCGTTTTAAGACCAGTATTGAGAATGATCAATATATGTATCACAAATATGATGCAATCTAATAGTGAAAAGGCAATGAATACCTGGTAAATTTCGTAGTAGAAAAATCATAGTAAATAGTAATATTTGATATTGATTTGATATACATGATTTAAAATATTATAACTTTGATATTTGGCGTTCAATGGGCAGTTCATAGAGTAATATATAAAAAAATAATCGAGAAATCAATTTTACGCAAAATAAAAATACGCAATTTATATCTTTTTGAATTGTTTATTTATTACTTTTTATTATTCTTAGTGATGACAAATAGTTTTCTCAATGCCAAGTGGTTATTTTCCCTGCATCAAAGCCATAGACCCAAGCAAAATACTTTCTATTAGCGCATTTTGATTTTGTTAGAAAATAATTATTTGATATCTTCAAATACATACTACAAAAGACTGTCTGAACAGGATAAGTGTACGTATGTCGAATATGAATAATAAAGTCAATGACCAATCTCACTGTCAGACCACCGCTTCAATTTTTGACATACACGTCGAACAGATGTCACTCAGGGCTATTGTTTAAGGCATTCTAAAAAGGATATACACACATAAGTACTTATAAAAATATGTCCCGTCATGCTTAACTTGCCTTTTTGTTTTCGTACCTCGCATAAACGGTAACTTTACAGTGAATTGGGTCGGTACTTTAAAGGTTATCTTTAAATTTATTAAATCAAAGCAACTTACAAAAAATCTAAGTTGTTGAATTTCATCTCTTTAAAACTAGACGCATGATTTGTCACTTAAATAGTTTTCTTTGATCCTGATACATGGTATCAGTTGGTTTCATTCATGAGAAGATTGCATTTGATTGGTAAAAGGTTTGGATGCTTTTAACCAAAAAAAATATGTTGGTTGTCCAAGTTCTAGGCAACCCTACTACCGAGTGTGCCGTAAACAACCGTAGGCGTATCGTGACTGCCATCTCATTAATAAAGAATCACTTAACAAATTCTTTATCTGATTATCGCTGATCGCACACACATTTGCCACAAAGAGCATTCATATTTAAATTTTACAAGTCTATTCTAGCCTTTAGTTGCTATAAATTTGGATTGGAGCAATTAGAAACCATATTTACGATTTTATATAGTTTAACTATAGGATTTAAATATTCGAATTGTAATAAATACTCATTTGGGACAATTTCGAGAACTTGGTCGTCACCGTAAAAAAAAAATGCGATTGTAACGCAATGTCATCAGACTGACATACAGAAAGACATAGTCACGTACTTTTGCATTATTTTTATTTTATTTTATAGAGTATAATTATTTTTGATATCACATTAGTCTGTGTGCTAAAAATCACACGCAAATAAAATGAATAGCACATAAATTTAAATTACTTCAAAGTTCCCTTAAAAATTGTGTGTAGACTATTTATTCTTAGACCTATAGTATAGCATTTAAATATATATTGTTGCTTAAAATAAAAATTGCCCCAAAAAATTGTAAGCAAGAATTGTACCGTTTGAGTGTACAAGATATCCAATTTGACTGACATTTGCTTGGTTTAATTTACGGTATTTCCGAGTGTTCAACTAAAGAGCAGTTTGTTTATGTTTACACAATGAATACTAAACTTTACAGTCTTGTAGCAATGATAACGCTACGTAAGAACTCCTGTTGACAGACGAATGGAATCGCCGAATAATAAGATTCGGAGTTTGATAAAATACCTCTCCGTTTGTTTATTAAACTAAAATGGAAGTAGACGTAGACGTTTTTAAAAAAGAATGTGCCCAGTAAAAGGCGAGTAATGGTGTATCAGGTTTGCGATTATGTAGGCGACGTAGTTAGCCACTTGTCACTACTTTATCACAATTGAGATGTTGACACTATTAATATTTAATTTTGAAATATCAATTCTGAAAAAGAAAGTATCGTAGTATGCTGTTAAGCCTTATTGATTTTGTATCATATTGAGACAAAGATTTTAAATTTTACAAAAACTGCCTATTAAGTCAGTTGACTATACAAACTAGTGGCGTCACACGTTGACAAGACCATACAAAATCTATGAAGTTATTTCGTTTTGACAGCTCTTAAAAAGTATCTCAATTGACTAGCCAGTCAACATCCCTATTTTCTAACTGAACCAACTCAACTTCAGTTTTTAGCCAAATGTGGTTTAAAGAGCTTTATTTCTTCTTAGACTCTACTTGCATGCTACCCCTTCGGGGATTGCGGGCATGGTGAATATGCTTGTAAATGAAGGTACTTCTTTTTCCTGGCGTTAGATTTCATTCCTATTTGGGAGCCACCTTGATCATGATCCTGGATTTACGATCTGGTTATTTCTTTGAAAGGTTTAAATCTGACCTTCGTGTCATAGAGGAAACAGGAAATTGGGTCATTGTTACACTTTTTTAGTAACAATAATTTGAAGATTTTTTTTTTTCTTTTTGAAAGTACAATAGTCTTTAGAGACTAAATTATCATAATTATTATGTGAATAAGTAAATAAAAGGACAAATCTTCAAAATGAAAGCAATTAGTATTCTAAAGACCTCTTTCTAATAACAAAAATTATCATAAATTTTCTGATAAAATGAATTAACTCTGATTCGCTTGTCTGCTTATTACATTCTTAGAGTTTTAGATATTTATTGACTCAGCAGGATTACTTAAAGATTAGATACGCTATGATCGATACTTACAACATGATCTAAGCTAATAAACATTACATTATACATTAATAATAACCAATCCTATTCAGGCTTTTAGTTGCAAATTATACAGATACGAATCAGTTTCCAAGGAATGGTAATAATGCAAACAAATACATGTACAATTAATTCGTTGATAGAATCAATCAAATCACGAATTGTGTAGTCATTTGTGTTAAATATATTGCTGTAATAGTTACAATAACGTCTTACGAGAGAATTATGATCATATTAGAAAAACGTGCTTACATTAAAATAATAAACGTTATATCAACGCGATTTAAATACCTTCGTTAATTTTATACACAGTTAAATCTTGTATTTTTCATTTGTAATTTAATTTTATTTTACTATATTATTATGAACTAAACTAATTATTAATAACTTTGTATTGAGGACATGCTAAGCTTGATGGGTATTGAAAAAACTTATACTTTGGAATCAGATTAGGATTATATCATTAAAAGCTTTTTTTAACTTTATCTTAGAGTAATATTTAAATACTGGTATAATTTTTAATATTTATTATCTATATCTAAATCGAATTAAGAATCCACCAGAATTTATTTATTTACTACAAAATTTAAACGCTAGACTATAAACCACCCAATAAAATTTAATAACGTCGGCTTCTATAACACATTCCTCGAATAAAATCTAGTTATAACGAATAAATCACCCATCAAAAGTGTAGGTTACATGGGCTATGTAAAAATACATAGTCATATTTCTGTTAGGTCTACCGGTTCGATGAACACACCTTAACCGGTTTATTCTAAGATATGACTAAAACATGTTTCTAAAAATAAATATATTATTTAAACAATGCGACAATTAACTAATATTGTATATACATCACTTCTCACTTTGGTAAATATTATAAATATGTTGAAAATTTATCAAACCGTATTTTTAATGACTCTAAAATCCTTTTTACATTGATTTGCATATGTAAAATTAAATTATCATTGTTATTTACAAACCTAGAAATTGGTTTTGGTAGAATTACTACTATTGAACTTTACGCCACTTTCCTAGCCGGGTAGGCATAGAGAACTGAACGCCATATGGCACGATCCTTACACACCTCACTTGCTTCTTTAACATTCATGATCTTTTTCATAGAAGCTATACAAAAATTACTTATTAAAAGAAAGCTACATGCTTTAGTTTATAAGTACGAAATTAGATATAATCATGAATACCATCAAAATTCTTTATTAATTAATATCACTTTACAGGAAACCATTCACAGATAAATAATAGTAATTACCCGTTGCAGAACACATAAATGTTCATATATAAAAATAATGGTCATGTTTTTATATACGTGTTCTGCACATTTGCCATAAACTGACATGACTTTGGGACAAGTCTACCTACTTTATAAAAAAAATAATATCTACAATAACACATTTAAATCTTCTTTTAAACATATTCACACTAGCTTATCAAGATCATAAAAAAAAGTACTATATACCAGATTCAATAATTAAGTCGTTGTGGCGACTACGCCGGACGGGCATAATGACGTATATAAAAAATAACTGCTCAAATTTATGGTTTTCCTAAAGAAGTTGTTCTAATACAAAGATTAGTAGCGTAGTAAAATATTAAGAGAACAAAGCATTGATCGGGCTGGCTCGCCGCCAAACATACATATTTGGGGTTTAGGGCTGCCTACTTCATTGCCGGTGTTTTTGTTAAAATATATTAAGGGAACCAATTGAATTATTTTTGTTTCCCCTATCCCTAATAACCCTTATTGCAAAGATCAGGTGGCAGTCGATTTAATGTATAACCGGTTTTAAAATCTCACATAGTGATTTAAGCGGAACCCTACTAGGTTGGTGCATAATGATAGAAAGAAGATAATTAAGAATGCAAAAATTAATTCCAGTCAAAGATCCTGGCCACGAAATCAAGGGTCGTGGGTTCGAATCCCACTAAGGGATAATAATTCGTGTGATGAACATGGACATTTGTACACGAGTCATGGATGTTTATAAACGTACCTATTTAAGTATGTCATATCCGATCACCTAATATCCATAGTACAAGCATAAGCTTAATTTGGAATTAGGGAATTGGTGTGTCAGTCTGGAGAATTTTATTTATTTACGTAACTTCTACTCAGAATATAGGTACCTCATAAAGAAAAAATATTACATATGCACGTTCTTAGTTTCTTCTTTCCATTTTTGGTTTTTCTATGTTTATGATTTATGTTTATAGAAAAACATGCGTTGAATCATATACAGATGGCAGACTGCCATTTTAAAATATTTTGTTACCTATAGTTTATAGATTTTCTTTTGTTTATATTGTACTAATGGAGATTCTTTTAGTTAAATAAATATATAGAATAAATAAATTCTTCAGACTGACACACCAATTCCGTAGTCCCAAACTAAGCTTATGCTTGTGCTATGGATACTAGGTGAATGGATAGACATACTTAAATACGCTTATAAATACCCATGACTCGAGTACAAATGTTCATGTTCATCACACGAAACATTTTCGCCTAGCGGGATTCGAACCCCCGTCTCTTAGTTTCGTGGCCAGGGTCTCTGACCACTTAACCAACGGGCCAATCAAATAATTTATTTAACATATAACAACTTTGCTTGGGCTTGTGTCGAAGATTTTCGCAAAATGCTATATTCAGCAAATGCTGTAAGTTGAGGGTCATATTATAAGGAAGCGTGGAAACATGAAACCGTTGAAAATCATGCAACTCTATACCGGCAACCCTATTGTCCCACTCATTCAGACTCGTCATTCATAGTAGGCGGCGAGTAACCGACTGCATGGCACATGGAAAAAATAATTCATGCCTGAGTTTGCGTAACCTTATTCTGGCGTTATCTAGCGTAACATGCGTCACTGCGGCCTTACAAAAATGTATTATGCGCCATCCATACTGGGTTCCTATTGTGGGCTACACTTGCATGCTGTCAGGCCTTGAGTCTCCAAAGGGGTAGGTAGGATCCAAAGAGCAGCAAATTGACAGCAAATTGACATATGCTGAAGCACTGCCGCTGGATTTTAATCCCCTTTAGGTGTTAGAATGCTGGATCAAGGAATCCATCAGCTAGGTCCAACTAAATTTTAGCCCTGTTGGATTCAGCGTCATGTGCTGGATGCAAAAAAAAATGCCGCGGGATTGCAATCGTTGACATATAAATAAATATATGTCGGAATCACCGCGATACCAGCGCCATCTTTATTGACAGAGAAGCAAACGAAACGCCAGCGTTGCCTAGCGACGCTTAGCAGAGTCTACGGGGTAGCAGTCAACGAGAGGGAGCTCACTTTCGGCTCATCGCTCTCCGGCTGTGCAACTCCTAGAAACTGCCGCGTTCCCTTGCGATGGAGTTAGTTAAAGCTTATTGCAGAAAATAGTGAACCGGCCGTGCCTTCTCCAACATATAAATATCAGACTACATCATACATTGATCCGACTTCGAGATAAGTAGCTTAAGCACTTGTGTTACGGATATCAGAAACAACAATTTTTAATAAAAAAATATACTTAAATATTGGATATTAACACCCAGACCCAAAACAAAAAAACAAGTATTCATCATACGAATATTTATCCCGGGTGGGGATCGAGCCCACAACTCTTGGCGTATGGGGCAGGATCGAGCTTGTCAAATCACGCCTGCGATTCCCGAAGGGATAGGCAGTGTTCAATCTGTTGCAAACTGCTTTAACCATATGACATGGTTATACATACACATACCACGCTCGGAATAGCCGCAGAGGTAGGCAGTGTCAAGTAACAGCCAAGTTCTTTTAACTATTTTCAGCTAAATATAAAATAAAATTGAAGGGGTTTAGGTTTAGGTGAAAATTGTAAATAGTAATTTCGCCAAAATTCCGATTTATTTTTTCAGAAAAAGTTACTCCTGTGTGGACGCACCACTGTCTGAACTTAGCTCGCTAGGCACTGAAATACTGAATACCTAGTTACCTATATTTGTTTTTTGTTGTGAAATTTGGTAAAAGTCACTGTTGGATACGGGTATTCACCGACATAATTACTAATAGGTATAGCTTCGGACTGAGGTTTTGCTACGATTTTTGTTTTAAATTTTTTCTGCACTTTGCTTCGAGATTTAGCCAGCCTGGTTTATTTATTGTATACTATAATTTTCAAATACCCTTATCTTTTTCTCATTGATATAATCGTAAATTTTACATTGTTATTGTTAACAACCAGATAATGCGTGACATGCATACTAAGTTATTGCATATCATCACGCCCGTAATCCCCAAAGTGGTTCGCAGAATCAAAATGGCAGCTAGCTCCCTCAACCGCATTCAGCCAAAAAATACAATAAAACTAAGCTGGGAAAGAGTTAGATGGAAATTTAAAAAAAAACAGGGACAACTGGCTAGATCCCGATATACAATTAGTCGCCTTTTACGAATGCTAGGCAAGGAACACACCTGTGTTGTCCTTTCTTAAGGTGGCTCATTATTTTTTAAGTCCCAGACCAACATAGGACAAGCAAGATTGACATGAGACAAGTAAGTAATATAACGTGACATTTATTCTCGCGACTTGGCGCGAAGTGTATATTTGTCGGTTATACATTATGTCCTTTTTATATTTTAAAGTTTTATGGTATAGTATGTATGTATGTTTAATCACTGTTATTCATCTGATTTGGTTGACAAAACTAACTGTAGGGTCAATAAGTTTAGTGAAAAATAAATGTTCGTTACTGTAACGATCATAATACCTTCATGCTGGACCCACCGATTACTATGACGTGTTTAGGTAAACAAACTTTTCCAAATTACTACAACATGTTCGTTCTTTTCACATGTTTCCCACCAAACCATGTGTAAAAAAATAGGCCAAGTTTATTAGTATACCAGCGGTGAATGAATAAATTACGCTGTTAGTCCAAATATTTATCTTCTTATCACTTCTTAGTAAGGATTTGTTTAGTAATGGAAAATGTCGCTTCATTTACTTATTTCATATGACGTGTCTCATTCCTGCTAAAACAACTAGGTGATTAAACTTGGCATCTACCAAAAAAGGTTACACTCATAATATGCAATCTTTTTTTTTATTTTTTATTCAGTTTTTTACATTAGAGGTCACATACACAATCACATACCCGAAACCCAATATAACACTAGTCGCGTTTTACGACTTACTAGGCAAGGAACACAACTAGCACATTATTTTTAAGTCCAAGACCAACATGGGACAAGCTTCTTTATCTCTATCTATTTGCTACTCTCGTAGTTACATAATATGTATTAGAATAGATAATAATTGTTAATAGTTATTTCAGATAAGATGTAGTAGAACTCTACTACTGTATATTATCTGAAATATATCTAAAATCTCGTTTACAACTTTATTTAATTACTATAAGACTAGGGATCTGGGATTATTCAGGTTCCCTTTTTAAGTTGAAATTAGTGCCGTCTTTAATCTATTGGAGGCCCTGGGCACATTAGGTAAATATTGGTAAATAGAACAATTAATTTCCCATTGTGCCCAGGTACAACATTGCACTAGGGCCCCGCGATTGAGAGGGCCCCAGACACGTACCCAGTGTGTTCAATTCGAAAGAGGGCCTGGTTGAAATGGACCGTATCTATTCGCTTCATAAGTTATTATACGTATACCTGTGTAGCTAACGGATGTATCTTCTTTTATCTCATAAATTACTCCAAGGTCAGCCCGTCCGGAAGTACTCACATCGATATCGCATTCCTTTCCATACTCGTCCTGAAGTCAGTTCTATATAATCAAACTAGCAGCAGCACCCTGCTCCGCAACATTTCATCCGCGTAGTTCCCGTTCCCGTGGGAATGCGAAGATAAAATATAGCCTGTGTGACTCGCTGATAAAGCAGCTTTCCATTGGTGAAAGACTTTTTCAAATCGGTTCAGTTGTTTCAGAGCCTATTCAGTTCAAACAAACGGTAAAATCTTTTCTCTTCATAATATTAGTATGATGTAATTTATACTAACAAATAATAAATTCCCGATTTTATGTCTTTATCTTTAAAAAAGCACAGTGTATGTTACCTATCAAAAGGTAACGAATCATATATTGGAAATGGGATTTGTTATTATTAAGGCGACGAGCTAGCCACCTATCACTATTTTTCGCAATTATCCATCTAATCAAGTTTATTAAAGTTTAGGGAGCCCTTTGTTCCTTGGCCTCGGCCTACCCCTCGGGGATAATATTAAATAATGTTTGACTGGCCCCTAGGTCCAGTGGTCAGAGACCCTGCCCACGAAACCAAGGGTCGCGGTTTCGAATCCCGCTAGGGGCAAATGTTTGTACTCGAGTCATGAATGTTTATAAACGTATTTAAGTATGTCTATCCGTTCGCCTAGTATTCATAGTACAAGCATAAGCGTAGTTTGGAACTAAGGAATTGGTGTGTCATTCTGGAGAATTTATTCATTGATTTATTTATATTTATTTGATGTAGGAGATTTAACATGAAGAATCGCAAACTTAATACAAATTTAGTGGTGGTTAACGTTACATATAACGACTGCATTACAAATAACGGTAGTCGCACGTAGCCGCCTTTTGGATAAGGACAAACGCGTGTCAAACACATCATGTCTTTCATAGTCGTCTCCAATTATGGAGTTAAGTTACAATCATTTAACGCCACCCTTATACTTTCAGTGATATCATTTTATGATTATACTTAGAGCTCACTTAGAATAAGTTAGTCATTTTGTGTCTCACACATAACACACACAATATAACATAACATCACGCCCATAATCCCCGAAGGGGTAGGCAGAGTCAGAGGGACAGCAAGCCCCCTTAACCGCATTCAGATAAAAATAAAACTGGGCTGGGTCAGATGGAAAATTATGGAAAAGTGGCTAACTCGTCGTCTACACAATCACATACCCAAAACCCGTTATACTATTAGTCGCCTTCTTCGACATGCTAGGCAAGAACCACAGTTGGTACATTCGTTTTAGGTCCCGCACCAATATGGGACAATGCGCTGGGTTAGATGGATTTTTTTTTAAAGTAGTGACAAGTGGCTACCTCATCGCCTACACAATCACACACCCAAAACCCCTTATACCATTAGTCGCCTTTTACGACATGCTAGGCGAGAAACACAGTAAGCACATTATTTTGAAGTCAAGTCCAGACCAACATGGGACAATATACCTACTCAGATTTATATAATTATGTCTCACTATACCTACTCAGAATCTGCTATCATGAGAAGAGCCTGTACGTAGCTCACATACAATAATTATTATATGAACACATAGGTGTTTATAAACATCCATTGATAGAATCGGTTGCTCCACTAAAATAACTAAATTCATTCTTCGTGCAATTAGTATGTGTATGTTAGTAGTATTCCGTATAAATAATACATTTCCGATTTCCCAACGGATGTGAAACAGGACTAAAGCGATAAACACGCAATTAATTACATGTAAATTGATTAAGCCGCAAGCGTTTTTAGTTATCATTAACACATTTGACCATCTATTATTCCCTTTAAATGATTTTTCTTATATAGTCTTGACTTAGTATTAATTAAACCCATCACATATATACATTAAACGGTCAGAAGACTCTTGTAGAATCTGTGGCTTAACAAATCTATAGAATTTGGAATCGCCATGACTATGTCCGAAGTGACATACTTTTGTTAATAAACTTAACTTATACCGATGGACCTTACTTATAAAATGCGTCCAGAGCGTAGAGCGATAGGTGACGGGATTGGAATCTATAATATATAAATGAATCGCTGAATGTGTTGCTAAGCGCAAATCTCGAGAACGCCGGAACCGATTTTGCTAATTCTTTTTTAGTTGTGTTTGTTATTATAAGGTGAAGGTTCTTATGAAAGAAAAAAATTTAAAAGTTGCACGGGAAAAAAAATTGTATTGAAAATCCGAGAACGGGGCGTTACGAAGTGCGCCGGGTTTTTTCGGTCAGCTAGTACCTAATAAGTATGTATTTATTTTACATCGTTCGTACCCAAACGTGCTGCAATTAACCATAGGTATGGGAACATGCCTAAAAATAAGATGGCTGACGCAAAATATACAAAGTTCCCAGTAATTGTGGAGATGATATCAATAAATGTTAATCTATTTGGAGGAGATATAAAACTTGTTTGCTTTTAACTATGACGCCCTTGGAGGGTTCCCGAGCGCCCAAAACGATTCAAGCCGTAAATTATTTATGATTCTATAAATACCGTGATCAAAAATACTATCTAGTGATTTGTGGCCGATAAAATATCGTGTAATGATTGATGTTTCACCCGCCACTATTTTCATTAAAGCAACGTGCTATTAGGAGTAAATCATCCGTTTTAGCGACGTTGACCTCAGATTGTGCTTCTTGCTTACCTAAAAGCTTTTACGTTTTCCATTGAACTTTTAATCTGGGTTTTGGGAGCATTAATTTTTATTTGGCACTTGTTGTAATGTGGCCATTAAAATCAATTACATCGAAATATTTGTTTTTTGACAGAATGCAATGCTCTGTTAATTTTTGTATGGCAACATTAGTAATGAATAACAAATGATTTGAAAATAAAAATATGAAGATAATGCAATGAATAATTTAGAGACATAAGTCTAAAATTAATATCATACAATTAATGATCATTCTGTTTTAATCTGTCACATCCGTTACTGAAAAATAAAATTATATTTAAATTATTTTCTTTTTCTTTATGTACAATTATATATTTTTGCAATATTGTTATAACTATATTGATAAGGTTGCACGCCGTTTGGTTCCACATATAATTAGACACAATTTTACGTATTTTTAGCTATCACAGTGGCTGGGACTTTAAATTGTTTTTCGGGTTATATCGTTAAAAGTACTGTTTTAATGTGCTTATTTGTGACATTTATATAAAATAATAAGCCAATATATATTATCATTAAATAATACACTAACATGTACCATATGTTATAAATAAGAAAAAGAATTTAAATATATGAAACGTAATTTCAATTCCATCGTTGCTGTTTTTACTTTAATTACTGTCGAATGTAGTGCGGAAAAAATCGTGGTACGGAACCGTCGCTATGCGGACGCGACACGCGCTTGAAAGATCTGTTTTAATTAGCCAGACGATTGTAAAAATACTAAATTTAAACGTCGCGAGTCGTCGGTATCTCAGTCACACTCGCATTATCTTGCCTTCAGCACTGTTTACCCAGCTCAGTGGTCTATTAACTCACGTATCAGTATAAAAACTGGTCAAGTCCGATCCGGAAGTGCACACCTAGTGTTCCGTACTTTGAATTGTTTGTGTTATTGTATTTTAAATGCAACGAAAGATCCAAAATATGAACAAGGATTTCCCGAAATTTTCAAATGTGCCAAGCTGTATTATATTATAAAAAGTGTCTTCGTTTCGCAAAGACAATCTTTACAAGACTTATCTTATCTTCGCTAAAAATAAATGTAAATAATTATTTATTATTTTACGGCTAAAATATTTTAAGATAAGGGTTCCCATTCTAAACTCTATGTTGAAAACGTAAAATTAATAACTACTTTGTAGAAACCGAAGATAAATACGTCGAAATTATATCTATATATAACAAACTTTTCCTTGCTTAATTTAAAAAAGTTATAACAATCTTTATCCTGTATTTTCCACATAAATCATCCTGTGCCGCCAGAACCGCTGATTTCCTAGACTAAAATATTGTTCTGTTAAGTTAAGTTATCATAAATAGAAACCAATTTTTGGGTAAATATTAAAATGCTTGGTAAAATATGAACAGTCAGACTTTGGTAATTGCTAGCTATAGGTAATCATTGCCTTTTTTCATTGGTTTTTCAACAATTTTACTACTGAACCCTGAAAATTGCGAAAGAATGTGTTTTTACGATTCGCCGGTATTTGAGTTCATTGCTGTCCTCAAAATGCCTTGAAAATATTCAGGTGACTCCTGATTTTTTTAGGTCAATGTCTCTCAAACAACTGCGCGCAAATAGAGAAATTTGCAAACACCTCGATAGCTGAGCGTTTGACTTCGCCGTTAATTGAAACGTTTACAGTTTTATTTTGACCGTTTATAATTTATTTGATTCAAAGTGGTACTAAAATAATAATCTTCTCTTTCCTTGACAGCGCCATATATTAAAAAATAAACATTCAAAAGTCACGATCATAAAATATGCTCAGTTATTATGCGACGAAAACTGGCTACAAATATTTTCTTTGAAGACCACCAAATATTTTAGTTATAAAAAAGAGATAAACATAGAACTATTTCTAACTTAGACTGACAATCGCTAACGATAAATCATAATAACAGGAAAACTAACCCATGTCAGTCTTGGACTTTAAAATAATGAGCCAACTGTGTTCTTCGCCTAGCATGTCGTAAAAGGCGACTAATCGTCTATAGGGTTTTTAGGTATGCGATTGTGTAGGCGACGAGTTAGCCGCTTGTCACAACTTTTTCATAATTTTCCATCTAACCCAGCCCAGTTCTGTTTTTAACTGAATGTGGTTAAATGGGCTTGCTGTCCCTTTGACTCTGCCTACCCCTTCGGGGATTACGAGCGTGTTGCTATGTTTGTAGGAAAATTAATTTCAGTGTAACTATGAGTGTAAACGAATTTGGGTTATCACTAGATTGATGCGCTAAATTGGTTTTTTATTATTCTATAAACGCGATACTGAAAGATTACAATTCAAAATAGAAAGTTTCAACGAGGTGATTGAAATAAGAAATTGTTACATGACTTATAATTGTGTCATTAAATACGACAGTGCAGTTACGATATCCGTAACGCTTGTCTCTTGTTATTTTATTGTAATACGAGTCATTTTACTCCTTATATTTTTCTTATTTAATTACTTATCTATTTGGTGAGGCTTATTACTGTTAAGTAGTTTATTGGTTGTATACACGAATCGTCGCTCAAATTTAAAAAAAATCACTTAATAAATAAGAAATAAATAAATATCCGACAACATCATACATTGATCTGACTCCGAAGTAGCGTAGTAGCTTAAGCACTTGTGTAACGGATATCAGAATCAACAGCGGTATTACAAATATATAAGTTCTTAAATATCAGATATTAACACCCCGACACAGCACAAACACAAGTATTCATCACACGAATGTTTGTCCTGGGTGGGGACCGAACCCACAACTCTTGGCGCATGGGGCAGGGTCATTACCAAATGAGCCATCGACCCATTCAGATACCTTAGTTTAGAAGGATCTATTAAGGCGAGAAAAAAGCACAGATTTATAATATATTATTAAGATAAAGTTCTCTCTGCCTTCCCCGCTTAGGGAAGTGGCGTGAAGTTTAGTTAGTTATTAAGAGTACCTGATATACTTAAAAATACGTTGTTGCTGAGATTTATTCCCTTATAAACTAAATAATACAACATGAAACAGCTTTATTGATCTACTAAAAAGTTTACCATTTTATGTTACGCGTGTTAGAACTTAAGCGCCGGTATACGCTTATAATTAAATTAGAACTTCATACATTTCTGAGTCTACTCTTTCGTAGTAACAGGTTCATATTGCAACTGATTTCAAATTAAGTAGTTTGGTAATCGAAAACTTAATGTATTGTAAATTTTTAAGAATGGTGGCTTTTTATAATTTTTTTTTTTTGCAAATAGTTTTAATGTCGACAATTTTTTTTTTTAACAATAGAGATGTAATCATCCAAAGTGTTAATGTAATAAAAATCTACAGGTCTTATTTATCTAAGAGACTGATAAAGAAAAAATATACTTCGAACAGTTCTTTGCTGGCAAATATTAGTTTGTCAAGTGTAAGGAGTGAAACTATATTAGTTTAACAACGAATCTACAATGATGCATTTCATTTGGGCTGCATTCCTCTTGACCATCAGCTTGGTAAGTATTTTGTATGATACCTAAATCCAAATAATATTATATGTAATTATGCAATTTTGTTAAAGCAATATAAACAACAATTATGGAAGTTTGTTATAGCAATATAAGCAAGATAAACAATTTTTACAATATTAGCCAAATTGTAAAAATGGTTTATCGGCCATTCTTTGGAATAGGTTAAACAAGGTAACTTAATATTTATGGTTTAAAGTTTAAAATTGATTTATTTTTATTGTTAGATAGAGTTTTTGTTTAATTTTTAAAATATGGTTGTACGTGCTTGTTTGTTTAGTTTGTCACCTCTATTTAACAGCTGAATACACCCTGGTATTTATCCCATTTTTGCATATAATTTATCATATCATTTTTGGATATACAGGATAATATTGGCTCTTAACGTAATTTTAATTATCAAAAAAGGTTCGCCTCTAGCAGGCGAACCTTTTTTAATATTGATTGTATACTGTGTGACATGTATTATAAATTATGTTGAATTTATTTAAATATAACATGTCTAGCATATGAAAACTAACCAAGGCAAATATTGTGGTTCAAATGATCTATTAAATCACAAATTCAATTTAAGATTGTCTACACAACTTGAGAATAGCAGACCTTTGGAATCTAATCGATAACTACATATTTCAAACGGAAGTTCTCTTACTACACTAATTAATCAATCACGTAGGTAATATAAAAAGTTTGCAGTAATATTTTAGTAAGTCCAACGAAACTATAAATCATTGGATACGCGTAAATTATTGTAAATTGCTACACTGTCTAGACGTTCAATTCTAAACGACACCTAGCGTTGATTAAAAAAAATTCGAACACTTGTCTATTTGGGTCACTCGAACACCAATTTATTATAGTATCGTTTTGTAATTGATCCTTATAAACTTTCGATTGTACAGGTGTCAGTTTTGTAATGGCTGCGTTGTTGGTTATTTTACTTTTATTCTGTTGGCAGGACCTGGAGTCGCATCTTTATAGCACGCGTCAATATTGATGCCAATTTAAAATTGGAAATGCGAACGTTCTCTAACATTATTTTTAAATTCCCAGAAATGTCGCAAATCCGAATGCCACAGATGTGAGCAAGGAGATTTATTTTTTGGAACTTACTTCATTTGTTTATCGTAAAGTTTGACATTGAAACTGTTAGTTAGAATGTTTACGGCCAGGAAATCAACGCGTCGCCAAACGTTAGGCGGGACGGTTGTAAAACATTGCTAAGATTCAATAAATGCCAGTATGTATAGTCGCGCCTAAAAAGTTAACACACTAAAGTATACATTTACCTGCTTTAAAAATGTAATTTTTAAAAAAAATGAATTATTCATACCGGCAATAAATATATAATACTTATACATCAAGTTTATACAAAAAATTAATCGCTCTTATATGTCAAGACATGCTACAAGAAGCCAAATATGGTTTACTGGTTAACAATAAAGAGTTCTATCACCTTTTCGATTTGATTAAGCACGAGAAAAAGATCCCAAAGTATTAATCGAACTCCCTTTTTTTTAAAACCAGTTTGAAATGTGCTAGTATTTAGATGAATACTCTTTGTTTTTATCAGATGGCAGACCTAGTGAACCTAGTCTCATGGGCCGTTAATATTGAATAACAGTTTGTTTGTATTTATTTTAATCAATAAATACGGACTTACTGACACCGATATCATACAATGCTCAAGCATCACTATATATAATAACTAAAAATAAAGTGTTTGTTTGTAATGTCAAAATAATAGCTTTTTACTAAATGCATTTCATATGTTTTTTTTTTACTTTTAATTAGTAAATATGTATATTAATATAGGCAGGGACTTAAAATAAAATAACAATAATGTATCTGTCTGTCCGTTGCTTGTGCATCTGTCTGACTAAATGTCTGTAAGAGTGGCTAAACCAAATTAGACGAATAGCTAGCCGACAGATGACTTGGGGTAGTAACTCATTAATATTTTAGAAATAGTGGTTTGTACAAAAAATATTTGTTAGTTTCGAAACGGATGGATGCACGGGCAACAGCTCGCTAATAATAATATTGTATAAACAAGCCGATCGTAAAATTTTGTTATCGAATGCTAATCAGTTAGAATTTGTCGAATCTAGATCTAGCAGAATATACCTATAGACATATAGGGACAATTTGCGGTATTTTAATACATAGGTGTAGTTTTTATGCATCCTATACATATATGCATTTTTAAGGTTAAGGCATTGCTAACTTTTTTCAAATGTTCGCATACAATCTCAAAAGAGTAGGTACTTAGAAATTCGAAACATAATAGTTTACAATAGGGGTTCCTAAACTTTAAAGATAACGCAACACCAACCAAATACCTTTGATTTTATGGAACCCCATATCAAATGATTACAAATTAACTACTTAACAATGAAATTTATCATCATCTTCCTAGCATTATGTCCCGTGCTTAGACGGAGTCCACTTAGACCATGATCCAGGATTTAGCCAGTCTAGTATTTACATTGAAGCGACTGCCGATCTGACCCTAAGATAGGGGAACCAGACAATTTTTTGATCATGGTTACAAATCCAAAGTTGTTTGAATTTGCAGGTTTCATCACGATGTTTTCCCTCACCGTCGAGCTCGTGGTATAAATACGTACATAGATTTGAAAAATCCAGAGGTACGTGCCCGGGTTTAAACCCGCATTCCTTGGTTAAGAGGCGCGTGTCCTAACCGTTGAGCTACCACAGCTAACTTAACAATGAAATTTATATAAGAATAATTTATTTTTTTCGATTTTGGCGGAACCCTGATGACTATTCTACGAAACCCTTTTGTTCCCCGGAACCCACTTCGGGAATACCTGGTTTACATCACTACGTATGGTTATAAAACCCACGATTCTTTTATTGTCCATTGCCTCGTGTAGACTGTTTGCACTCCACGCCTTTGCCAAACAGCAAGCCTTGGCGCCACAAAATATTTGGCTCCGCAAAACGGATATCACGTATAAGACACGCAAACCTCCAAATTGGATAATCACGACTCTTGCCCACGTGTGCTGTTTGTTCAGCAACTAAGTATTTCTAGTAAACATTACAACGCCATCAAGTTGTACAACTACTTATGTAGGTAACTATCAAGTTATATTTCTATTTTAGAATCTCATCATCATACCATCACGCCGATATTCCCCGAATGATAAGCTCCTTAAACCACATTCAGTCAAAAATTGAGTTCGGTTAGATGGAAAATAGTGAAAAAGCAGTAACAAGTGGCTAGCTTTTCGCCTACGCACCTTATCACAAATGCAGAACTCCATACACTCCATTAAACGCCTTTTACGACATACTAGGCAAGAAACACAGTTGGTACAATTTTTTTTTAAGTTCCAGACCAATATGGGACAGGCAACATTAGAATATATTTGATTAAATTAGAATTCACAGTTATACATAAATATAAACACGCCTGGAATTCTGTAAAGGGTAACTTGAGATAAGCCAAAAAAAAACAGTAGCGTTAGATGGAAAACTGTAAAAAAAAAATAGTCACAAACGCAACACCCAATAAACTATTCGACGATTATGAGATGCTAAACAAGGAACAATTCATGCTATAAGTATAACATTTGCGTTTAAAAACATTTGTTATATAATTTTTATTCATATGGACTAGGTACTAGATATTACATGTTAGCAGTTAACTAAAAGGCAAATGTTCAAACAATTTTATTGCCTAATCAAATGACAGCTGTAACCCTGAAAGTTTATTTAGTTAGTGTTTGTTACCAACATTTCAGATAACAAAACAATAAATAGCACCTGAATCTGAAGCAGTCCCATGTTGGTCTGGGACTTGGCCCATGTTGATTTGGGACAAAAAAAGGAATGTGCCAACTGTGGTTCTTACCTAGCATGTCATAAAAGGCGACTAATGGTTTACGCGCTTTTGGGTATGTGACTGAGTAGGCGACGAGCTAGCCACTTGTCACTCCTTTTTCACAGCTTACCATCTAACCCAGCGCACTGTCCCATGTTGGTCTGGAACTTAAAAAGAATATGCTAACTGTGGTTCTTGCCTAGCATGACATAAAAGGCGACTCGGGTTTTGGGTGTGTGATTGTGTTGGCGACAGGTTAGCCGCTTGTCATTGCTTTACACAAATTTTTATCTGACCCAGCCCGGCTTTATTATTTGGCTGAATGTGGTTGAAGGGGCATGCTGCCCATTCGACTTTGCCTACCCCTTCGGGGATTATGGGCGTGATGTTATGTATGTATGTATGAATCTGAAGTAAACCGTAAGCCTGAAACATCTGCGCTTTTTACACAGGATTAAACAAATAATTAAAGAAATTACTTAATTTACGCAACACGTCCCAATACGTCCTTTTACCGGTCTCAGTAAATCATTAGCTTACGTGTCCTTAATGCGTTATAATTATTCACTCTCACGTCTGCATACGTTCATGTAACACTTATTTAATTTGAATAACGTATTATTATGTTGTGCGATAGTCGGCAACGACCCACTTTCAGATAGTGCATAAAGATGTTTGCATAGTCGCTACGACGCACCGCTGACCACCTTTGTTTCACTAACTGAATGGCTCAATGGCTAATTTAGAATACCATTTATCTGATTCAGTTGCCCAATCAACCTGAATATTCGGCTTCAATTTCGTGTCCACGTCATGACTGATTGGAATTCCATTGGTATTGTATTCTGTATCGGAGCATCTCCTTTTAGATATTTATGTGGGGAACTGAGACGTAATGTTTCACGGTGATGTCAGATCGAGTTTGTCACTCGTAACTTGCTCTAACCGAGCTTCTGATGTCTGATTTAGATTGGTGCTTTTTCACACAAGTGATAGCTCAAGTGACAATAGAAAACAGACATTACATCTAAATATGTGTTATTAACTTGAGCTGTATTTCAAATACGTCATCCACATAGATAAAAAAAAAATTGAGTGATATGAAATAATGGCCCCTGCATCTAAGTGGTAGACAGGTTTATGACTTAAAATAAAAGCGGTGGTAGCTCAATGATAAGGATCCTAAACCATTTCAACGGCTATGGATGTGTAACCATGATCCAAAAATTTTATATTTTACGTATGTATTGGTTAAGGTCAGATCGATGACGTATGGGTTACGACTGTCGTTTTAATTACCAAACTCACTAAATCCTGGATCATGGTCTAAGCGGGTCCCATCTAAGCACGGGACATAACGCTAGGAAGATGATCTGTAAATATGAAAAAAGTTTGACCCGAAACCCCCCGCGTAAGTGCATGTCTTCCATCAAGCTGCCACTCATCTAAGCACCTTGAATCACACACATCTAAACCACCTCTTGCTCCTAAATTCGTCTCGATCAGTACTCGCAAACTCATCAAAGGTGATCCCGTCCAGATATATTTTCAGCGTCCCATCTAAATCTGTTGGCGATGCGACCCAGCCCTCGGGACACCACCGCTCGTTAATACCGCCACATATTAATGAGCGCTGTAAACTTTGTATCGGTAGACGCGAAATTAACTCGAGTGCTCCTCCGGTAGGTTAAACCACCGAGCTAATAAATATCTAATTCTCCGGCAACGAACCTCATCTCGTATTATAATGGAAAGTCTGTTGCTGTTAGCGTAATAAATGCTGGCTCGTTGCAGTTTGTATAACTTTATGTTACGCTGTTGTACATTAGTTTGTATGTTTTATGGATGAGTGTATGTAGGTATTAAGTTTAAATAGGCAATCTAACTATGATGGAACGTATGAAATTAAATGTAATGCGTGATGTAGTTTGAATAAGAAATGGTTGAAATTTAAAGCTGTGTAAAAGTATTTCTAATACATTAAGGCGTAAATTTTCCCTACCAGTAATATAAAAAATAATATATTTTGCCTAAATAATGATAAATGTGTAGGTACCTAGGTAATAAAAACAAAATTTGGGACTCTTTGTAATATGGACATGAGTTTCCCACAAACATAATTTTCACTTTTTTGGTGTTAAAGATTTTATATTAAAATTTGTGCATTATGCAGATAGTAAAACCGCGTAAGATTTATTTATTATCGATCACAATTGTTACAATTCCAGATTTATTCACCATTTTTTTTATCCTGTTTCCTTTTTTTAAAAACAATATTATGCCATATTTCCGGCCAGCACTTATTACAAATAGGTTACATGTCATCATGAACTTTTGGTATTTTTAATTTAAATTTCCAGTTAGTTTGTAGTAGCGAAATGACAACCCGCAAGCGTAAATCATACTTTTTCTTTTTTTTCGTCTCCTGGGCAGGAGTCATGGAAGAGACTTTTTCTCTCATCAAGCTATACATACACTCTTATCTCCATCTAATAGACATTGCCAGGCCCGTTGGTCGAGTGTGGTCAGAGACCCTGGCCACGAAACCAAGGGTCGCAGATTCAAATCCCGCTAGGGGAAAATGTTTCGTGTGATGAAATGCACATTTGTACTTGGGACTTTGATGTTTATAAAACGTATTTAAGTATGTCTATCCGTTCACCTATTATCCATAGCACAAGTTTATAAGCTTAGTTTGGACCTAGGGAACTGTTGTGTCAGTCTGGAGAATTTTTTTGTTTAATAAAATACGTAACAATATCTCTTTCTCACATGTCCATACTACATTGTAATATCTCAAAACTGTAACCTTTAACGTCGATGCAAACAAATTTGCTCCAATTCAGGCTCTATTTTCTAGACACATGTCCCATTTTTCTATGTATGCACTAAATGCATGCCCTAAACGTTTTGTCCTTGTCCGCTTTTGAGCGGACCATAAATGACGAACAATTGAAAGTAATCACGTAATGTATCTGTTATACGTCGAGTGGATAGCAGAGATTGGGTCGCTCAATTCGCAGGAACAGACTAGACAAACTGGAGCTGCCATTTAACTGAATGTCTCTTTGATTGAGCGGGCAGATGTATTCAATGTCAGTCGCAAATGATGAATGCCTGATATTAACTTTCGTTTGAGTAAACAAAGTCACTGTGCAGTCATCTATACTATACAAAAATAGGCAAGGTGACTAAAAAAATCTGTTTAGTTCGTCAGTTAAGTAGATTATAATTAAATGTTGAACACGTTTTTTTTTAATTTATTTGTGAAACTAACATTGACGAAGATACAATGCAGTCAAGTTGCGCTTGACGTCACATTTTTGTAATTTTTTTTCTAAATAAGTAGTGACGTAGCAAGCCCCCACTCCAAAACTTTGATGCTCTTTATCTTTGTAATTTTTGGTTAATATGATAAAGCGAAAAATATGTGTCTAGTATTTTGTATAATATTACTAACGGACTAAATAGAACTATAGATTTTTTAATGCAGTCATCATCCTTATCAAGAGGAGGAAAGATTCGATTGTTTGTTTGTTTATTTTCCTATTCGATACAAGAATAGGCTCTGAAACTACTGGACCGATTTGAAAAATTATTTTACTGATGGAAAGCCCCATTATTAGCGAGTAACCAAGGCTATATTTTATTCACATATTCTTATGGGAACTGGAACTACGCGGGTGAAACCGCAGGGTACTACTAGTTTTATATAATTCATGCTCGGTTTCTCGACTTTAGTATTCATGCCTGCTTACCCGACAGGATAGCAGTATGTACTTAGTCCTTTAATTATTTTTTAGCCGAAAATAAAAAGGCTTCGAGTCGAAATCAGGGCAAGCAGCTTCGACCCCCATCTAGAGTAAATGTTTGTTAATGACAAAAGCATTTATCTCCTATTCGGTAGGTATGTGTAGTGCTATCATTGATTTATCATTTAATCCAATTTTCCATCTATCCTAGCCCATTATTGTTGGCTGAATGAGGTTAAAGGGGCTATCTGTTCCTTTAACTCCGCCTACCCCTTTGGGGATTACGGGCGTGATGTAATATATGCAGGTATCATTGATTATGTTTTTCAAAATAATTATGCAGCACATCTCTGGTCTAGACGTGATGCCTGATGAGCATATTATGATCTGTTTGCATAGAGAGGTGTCACTTTGAGACCGTCGAATATACTTAATTATATTAAGCTTTTAATTAATCAAGTAAAACTTCACAAATAAAATTAATCGTTAGCTTAGTCAGAAGTATAAATGCCATGGACCTTAGTTTATTTTAATTAGCTTTCAATAAATATTGCAAAAAAAAAATTGCGTGACATGGATAAATATATTATAAATTTCTGTTTGTCACTAAGAAAACTATGTCATTCCGTTTCGCCAATGATTCAGGTGCGTGACGAAATTAATTAGGCCTGTTTATATTTAAAATTCATTAAATATTTAATAACAGCTGTGAATTTATGGCCTCCTTTCGAAATAACTGATCTATTATTTTTTATAAGTAAAACGGACTCGGAAAAGTCACATGCTAACAGGTTTTGGCCTAATCAAAATATTTTAATGATTTATACGGGAGTCATCGCACTATTAAAATGTTTAATACATAAATCATCAAATATTAAAATGGTTTATACATAAATTTTGTAACATTTTGTTCAAATAAATGTTCACTTGTCAACTTATTGTAGTGATAAATCGCTTATTTATGTAGGTATTGCAGCCATTTAAAGTTATTTAAAATAAAGTTTAATAGTTTTATTAAAATGGTTCACACTGAACCACATTTAATCAGGACCAAACTTATTATGAGTGGCAATTTACATACTTAATACCTAACTGATGAACAGATTTAAATACTCAAAACATTTAAAAGTCTTTGTGGAAAAGTTTATTAAGTAAACAAACAAAAAATAATAAACAAGGATTTGTGTCTTATTTCACGCGTTTAAAAAAAGAAAACACGTGAGAATTCTGCGTGTAGGCACTTTAAAACCAATTACTCTTTGCCGCCATTTTAAATAATCAATTAGGTACCAAAGACACCAATACCTAAAGATAAATTCATACAAAATAATACAAAGGCTTCTAAATACCTAACTCAAATTCTACTAATATTATAAACGCATAAGTTCGTATGATGTTTGTTACTCTTTCACGCAAAAACTACTGAATTGATTTTAATGAAACTTTACAATTGTATAGCTTATATACCCGAATAACATATAGGCTATGTTTTATCGATGTACCAAGCGAGTAAAGCCGCGGGCAGAAGCTAGTTGGATATAAGGAATTTGTATTGGACACCCAACTATCAAGTCTGAGTTGACACGACTCGTATATTAGACGTTTAAGTGGCCTAAAGAATAATGAGTGGGTTTTTATGGAGGCGTCTAATGCTACTGGTTGTTACTTAAATGTTTTTAATTCATTAAAACTGGTTGTGTTACTTAATATTGGCCTCAACAAATAGTTACATTACATTCCAATTAAGTAGTACTTTTTTCGCCTTCACTTTTATTTAGACATAACAACAATATTTAAAACTTAAATTATTTCACATTTGTCAAAAGAAGTTAGACATATTTATCATTGCCGAAATGGATATGACTTGACTTTTTAATAGGTTATGCATATTTGTTGGTATCTAGATTGCAAAATATATTTTATATTGACCTAATGCACATAACGCCAGTACTTATTATATTCGCTTATACACACACACATTATCTGTTGCTGCGTACCGTTTTTCACAAATTATAGCCAAATATGATTGTAGGTAGTACCAGTCTATTAATACAAAGTTAACATAGTAATAGAACAATGATTTTAAGTGTTGAAATATTATTGTTCAACATTACTTCAATACGTAAAAGTGAACCTCGACACTCCTTACTGCAATTCCCGTATAACAAAGCTTCACTATAACCTACAGATCCTAAATTCGAGCCATAATTACATCCATTATTAGGTGGAGTAACATTGTTGGCATCAAGAACGAACTACTCAGGATTAAAGATGATTCACCGGGCGTTACACAACAAAGACTTTTTGCAATGCAATTGAACTCTCAATAGCAGATTCGGTTGTATTTATCTTGCACAGTGGGCTCATAAAACCGACATTACCGGCCACTAATGGTTGGTCTGCATTAGTGTCGCATTAAATGTTACGTAACACCAACCAAGTGCAAGATTAGACAATTTTTGGTACGGTCGCGGTGGAAAATAGTTTCCGCGCGGTCGGACAAAACCAACAGATGAATTTACGAAGATCTATAGTCTTCAGTGGGCTGTAAACGTAGACATCAAAACGGACGCAATGCTCGTAAAAGCTGACACAGAAGTTTAGTGTCCTACGACATATCGTAACATGACTTTTAAGATAATATTTTATGACCGGCAAATTTTATATCGTCATTAATATTAGGTAGTCGTGAAATTGATTGAGACGTTCAATTGAGGGTTGCTGTACAGCTTGTTATGCTGGTATCTCCAATCCTTCAATTAATTAAGCCAGTTTCCTAGAGTCCGTAATTGTTCGGAATCCTTTGGCTAGTCATCCAATTGTTAATTAACGTTTTCTTGTTAGTCAATGAAATGTGTAGGCACTGTAACAAATTAAAGTCCCTTTGAATAAAATTTTCATAGCCAATAAGTCAAGCTAAGTAGGTAATAGTAAAGAGTCACTTACAAAATAATGCTGATGAATAAGTCATCTAAGATCGCGTCTTGGGGATTTCGTACTTAATATTATTATTGGTTGTACATTTTTTCTTGATTTCATTATAAAACAAGATTTTTACCAAGTAAGTGGATTCTTGATTAACTAGAAGCACTATAAACATTTTAAGATCTTTTCAAATAATAAATATCAGACTACATCACATACATTGATCTGACTGCGAGGTAAGTAACTTAATCACTTGTGTTACGGATATAATAAATAACATTAGTATTACAAATATTTACTTAAATTTATTGAATATTAACACCCAGACACAGAACAAATACAAGTATCCATCATACCAATATTTGTCCTGGGTGGGAATCGAACCCACAACTCTTGGCGCATAGGGCAGGGCCACTACTGAATGCACCTCGAGCTTGTCGCCTAAATAGGTGTCTTATAGTTTTTCCCATTAGGCTGATTGAAAATTGGGGGCTAGAAAGCCTCAAATTTTTATATAGAAATATAACCGAGAAAACGTCTAGTCACATATAAAATAACGACACAAGGATTCCGGCTTCCCTTTGAGATTACTAAAACGATATTATCTCGTTACTTTTAGCCGTCTAGTATTGGATACCTGTTTAATTTACCACGCACTCGTCTAATTAATGCGTGAAATTATAGACTCGCTATTCCTGACAACGTAATCCTGTTGAGTCTTAGATTCAGACATGTTCGGACGAGCTAGCACGACACTTGAACTTGCGTGTCGGATTTGCTGCCATTTTAAATAAAGCGGAAAATTGTGAAGAAACTTTATGAAGACCGCACATGTCTTGGAAGGAGTATAAATTCATTAATAAATACAAATGTGTAAATGAATTTCTTGATTATGTCCGACCGTAACATAAGACTGGTGCTCGCTTTGTAGAAAGTGACGGTTGCTTCAAACCCGAGGACGTACTAGTTTATAAAGATGCAAATACTTCCGCATATTCCTATAACAATAGATTTGTAAATATAACTCATAATCTCAAGAATTTCGTCATTTCAAAAATAAAATAGACATAATGGATTTGATAGGTAATTACGGAGATGGATCCAATCAAAATCTAATAAAAACAAGCAATTATGGTTTTACTTTAGTTAGAGCTTTTTCCAATTTTCAATTGGTAACCTTGTCTGAGACTGTCGGCAATTTTTTTTTTTTTTTTTTTTCAAAAATCAATATAAATACTTTAATTTCCAAGTCCTACAAGGCTTTTATAGAACTAGATCTCAATAGGTTCAGGTTTTCACATGTTTTCATTTACAGGTCGTTGGTCGTGAAGGAGTGCTGGCCTCGACGGCTTCCCGGGATCTCCACTGCGGGAGGAAACTGGTGTCCGGTCTGTTCTCCCGGCCGAGGCTGCCCCTCGGCTACTCCTTCGTCACGACGGTGCCACGTGGCGCATGTCGCCTCAACGTCTCAGAGATAGTGCCTAGTGAAAACTATATAGGTTAGTAAAGATGATGCTAGTTCGCACTATATGATATAACATAGTAAAAATTAACACATCAATATAGTATGCTATATTCATCAGTGTAGTTCGATAGCTACTTACTACTACATAGACAGTCTCAACGGACCACAAACACTTAGACATTATTATGTCTTCATAGGACTGGCCCGTTGGTCGACTGGCCAAGTGGTTCGAATCCCGCTAGGGGCACATATTTCGTGTGATGAACTTGGACTTTTGTCACGAGTCATGGATTTTTATTAGCGTATTTAAGTATGTCTAGTCGTTCACCTAGTGTCCATAGCACAAACTTATTGAAGCTTAGTTTGAACTAGGGAATTAGTGTGTCAGCCTGGAGAATTTATTTATACAATTATGTACCTGTTTCTTCAAACACTATTTACGTACGTCGGTGCGGGACTCAATCCCGCGCTCCTTGCGTTCAATGCCTAGTCTGAACTATCATACCAAAGAAGATGTCAATATTGTTTTATCATTTCATGGTTCCATGCTTGATCATTATTGCGGTCTTCTATAATTTGGGTATTTGTCACTATATTAGGTACCACAATTTATTATATTCTAATGAAAATAATATCTTTTTTTTAAGTAAAATAAAAAAAATACGTATTTCAAATGATTTGAATCAATGAATAAATTTCTCGACCACATTGTATCCAATCATAACGCACTTATCAGTTTAACAGTAACATTGCATATTGATTTTAAATTGGCAAGCCTAGCCTGAAATAATGATGGTAACCAAATAGTCCTTGTGCCAAATCTTTCTATTAGCAATAATGTCAATATCGATACATTGGCTGACGATATATGTAGATCTTGCAGTAGTGGGTCAAAAGGAGCGATCTTAACCGAGAGATGAAGTGTTCGCTAGTGCAAAGATCGATGTCGAATCGATCTAGAATTGCAATCGGAATACTTCGCGGTAATCTCCTCAATAGAGGCGCCTGCTATAATTGTGCGATAAATGGAAGCGGTCCTTTTATTCGATGACGCACTTGTAACACAGTTGTTGCTACCAATTTATTTAATGTCCCGCCAGGATTAGCTCATGACGTTAAAGATAGGTGTCGATTGCACATGGTCAATTGACTGGAAATAAAACAATGGTTATATGTCAATGATTGTTAACGATGCGCAATTTTTTGGTGGCCATAAAATTTTAATGCTTTTGGTTGAAGAGAGCTACCGCCAACCTTTCTTTTAGTCCATCCGTAAAGATATGGCGCACTTGTAGAATTTTGAGCTTTGGAAACTTATAGCTAAGATTTTAGAGATTTAAAATAAGAAATTCCTCTAATACCTAACTAGCTACCTGTTAAATAATGTATTTCTGACTTATGCATTTAAAGCTTCACTGAATTTAGACAAAAGACATAGAACAAACACAAGTATTTATCACACGAATCTTTGTCCTGTGTGAGGATCGAACCCACAACTCTTGGCGCATGGGGCAGGGTCACTACTGAATGCGCCATCAAGCCTGTCGTAAATACTATAGTAACATACATTTTATTACATTCCAGCGTTGAAAGTGTCGAATGGCTCGTATATTATGAACGGGGAGTTCGCCGTGAGCGCACCAGGCATGTACGAGGCGGCAGGAGCCCGGTTCATGTACACCCGATCTGCGGGTCTTGACAACGTGTTTGCACAAGGACCGATACACCACCCTATCGATATTATGGTAAGCATATACTCCAAATAATATCTATCGCCGAAAACATCCCAGGTACTTAGTCTCAACCAAGGGGTCTTAAAGTGAACTTCACACATATTTTGAAGCTTCAAGTGTTTCGTATTGGTGTAATAATATTCCAAGTTCGGGGCAAGAAAAAAATCGTGAATTCTATATTTTTGTTTCAGAACTAGCCCCTCGTCTTGGTTTTAGGTCATCCTGACACATATTTATACAAGCGTTTTTATTATGCTTGTATTACGTTCACTTATTCAAAACCTTACTTAGATAAATCATGGGTATAAGTTAAACATTATTTGAAAAAAAAACATGTTCTGGCACCAATTAAAGTGTGTGGATTATCACAACAACAAATATTTCTCCACAGGTGCTCTATACGCAACCGAATCCGAGCATAAAATACGAGTTCCTAACTGACTCAGAGCCAGAAGAAAGCAACGACATACCTCTGAGCAACCAGCTTACCCACCACTCCTCCCCGCGACACCACCGCCACCACAACATGGAACCCAGAAAGAAGGAACTGGAGTCAAAATCAGAATTCTCCCCTAAGCATCCCGACTTCAACACATTGGAGAGCCAATCCCAAATCGAAAGCAACGTCATCGGTGAAAGGAAGTTTGTATGGAAGATACTTTCCTTCACCCAGTGCTCACGGACATGTGGCGGTGGTCTGCAAATAGGGAAGTTCAAATGCGTGGAAGTTACTGGGAAGGAGGATAAGGAAGTAGCCTCAGCGTATTGTAAAGGGAGCCCGCCCCCGACGCGGAGGCGCCGCTGCGGAGGGGCCCCTTGCCCACCGAGGTGGAGGGCCGCTGCGTGGGGCCCGTGTCCAGTTTGCGGCCCCGCCCAGAGGACTCGTATCGTAGGCTGTGTACAAGATCACGCCAGAGGAATTACTAAGGTAAACTGTGCCAGTCCAATAATAACCCTTCTTAATAGTCATTAGGTACGATAAATCAGGATACTCATTGATTTGTATTAGGCGATATTAAATCTATATGATTTATCAATGTAAATTTTCAATGTCCGAAAAATCATAATGACAAGACTGACGAATATTTTAAATAGGAAAATCAAATTAATTATTTTTATATAATTATAGTTGGTGTACCCAAAAGCCTTTTCCTCTGGTAGAGTTCTGCTGTGACTTGCATAATGTTATAAATGATAATATTTTTAAGAATGTATTTTCTTTAAGATAAGCGACCAAAAGTGTCCCCTCCCAATGCCACCGAGCAGTGAGGCTTGCGACATCCCGAACTGCGACGGCACGGCGGTGGCAGACTCGCCTCGCCTCGACGCGAGGCGGCAAGTGCGGCCCAAGGACCGCATTGACGCGTTCCATGACGGGCCCGTGGTGTCGCTCGCCGCGCCGCTAGCGAACGTTAGCGACAATGAAGTGGCGCCCAGCATGTCGCCTAACTACAGCTTTAATGCTGCGGGCGGGTGGCTGTACACTGAGTGGTCTGAGGTGAGTTCGTTTTATGCACCATAACAAGAGGCGCAATGTAAAAAACATGTATATTTATCCTCATTGTGTATTTTTATGAACGTAGCTTCGAATCTTTTGGCGCCCAACATGTTGCCAAACTATAGCTTAAATGCTGCGGGCGGGTGGCTGTACACTAAGTGGTCTGAGATGAGTCCAATTTGTAGACTTGAACGAGAAACGAAATGTAACAAATACATATCTATATTTTAAGAGTCACGGTCACCTCTGACTTGGATCAAGTAGCGCCCACCATGCTGCCTAACTATAGCTTTAATGCTGCGGGTCTCAGGCAAGCTCGTTTTGTAGACTACAACACTAAACGCAATGTAACACATATATCTTTATCCTCATTGTGCATTTATGAACGTAACTTTGAAGCAAGTGGCGCCCAACATGTATGACATGTCGTCCAAGTCTTCTTAACTCCTTTTAAGTAAGCATACGTTGCACAATACAAAACTAGATAGATTTTTAGGGACAAATAAGGTTAATAAAACAGATATTTGTCTCCGATCTGAGTGCGTCTTCTCTTCCGTATATTACGTCCTATATTTAATCGAGGTCTGCTGACCATGATCTAGAATTAGACGAATCTGGTTATCACATTACAGGGATTGCCTATCTGACCTTAATAATCTTAGATAGGGGAACCAGGCAAATACGATTATGGTAATACATCCGTAGATCTCTCATATAAAAAAAATCTATATCAATACTCTCGGTTCTTTGGATTAATGGTGTTCTTTTTCTTCATTGGCGCAGTGCGTGGGCTGGTGCGTGGGCGGCGGAGTGCAATCACGTGGCGTGCGCTGCGCAGACCCCGCAGGCTGCAAGACGCGCGCGCCGGTCGCCACCCAAGCATGCACGCCGCGGAAACAGTGTGACGCGCATTGGTTTACCAGTAAGTGTAGTTTACAGGGCATGGTTTTGTAGAAATTCTAGCCAGTCAAATGTGCATGTATTAAACTTGGTAATTAGTATATATACATATAAACATTATCACGCTTGCAATCCCTGAAGGGGTTTTTGAATGTGAAAGTGAAAAACGTGAATTTAAAAAATACATATAAACTTTGTTTTGACGGACCGCTTAGTCGATTCCGTAGATAAGGTATTTAAGGAATCGACTAAGCGGCCATGGAAGGTCATGAAACCAAAAAACTGGTTTAAATCACTACAAGTTGTCAGGGATTGAGAATACAAATTTTCTTCAATTCCTAAAAATACACTGTCCCTGAGATAGTAAAAATTACATTATAGCGCAGGCAATATAGCGAAAAAGCTAGTAATGATGTAAATTTTATATTGAATACTCTTAGTATTGAATCGAAAATCGTTAAGAGTACCTATTTAGTTTCATATTGACTCAGTAGTTAGATCTTAATTAACATTCGCTACTTTCGCTAATCTTCTCAATTTATCTGCAGTAAATCTATTGATTTATTGCCCACGACACGAACATAAATTAAAACTAGCTCAGGCTATTGACAGCTGAATTAAACCAGTAAGCTCTGATACAGAGATCATAATATAGATAGCTGTTCTTGATTATATTATGCTGATGCTTTGATTTGACTAATCATGACTTAGTACTTAGCATGTTTTGAAACATTGTTTGGTCTAATCCTATAGTTTCGTAACCAGGATTTTTGACTTAATATAAGATGCGGGGCGAAACCCATTACAGGCAAATTTTTGTGTGATGAAGACAGTCATCAGTACTCGGGTCTTAGATGTATATTTAAGAGAAAACGATTGTCTTTTTATCAGTTAGAGTATTTAGGCAATATTTTATTTATACAAGAAGAAAAATGTTAAAATTGTATGATATTTGGCAGATACAATGGACTTTCAAATAGACAGAGTTTGTAATTAATTGATTTTGGACTGGCAGGGCACGGCAAATGGTCATAGCTTTTATATTTGTCCCATGTTGGTCTGGGAGTTAAAAAGAATGTGCCAACTGTGTTTCTTGTCTAGAATGTCGTAAAAGGCGACTAATTGTATATGGAGTTGTGGATATGTGATTGTATAGGCGACGAGCTAGCCACTTGTCACTACTTTTTCACAGTTTTCCATTTAACCCAGCCCAGTTTTGTTTTTAGCTAAATGTGGTTAAAAAGGCCTGCTGCCCCTTTGACTCTGTCTTCGCCTTCGGGGATTGTGGGCGTGATGTTATATTATGTTATGTTGTGTTATTATATTTCATATGTTGAATTAATTTGTAGTCCAAATATGATAATATTTTTTTTCTTTTAGGTGAGTGGTCGGCTTGCTCGGCCCCTTGTGATGGGCGACAAGTTCGAGGCGTGATCTGCGTCGGTGGCAACGGAAGAAGGCTAAGGGATGGCTCCTGTAGGACCCCCAAACCTGACACTGAGAGAGCCTGTGGGGGCACTTGCGCTCCATCTTGGTACTTGAGCGATTGGAGTGAGGTAATCCTAACTAATATTAAAAGTGCAAAGTGTGTTTGTCTTCTGTTGCATATTACAGTAACTACTCAGACAATTATCGTTATATCATGAATTCTCTAGTCATGCGCACAGAAACTTATCATCTATAACAAGTACTGTTCCCTTAAAAATTTGCGGCTACACTCGCAACAACAGTACTTTTTGTAGCTGGGTATTTCAATATTGAAATTATTCAGCAACAGTCCGGAGTCAGGAAGCTGGGAATCAGCCCCGTGCCTCCGAAAGCACGTTAAGCCGTTGGTCCTGCGCAAGACCTCTTTCCGGTCATGACAAATTGCCGTCTCACCGAACATGAGAATAAAGGAATAGAGAGTGCACCTGTGTTTGCGCGCACACTTGTGCACTATAATATCTCCTGCGCAGTTGACTTATCCTCGTTGAGATTGGCCGCCGAAACCGATATCGGTTAGGAAGACATTATTATTATATATCAAAATCAGTATAAACCAAAAAATATAGGTAAAGGAATCGAATATTATGTTCACAATCTTCCAACAGTACATACATGCTTATTACGTCCAGCATGGGACCTAACTTGCAAAATTATCATAAAACAACATCTTGCGTAACTTTAATCACTAGAGGTATCCAGATGTCATCAAAATTTATCATCATTAACAACTACACCCAAAGATTTTCACGCTGATTATATGTATTAATAAAGATTATAAAGTATGCAATTTATTTTATGGAGCAATTAAAAGCTTCGTCACATAGTTACAATATTACTGGTAGTTTTATTAGCGGAATATATATATAATCCACTAACCAGTTGTCATGACTTTTGCCGGTGCAATTTTATAGATATTTTACGTAACGTAGCAAACCGACCTCAAAATGTAGGAACCCTGTTTGCAAACGTAAATTATATAAAAAGATACAAAAGATATGTTAGTTTACCATGATAATTCATTCATTTAAATGTTAGGAATATATTTAGCAACCATAATTATACATATTTTACTCAGTATTCCATTCCATTTTGCTTTTTTTCCATTCCATTTCATTATATTATTTTTCCATTCCATTATTATTATCAGGACAGACTCAGTTTACACTTACCAAAAAAATGATTTCTAAATATTATTGTCGAATCACGCGCCACTTACTAGACGTTGAGGTTGAGGCATCTGCGAAGGTCCAACTTGAGTCTCACTCACACATGCATAAGGGTGGCTTCACGCTGTAGTACCTATTACACCGCGGAGTCCTTGTTCCCATATGTTGAACATTTGAAATTAAAATAATGTGGATAGTTTTTTTTTTAATATGCTCATTATTGCACTATGTCCATTTTCACGAAGATTATTTACGAATTTATCTTACCTAATGCGATTTTTTTTTGACGGAAAGTAGATAGTTATGATATTTTCTCTTTGGACTCTGTACTATTTATTTTTTATTTTTAGGAACTAAATTAAGGGATTTTAAAATATTTGCATTTTTTTTTACTTTTTATACAAAAGATGATCCAGCTTAGCTATTTTGTATAAAAAATTAAATATATTTTTTTTTGATAATTTTCTAAAATCCTTTAATTATGTTCCATGATAATGATTTTAATAAGTGACATAAAATTTACCTTGTATATGCATTTATGTATGTATTTTTCAGTGCCAAGGCCCTTGTGAAGCAGGCGTACAGTCGCGCACAGTGTGGTGCACGCGCGGCGGCGAAGACGGCGCGGGGGGCGCGGCCCGCGACGCAGAGTGCGCAGGAGTGCGGCCCCCCGCTAGGCGCACCTGCGTGCCTTCCCGGTGCTCTAGCAAGCCCGTGGTTAAGACTAACCTCCCTGCACCACCATCCGGTAAGTGAATTCTAAACATTTTTGTCTTTTCAGGACAGACTTTTCCATGGTCTGCTACACATCAACCGATCGGGAGATTATAACAAAAATACTTTTTTAACTCGGATACAACTCACCAAATATTTCATCATCAGAAGTCCTGGTTTCATTACAAAAGATGTAGAGTTCTAATTTCAATGGTCCTCTTTTTCAGTCTCAGATCCTCAACAACGAGTAACAAGACACCAAAGCCACAGTACACAAAATATCAAACAGAAAGCACATCCTAACGGTGAGTACTTTTAGTAGATTTTTACAGTAGCAAACAGTGACGGCTTGTGTTGTGTTCAAGTAGAATACGTTTGCATTTATCATTATCAAATACAGTAAAGTTTCAAATCCATCTAGCTACTAACTAAAAAAACAACTGCAAACATATTATGTATGTCGTCCTTGTTAAAGATTTATTTTAATAAATAAATTATAATGAAAATTTAATGACGCATTCATTCATCCAGGTACATGCGAGGACAAGCTGAGCAACTGCGCGTTGGCAGTCCAGGCGCGACTGTGCCACTACGGATACTACTCCGAGTACTGCTGTCGCTCTTGCCATGGCAGGACGTAACACGCAGGGTAAGCATCAGGTCTAGGGTATCATTTAACACCCTAAACATTTAGTCAGTATCAGGGTCTTCTTCCTTTTAGCATTATGTCCCGTGCTTGGACGGGTTCCGCTTAGACTATGATCCAGGATCAAGCGAATCAGGTAATTACATCGAAGTGACTGCCGATCTGACCTTCGTAACGCTAAGATAGGGAAACAAGGACAATTTTTGGATCATGGTGTTAATATCAGAGTATACTGGCTAAATCTCTGCCATCTTGGACGGAGCAGGGTTCTCTACTGCAAGAAGCCAGTTCCAGGATTCTCACACACCGGGCTGATTTCTAAGTCCATGGTAGGATAAGAAAGTGCGTAGCACATTCCCCTGGGTGACCAAAAAAAAAGAGCAAGTGACGTGCGAATAGTCATACAAATCATTGGATGAAACGTAAATATAAAAATCTTTTAGTATAAAATATATATCACCGATTTACTCCCCTACTTTAAAAATAAAATAAAATCGAAATTAGCTCTTTTTTTCTGTTACGTTCTCACACCTAAACCACTTAACCGATTGCGATAAAATTTTGTAAGCCATAATATTTACTTTAAAAGAAGGACTAAAGTTACGTATTTGCGATATTTGGTTTTGTGGCCAACCACTGAATGGCCTGTCATTCTTCTACTGCTAAATGTAACCATTTTCAACGGGCCTGAAAAGAGTTGTATGAATCAAAGTGTGTTCATATATGGTACTGATATCGGCAATACACTTGTAGATATACAAATAAAACAATTCTTAGACCCAGAACTCCTTCACAATAGAACCTTCACAAGGAAGACTTTGAACAGTCTCAAGACAGCAAATATCTTCACCTTGATGTATGATTAATTTATCTCCACAGGTGGACACAGGAAATAACCTTCGGCGCTATGACACGTATTGTGATACAAATGGACACATAGTGAGATACGTAATCTTAGCTGAGAAGAGTCGCGCGCGCATGTTATAGTTCCTCGCACTGGTGGCAGGCGAAATTCAAGCGAGATAGAAATACACTGCGAAATGCGAGGCGATAATCTAGGATAGGAGGTTTAGTAGGTGCCGATAATGGTTAACGCCAAAATTATAATATTTTTGTCTTATTACTCATATTAATTCAGTATTGCTATCACAAGTGAACAATGATTGCTTTCATTAAATGAATAAATTGCAAGGGTTTTTAATAGCCTTAATTGTTGTGCCCCTTCATGCCGTTTATTTTTAAATGTGTATTTGTCAACAAAACATAGTCGTTTGTTTCCGAATGTTATAAACTTCTGTAAATAAATTGCGATTGAATACTGAATAAACGTTCGATTTTATCGCATCGCATAACGATTTGTCGTTTCGCGTTTCGCTTAATTTTTATTAGCTTGCAAAATTTCGAAACCGCATGATTTAAACCAAAGAAATTTTAATGTGTTCCTAGAGAGGAACGCATCGACTGCATTTTCATATTGTTTTAATTCTATAAGTTTAATTTGAATTTTCTAATTACATTCATTTTATTTTACTCCCTATGAAGTTTCAATAATAGGTGACATACCTAATTGTGACTCATGATATATGCAGATAATCTCTATATTGCATTTTGTAACAATTTAGATAAGATAAAATTCTTGGGTTGAGTCGGTTGCACCTCTATAAGGAACAATTAAATATCTTTGGATATAGTGAATAATGTGAGGAATGTTTACAAAGAAAAATGCGTAAAGAATTGATCAAAAATTGGTTATCGAGCGAATTATTAAAATTCGTTATTATTTGATCTGTCTAATTCTCGTTGGTGGCTGGTGCATCAAGGAAATTGAATTCGCAACACCATTATATAAAATCGTGTAATATTTTACAAGAAAAAATATTTTGTTTCTGCCTGAATGTGGTTAAAGGGGCCAGCTGCCTCTTTGACTCTGCCTACCCCTTCGGGGATTATGGGCGTGATGTTATGTTATGTTAACAAGTATAATGCGTTAGTTTTTATATCATTGAATAGACGATGTATCTATTACTTGATATCCAAAAAAATTGTATTAAAATCACCTACTTAATAAATAAAAAAATACAGTGTATTTCCTTTATTTTTAATACTTTCTTCCTGCTGATCCTGCTGAGATTCATCATTTATATATTGATGATTGGTGATGATGACATGATTTAATTTCCTCGTAAGCATCAGTTCACTGTTCGAGGTAAATATAGTATTCCTGTATCACCTCGTATATAAGTGTTAGGGATAGTTTTGTGATCTCCAGATGTTAGTCGAGATATGGAGTCGATCTGTGGACTGTAGCTGAAGTAGATGTGAAGGAGAATAGAATATATTTTGGTGTTTATCCGTTTTGACATACCAGAGCACTATATTTATGATGTTTGGCACATTATAGATTTACCGCAAAACAGTGTTAGCGCGTAAACAGTTTGAAACAACGAACGTTAAATAAGTGAGTCAGTGATTTAGTATTAAAAACCTGGTATGTACTTATATTATTTTTCTTTGTTTGACCATCAAAAATTAAATACCTACTTATTTTGATTATTATTTGTTATAAATATAAACAAATACAAGTAACTGTTTACGCTGCTTGTACTGTGTAAACTTGCCTATGTAATAATTCACCGAATTTCGAATAATAAACTTAGAATTTTAATTAATTATAATAATTATTGTGGATTAGTAAATAAAAATATGTAGGCGTTGTAATTAGCATTCAATTTATGATGTATTTCATACTTTTGTAAGTACGATAAAATATAACCAGTAATATCTTGTTCTGAATCAAAAATAATTTTAGATAAATTGTAGACCGCATTATAAAAATGTTGTGTTTCTTAAATATTTCATTAGAATAAGAAAGAATAAGAAGTATTTTTGCATAATAAAAAAAATCAATCAGGGGATAATAGTCGTATTCGGAAGGTCATGATGCAAAATAAAATATAATAATAAAAACTAAAAAGATTATTTTTCATGACTTTTTGAATGATTATAACTATAAGAAGTGTTCATAATTTATTTGAAAATTCAATGTATCAAAGAGTATATTTTAGAACGAAAATTGTAAATAATTAATTTTATATGTATAGTGCATTTAATGACTGGCTGTTAAGTATTTATAGTAGGTAAACTTGTACCATCACAATATGTAATAATCGGTTTTTCTAATAACTACAGTTCATATAAGTTTAATTTGTCTTTACTAATGACGCATATAACATTGTACAAAAAATAATAAGCTTTAAACACTCATCATTGTTTTTTTTCCAACCTTTACACATAAACACTAGCGATGTTCCAAATATCTGTATCTGTTACTTTTCACGCAGATCTTTTACGGATCTTTTACCTTGTTACTGTTCAATTGATAGGATGAAATGCTATTTAGAGGTGGTTTGTTATAAATAAAAAGTACTATTAAATACCAGAAGACGGCTGGCAGGAGCTGGATGAGAGTAGCCAAAAATCGATCAGAGTGGCGAACATTTGGAGAGGCCTATGTCCAGCAGGGGACTGCAACAGGCTAATGATGATGATTAAATACCACTTAATGTATTTCTTAATTTGACACTTTTATATTGCAAACATTTACACACCGGCACATCACTAATACATACACACATAAACAGTATCCTGCCTGAAATCCCCGAATTAGACAGACTCCTAGGAGCATTAAGCCCCTTAAATCTTGGGTTAAATGGAAAATTATTAAAAGTAGAGGCAAGTAGCTAGTTCATCGCCTATTTAAACACCCCATACAGTTTACCTTCAGTCATCCTTTATGACATGCGAGGAAAACACAATTGGTGCATTGTTTTTAAGTCCCTGACCAACATGGGAGACGATAAAGGATTAAAGATCTAGATCTATTTTATACTTATTCTGTTTCCGTGGGGTAGGCAGAGTCAAAGGCAGCAAGCCTATTCAAACACATTGAGACAAAAATAAAACTGGGCTGGGTTAGATGGAAAATCGTAAAAAGTATTGACAAGTGGCTAGCTCGTCGCCTACACAGTCGCCATTTACAACTTCCTTGGCAAGGAACACAGATGGCTCATTATTTCTGAGGTAGGCTGTATTTAAATACTTATCGAAAGGAACTAAACGCCAGTTTTCGTCAAGAAGACGTCAACGACAGGATTCTTTTAACAAGTATCTAATTAACTAACTAAACTTCACGCCACTTCCCTAGCGGAGTAAGCAGAGAGAAACTACTGAAGACCATCAGTATAGGCTGATTGGTTAAGAAAATCTGAAACCGGGTCACGAACCTGTATCTACCATTTAATATTATTATCGATGACACTGGTATTACGTACGAATTCGTGTTAGTCATAATTAGGTATCTCAATTACTCACTTGAACATATCTTCAGTAAGTAGTAGCACAGACTTTATAAAAGGCGTTATAAATGGCAATTCCATGACCATTGTGTAGAAATTTCTGGTGGAACTATTCTGAATAGTAAATATTTTTTTTTCTGAAATGGAAACCGAGGATGGTGGTAGCACGACCAAAGAAGTCGTTTTTTCAGAAGACCCTGTTGAAGAAAACCAGAAGAAATGTGTGCACAGAACAGGCGTGAAATATTTGAGGATGGTCCTGAACTTGTTCACAAATGGTCTGATATTTGTGACTGTGTTCGTGTGTTTGGCGTACGCTTGTCGGGGAAAACTGACAATGCGCAATGTACATATTATTGGATGCGTTCTGGGAGTAAGTTTTTATATACAACCTTCTTTCTAGTCCTACCACAACCAGATCGGTCGTGCATTAACAAAAAGTGATGTTAGGAGTCATAAAAATCGTAGAGCTTTTATTAAAAGGATCATGAATGTTGAAGAGGCGAGTAAGATGTGTAAGAATTGTGCCATATGGCTTTAGGTTCTTTCTGCCTACCCCGCTAGGGAAGTGGCGTGAAGTTTAGTTAGTAGTTTCTAGTAATATACGAAGCTTAAAAACTGTCAGTACAGAATCGTTAATATTGACCAAAAAATATTTACAAAACTTTAATTAGGTATTCTAGTTAAATCCTGTATGGCGCATCGTGTTCGTATTATTTATATTGAGCGCAAGCGTAATCGCTGACGCTGTACCGAACTATAATCGTGCGACGACAACGAGGCACCATAAAAAGCTAATAACTTCATGATTTTTTGAGATATCCTTAGGTTTTTTTTTAAATGACAATATTTGACCTGTGGTTTGGTTTTCGTATATATTAAAAATTATATATTAGTCTTGTAATGACGCAAAGACAAGAAACGTAGCTTAATCTACAACAGGGATACCGCTTAAGTAACTATACTTATATTAAGGATTATGTATTAATAGAGAAGGAATATAGACTGGCTCGATGGCGCAGTTGGTAGTGACTAGTGACCCTGCCCTATGCGCCAAGAGTTGTGGGTTTCATCCCAACCCAGAACAAACATTCGTGTGATGAATTCTATCAGGTTAATATTAAATCTGATGTCCGTGACACGAGTATTTCTTGTGATAAATGTGATATTTACATTTATTTATTATTATTGTCTCCTTTCCCCTTTTGTATTAAACACATAAAAATGTCTAAATTCGTAATTTTATGGCCCTGTTCTCCTCGTTATGTCTTGTTTTCTGCACATAATAAAAAATGTATACAATAGGTAGTTTTTTTTTTCATTTTTTTCCAAGTTTGGTAAAAATGTAAATTTCGAAAAATAATTTTTAAGGGTAAATTTTTAAAAGTGCATACTTTGACAGACTGAATGATGGCAAAAGATTTATTAAATACCTGCTATTGGATACAGGTGTACAATAGGTAGTATTAACGGATTTGAAACAGTAGTCAACTATTATAGTAACATATTATATGATATATTGTATGACAGGCCAGTTGGTCGAGTGGTCGAGAGACCCTGGCCATGAAACCGAGGGTCGCGGGCTCTAATCCCGCTAGGGCAAATGTTTCGTGTGATAAACATGGACATTTTGTACTTGAGTCATGAATGTTTATAAACATATTGAAGTATGTATATCTATCCGTTTACTTAGTTAAGTATGTATATCTATATTTAAGTATGTATATCTATCCGTTCACCTAGTATCAAGACACGCTTATAGCTTAGTTTGGAACTAGGGAATTGGTGTATCAGTCCGGAGAATCTATTATGATTTAATTTATATTCGGATTTTATTTTCAGTACCAATTCTTTATGAGCCAAGCACTTATGGCACTCTCTAATTTCAACGGGTGCACGGTGCTCCTTGGGACTGATGGCAAGTACCATGTGAATTGGGTTCTCCAGCTCATTGGAGTGGGTCTGGTCGTGGCCGGAAGCGTTCTGTACGTGCTTGACTTGAAGGCACACTTCACGACAACTCATGGCGCTAGTGGTAAATATCACCATCATTTTACATAAATAAAATAAAAATAAATATCTTCCTAGCGTTTATCCCGGGCGCTAAGGCCAGGATCATGGACTGAGTGAATTTGGTTATTGAAGCTTTTAGAGTTAGACCTTTGTAGCCCTAAGATATAGAATCAGACATATTAGGTCATTGTTTATAAGAAGAGAGGAGTAACTTCTTGTACTACTATAATACTATTATTATACTAGATACTATTAATACATACATGCATATATAATATCACGCCCAAAATCAGTAGGCAGAGTCAAAGGAGTAGCATGCCTCTTCAACCACATTCAGCCAAAAACAAAGCTGGGCCGGGTTAGACTGAAAATTGTGAAAAAGCAGTGCCAAGCGGCTAACCTCTCGCCTACACAATCACACACCCAAAACCCGATATACCATAAGTCGCCTTTTACGACCCAGGCTCAGGCTCACCTACCACGACCAGATTGGTCGTGTATTAACAGAAGGTGATGTTAGGAGTCATAAAAACCGTAGAGCTTGTATGAAAAGAATTATAAATGTTAAAGAGGCGAGTGAGGTATGTAAAGATCGTGCCATATGGCGTTCAGTTCTCTCTGCCTGCCCCGCTAGGGAAGTGGTGTGAAGTTTAGTTAGTTAGTTATTATCTTTGAAATATTTTTTAGTATAGAAACTATACTTACGAATCAAATAACTATTAGGTAAGTAGGTACTTTTAATATCAGAACCGTGAACAATAGTTATGTTGTATCGATCGATATGTTTTATTGATTAGATAGCCCATGTACTTTAAAGTGACTTATTGCTATATCTTTTGTGACTCAGTGACTCATATTTCTATGATCACTAAGTATGTAGATAAATTGCAATCAAATAACTTCGGATTTGGCAGTGTGGGATCAGTAATCCCAATAAATCAAGTACAAAAGGATTCCTTAGAATTATCATTTATTCATATTTAGACATACATCCGTACAAATATATTATTAACATTGAAGAGTCTGCTTCTAACGTAAAAATTATGATAAGCCGTTATACGTAGTCTATCAATATGTTTGTTCCGGTTTCGTTAATCTCTAAAACCCCTGGACCGATCTCGGCGAAACTTTTGCTAGCAGGTTAACAAGGAGTACCTAACTAAAGCTCTCATTATTTAAGCAGTTTTGCTTATTAAGAGTCTTAAGGTTTAAAAATGTCATGTACATGGATGTTGTACGGGAATAAATACAAAGTTTATAATCATGCAGTCTCAAATTGGGGCAAATTGGGCTGAGTTCGATGAAAAATAATGAAAACAAAAATAGAGTTATCAACAAAAATCACCTATATTTACATTTCTATATCTATCTATACTATATATAATTTTTTTACTATATATTTTAAAGAAGATTTGATTGTTTGTTTGAATTGATTGGGCTCTTAAACTACTGGACCCATTAGAAAAATTCTTTAACCAATGGAAAGCTACTTTATCAGCGAGTAAGATATAACCCATCTTACTCGCTGATAAAGTTTTATCCTCCCACGAGAACGAGTGTTGAGCGGGTGAAACCGCAGGGCGTCGTTTCACTCGTTCGTTAAAATAACTAATAAAAGTTTTTCTTCTTTTCCAGGAATGGTCGCTGCATTAGCAAGTGTCATAACTTTCATAGCTGGAATAATAGCATTCTTGGTTACAAAATATTGTGCCAACGCGAAAGTGAAGATGGGTTTCCAAATCTTCCACGTTGTAATTTCTGTCATTACTTTGGTGTTGGCTGCGATCAGCTTGGGCTTCGCTTTTGAAGACGTTGATTTCAAGAATTGGCTTAGCAGATGGTTCAACGATGACGACTTACCGGCACCAGTTCTTCAGCTAATGACTGGACTATTTACTTTCTTAGTAATCGTTGACGCGTCAATACCGAACGAAAAGGTTCAACAGTAAACTTATCAATTGTTTCGGAATCATTGTTAGGTAATTTATTCTGAAATGTTGGCTTATTATTAAATTTCAATAAATGTACAAAATTTATCAGCGTTATTTTATTTAGGCTATACGAGGTGATACTGCTAAGAAAAGATCAAACCCATTCCATCATTTATTCTTAAATACTAATATTATATTTACTATGTCGCCACTTCTCTCTGTTTGCCTAGATCTCTTGAAGTACGCAAGGCATGTTGATGCGGTTTTTACCAATAGGTAGAGTGATTCAAGGAAGGTTTTTATGTATAACTAGCTGTGCCAGCGGTGTCACCCGCGTTTATGGTTAATATTATAAAGACTATTTCCGTCATACATGATTTCTATGTAACTTTAACAATTAAGGCTGCACACGCGACGGAAGCTTAAAAAATGGAGTAACTTCTCCCGTTTTCCCAACATTTTCCTTCACTACTCTGCTCCTATTAATTGTAGCGTGATGAAAAGTATACTATAACCTGCCCAGGAGTATGAAAATTTAGCAGTGACAAGCGGCTAACCTGTCGCCTACACAATCACACACCCAAAACCCGATATACCATAAGTCGCCTTTTACGACATGCTAGGCAAAAAACATGGTTAGCATATTATCTTTAAGTCCCAGATCAAAATGGGACAGTAGGCTGGTTTGGATGGAAAGCTGTGAAAAAGGAGTGACAAGTGGCTAGCTCGTCGCCTACTCAGTAACATACCCAAAAGCCCGTAAACCATTAGTCGCCTTTTACGACATGCTAGGCAAGAACCACAGTTGGCACATTCTTTTTTTTTTTGTCCCAGATCAACATGGGCCGAGTCCCAGACCAACATGGGAAATTCATTAATTCGACAAATTAAATTGTAACTTAACAAATCACTTTTTTTAACTTCAATTTTCAAGGACCCAATTTATCGGGTGATACTGTTTACAGTATCATCACGCCCGTAGACAGTACCATCACGCCCGTAATCCCCAAAGGGGTAGGCAGAGACAAAAGGGCAGCTAACCCCTAAAGCCACTTTCAGCCAAATCAGACTGGGCTGAGTTACCTAGGAGGAAAATAGTTTAACCTTCTAAAAAGGAATTTTGTTTTATATTGATATACGAATCTCATATCAATACTACAGGAGATAACATTATCGAAATTGATATGGATGAAATATCTGACTCAAACACTCTGATCAATGTATTAGACGGTACTGGGCATCATCAATATATTTTTTGAAAAAAAAAGAAAAGGAATTTGTAAATAGTCGCATATTGAAGTGGATTGAACATGGCGGCGTATAAATTACCAGGACATAATGAAATCGAGCCGCCACCGCCGCCGCCGCCTATGCCCATAGAAAATGGTCATGATACGAGAAGATATAAGGGTCCAAACGGTCCATCTGACAACCTGTTCACAATAATGACTATGGTGCATACGGTCACCCACATCCTTATAGGAGCCGTTGTCTTTTCAGTGTTCTGCTACGCGAATCTAAGGGAGTCGAACTCTTTATCTCAACATATCTACTTGTGTGTAATTGGGGTAAGTGATTGCGCATTTAATACATGTCTTCTGTCTGTGACATTAGAACTAGGCCAAAGTGTGATATTCCTCGGGAGCAATAAAAATAATTAAAAGTTACAATTCTTTAAACTTAAAAATGTAATAAGTTGTATCTGCTTGGTTGGTCTAGTGGTAGCATACGTCGCCTGAGAACCAAGAATTCTCGGTTTCTACTCCCGAAAATTTTGGTTGCTGAGTATTTTAGTATTAAGATTAAAGATGTCGGTTTAATCACCCCCATCGGAAACCACGTCAAGATAAACTTCAAAGTAAAGAAGTTACCAATATAATTAGATTGTGAAGAAGAACCTGACAGAATAATCCTGTAGACCAATAAAGACACCACTAATGTCTTCTCCTAGCTATCATGTTGTATTTCAAGGCACAATTGCGGTTCTTACCAAATAACCACGTTTTTTCATTTGATTTTTAGCAAAACGTACTTAGTGGCGTTTAAAATGTAGTTTATTTGAATAGTTTTCTGGAATGCATATTTCTAATAATGTCCTCCTAAACGATATCGGTCATAGCGGCCAATCTCAACGAAGATTAGCCAATTGCGCATAAAATATTAAAGTGCACAATTATATGCGCAAACAGGTGCACTCTCTGTTCCTTCACTCCCAGTCCGAAGAGACGGCAATTCAACATGACCGAAGAGAGGTCAGGCGCAGGACCAACGGCTTCACGTGCTTTCCGAGGGACTGGGGTGATTAATTTCAATAGTTAAATACCCAACTACAAATATTAGACCGACCCGGGATATGAACCCGGGACGTTTTACACATGCTACCACTTGATCAACGACGCATATTTCTACGCCAAGTTCGAAGGTATTAAAATCTGAAAATGAACAAAAGAGCCAAATGGAAAAACAGATCACCTTTTTAATTACCTTCTGCTCGACAACCCACGGTTTCAAGAAGCATTCCCTATCTCATAAACCGAGATTTTTCCTAGAGTAAGCAGGCGGGGTAGGCAGTGTGAGCCGAGTGCCATATGGCACGATCCTTACACACCTCACTTGCTTCCCTAATGGCGTGAAGTTTAGTTAGTTAGCATAGGCGTCTTGAAAAAGGGTACTTCTGATACTACTGGCATTTTAATTAGTATTTTTAGACTACGAGAACCTCCTACCACTGGGCTGGCTAAATGCATTTTACGCCTGTAAAAATCGAGAAACTAATCAATGTACCTTCTATTTCCAAACTAAGCTAATAAGCTTGTGCTATGAACACTAGGTGAACGGAATACCATACTTAAATACGTCTATACACATCCATGCCTCGAGTACAAATGTCCATGTTCTTTCCACAAAACGCCACAAACGGGATTCGAACCCGCGACCCTTGGTTTCATGCCCAAGGCTTCTGATCATTCGACCAAGGGGTCTATCAGCATTTTGTATTTAATTTACAGTATGTAGTCATGATGGGTGAGGGGATACTTGCAATCAATCGTCATGCTGGTTGGGCGCGTATTCTAAGCCCCCAGTATCAGAAAATAATGCACATGGTGATGCAGCTACTAGGATCTGGCTTAGTCATCGTCGGGAGTATCATCAAGATTGCAGACCAAGGCCCAAATGCCAGTTCTACTCATGCGATTCTTGGTAAGCATCAATCTTATTGCTTCTTAAGTACTTGTGTTAAGGCAATTGGGATCAGTGAAGTTATTTAAAATACAAATGAGACAAATGTCTGATCTATCAACAACAAAGATAAGTATCGTCGTATCAAGGGACGTCCATAAATTACGCAGGCAATTAGGGGGGAGAGGCCAGACAAACTCTACGTAATGTAAACTTAGTCCTAGGTCCTTTCAAATATCAAGATTTTATTTTTGCGCAAGACTAGTGTAGGTAAAACTGTGAGACTTAGGACAATTTAATTAAAACTTACCTATTTGTTTTGTACGTCATGCCACGAATGTTTTATTTACCCTTGGCTTAGACAATTTTAATCTCACGTGAGTTTATGGAGGGTCAAATAAATACATACAGTCACCTCGCAATCCCCGAAGGGGCAGGCAGAATCAGAGGGGCAGTTAGCTCCTTTAACTTTTAGCAAGAAAACTGAGCTAGGTTTCTTTTTCTCTAACCTTTACTGTCCCACTGCTGGGCAAAGGCCTCCCCCATGACCTTCCAACGCTCCCTTTCCAAGGCCAGAGCCTGCCAGTCCCTTGAATAGTTGGCCAGGCCACAAAAAAGGTGAGCTAGGTTATATGGAAAAAATTGAAAAAGTAGTGACAAGTGGCAAGCTCGATGCCAACACATCACATAGGGGAAAGTGGGGTAACTATGAACACTTAAGGATTTTTTTTTATGAAATTGCAGATGTATGACAAAGACTTACATTTCTGTCTTTATAAGCAAATTAGACCATCTAAGTAGTAAAATTCGTTCGCCACAGCCCGATAGTATAAATAAATAATTATACAGTACTGCCATCGGAAGCTTTAAGCGAATATGTTAATAGGAAAACGTTATATTTTATACTATTAATTTAAATAACGCTTGTTTTAATGCAAAAATTACATTAAATACACCCAAAAATATTAAAAATTCATGCTTTAACTAATAGTAGTGTATAAAATCTATCTAACATAGTAGAATAGTGGCGTTTGAGATTACCCGGCGTTCGTGATTCCTCTGGTTTCCCCTACCCAAAACCCGATATAACATAAGTCGCATTTTACGATATGCAAGGAACACAGTTGGCACATTATTTTTAAGTCCCATACCAACATGGGTCAAATAATCGTAAAAATCACTTCATGTAATTTATGGACGTCCTTTACCTATCTATTAACACGTCGCTATTTAAAAGTATCTAAATTGCCTTTTATGTTGCATTGCGTAAAAGAATATTGGCGATATCTGTTGTAAACCCGTTCATAATGAGAAATATATATCATTTGATTAGTAGAGTTCTATACTAAAAAAACTGTTTTAAATTTTGTCAGCGCTCTGCATGTGACCATGATCCAAGATCTAGCGTGTCTTCGCAACCCTTAGATTGGGGAACTGAGCAATTTTTGGATCATGGTTACATTTCCATAGCTGTTGGAATGTGCAGGTTTCTTGACGGTGTTTCCCCTGACCGCAGCCACCGCTTTAGGTGTTGATTATTTCGATTACCAACTATTGGTTTTGTAATTGAAATTAGTCGGATTGATGAAACCAAATAATAATTGTCATGAATCCTTGCACACATTCTAATTAGGAACACCAGTTAATTTAGGTATTCAACTTAAATGTTTGATAGACCATCAAATAATGTTTATGTTTCAGGTATCATCGCCATGACTTTTGCCATCTTGACTCTAATCGCTGGTCTGTGCCACTACTGTTTGAACATGCCAAGAATATCGAAGATAATCCATTTCGTCTGCGCATCCCTGACCCTTATAATCGCATTTTTAACTCTCATATTTGGCGTCCACAACTATTATAGACTGATTTTCCAAGATACTAATGCTAACTTGGTTATCGCATTGGCCGTGGGTGCTTTACTAGGAATTCTCTTCTCTTCTAGTGTGAATACATTTAAAAGGGCATAATAGATTTAGGCACGTCCAAGTAAAAAAGAAGGACTCTGCGCTGTTATACTACAGCATAAGGCCACCTTTATGCAGGTTTGAGTAAGAACTAGGGATACTAGATTTCGGTGGAGCGTTTATGCTAATGTAATGATGTAAGTTGCGTGTCATGTTGGAGCTCTGCAGATACCCAAACGTCTAGTTAGTGGCGCGGAGTCCCTCTTTTTTTACTAGTCCGTGGGTTAAGGAAAATTATTGTTAATAATGTAACGTGTAAGATTATTATTAATTTTATAATTATTAATTAACAAAGCAAACATTTGTATTAATTATAGATACAATTGATTTGTTTGCTAGTAGCCCGGTCATGCCTCTTTCTCCTTCTGAATGCTAGTTAATTGGAAAACAATACAGACATGCGATTAATACTTTTGTATACATATCTTTACTTACATTAATTTTACGCTAATTAAAAGACTTCATTTAAATAAATAGGTGTAAAATTTAGCACTCTACGTCTACTAGACTTGATTGACAACTTATACGAAAAAAATAATATGAATTACTTACCAATACTCGCGTGACAGAAAAATCCAAAATGGTCTATTTTATTATTACTTCATATAGATTTTCAGTTGCTAAGTAAGAAAAGTTATGTTTTTATTAATTTCATGTACACTTTTGATATGGTAGTTAGTGAACAGAAGCAGCTGTACAATTTTAACCTTTACATTAAGGTCATTGGAACAAATATGTTCAAATTTTGTGTATGTACATAAGTACATACACACGTATGCATGTCTATGATGTAAATTAATTGTAACTAGCGTTGAAAAGGTCAATAGAGGTCATAGCCATTCCGTGAGTTGATATTAAGATTTAGAAGACCACTGCAAGGGATTTGAATGCATGCCCTATCTAGTGCACCGAGGGGCTGCCTGCGCAATAGCTTCTAAAGTTGTTAGGCCTGATATCTCCTATCTTTTCGTCAGAAACGGCAAATGAATTTCCAAACCTCATGTATGTATATTCTTTGCAAAGAAGTATGAACCTTCAAGAAGTTAAGAGCGTAGGTAAATAAGCAGACTGCCTACCTGATAAACTTTACTTGCAGACGAAAGCAAATTTTAAAGAGAACTTACTTCCAAATGTCTATTTTTATGTATCTAATAACTTAACTAATATTCTAAATGTGTAAGTTTGTCTGTTTGTTACGACTAAACCATTAAACCGATTTAAAAAATACTTTCGCCAATAGATAGATACATTGTCAGTGAGTGACATAGGCTGTATTTCATTCCCGTAATCCTACGGGGACGGTTACTGTATAATATACTTAATTCTTTTCGTTTTCAATTATTGCGTACTTTCGAATATCAGCCAGCTAGCTGCAAGATTTCAGTTTTAATGCAGTTGGCATAATAGCATTGGAAATGCAAATCAAACTGGGAAATAATAATTATAATTATATTTTATAATAATTATCAATTACTAAGTAGTTATATTGATAGCTCAATGATGCATTCGGTAGTGACCCTGCCCCATGTGCCAAGAGTTGTGGGTTCGATCCACACCTAGGACAAACATTCGTGTGATGAATACTTGTGTTTGTTCTGTGTCTGGGTGTTAATATCAAATATTTAAGTATATATTGTTATACCACTACTGTTAATCTGATATCCGTAACACAAGTGCTTAAGCTACTTAGCTCGGATTCAGATCAATGTATGTAGTTTAATATTTATTTATTGAATGGTTAAAATATATTGTACAAAATAGTTATGTAATTAATTAAACTATAAAAACAGTTTTCTGGTTTTATTGATGTCTTTTATAGATTTGTTTATTATAACCCGATCGTATATAAAATTCCTTGCCTACTTGTGTAAGTACATAGATAAATTCAACATAAATATTATTACGTAAGTTATTCCAGAAGGGATTAGCAGAGTATAGAGTATAAGGAGGAATTAGTTTACCGGTATAAAATAAAATTAGCTTAATTTTATCTCCAACCCAAGATTAATATATACAAACATACATACCATCACGTTCATAACCCCTAAAGGAGTAGGCAGAATAAAATAAAACTGGCCTGAGCTAGATGTATAATTGTGAAAGAGTAGTTGGCTAGCTCATCGCCTCAAAATCCGATATACCATTAATCGCCTTTTACGACATGCTAGACAAAGAAAACAATTTAGACACTCTTTATAAGTCCCAGGCCAACGTGCGATCTGAGATTCAATATCTTTACCATTTTTCAAAACACTTATTAGTTACATTGCTAGGCAAGGTCAGTACATTCTTTTAAAATCTCAGACCAATATGGGAAAATCACTATGATTTAACTGAAGACATACACATCGAAAATTATCTATTGTATTTTTTTCCTTTTCCGCAGTGACTCATACAGGTGTCAAATTCATAACTATACTTGAATAAATACCATAATTCTTAGATCCCATGTTGGCTTGGGACTTTAAAGGAATGTACCAACTTTGTTTCTTGCCTAGCATGTCGTAAAAGGCGACTAATGGTATATCGGGTTTTGGGTATGTGATAGTGTAGGTGACGAGCTAGCTATTTGTCATTACCTTTTCAGAATTTTTATTCTAACCCAGCGTAGTTTAATTTTTTAGCTGGACGTGGTTATGGGGACTAGATGCCTCTCTGACTCTGCATACCCCTTCGCGGATTACGGGCGTGATGATATGAATGAACGAATAATTCTTTTGTATGTGCGATATCACTGACCTGTTCTTGAAAGGTCGACGACATTAATTACTTTTTGTGGACGTTTGGTTGGATCCCTAGATGATATGGGGGTGATAAACCGCCAACTCACTGACTATGGTTACTGGTACTGAGTAATTTCAAATACACCACCACATATTTTTCAGCGCTACCCGGGATTAGAACTCGGGACCTCTTGGTTCTTAGGTGGCGTACCGACCAACGAGGCGTTTAAGTTGACTTTATTTCATTTGTATCTTAAGACACAAATTAAGCTTTTAGTTTTACATAAAAAAAACACAAAGGCAATTTCATTACTTTATCTGTTGTTTACTTTATCTTTATTTACATTGGATACTTACCTAGATAATATCATTATTTAATCTATAGAACTATAATTATTGCTTTAAATACTTTATCATTATTGTCATCATCTAAGATACAAGTAATTACAAGTCCTAAGTACTTTCGAGCCTTCCCTGTTCCGAGGCGCACGGTAGAGCATCACCCGAGTTCTTTATACAACTATGCACTTAAATTTAAAATATCACACCAAGTAAACAAAAGTATATAAAGAAAACTTAACTAAAATATACTTGCATTCAATCAGTTGTTACAATAATGGTGTCAAAAAACATAAAAAAAAGACATTATTAATTTAATACAATTGGTAATAGTGTAAAACAATTTTTTTTTATTTATGTGAATTGAAATTACCAAATCTGTACAATTATTTTTATGAATTTCTAGTGCTAAAATCAAATCATATTTTTTACTAAATCCTTACATTATTAACAAAACCCTATTGAAGAACATTGTGTGAACGACAAATTAATTATTAATTAATATACAGAAGACTAATACATTGATTGAATCAAGAATGACAACAATTTTAAGCAAATTGTTATCACTTTTACGTCAGCAGTTAATTGTATAAGTTTAAAATGTTAGCTTCTGCAACAAACAAAGATACGTGTATAATGTATGAGCAAAGAGCTATCTGAACATCTATCTGATTCACATACCTACCTGTAGTTTAAACTATTCTGATATTGTGACACGGAAAACAAAATTTAACAAATCAAATCGCCTTAGGAGATTCTGCTTAATGTAACAATTATGTCTTGTATTCTAGTAACGAATCTAATGGCACTATAAATGATGTTTAACATGTATGGTAATAAGTATTTTATTTATTTACCCATGAGTTATTGGTAAATGATTCGTAAGTATGAACCACTTTTGCTTTATGTGTAGTATAGAAATATTACAAATTAGAAATTCTGCTACGGAATATAAAAACATGACATTGTATTTTTTGCACTGACGACTGTACTTCGAATGTATTATATAATTCAAATACTGCAAGTATCGGAATTTCGGAATTTATGTTAAGCTCAATAATGGCATACAACTTCCAAAAATAAACACTAACTGACTTACAAGAGAAATAAAAATATTGCATTTTCTTCCAGAATCGATGTCATCAAATTTCTCCTCACTCCTTTTTATGCAGGCACAGAATCTAGCACTGGCTCAACTTTTTGGGTGCCTTATATTTCAAGCTCATGCATTTCTACTCTCTTATAGTCAGTTCCGTGATCGGCACTTATTCTTCTACTGACGTTTAGTGTGTACATTCGTTAATAATAGTACATGTTCGTTAATAATAAGTGAAGCGGTATGGATGTACGGAGATGCTTCATCTGCCATTGCAGGAATCGCAGCAATTCTGCACATAGTATTTGTAATGACAGAGCCTCGCTTGCACCGCTAGTGCACAGTTGTTAAGTTTATCTTCACAGCCTGAAAAAAAAACACTTTGCAACTGTTGTGTAACTATACCGATTGGAGCCTGCGGAAAATTATAAGATGGGGCCTTATGTAAATTTGGACAAAAATTTAAACACAAATTTTTTTAAGCTTGAATCTTATTGTATATTGCCTTGTGGAATGTTGACTTTTAACTGTGCTCTCGTTTTGTTTTCTAATACCTATAGCCAAGAAAAAAACTAACAACACGATTATAGAATAAACAATCTATAGTTTTTTATCATTTACATTTCATGACCCTTTACTTGATGTGCAGTTAGGTTAATAGGATAGAGAAAAAAATAATAAAATATTATAAAATAAACGGCGAACTTGGCGTTTTCATTACCTTTTCCTTTAGATGTACTCTTAACTGTTGTTAAGGTTGAAAAAGCATTCATAGTAGTAGGCTGCGTGGTGGTATAAACAGGTGCCTTCTGTGATTCTGTAATACAATTTTTACCTTTAAGCAAAAATATTCACTGGGCTGAGATTCCATAGTAAAACAATGGGAGAATATAGGAAGAAAATAATACAGCATATCCTTGACAGCGTCACGATTAGTTTTCATGAGCAAATTTCCCATAGCACAAAACTATGAATATCTATAAGAGAGATGAATTCCCAATACAGCTAACACTCAAATTATTTTCTTTATACATATGTGCTTATTATCTCGCCCGATACCCCCAAGGTAAACTTAGTCAAAGGGGCAGAAAGCACATTTACCTACTTTTAACGAAAAGTAAATTTATTACGTGGAAAATTAAAAAAAAATGTAGTTGTCCCTATCAATCTCATAACATTTTAGGCGGAACACGGTTGATACAGTTTAAGACCTAGACCAACATGCTTAGGTAATCTTTATTATATCCATATTATTAGCCATAAATACCGTGTGTTACATACTAGTCAGAGACAAACTCGTGTAACAAAAATACATACATATCATCATCTCCCGAGCTCAGGCGGGATTACTCCATTAAGACCATGATCCAGGATTTAGCTAGTCTAGTAATTACATTGAAGTGACTGCCGATCTCACCTTCGTTGCGCTTAGATAGAGGAACCAGACAATTTTATTGAATCTTTGGTTTGAACCCGCAACCCTCGGTTAAGAGACGCGTGTCCTAACCATTGAGCTTCAACCGCTCTTTTATGTTGTATAATATATTGCTTTTTGCCTTACAACTACCAGCGACGCTGTCGTCCTGGTTTGGCATTAGATAAAATTGTCTATCTATTTATAGTTATCTTATCTTAAATCTATTTTGGGGCTTCATATTAACTTTTACTAATGGATCTGCAAATTCATAGACAAGGTACATTAATATTGCATGATAAAAAGCAAAAGCGATACTTATCACTTAGTAACAAATATATCTACGAGTATATACACCTACGCTAATTAATCATAAATGAACTTTAACATAACACATAACATAAAATCGCGCCCATAATCCCCGACGGGGTAGGCAGAGTCAAAGGGACAGCTGTCCCTGTTAACCACGTTCAGACAAAAATAAAACTCGACGGGGTTAGATGGAAAATTGTGAAAAAGTAGTGTAAGTGGCCAGTTTGTCGCCTACACAATCACATACCCAACACCCGACGAGCCATTAGTCGCCTTTTACTACATGCTAGGCAAGACTAACACTGGACAATGGGTTGGGTTAGATGAAAAACAACTAAAAGTTGATCTATATAGTTATTTTTACTAAATGTTTAGATTGGACAGATCTAAGTGCCTCTGTTTGTTTTTTCAGGTCGTAATCATCAGTGCGAATTCCTCTCAAACATAATTTTCTACTCAGATCAGATCAGTCTGAATCTGCGTGATTTGTATTTTCTACAAATGTGTAGCCAATTTGTATAAAATACAAATCCGAACATAAAATGGTCTAAAACTCAAAGAAACATTAAACAGAATAAGCTTTATCTCTAACTGCTAACTGTTACGCAAAATTTTAAGATAACAAAAATTTTAACATCCCTACTAATATTATGAATGCGAAAGTAACTCTGTCTGTCTGTCTGATGAAATTTGGTACAGACAATTTTTAGACCCTGAGAAAGAACATAGGCTACTTTTTATTGCGAAAAAAAAGCGCGATATAACCGATTTCTACGCGGGCGAAGCCGCGGGCGGAAGCTAGTTTTAAATATTCCAAAAAAATCGTATAACACATAGGGTTTCTATGTGTGGGTATTGGTGTTCTGTAATCAGACCTTTGCTGATACAATAAATAGCATGGAAGACCCTCTTCAATATGAATAAATTCTATAGTGTTCATACCTATAGATATTTCTGAAGGCAAGGCTTCGGAAGCCGCGCAGTCCGGCTCACAGGCCCTGGAGGACGCGGGCTTGGTGAGAGCACAGGCGCCGTCGCCTCCGCTCCCGCTGTCACTCATGCACAGTACTGAGCGTCTCTGAGCGCCCACCCCAGATGTGCAGTTGCCAGTACACTGTGGAAATACTTAATTATTCATACTTACTCGTTGGTAACGTAACAGCTGATAACCCTCAAGTGGTAGACAGAGTCCAAAGAACAATAAGTTCATTAAATCACGTTTAGCCAAAAATTTATTTGAGTTGGTTTAGATGGATGGAAAATTATTGTGACAAATAACATTTGTGACATGCTAGGCAAGGAACATAATATCACAATATCATAAAAACAGTAGTGTTTTTTTTTTGGTGTATCCTTCTTTCAAGTCGCAACTGAAAAATATATCAGTTTAGAAAGGCCTGGAAGTAATAAACAGCAGTCTAGGACAAGAAGTACGTTTTGCACAGGAAATTTAAAAAAATCACATGAGAATTCGCAGGCTAAGCCGTGGACAATACCAGTAGAATTTAATATGGCTGCAAGAGCATTGCTAAAAAATCCAACAAATTAACTGATTAAACCTCACCTGTTCCCAGTCACTAAAGAACCAACTGGATGAACAGTCACCACCGCAATCCCTCTCGTGTTCCGGCTTCGGATCCTTGCAGGCCGTATCCCGTAGGTGGCGACCACTCCCCCCGATGCAAAGGACTCCTCGAACCTGGCGCCCCCCGCAAGGAGACGAGCATGGCGACCATTCACCTTGATAAAAAAAAATACATTCAGGAGCACATTCGAATCAAGTAAGCAAGTCATATTTTTTAATTGACATGGTATTATACATGAGTTATACCTTGTGAAGGCTCATACACCTACTGGCCCATTGATACTTACATAAATATTTATGATCAAAATAACGCCCGTTATCCCTGAAGAGGTAAGCAGAGTTAAAGGGGCAGCTAGGCCCCTTAACCACAATCAGTCAAAATATAAAACTGGGATGGGTTAAATGGAAGATTATGAAAAAGTAGTGACAAATGGGCTAGCTTGTCGCCTAAACAATCATACACTTTTTACGATATGCAAAGCAAGGAACACAGTTGGCATATTATTTTTGAGTCCAAAATTAACATCAGACATGAAAATATTTCATTATTATTGGGTTCTATAACCCATTAATAATGAAATATCCTCCTAACGATTTCGGTCACGACGGCCAATCTCAACGAAGATTAGCTGGCTACGCAGGAGATAGTATAAGTGTCTACGCATACACAGTTGCATTATGGTCCTTTACTCTCATAGTCCAGTGAGACGGCAACCCAACATGACTAGAGAGAGGTCAGGCGCAAGACCAACGGCTTAATGTGCTTTCCGACGGACGCGGGTGATAAATCGTCAATTAACTCCAGGCTCTTTGAATCTTCATATGTACATCATTTACGAGTATTTTACGTACTAGCAGTATACCATTTGTTAAGTCGTTGTAGACAAAGTACAGTTACCAGTAAACCAGCGGCCATCGTGCGGTTCGCAGGAGAGATTGGGTGTGCAGTTCCGTGAAGTCTCCGGTGGGGTCCGTGGTGTACAGCCTGACGGGTCTGCGCAGCGAACCCCGCGCGTTTGGACCCCGCCGCCTACGCACCATCCTACACACTGTCCATTACAACGAAATAATTAATTAAACTTTCATCACCTTTTATATTCAACCGCATATGATGAAGTTACTGCGAAATTTTGACACATGAAAAATCCAACTTATACCTATTCATAATACTGGCTATTGCCCACGACTTGGTTGGCGTAGTATTTAAAAGGAGAAAATATTCATATGCGCGGTACTCTAATTTATTATCCTAAAATATAGGTAGCCTAGGTTACTTCTCACGGTATTGGCAGCCAGTGAAAGTCTCGTTAAAAATCACTTCGGCAGTTTCCAAGATTAGCCGGAACAAAAATATGTTTTTATTGTAAATGCCGTTTAAACTTTTATAAGTACTTTATAAAGCCGTTATTGCGACATTACAAACACACTTCAATTTAATTTATCTGTATGTAGATTATTGAATATGTCATGGTTATCGATAAGATTTATATTGCCTTGTTTACCTCAGACCATTCTGTATAAAGCCACCCAGCGGTGGAGCCGAAGGAATACTCCGGGCCGACATCGAACTCTGTGCTGTTGACCGCGACTGTGTAGATGGGTCCATCTCTGAAGGTGTCCGTGTTCTCCTGAGGCCTGGACCGTAAGCCAACATGCTCTGATCCCACACAGTTAGGAATATTGCAAGGCTCGGATGTAGCAGGCTTGGGAGTGGGACATTTTTGGTCGTTTACCTGCAAAAAATCGCAAATTATACACTTATAACATCACACTCGCAATCCCAGAAGGTATCCCGAATTAAAAGAGCAGCAAGCTTCTTTAGCCACTTTAAAATTAAATCCGTTATCACAAATTACATCTGGCTTATTAAATTGATATTTAATCCTCCACTAGCAACATAAGAGCTGTATTTACTTTCCGACCCTTTTCAGAGCTATGTAAGATTAATGGTTTTACGAAATGGTTTTTTGGAATTTTGAAACCCTAGTATTGAAAATCCTTGGATTTGTTACCGTGATCAAATTGGTTAGATGCATTTGCTTAAACAGGATTGAAATTGCTTTATCAGAATAAACAGCTCCAACAATTCTACGACTACATTACAGCATACATCAAATAGAATAGACAAAGCGCTTTGTAAAAGGTTTACAAATCTTCATTTAATAAACGTTTTAAATTATACTCACTTTAGTGATCCCTCTGAAGTGATCCTGTACGCATCCAACTATCCTAGTCCTCATGGCGGGCCCGCACTGGGGGCAAGCTGACCAAGCTGCAGCTCTCCATCTCGGAGTGCAAGGAGCATTATTACACCGGCGTCTTCGGCCTACAGGGGCAGAACCGGGGCAGTGCACCGGAGACACTTCCTTGTCTGAACCACTGGAGATTTCAACGCACCGGTATTTGCCGAGCTAGAACATATTTCGCTATTAGCGGGATCTAATAAACATAATATCACGCCTGTAATCCCTGAAGAGGTAGGCAGAGTCAAAGGTACAGTAGTCCCCTTTAACCACATTCAGCCAAAAATAAAACTAGGTTGGGTTAGATGGAAAATAGTGACAATATCTAATAGTAGTAGTAAAGCAGTTGTATTTATAAAATTACGAACATCAGAAAAAAAGACATCTACCATTGCAACAATGATATGATTATGTTATGATAAAGATGAAGATTTTGATACTTTGCTAAATGCTTTTGATCTAAGGACTACACAATTATCAACTCTACTTAAGCCGCACTTTTATATCACAGGAATTTTTTTGTCCGTTTGCCTTAGAATACACTTTTACCAGCAATGTACTTTAAGATATTACAATTACCACAACAGGATAATTCCATGCCGTATTCAATATTAATTTTGAGAAAAATCTAGATTTTTATGAAATGATCTCACCTGAATCCCACCTCCACAGCTCCGCGTACATGGAGTATAAGTTGTTATCCTCCACGCGAATTTCCTAGAGCCCACAATATTCTCTTCTAAATCATCTTCACCGGAGACAGAGTTCACTTCCCTTGAAAGGCTTACCAAATCTGGGAACCTTGGTACGGTCGGTCTAGGATACGGTTCGAAACTATGGTGTCTTCGTGTGTGCTTGGTAGGAACTGAAGGGAGAATATCAGGAATACTGGTTCTAGTTGAGCTGTCGTCAGCGTCATTTGTTGGTGATTCAGTGAAATATTCGTATCGAATGCTGGGGTTTGGTTGGGTGTATAAAACCTGAAACGGAAGCATTATTTATTTACTTCTGATAATTAATTGTGCAATATGCACTGAAACTTAAAGCAGTTCACTACATTTTTGTGCATGCTGAAAGCTAATTTAATAGGGTAGCGTTACAATAGCTTAGCTTTTCAAAAAAATATATCACACAAATAAAAAAAATATAAAATAATCAGCTGCGTGTAGTGGAACCTTAAAAATTAAATATACGTAGCTAAAGAAAAAACAAATGAAAGAGTAAAATAAAATAAAAAAATATTCAGACGTTAATATTTTTGTGTTCAGATAGTAGTTACCATAATATCTATAGGATGCAAGATCGGGCCCAGAGCAAAGACGTTATCCAGGCCACCTGCGCGGGAGTACACGAACCGGGCGCCTGCTGCCTCGTACGTACCGGGAGCGCTCACCGCGAACTCTCCGTTCATTATGTACGAACTATTAGATATCTTCAGTGCTGCAACACCAAAATACATTATTCTTCAAAGTGGAAGTAACGTCTTCTTCCTCATTCTTATATTTTCTTTATTCTATCTATCAATAATATATAATATATGTCAATAATATATAATATCAATAATATATATAACCAATAATATATAATATATTAATATTTGGATAAGTTAATTTACTCTCGAGAATATGTTTAAAACTGGAGTCAAGAGTTGTGGGTTCGATCCGTACCCAGAAAAAAACATTCGTGTGATGAGTACTTGTGTTTGATCTGTGTCTGGGTGTTAATATCTAATATTTTAGTATGTATTTGTAATACCACTGTTTATTCTGATATCCGTTACCGTCGTCTGATACATATCTATATATTTTTTATTTAATTAATAAATTCAAGGTTAGTACTAAAATTGTGATTATTCTATGTATAATAATAGGGAAATAAGTATAATATATATTGTTTACAATGAATACCTAGTTTTATTAAATATATATCTATACTTATAATAAATCTGTAGACAGGTCAATTCTGTACATGAAATATATTTTCAAAATAACTATCAGGGGGTGATTAGTGATCGATACTGATGCCAAAAATGCAATCAGTAAAATTTTTGTCTGTCTGTCTGTATGTTCCTTATAGAAACAAAAACTACTCGACGGATTTTAACGAAACTTGGTACAATTATTCTTCATACTCCTGGGCAGGTTATAGTATACTTTTCATCACGCTACAATCAATAGGAGCAGAGTAGTGAAGGGAAATGTTGGGAAAACGGGAGCAGTTACTCCATTTTTTAAGCTTCCGTCGCGTGTGCAGCCTTAATGGTTAAAGTTACATAGAAATCATGTATGACGGAAATAGTCTTTATAATATTAACCATAAACACGGGACACCGCTGGCACAGCTAGTCTTTAATAAAACTATGTAAATGAAATAAAGATATGCATATTTTTTATGAAATCAATAACGATTGAACATTTACAATACAAGTAAAAATTACTCATGAAGTTACCGCATTACCTAAACCTGATGACTGCAACAACTGAATGGCAGAAGCATAAGATTAATTGCATACAGTATTGTCACATTGTAATCCTGCAGACGAATTCAAAATTGATTCTAAATGGTCACAAATAGAAGGCAAGGTGAGCCGATCTATTCATATCGGCACAAAACAACGTGACCGCTATTGTGGAGCATAGCAAATGATTTACAGTCCCGTCGACAATGCTGATTGATGGGTGACCACCGTTTGCGGGCCATTTAATTTCATCAAAGGATCATTCAGCATTGTGTAACGACAATTATCTAGAAGTAGCAGGAAACTAGATAAGATAGTTCAAACTGAAAACGTTTAGGTTAGGTGCAAATGTTCCTGAGTGGATGATTTTAATCGTTCTTTGCGATGCGATTATTGTACATAACATGCATTATGGAAAGTGATTAGATACGACCATTAATGACACTTTTGAGCGACATTGCTTTCGCAATAAAATAGCGAAAAATATTTCTAAAATACTGCAAGTTTTAATTATTTGTTTAGGTAATTCAAACATGTCATTCTGTTTTATTTTATGTATTTTTTTTTATTTCAGGTATTATGACATACTTATATAAATATTCATTCCCGCGATTATAGGTTGTATTACGGGCTGCGGCATTGATAGCGCTATCCGGAACAAAGTATACGTGGTAGATATGGTAATAAAATAATAAATAATTTATTTCAGACCAAGAAATGAGAACAGCCACATACGGCTTAAAGCCATACAATGCACACATTTTCGGGAAAAGTAGTTTAACGATGTTACTGCTTTTTCAACTACCTTTCCCATTGGAAATTACTAGCTCGACAGTGATGCACTGTCAATCATATTGTAATACTAACCGATATAATTTTCGCTGGCGACAATCTCCGAGACATTTAACCGACAGGCGCCTCTTGGCACCGTCGTTACAAACGAGTAACCTAGAGGCAGCCGAGGCCTGGAGAACAAGCCTGACACCAGCCGCCTACCGCATCGCAGCTCCCGAGCGTTCGCTGCAGCTATCACTGTATCTCTGCCCACGATCTGAAAAAAAAAGAACACATAAACTTCTTATTTTTTTGCAACAAGCAAAGTATTACTAACTCACTTAACGCCAATTCCCTAGCGAAGCAGGGAGAATGAAACGAGCACCATATAAATAAATATTAATAAATAAATATCTACTACATCACATACATTGATCTGACTCCGAGGTAAGTAGCTTAAGTACTTGTGTTACGGATATCAGAACCAACAGTGGTATTATAAATATATACTTAAATATTGGATATTAAAACCCAAACACAGAACAAACACAAGTAAGTATTTATCACACGAATGCTTGTCCTGGGTGGGGATCGAACCCACAACTCTTGGCGCATAGGGTAGGATCACAACCAAATGCGCCATCGAGCCAGTCAAATATGACACGGTCCAATTGATTTTATAAAATTTATAACTCTTTTCATACACGGAATACGGTTATTATGGCTTCTAACATCACCTTCCGTCGTATAGTATAAGTTAAAATAATAGTCCGAAAATCCTAAAACATGCGTCTCACGCGTCTCAACTTTGGCACCTCTGGACTTTTCAAATCTTATGGACGATTTACAAGTATACCACTAACTGTGAGGTTAAACTTCATGAGGTAACATGTACGTTATAAATAGATGTGTAACCTTGTTCCCATTTTACTTATTAGCAGTTTCGTCCTATATTTAATCTAAATACACATTGGTAGTTTAGAACATATGGAAGTAGCAGTCAGGTATTTCGAGTAATGGCAATCAAGGTAATCGAATACCATCGATTACCTTCCGGAGAAATTTTATGAGGCGACAGTGAGGCACCAGATTCTGAACACAATGCCTCATGACCGTAATGGGCAATACACGACATATTGTTGCTCTGTATACGGGCGTTCAATTTTCACAACCTTATTCCGTAGAGATAGGAGAGAGAGAACAATAGGGCATACTAAATGTCTCCTCAAAATAGGTCTTAAGATTAGTCTCATTAAAAACACACATAATGTGTAATTTTTTTTATGTTTAACAGATATAGAATGCTTTTTTCTTATTGGCATATGTAGGGGCGAGACTTATTGTCATTATTTTAATGTCTGATGGTACACTGTTAGTGACATCAGCGTAGCCTATGGTGCTTATAACATAAAGGTGGTTATTTGGACATTGCCAACCCTTTAGAGGTTTTTTTAAGGATTTACCGCGCTTAGGTCAAGTAATACTAAGGTCTCAAGGTTAGTAGATACTGCGGATCCTCAGAGTTTGTGCCTCCAGTACTCTCAGTTATTGAACAAACGCAGCAGCTTGGTGATTGCTACTTTACGCCAGTTCTCTCTGCAAGAGCGGTCCTACCCGGCGGAGCCAAATTCGAAGTCAAGTAGGGATGCCTATATAGGAAACTGACCTAGGAATGCCGAAACCAATGCGGCTTCGCGGCTCCACAACAAGACTCGAACATCTAAGTATCCAAAACTCGATTTGTGAAGCACCGACGATAATTTCCCATTTAGCATAGCGTATCAGGACATTACCATAATCTTATCTGGACAGTATTCCGTTGTTCTCTTTCCTAATAGTGTATTAGATCACCCGACACTTAGTTTTAAATTGCTATTGTTAAGTTCTGTATCTTATCTATGGATGACTGTAGTAATGACAAAACAGTAAATTCTGTCATGTACGGTCAGTTGAACAGTTGATTGTTTTGGCAGTTTAAGCTTAGTGCCTTTACTAATAAAGTGCTTGGTTTGTTGGTTAGAGACCATGACTATGAAACCCAATAACACGAATTTGTATCTCACTAATGTTTGTAAGAACATTGTCATTTGTTATAGAGTCACGAATGTTTAAATTTTAAGTTCCTGTCTGCAATTTTTATACACCCAATAGTCGAAACTCTGAGAAGATTAGGCTGCATTTTATCTCAGAAATTGAATCCTGCGGGTCTGGGGATGGATAGAGCTCGTATCGGCTTACAGCTAAATTATACTTACTAATATTTTAAAGAGGAAAGAATTAATTGTTTGAATTGAATAGGCTCCTAATCTACTAGACCGATTTGAAAAATTATTTCCTCAATTAAAGGATACTTTATCGGTGAGTATCATAGGCTATATTTTATTTTCACGAGAACGGAAATTAGGCGAGTGAAATAATGAATAACTTTAATGTACCTACATTAAATCAGATTTAATATTGTAAGTAGTGCACATACCGAAATAAAAATGTCCTCTTAACCGATATCGGTCACGGCGGCCAATCTCAATGAGAATTAGCCATCTGCGCAGGAGATGTTAGTGGTAGTATTTTTGTAATATTTGTTTGAATCTCCTTTTTTAAACGTTTTAGTGTTAGCAACAAACTACTTTACCCATTACAGTAATATTGAGTCAGATTACATGGAAATTTGTAAAAAAGAGTCAAATTACTAGCTCGTTATTATGCACATATACGTGCATAAAACATACCCTTTCTTGGCAGACTAGTAAAATGGCCTTGATTAAACTAGACACTATTTGATTAAAACATCTATATAATTAATTAATATAATTGATACCCGGCGCCAAGCATAATTAACAGAGATTATTAATTCAGTCTCATTGGAATAAATTGAGCGCAGGTTTTACAGAGCACCTTACTTTATTGAGCATGTTAATTAATGAAATGTTTTAACAGTACGATCGAAAGTCTTATTTCGAAATGAGTCAAACGGTCATATAGGACAATAGTAGCCATTAAAACCTCTGTGCTCCTTGTCTAAAAGGCGATTAGTGTTGTATTGTTATGTTTGTAATTATAGTCGACGAGCTAACCAGTGGTCCAGTATGGTTTCTATAGTTTATTTATCCTTGTGTTCTACCTACTCCTTCGAGTATTGCAGACGTGATGGTGGTGTATATATTAAGGGTTAATAGGTACTGTTGTTCAAAAGAGTAACTACCGAGTTTCTTGCCGGATTCTTCTCGGTAGATGCAACATTCCGAACCGGTGGTAGAATTATGATTGTACCACCGGTTTTTACCACCGGTCTAAGAGATATGTCTCTTTAACTGTTTTTGACGATTTATAAGTGTTTCTTTGAAACCTATATAAATATAGAATATTTTGACTTTGACTTTGATTTTGATAGGAGCTGGGAATCCCGAAATAAAAGAAGATTCTTTATCCCGCCGGATACACATGAAAGTCTTCTGTCACGGATCAGATTTGAAGTAGCTGCGAGCAAAAGCTATAAGATAGCTTTTGCCTACACACATTTTTAATGCAATATCCATAGATCTCAGCTGAATTAATTAAGCCAATACCGTGTACTTATTAACAGATTTCACACCTTAATCTGCAATCATTATGCAAGTAGCAATACTACTAATTAAACGACGCCATATCTCCTTGTCGAGCATACTTTACGATGTCATTCGATACAGACAAGAGCAAAAATGTGCGAATTTTGTTTCTTATTCCAACGGAACAAGGTTGACGTTTGCGCAGATGTTTGTATCCGGAAACTGCGCGTGCGCAGACATGTACATCGTGTACCCGCTTGTCGACGGTTAATCTGATCTGCGCTATCTGTATCTCTCATTTGTAAATTAGATCATTTTACGGTGTATTTTATGCGACTGGCTATTTACATCAAGTCGGTTTAGATTGAAGATTTCATTGCTCAATTAGAATAAGTAATTGCACTTATCGTTGCGGAGTATTTATTTATGCTTAATAGCGGTTGGGTAGGTACTGATAGTTCTATACGTATTATACGAATTGTTTTGTTTAGAGGTTGTAACTGACTTACTCAAAAGGGGTTTTCCCCTTTATACTCAAAAGGGGATTTCCCCTTGTTGAAAAAGTAGGGTATGATGGGACTGACATACTCAAAAAGGAAAAACCCCTTTTGAGTATGTCAGTCTCTTACTCCATACTCCTATACCCTACTTTTTTAACAAGATTAGGAGGAAAGTTGCATCTTATCTCGTACAGATATATAATAAATAAATATCCGACGACATCACATACATTGATCTGACTCCGAGGTAAGTAGCTTAAGCACTTGTGTTACGGATATCAGAATCAACAGTAGTATAACAAATATATACTTAAATATTGGATATTAACATCCAGACACAGAACAAACACAAGTATTCATCATACGAATATTTGTCCTGGGTGGGGATCGAACCCACAACTCTTGGCGCATGGGGCAGGATCACTACCGAATGCGCCATCGAGCTTGTCAAAGAGAGAGAGAGATATATTTAAGTAGTACTTAATTTTGTGTTAAGTATATAAAAGTACTATCGGAGATTCTAGGTCAGTGATGAGGGATTTTTTAATAGTTTCAAATGAATATTTTCGTGATTTATGCGATCAAGATTTTTCTGTTCTGTTTCGTGTAAAAAAGTAAAAATTGACTAAAATCTTAAAGATGCACTCACGCTCGTGATCTTAGAAGGAAAAGACAGTCAAAACAGCAGCAACTCGCTTTAACCACTTTTAACCAAAATATTAAACTGAGTTAGATTAAATGGAAAATTGTGAAAAAATAAATAAATTGCTAGCTTGTCCCCACAAAATTCACAAACACAATACCCGATACAAAATTAATCACTTTTTACGACATGAGAAGATGAAATAAGTATGTTTTAAGTCCCAGACCAACATGAGACAGACGGATATCGTCTGCAACTTAAAAGCTTATGACTACGTTTTCATAACCAGTTAGTTATTCTCGTTACCTATTAAACTATGAAATTAGCTTTCAACTATTTTCCTCGTCTAATCGACTTTGCTTTCTACGCGTCGTACCTGTTCCGGGCTGACTACTGGAGATAAGTAATTAATCATTCCATTTAGTTGCGGAATTAAGATTTTTGATGTCGATGCAAATTGCTTTAGACTTCAATGATGGCGTATTAAGGCATCGAACTCAACCGTTCATGTCCCATAGATTCATATGTATACATTTTTTTTCCAAAATAATCATTTGCATCTAGCTAGCTTTATCACTCGCGTTTATGTTTAACGTGTCGTAGCAGGTTATATAGACAATAGCCTTTCTCGATAAATGTACTTGTCAACACACAAATAATTTTGCGATTCGGACCAGTAGCTGAAATTAGCGCGTTCAACCAAACAAACTTAAAAAACAAAAACATCTTTGAAAGTTTCTTTAGGTTTACCTTTTTTTTTTATTGTGAGTGAAATAATTTGATAGCCTACAAAACTCCTTTTGAGTATCAATATCAAAATAAAGCTACGAAAATACTCTCTACCTACCTACTTAAGTGATGTGAATAATTAAAAACCATTATCTACCTGTTTGTCTCCACTTTTATGGCACATTAAGATCATAAACATTTTATGATACGCGTAGATCAATGCAAGTAGGTATAATTAAGTAAGTAAGTAGCCAAGTTTAGTGCGAGGAACTGCGCATAATTTTGCAAATCAAGGAAGACATAATTATTATGTATCTATTATACGGCTATAAAAAGCAAAATCAACAATGAGTTCGAATAAGACTATCGCTCTAAGGATTCCGTATAAAATAATTAATAGTAAGTACTCTCTTAACTGATTCCGCACATAGCTAATCTCTACGAGGATTAGATTAAGTACGCAGGAGATATTAAGTATAGTGCATAAGTGTATGCGGAAACTCAAATGCACTCTCTGTTCCTTCTCTCTTCATTTTCATACTCCAATGAAACAGCTAACATACATGACCCGAGGGCGGTCAGGCGCAAGACCTTGCATTGGTGCAAGAATTCTAACAATGCTTCGCTTGAAACACGGCTTTCTATTTTTAACCAACTTTAAAAAAAAAGGAGGAGGTTCTCAATTCGACTGATTTTTTTTTTTTTCTGCGCCATGACGCCGTTATGAGTTAGATTAAAAGCGCGCAATGAGCTGCTTCAGAGCCACAGAGTGCAACCGCAAATATATTTTCCCAGTGTCATGTCTACAAATGAACGTCATTTACTGTTGCTGTGAAAGATTTTCACCATTTTCCATTATGTTGTGTCGATTAGATTCAGAACTACGCTATTTATTTATTAAAAGAAGCTATGAACGTTACAATACAACTACTCTATTGTTGCAAAGTTAATGAGTATCAAAATATGTCCCACCGTTTGATTGCTTGGATCTCAAAGTAGGTACTTATTTTTCTACATATTCTAAGAACCGTGTAAGTATATACGCACCTAAGTATTTTAAATGTAACTTGATATCTATCTTTTATTCCAAAAATCTACAGACAACTACATGAAAAAACTAAATACATACAGAAAAAGAATTTCATTTTGAGGTACGGAACACTAAATATCTTGCAAAGTTTATGACTAAAATAAACTTGTATTTATCTGCCTAAATTGCACGCTTAAGTGGTTTACAAATATAAGCCCAAACAAGAAAAAAGAAAACGTATGTTAATACTCCGCGTAAATTTTGAACAAGTAACAATGTATGCCAATATAATATAGCAGGTTTGTCGTAAACAACAATAAGTTTTAATGAAAAAGACGATGTTTTTAAACGATTCTTGTAACGATTTTGTAAATTAAACATGATTCGCTGCCTCTACAGTTACACACGAAGAGATATTGTACAGAGCATAAACTAGGGCACAAGGATACTAAATGGCTCCGACGACTAGAAACTAGGGTTCCCATATCTAGCGGAATGCCTGGAAGACTCGATAAATATACCCTATACTGTCCAAACATATAAATTACGTGCCTGTAAAGAGCGTGTATTTTTGGATGGAAGGATGGTTGGATATATTTTTTGTTTTTACGTTTATACTTTGATTGATGGTTTAAAAAAATCAAAAGTGGACCACGATCTCAGATTTGACAAGTCCGGTTACAATATAACAGTGACTGCCGATTGATCTTCGTTACCCTTAGATTGAGGAAAGCCCGACAAATTGGACCATAGGTTAGTTAGGTATATAACGTGTAACAGCTATAAGTATCCAAATGTGTCGGCCTTACAATTTCCCCCTCATCATTGAGCTAGCGTTGTAAGTACGTGACTGGATGCAAGCCATCCAGAGATACGTGGTGATGAAACCACTATTCCTCTCCTGGAATTCCCATTTTTTCATTGTATTTCCAGTTTCATTCCTATCCCATCCCAACACTACCAATTTGGTTACCCTACGTGGAGCGAAGTTTCTTCATTAGCATTTTATCTCGCTGCAAATCGTTCAGTTATCATTGTCCCTCCATTTGTAAAGGCATATTGTAGCATTTCTGCTGTAGGATACAGTAACTTCGCTCGAATGTACTATGCAAAATTGTTGCAGCAATTATTCAGTAGCTGTTTTTAAAGAACTGGAATATAATGCACCTGTTGGATTCTAATTAAGAGTACCTATTATACTAAGATGGCGAACAGGCATACCTAAGGGCAGCATAATGGGAAATTGCTATCGTATAGCCTTGTTTTTTTTCTTCAGATTTCTTTATCATCTACTTTAAAAGCAGACGGATGAAATAACTTTTTAATTAACTAAATTTCACGCCACTTTTCTTGTGGGGTAGGCAGAGGGAACCGAACGCCATATACCAATATAATAAACTATATTTTAAATTGTTTTATATTGACTGGCCCGTTGGTCGAGTGGTCAGAGGCCCTGGCCACAAAACCAAGGGTCGCGGGTTTGAATTCCCGCTAGAAGCAAACGTTTCCTGTGATGAACATGGACGTTTTTACTCGAGTGATGGATGTTTATAAACGTTTTTAAGTATGTCTATCCATACACCTAGTATCCATAGCATTTGTGTGTTGGTCAGACCTTTGGTGTTAGTCTGGAGAAGAACATATTTATTTATTTTATTTATATTTATCTGGTAATCGCATGCCTATTTACCAAGATATTTTTATAGCTTTTTTTTCACTCCGAACATAGTCAATGTGTTTTAAATAAAAAGATGATTCAATAAACGTCTTGCGAATAAAGTAGTTCAAGCTGTGAACGTATTAAGTGTTGCATAAACCAAATATAATTATATTCAGGATACACCCACATTCCAAATCATCCGTTACAAGTAATTTGTGTTTACATACCGAAGATGACTAACAACCGACATACTTACTATCGCTATGTCTGCAGTCTGGATTCGATGATCATGATCTCAGGCTTGACGAATTTTGTTATTACATATATTGAATGAACTGTTATTGAAGCTTCATAACCCATTAGGAATTCAGACAAGTTGAATCACAGTTACCCACGCGGAGTTAGGCAGACATTAAACTCCATATGGGTAACTATGATTCACCCCTAGTATCGCATAGTCAGATGAATATGCTAGTTTCATTACAATGTAATGAATACATTACAATGAGATAAACCACGCCCGCAAACTTCGAAAGTACAAGCCAAGTTCAAAGAGCTCAGTTCCTTAGTTATACCAAATTTAGCTTGAAATAAAATTGAGCTAAGTTAGATGGAAAATTGTGAAATGGTATTGACGAGAGGGTTGCTGGTCGCCTACGTTGTCACTTACCTTGATACACCATTAGTCGCTTTTTCTGACATGCTAGGCAAGGGAGTTGTGTCCCTTGTTCTCATAGTTTTTCTTGTCCCAAACCATTATAAGACTAATATTATAAAATGTATGAATCAGAAAATTACCTTAACTGTTTATGTATTTATCATTTCTGATGTCTATCTTGTTATCAAATGTTGATAAAATCTGTCATGTCCAATATACAAATCTCACTGGTTGATTCTATGGCGGCTAGTCGCATTACTTGAGCAGCTGTGATAAACGCCAGTTACATTATTTAATTCTGTACCTATGAGCTATATCATGCAATCATGGTGAAAACCGAATGGATGACAATTATCTTAAGTAATATAAGTGACTCCACCGTTCTTTGGGCATTAGAAAAACTATTTCGATAATTATTTTTTTTTGTTAAAAAAAACTACGTTAGAGGCTAGTAATCGTAGTTAAAAATAAGTCAAAGGATAAAAGAGAATGCATACATAGCATGACGGCTGCGATCCCCGAAAGATTTGTCAGAGTTAAAGCAGCGCCAAGATATATGTAAAACAAACATATATAAAATCTGTTATTAGCTTTGAGATTAGAATTGAACTTGTAAAATAAATTAAGAGCTGTGGATTTTGTGCAAAATGAAATAAAATAAAATGAAAATAAAAGATTCTTTAACCTGTTTTATTTTTCGGCTAAATGTGTGCAGTTTAACGCTACTTGGATTCTGCCTACCCTCCCAAATTGCAAGAGTGATAGTAGATAGTTGGGTACCAATATTGGACTAAGAAGAATGAGTGCCAACAAATTACATTTGGAAACAGAAATAACCACTCTTCCCAAAGTCGTAACTACATACGAAACTTGTAATTCGCAAACCATTAAACATGTCATTCAATGTAAACACGACAGTTCTACAAGCGTTGCCAAAGCCGGCGCCAGAAATGAACTGAACGTCACTTCTATACAATTTATTATGATGTGTCGCTCAACATTTGCAAGGAAGCACGTATAAATTAATTTGGGCAGTTCATAGACGTATTTTTGTTGGAGTAAGCGTAAAATATGTTTGTTAGTGTTTCCGTGATCAAATTTTTCTGGTTACTTGAGGTATTATTAAGGTCAGATGGCAGTCATTTAAAACAATAACCCACACCAAAAACAAGAACAAGAACGCTACAACCAACTTCAGCACCTGAGCGGACCCTGACGAAGAACGAGATATTACGCTTAGAAAATCATGATATTTGTTTAATTCTTATAGAAGACTTAGGTAGTATTCACATCAACCGGCGCGCATCGGAGAGCAAGGGAGCGCACTTAAAAGGCTGTTAAAAAAAAAAAAAATTTAGTTCCTATAGTCATAATTCCATCCAACTGATACCTTTTACAATCCGGACGGATGCGCGAGCATGGGTTGGAAGCCGGTCAGCACCGATGGATGCAATTACAACTTTAGGAACTGTTAATAAAATACTATTTTCTTTACGGCCTTGTAAGTGCGCTCCGATGCGCGGCGGTTCTGTGAATCCTACCTTAGTCGTTTTTTTATACTTCTGCGACAACCGATATACGTAAAAGCGTTTTTAAATACATTAATACTATAATCGAGCTAATAACCCACATTATGTCAAATACACATAAGTTTATTAGCTTACATGTTTAATTTAATAACTGATACAAAGGCGGTTTCATATTTCAAACTTAAAACCCCTTAAAAGCATTCGGCTATCTGTCGTAAGCGACTTTATTTCATATGCAAATCTTATACAAAAGTCTGTTTTACGATTGCCCTGGCGCCGTATGCCAATATGGACAAAACTTTATTATTGTTTTATCTCCAGTTGATTCTCAGTCCGTGACATTTAAATCATGTTGTTTATTTTAAGAAATCTTTCTCGTCCTATCTGTATTCGGGAAAAAACTGACATAACTCATATAAGCAAAAGATTATAATCTTCAGGAAATCCGTGACAGTGTAGGATTTTTGTAGTCATTGACTTAACATACTTGTACCTATTATCACAGAGTAATAATGTACTACGTACAACTATTATTAATCTAAAGTTAAGTTTTAAGAAGCAACGTTCCAAAAAGCATTGTTTTTTCTATCAAAAAAAATTTTTGTCTAAAGTTAGACATTCTCCTTAGAAAGGGGTAGGTAGTTATCAAACAATACAAGGCAAAGATAATCATTTTCTGAAATCTTTTTAATATTTTAGAGTGGTTGATGCCCACTAAGTTCCTCTAGGAAAGCCTATTTCACTGCATCTAGATGTCAAGATTTAATGTGACATCCTTAAACAAAATCCCTATTTCTAACACCAAATCTCAACATCTCAACAAACCATCAAATCCCAATTCCATTGCTACAAATATCTTATTTAACCAACACCCATTCACGCGATACCATCACCATAGAATTAATAGATTTCAAAGGCATTAATAACCCTAATCTGATTACCGTAATCTCAGTTCTGCCATTAATCAGTGAATACTTAGTAAAGTATAGACTTATAAATCAAACTAGTGGTAATTGAAAACGTCCACTAATAGACTATTAATTAGGATTAGGCGCGAGTTAACGGATTGCCTGTCGCTGGCCGGTGGGCTTTGAACTTCGTTTTTGGAAGCGGCGCCTGCGCATGTTATGTTTAGACATTTTAATAGAACAGTATAGTCAGCACGGCTTTTAATTGATGGATTTCTCATTGATGATGTGGTGACTTTTACATATATGTCTAATACGCTAGAACATTGTCGAGACTGCAGTTCCAGACTTATCAATAGGTGACGTTAACTGACAGCGGTGAATTACCTAACAGGCTGAGTAGACTGGGACCTAGGACAGCAGATTTTAGGTAAAGAATTTCTTTTCTTATTTCGTACAAAAATTACGTTGATTAAAATCTTTTGGCTTTATTGGTCTGGGACTTAAACAGAATGTACCAACTCTCTTACTTTCTTAGTATGTCGTGAAAGGTAACTAAAATAGTAGATTAAATAAGCGGAATGCTAGCCACTTGCCTTAATTTAACCTTTAACTTCTCAATTTTATTTTTCATTATTATTCCTTTGGGTATTACATCCGTGATGGTACGTGTAAAGCATACGCTCTGCATAAGTCTACTTGACTTCTCATTGAATATGTGGCGACCTCTATACTATGTCTTATACAAAACAGACAAGAAAAGTTAAAATGTGACGTTCATTGAATTGGCAACGACACACAACACGTTTACACAATCTGAGGCAGTTCATCTACATTTAAACAAATCTAAACACGATTCTGTGGAAAGTGTCCTGTTAAGGAAACAACTTATGGAAACCTTAACATTTAGATTGGAGTGTTCCATAGTCCAGGCCGTCTCACTTTGAGTAACGTACGAAAGTTAGGCAGTTTTCAGCCTCTTAATAGTTAAGGATTAACCAGGTCACAACAGGATCAGGCAGTAGTATCAGTAGTAGTATTCTAAACTAACATAAAAAAACATAGAATGTCAACATAAACATTAAAAGAAGTTACTGGATACGTGGGAACTCTAATATATGCATAGGCACTTTTAATATGTAAAGAGGTATGTGCATTAGAGATCCTGCAATATATTTTTTTCTTTTTTATCTTATTTATATCCAAATTTATGTCTTTAGTCCAGCCAATATAGCAATAGCAAATGAACTATTAAATTGGTATTAATGTTCTCAGAAACGCCCCTAGTACTTATCATCTGCTACTCATAACTTGATATAAAGCCGTAGTTTAATATCAGCTGATTGGTCTATTTATTTGGGCTCATTTATTTGTTAGTCTTATTTTAAAAAGAGAGTACACGATGTATTTACACACTCACTTTTGTTTTTGGCTGAAACCACTCCACATTGAAGAATATTTACTAATATGTTCGTAAAACATGTGGAAGTGTATTAAGATTTCAAATTAAATTGAAAGAGATAAGGAAAGCTGCAATGACGGTACTTTATTTCCTTAAAATAAAAACTTCAAGTAGCCACAACCACAAATTGAAACATTTTTGGTGGACATTTTCACGATGCATTCGCCAAATGAGACGAATAACGATATCAATAAAACTCTACTGAAATGGCATTAATCTGATGCGTCGTTGTAAACTGTGCTTTTTATAGTAATTTTAAATTAAAAGTCAGCTACGTCAGGCAATTTAATTCGAGAATAACGACGAATCCCGTGCTTATTTACTTAACACGAATGCTAAAAGGAAATGTTACTGAAGCAACACATTTAAAATGCAATTAGATAAACACGTCCATTTCTCAACTTAAAAGGTATGTTCTGTGATCCAATTAATTCACTGTACTTTATAAATCGTATAAATGTAGCCTTTAATTGTATTAAGGTAAGATTCCATATAAGCTGTGTGGTGCAAAGATATTTAGCGAAGCTGTGAAACTGTATGATACCTTCTACCAGAATTGTGGTGAATGTTAATGTAAGAAGTGTTGATTCTCTGTGTGCTGTTGAGCACACAGGGAACTATTTTCCTCTGTAAAGAATATGGGATATATAGGAAAACCAGGCTAGCTAGCCAAAATCTCTCGCACATATTATCTTATATAAAATATATTAACCTCTCCACCAAAGCCTTTGGAAAGACAAAGGTAAATAAAACATTTTTCTCACGCCTTTATACAATTTACTATTGTCTGGTTTGATAGGAACATTATGGTATGAGATACTCCTAGCAGAATTTTTCTACAAACCCCATATATCAATGATGTCCACCGCAAATATATGTGAAGCTTTGTACTGCCCTGAACTCCCCTTCCTCATGAAATGACCAGGAACTATACGACCGGCGAGTATCAAAAAGTTTCAGTGGACTGGCAGCTTTAAGCAACTCCACCAACAAATGCCCTCTGCCACTAAAGGTGACAAGAAACACTGCGTGGGCAGTAACTTTAGTTACACAAAGTAGACCGACCGCCAGTAGCCACAAAACTTTAATTGGCCGTAATGTGCTCATATAAATCAATTAACACCACTCTCGATTCTTGGACTACACTGATTAACTTGACTCCCGACTTGGTCATTGAACGGTCTCATTCATAAATCTTTGTATAAGTGCAATAGATACGATTTGGTTTCCTTGTAAATGTCACGTCGACCTACGAGTTTAATAAGCAAACACCAAAAGATACACTAAATTATGAAACGAGGCCTTGTAAGGTGTATAACTGGAAAGATACATAATATTACATTTAAATATTTATACCTTATGCCCTTTTAAGAAATAATCTTATTATGCTCAAAAATGTAAAACAAGCACAGTGGATTAGATTCAAATTGAAATCTTGGTAAACCAACAACTTTATGTAGAGACGTAATACCAAAACCTCAAAGGTTAGAGAATGATATGGTGAAAGAATCAGTCCATAGATAACAATTATTCAATTTATCTGGACCCCTTTCAGCATTAAAAAGTTCAGTCAACCCGTTACAGCTGGCAAGAATGGGACATAATACTAGAAAGACAATCTAAGTAAATAAAATATTTTATTTTTATATCAGCCACCATTAGGACTTACCTACTTAAGGTCAAGCAAGGTTATACAGTCTAAGGAGTTATTTAGTCTCCATAGTTGACTTTTTAAATGACTACCGAAGCTGAAAATTCTCAGGTAATTATTTTATTCTGAACATCCAGGAATTTCCTAGGCCTGAATCGCAAAGTTAAACTCGAAACATTTTAAACTTTGCATAAAATGATTCTACTAGATTTCTATTGCAGCTTAAAACCACCAAGCAACCATACCAAAAGACAAACTTGCGCAAGAGCGTGTATTGTCACCTAAATAAGTACATTAAGATGGTGATCAAGCCGTGAATCACCTCGAATATGTTATTATCACTCTTGTAAATATGGTTATCTGTCGAAAGATGCCAGCTTGCGAAACGTCGATGGATATATTTATAGCACGGAATAATGTTTAATCAAGCAATGAGGTTATACTTACAACGAGAAGGGCCGTAAGTAGGCCGGAAGCGGACACCATCTTGCGAATCTTCGTCGTGCTGTGTGACTAAGATAATGTTCTAGATAGCACTATTGCTTGGTTACAACCTTTACAATGATAAAGAAAACATTTTGATTTTTTATAACACGATATTTACCTATAACATTTAGTCTATTCGGAATTCACGGTTGATTCTGAAATTAAAATTGTTTGGCAATAGTTTTCGGATTTGATATCCCTTTTTGGTAATATTTAGATTGTACATATATGATTTTATGTTTTGAATATTTTGTTTAAAAATATTTGATTGAATTGAATGGGATGGATAATAGAAATATCCATTAATGCTATTATTCGCAGATATAGGTTCGGTTTTCCTGCAGATACATCTTAATTGAATGATTATTGCAATTTAATAGTTACGGTCTGCGCGTCATCAAATGTGGAAGTAGTAAATTACTAACACAAATATTTAGATTTGTCGAAACAAAACAAACACGCGCCGGCACAACTCATTTATTTGTGAGGTAAGGCGTGTAATGTAGAACAAAACAGCCCACAGCAAATCAAATTTACACCGGTTGACCTGCAATGAAACGAGCCAAATATCCGACATAGATATTCAACAAGAGTCCCTATGTGCTTCAGAGATTACTTTATTGTTGGTACATAACACGATGCCAACTAAACAGCTCGCTTTGATCTCGAAACACGAATTGAATTGAATTTAAAGGAGTATTAGCCGAATCCCCGTGATATCTTTATAGTACTACCGCTACTGCCGCTTTGTAAGATCTGCATTGAGAATCAGCATGAACACTCGCATTTGCTTAGGGATTATTGCATTTACATTTGTCATGTTTCTGTGCGTTCACTGGGATTTGCATAACAATAAGTAACGCATCGTATTTCAAGATTAGCGGTAATGTATTCGTCGCACAAGGGCTTATTAACAACATTATAATAGATGGCAAAGCTTGTATGAATTGATGTGGCGCCGTGACTCGCCGTAAATGTGATGCGTGAGCGCCGGTGCCCGCGCGAAATTAACTACTTAGATGTTTGGAAATAGAAATTGATTCAGTCGGATTGTCAAAATTCATAAACTATGTTGCAAGTTGTTGCTACAAATATTGACAATTTAGCATTGACAGTTTGCAATAAGTTAATTTTAATTATTTCCTGAAATGTATGTTTTTTGAGTAAAGTATAAACCAGAACTACAAAACGTGAAATTGATCAGTAATTTTACTAATAAGTATTACATATTTTTAGGGAAAGAAGAAAAATTAAGGTCAAATTTTAGATAAAACACAAAAATAACAATAGGTATATTACATAGAATACGGATGATTTTGAATTATCTTAACTTGTTTTGTAAATAAATTGCATCTGACATTCGCAAGTAGATGTGTTTTGCTTAATAGTAATTTTATAGCACTAATAAAATTTATCCATCATTATAATATCTCCACATCAAAGCTATACTTTTATATAGCTCCCGTCTTTAAAAAATAACCTTTGAATCCTACTTCCTACTAATAATAATTATATAAACGCGAACGTTTTTACGGATGGATGGATGTATGGATATAAGTTCGTAATCAAACTTTAGAATAATATCTATCATACACCTGAATAACATATAGGCTATGTTTTATCGATGTACCACGGGAGTGAAGCCGCGGGCTGAAACTAGTGCTTAATGGGTGTTCTCATTTGTATCTATTTAAATCGTAACTAGTAAAGTAATAACATTGAAAAAGACACAGCAATTAATAACACGTTTTATTAATCCTTTGACACGCGCCAGTGGGAGCCAGCAAGAATATTTATTGGGTTTAATCTTAGATGGAGCTGTTAATCTCCGCTCAATCTCAGACTGATATGTTTACAAACAGATACATTACTTCGTTACTCAACTATAATGATGGTCTTTAGTTGTTACTGAGACTTGTTGACTATATAATCAAATTAGGCGCGTTACCTTCCCCCATGGGGAAAAGACGGACATTATGTACGTAATATATATTATTATATAAATTATACAAAATATACACAAAAAGATACAATGAAAAGCTGCACGGTGTTTCTCTTTTGAATTAAAAATAAAGTTTAAGATCATTTTGTTTGTCTTAGCAATTCGATTCATTGCACTTTTTTGTATAATGCGAATTTTTTTTTATCGTGTTTTATTAAAATGAATAACAACCTTTTTACGTTCGTCATATGTTGGCTGTATCGCAGCTAAATATTTCCCTTAAAACATGATGGAGTAAAAAATATAAATATATATATATATTTCTAGGATATAGCAATTACAATCTAAGATACATATTCCTTTTTTCACACTTACCAAAATAAATAAAGAAATTAGACACCGCAGACACATGAAACTTAATATTTCAGCACCTGTCAAAACTATTATTGACAAATAATTGAAAGGTTAACCGCAACACATTTATATTGCACCGGATATTTGTCTAGACATGCGCATGTTTCGAATTACCTGTTTCTGTGCAGTCATTTATAATACCAAAGCTTCCGTTATCTCCGACGCTGACTAATTACACAACATTACTTAGATCGTTTGCCTAATTTTGTCATTTAGAACTTTATGCAAAGAGTCATTACTTCATTAGCAACGTTGCGTCGACTATGGGTGACTGCTACGGAATCTCGATCGTGGCTCAATTAACACGTGTTTTAAATTTATAAGAGACCCACCGGATTGCAGTTAATACTGCGACTTTCAATGTAGATATCGACGTAGATGAACTTTTTAATAGATGCAAAACGTAATCTTTTTATTGGTAATTTATTTATTAAATCCAAATATATTTTTGTACTTGTTGAGTTCTAATCGAATGTTCTTCATCTTTCTGAATGTACCAGTTCTGGTTATTACATGAAATAAATATCCGACTACATCACATACATTGATCTGACTCCGAGGTAAGCAGCTAAAGCACTTGTGTTACGGATATCAGAATCAACAGTGTTATTACAAACACATGTATTCATCATACGAATGTTTGCCCTGTATGGGGATCGAACCCACAAATCTTGGCGCATGGGGCAGGGTCATTACCGAATGCGCAATCGAGCCAGTCGATTTAATTTTCATTGGAGCGACTATCATCAGATTTTCATAAGTAAGTACATAGGGACACTTGTTAATCTGAGTCTTGAATAACATACATTATTTAAATATCAGGTATCATGTTGTTTTAAAATTTGGTTCAATGAGCTTGTTTTTCTTTGGATTCTCCCTATCCTTGCGAGGATTGCGAACGTGACATGTCTACGTATTTATGTAAATAGAACAAACAGAATGATTCACTGAAATGCTTAAAAGTTTTGGAACCACAGTTGTAATGGATCCGCGTTGCGTAATTGAACAAATGGATAAATGTAGGCTAGTAGTCAATGCACAATCGTTTAGATAATATTGATGTTTACAGAATATCATTTGTCTGACTAATAGGTCTATTAGCGGATACCATATAACAGATATTACAAACAGATTAGTGATTTTATTAAGGATTTGTTAAACTTCTTACGCCGCATGCACAATTCGCCTTGAACCAAAACTCTATTTACAGACGTTTTTCTGTAAATTCTGTTGCCAATTTTATGTCTGGTGACTAAGATATGAGTTCATCAAGTGTTGAGTATGTATTTTTAGATAGATTATTTGATCATCCAAAGTGCAGATTAGTTAAACACAAATATATAGTTTTAATTGAATTTGAATTTAGTATAAGTGCAGACTTTATCGCATCTGTCTGCTAATACCTAAACTCATGTGACGTTATCTATTAAATTTCGATTAATACAATTCAGGAAATATATAATATAAGTCCCCCAAATTGTTACTGAAATTGTTATTTAATTGAAATTATTTAATTGGATCGAAACAGTATAATCTATAATAAAGCTTGAATTAAGCAAGTGTTTCATCGTACACTGTAAAACTAAAATAAATTCAGGTAACATATCGAATCCACTCAGCAATCCTAAAGCTTTGACAAATTAATTGTAGGAATTAGTCTAACCTAGTCGCTCTCTTAAGTAGTTTGTATAAATAGTGGGCTTGGAGTGTCAGAATTTATGAAAACAATAAATAAACATTCGCATAAGGCCAGATTCATGTCGTGTCAACATTGGCTGGCTTCCAACAGCCATTATGTAAAGAAGAGTGCAAGATGTTATCTTGTAATAATGTCGCAAATATATTCTTTGTTGTACGTACTTTTCTTTATGCATATTGCAAATAACTAAGATACCTAAATCAAAAGCTTTATTAGGCACCTTTTAGGCCCTTATCTATAAGCTAAGGACGTTAGGTTCAACCTGAGCTAGCTAGCTCTGCAGTACGAAACATTGTCAGTACCTAAAACCAGAAAATAACATTTTGTGACTTATTGATACGCGCAGATGTAGTCATGAATCGCTTTTGAGTGTATATAGCGAGTCGCTATTTGATTTATATATTTAGTTCCATATAATAAGACCGTAATCATTGAGAAGCGCGACTAAACGCAAACTATATCATATCATGACCCAAATAACTCGAAAAGGTTTCACAGTAATGGTATTTTGAATGTCGCACAAATAATTATGGCGTCGTTACTGACGCCGTGACGAATTTCAAAGAGTAGGTACGCACGATGATGAATGGCAGTAAGTCGGAATTAAGATGTCCTCTATTGCAAGCTTTAGTGAGTATACAAGATTTTTTTGCAGGGCTGGCAAAATTCGCGGAACAATGAGCCGGCTAAACGTGAGTGCGACCCGCACAAAAGAAGTTTCACACTCCAAAAAAATCATAAGAATCTGGTAACAACACGTTTGATGTACGTCTGATTTATAGTTTTATAAAATAAAATAGCAATTTTTTTTTAATTTCATTGTCTGTTGTTAGCGGCAGTAGAAATACACAAATGTTTTACAACATTTTCAATTGTGCACTTAATCTGTATTAGGTTAAATATTCCTATGGGAATCTTTTGATTACTAAAAAAAAGTCCTACAACGCGATCGCATTGCGTGATCTTACATTTAATTTAATCAGTATATCGATCACACTTTACGACGGTAAGGTTATACATTTGTATGGGTGAAATTAAATGCTAAAAACAATATTTTTTCCCAGTTTGACTTGAAGTGAAGTTATTTAGAACATTCTTAATTAATTACTATAATTTTTTTTTATATAAAAAAATATTTACCCCTGTTAGGTTTAATCTTGACATATATACTGACCAAGACGCGAATAAAAGATAGACTAAAATTAAAAAAGCCGATGTCGATAACCTGCCTGTTAGACAATAGAGTAGAAATAAAAGAACAATAAAACAAATAGCTCAACCCTAGCCCGAAATAAATGAACCTTGCGGTAACCCCAATCTACGGACGTACTTGCCAGGACCTTATTCGCCGGTTTTTATGGCGGTCTCCTATTAATCTTTCAACGGAAAATTAACACGGACTAGTGTCGCGAATGACGCCACCGAAACATGAGTTGTAATACGGACTTGTCTGAAGATGTGTCCGAGAAGTCGTGTCATCGGGCACATTGTCCGGATTATTGGCGAGACATGTGACGATCGATACCGAGCAATTGAAAAATTCGTCTGTCTGATTCTCAGACTAAATGTCATCGATGAGTTTGTAAAGTATTTTAATGCAGCGTTTAGTTGTTCACGCCCCATTTTCTTATCCTGAACATCTGTTAACGTTGTGTGATGTTTTTTTTTTATAGTTAAGGTTACTGTATCTGGAACAAATTGCTGTAATTAGTAATAGTGGTCTTTTTTTGTCACGAACTGTGCATACAACGTTTTCAGTTTGTAACGCAATTTAATACTACTACTACCTACTTACTACTAGGGGCCTACCTAATTACTCAAAGTATAAGACGTAGACTTGAATTAAATTAATTGAATAGGTTTGATAAATTATGGATATTTTCGCATTATCGTCTATTTTTGACTGGACTTAGCTGGGGCCCTGGGCTGAAGCCCAAAAAGCCATATGGTAGATCCGGCCCTGAGCCTTACGGTATATCTTTACAAGAGTCACAAATATTTCCTATTTATTTAATCCCTTAGTCCCATGCTGATCTGGGAATCAAAAATAATGTACCAACAGTGCTCCTTGTCTAGCAAGTCGTAAAAGGCGACTAATGGCGCATTGGTTAATGGATTCGTGATTATGTAGGCGACGAGCTATCCACTTGTCACTACTTTTTCACAGTCCTCCAACTATTCCAACTTAATTTTATCTTTCGGCTTAATGCGGTTTAAGGAGCTTTATTTCTCAGACTCTGCCTACCCCTACGAGAATTTTAGACGTGGTGATATGTATGTCGCGATCTAGTAATATATTAGAATTTGTACTGTCTAAACTAAATACAGCAAAGCGTACTTTTAATTTCACACAATATAATTGTTTCTTTACCAACAGTTATCATTGACATGAATCATTATGTTTTATTTGTGTTTGCATCACCAATTAATACTGGCAACAACACTCATTGTCCAGTGTAAAGGAAATGCGCTAATGAACGATTGAGAGGAAGTGTAAGCGTCTCGCGCGAGCTCGGCTGCCAGTTTGACAGCTGTCAAATTAACATCAGTTTGTGATTGTGCGCGCGCACGTTGCAACATGCCAATGCCGCGCGATGCAGCGATAATTGTCGGAAATCAAATTTACTATTAATTATGGCTGTGTGTTATGTATGGATTTTTTACATGTAGTTTTTTTAGATTTGGTATCGATATCTTGGAAAACGACGTTAAAATATCTTGTGCAATGAAAAAGACATCCTTTTAATTTATTACGTGTAAAGATTTGATACCTGATTTAGTAAATCCGTCCTGGATTTGAGGAATCACAAACATCGACAGCTATAAAATTAAGATAAAATTTAGCTCTAGTTTGTAGATCAGCTTATGCCAGCATAGATTGTGTCAGTGTACACTGATGCATTATTATAAAACTAGGGATATTGCCTTCAAGATAAAGTTCCATTATATGGACTATACATAATAGGTACATCATGAATGATTGTGAACATATTTTGTTAATATTTGGAATGTCTGCTTTAAATATTTAAACAATATACCACGGCTCCTTTTTAATTATTATAGAAAAATTAAATGGAATTATTTCAGTTCAAACTTTCGAATAAATTTGAAATAAATTTTACTTATTTACATACATAATGTCACGTCCACAATCCCCGAAGGGGTAGGCAGTTAAAGGGGCAGTAAGCCCCTTTTAACTACACTCAGCCAAAAATAAAACTGGGCTGGGTAAGATCGAAAATTGTGAAAAAGTAGTGACAAGTGGCTAGCTTCTTAGCTACACAATCACATACCCGAAACCCAATATACCATTAGTCGCCTTTACTACATGTTAGGCAAAAAACACAGTTGGCATATTGTTTTTAAGTCCCAGACCAACATGGGTAGTCCCATTTAATATTTACTTATTTATTGATCTTATTTTACAACAATCAAAAGACAATTGATATAAAATGTGCAACTTTGATCTACAATGAAACTATAACATAACATTATTTTTTCAAGCCTTTTTTATGTATCTGAAAATTGTATAATGTGATTTCATAAATATTTTCATAATTCCGTTCATCACAAAAATATGAAATAAAATCGTTATGATTATTCAAAATTAATCGTTTTTCGAAGACTCCGCATAATGTCGTTATTTTATATCCAAATTCTGTTGACTATTATATAAATAAAGATGAATAAGGTTTAACATGGTTAGTCAAAAAAATATTATGTTCTGGTAAACATAGCCACTGCCAGCAAATTTTGAATGGTATCCAAAAATTATTGCCAAACGCACGTTCAGCGGTAATCATCCGGCACTGTACACGAAAAAGTCTTATTAATCGATTAGAAACGTCACTTCGCTTACGATTCACGATTTAAAAACAAATGTTTGGTCTAAGACAATTTTTTAATTCGACAATTAAGTTTTCGAAAACGAAGGTTTTAGACAACGATGCGCAGCGTTCGGCGCGCGCGCCGCGAGTTCTATGCGCGTGCGTGAACCACGCGTCTCCCGGCACCGTGGAAAACTGAACCGGCGGGGTTGCACCGAGCTTTTATACACTAAATTAAAACGCGACAAAACTGTGTACTTGTAATGGCGAGTGCATACTGGAGTGTTTTCTTTCCAGATGATGAACATAATATGTTCTGGTCATATAAGGATGTAGAGTGGTAATAATTTATTTATGTTTCGCTTCGGAAAAAGCAGTTCGTATGAATGAAAAAAGAAAGAAAATATTCCTAGATTGCCATGTAAATTTTTTTATAGGCAAGAAAATAGGCTGCGAGTCTGCCCTTATTAGGCATCGAACATACAGTAGAGAAGGACTTCTCCTTCTCTAGTTTATTGAAGAAGCTCCTCAACTACAAAGACGAGCATTTATACTCTAGACTAGCCTATACCTACTTCTTTAAATGCCTTTTCCATTATCTACTACAGATAATGGTCGTGAATCACAAGGTCCTTTAATAAAACTGAACAGTTTAAGACCAAAACACTAGTAAACTAGACCATATCAAATTACATAGCGTTTCGATTTATTGGAAAATAAAACTAGTGGTCACACAACAAACAGTTGTAGGGCAATAAAATCTTATAAAAACATTATTGATTTCAGTCACAAATTCGTTATAAAAATTACTCTATTTTAGGAAACTTTCAACATTGCAAGGGTCTTTACTTCCAAAGTAATACATTTTAGGCCGATTATTAATTTTTAAAGATATGACGTTAATCAATATCGTATATTACAAAGTAAATAATTACCTCATATGAAAGTCCAACTTAAAGTAACATTATTTAATAATTTTATACTGATACAATACTATCAATTCAAAAATAACTTGTCTGTCTGGCTATGTTTAATGCCACCAACCACTTGTGATGAAAACATTTACACAGACACAGGATATTTCAATCTCTCTAAAAGCCGAATTCAACTCGGGCCGATTTACGTGTAAAACGTGTAAACATTGTAATAGTTAGTTATTTTATAGAACAATATTTTCGGCCCATTTGTAAAATAACATTACATCTACCAACAACCTATACATATAAATATATCATCATCTTCTTAGCGTTATGTCCCGTGCTTAGACGGGGTCCGCTTAGACCATGATCCACGATTTATTAAGTAATTACATTGAAGCGACCGCCGATCTGACCTTCGTAACCCTAAGATAGGGGAACCAGACAATTTTTGGATCATGGTTACAAATCCAAATTTGTTTGAATTTGCTGGTTTCATCACGATGTTTTCCTTCACCGTCGAGCTAGTGGTATAAATACGTACATAGACTTGAAAAATCCAGAGGTACGTGCCCGGGTTTGAACCCGCACTCCTCGGCTAAGAGGCGCGTGTCCTAACCATTGAGCTACCACCGCTCTATACATATAAAAATATCCGCTCTATACATATAATGTCGCGTTAGTACATTAAGTTACTATTATATATTTATACATATAAATATACGTACTAACGCGAACGTCGCGCTACGTTTAATTTGTAACCAGTTAAGTATCGCGCTCAGTGTACCACTGCCCGTACCTTAATGCAACGAACGTCATACCGACCGCGAGATTTTGTTTCGTAAAGTTTTCGTCGTATTTTATTTGGTATTATGGTTTTCAATTTAATTCAATTGATCTAATTTCGTCAATTGGTCGAATTATATGATTTAAGAATTGAAATATGTTCGTATAATTACAAATTACGATATTTGTTGAGAACAAAGTATGATAAATCATGTGTTGCTTGTTTTAACTTTTAATATAATTACATTGTTAATTTTCTCCAATGTAAATTGAGATGTTTATTTTAATAGGTCACATATATATATATATATATATATATATATATATATATATATATATATATATATATATATATATATATACAAGAACAAGACTAAATCTGCAAGATAACGGCATGCAAGACCGCCGCAAGAGTCTTGCTTTGGGCAACACTAGTCCTGAGTTATTAAGATACTTTTCCGACGCAAATTGTAGCCTATGTTACTCTATGGTCGTCGAAGTATTACAAAAATTCCATAAATCCGTTGGTATGAGATATATGCAAAAAACACTTCAAATTAATAATATGAGAGGATATATATATATATATATATATGAACTAACCGTAACCTATTAAAATAAACATCTCAATTTACATTGGAGAAAATTAACAATGTAATTAAAAGTTAAAGTTTTCAATGTCCTGAGGACATTGAACAGGACTTTTTGACAGGACATTGAAAAAAAAAACATCGACCGCATCAGCAAAGTCACGGACATACTAATAATAACAGTGTTAGTATTACAAACCACTAAATTTAAACGTCTTTGATTAAACAAAATCGTTCGTAACCCGTTATCCTACTACCTACATAATCAACATTATTATAACAGAAAATTTGAGTTATGTAGCGCGCAGACGGACTTCTTGTTTGAGAGTTTCTTTTACTTCATATCATGCTAACAACTGCTTCAAAATGCTGACTATGGACTTAAAAAGTGATTTTCGTAAGTAAATATTAAAGAAGTAATAAGACCGCACACCGCGTACTTGTATTCTCAGCGGACTTTTTTTCTATGTATGACTATTGTCCACGGCGGACAAAAAGGTTTGCCGTCTATGCGCTCTTTTAATTTCAATAAAATTCACGCAAAGATTTTCAAGACACAAGTTTATCTCGAACAAAGTCAACAAGCACTAAGTTCTCTAAAGAAGTTTTTAAGTCAACAATCTCAGACACACTCGTTACCGTATCATGTAAATTGACCTCATATACTACGCAAAATGATTGCACGCTGTACACTTTTCGATATGCAGTAGACCCTAGTATTTATTCGTAAGGATGTTAGTAGCGATCTTTGTAAGCTCCGATTGAAATATCTTTTGAGCACTCAGCTTTCAATATTTTCCCTTCAGTAAATAAATATTATAGGTAAATCGAATTTCACTCCCACATCTCAAATTAAAATTACATATTAGTGCTATGGATACGACTAACGTACTAGATACAAAGCGATGGACATTCTTAAATACGTTAACAAACATCCATAACATAAGTGCAATTGACCGTGTTCATCACACAAACTTTTGCCGCTAGCGAGATTCGAATTCGCGGCCTTCGTTAACCAGCCATAGCATCTATGATTTATGAACTTTAAATGGCTGTCGCACTTCGCTAAATCCAGAATCGTAGTCCAAACGGATCCCGTCCCATATGCTAGGAAATGGCTTTCGTGGTGAAATGATTAGTAACATCTATATAATAAATAATAATAAATATCCGACTACATCACATACAGTATAGCACATCACATATAGCTTAAGTACTTGGTTACGGATATCAGAAACAACAGTGGTATTACAAATATATACTTAAATATTAAATATTCACACCCAGACACAGAACAAACACAAGTATTCATCATACGAATTGTCCTGGGTGGGGATCGGACCCACAACTCTTTGGCGCATGAGGCAGGGTCACTACCGAATGCGCCATCGAGCTTGTCAATGGGACAATTATATGGGACTCTCTCCTGTCAGTAAGGCAGAACATATCCGCTTAATCATTTGGGATCTCTTTATCGCCTTTGTGCAAGACGGCCAAGAGTTTAAACATTAACAACGAGAACCGACGACTTGAGATCACTAAAAAATCATCACACAGTAAAATCATAGAACCTCCGATTCCGTTATCCTAATAAAATATATAAATTATATCACATCTCTATGTTCCCCGTAACTCCGTGTATATTTACTGGCAGATCAGTTTGACCAGTTCGCAGGAGTAAATTCTTATTTATTATGTCTTTTTGTAACAGATATATTTTGCACCATTTTCACGTATCTCATAAACTTGTTTTGTAACGTATATTTGATTTTAACATTAGCATTTTTTTTTAAATGTATTAAAATTTATTCCATGAAAAAAATGCACACCTTTACGATTCATTTCTTCTGCGAAACTTTATTGTATTAATGTAGATTTTATAACTCAGAAAAAGCACTTTTCGCTATGAAAATATATTCAGTATCCTTTTCCGTGCCCCTGAAAATGTGAATTTAAGTTACATAATGTACGACTGAGTGATTGACACACGATAACGTAACAAACTCACTTTCACATTTAAAGTATTAGGTACTAAGAATACATGTTATGTACTTTCTTATTTCATATAGTTTATCCCTCCGTCCATGATGAATGATGTCACAAAAATAGTATAACCACAATTATAGACATTTAAAAAATAATTATTCACAGCCGACAATGGACCAAAAAGGATCGGGAGTGTATCTATTTGAAATTGGTAATTTTATGATTAGATCAAATTATTTTCTTTGTCAACTCGCTTTTAATGTGAAAAAGCTTTGGATTCCGAACTTTTTCATCTTTAAATTGGACTGTCAAAAGTGTGCCAAGTGCATTGCTAACCATTGTACATCGACCACCAATTATTGTCGCCAAGTGCCAACTGTTGAATCACATTATAACAGCATACTATGATTGCCAAAAAGATAATTAGATTAAGAATTGAAAAACTAATGAGTACGTTGTTTTTCAGCTGTATATCATGAGGATGTCTGATTTAATTAAATAGATATCCTGCATTGAATTGCTACACTATTAAATAGTTGGCTATGACCTTGGTTATGGTTCTGTAATTTATTAGACCTTATTTAACCTTATGCAATTAATTGTCTTCAATGTACAAACCAGATTTTTTTTCTATAACATGAGTTTTGATTCATCATTCAATCATCATTATTATATATGTGGATTGTACATTAATAAATTTATTTGTTGAATAAAACGTATATTTATATACGTTTATACACAAACAAAACCAAGACCGAAATATCGAATACAATAATTATTCCGCTTCAAACATAACAATATAATTGAGAACAACGTTAGAAACGAAATACATAGCATATATTATTATTTATCGCCGATCATAAAATTGTGAATTCAGCTATTGACATGGATTCTGAGGCACTAAAACATGTTATATATAGGCGCATACTACGGAATTGCGAAAGACTGACTGATATGTTTTGTTCTCAAGTTCTGAAAATATGTCTAGGTCATGGCTTCGAATGTACAATGAGCAACCATCTTTAAAGCAGACTTAGCAGACTACGTGATGGTGACACAAGAGCTCTATTTCATTTACGAATGCTAAAGTTCTCGTGGAAAATATCGTTAATGTTATAATACATAGGAAAATTCAGTCGAATTGAGAACCTACTCCTTTTTTTTAAGTCGGTTAGTAAAAAAAAGTACACTGGTATCATCAAAAAATTACACACATTTTTTTTTAATCAATTCTATGGTACTTATTATCCACCTGTTCGCTATTCGTTGTAACATTTCTCTAGTTGACCCGCATGTTGTGACGGTCATAATTATCTACTATCAGATAGATCCATAGTCGAAACTCCTCATAAATTCTATAACTTACTAACTAAACTAAAAAAAACCTAAAACGTCAACAATATATCTGTTATACAACTTACAAGGTTAGCGGTCTATTTTGAGCGGCCTGACTCAATTGCAATCACCGAAACCCCGTGTTTCTCCCCAGGAGGGTTTATGGTAATGAGTATTTGTACAAATTACAAAACCTACGCGTAGTAGGTACATACACTGAAACGGGCTATGATTTATATGAACACCTTACCTACCTAGTCCATTATAACGGTTCATATTGTGAGGTGCCAAATCGATTTCCGTTTTATACAAAAACAATAATAACAAACAAAGACTTGTAGTAGTCTTTAGCGTAGCAAATGTATGGCATTGAAATGTATGCATGTAAGAATTTACAAGATGAGAGCGGTCCCGGTCTCTGACTAAAAATAGTGCAGTTACTTTAGGAGGTAGGTCCCATGCCTGGCATGTTGTAAAAGGTAACTAATGGTGTATTCAAGTTTGTGTGGGGAGTTTAACTTGTCACTACTTTTTTCACAGGTATATGCCCGGGTTTAAACCAACATACTTTACACGAGCCCGCCACACCATTACCGCCTACCACCGTTCAAGAAGAAGACACTAACATAAACATCAACGGGATAAACATAAACAATTTTGAAACACAAAACCAGTAGTCATTCCCGATGACGTCTCTAATAAACACCGTTACCAACTCTTCAAAGAGTCAAACCCCACAATTCCCAGTCAAACCAATCACTTGCGCAGGAGCATCAATCAACGTTCACGCGCATGACAGTTTATCTGCAGCAAGTCGTAATTAAGTTGTACACTGGCCGGGAAGCCTTGCAGGAACGATTGCGACTGTCAAATAAATGCCTCCCGGTATTAATTACCCAGTACCCGGTAAATAGGGTTCCCATAAGTAGGGGCGCAGCTTCTTAGAATAGGTATTGTCGGGCATTGAGGTACCTACTCTGATACCTTTAATCTCAGAAGGCCATTGACCAGTAAACTTCAACAAAGGAAAAAAAAATCGCAAGTTATGCGAAAAAATGTTCCTACTTTAAAATTTCACGGCTTTTTGATGATGATGATCTTTACTTTCTGATTTCAAGTGAGTATACATACATATTATATACATATTATTTTCTACGGCAGCTTCTAGGCAGCTAGCCCCCTCAATCACTTTCAGCCAAAAAAAAATTGGGCTGGGTTAGATGGAAAACTGAAAAAGAACTGACAAATGGCTAGCTCGTCGCCTACACAATCCGAAATTCATATCCAAAACCCGATATACCATTAGTCGCCTTTTACGACATGCTAGGCTAAGAATACAGTTGGCACATTATTTTTAAGTCCCAGACCAACATGGGACAGACAAGTAAGTATGAGACTTCAAAATAACGTATGAAGTACAATGAAGACACACTGAGGCAGCAATTTAGACCCGATTGAAAAATTGGCGTATTTATTGCCGACTAATAAGGTAATTCATAAATAGGCATAGTGATTTGACGTTGGCATGCCAAAAAAGCTATTTTTACATTTACAACATTAATAGGATCAACCAGAAAAGTACCGTAATTCCAGTTGAGAACCGTGACACCCCTCGCGAAGGTGTTATTCTGAACACGCCCGCTTGTCGCAAATCCACAGCTCTCTACGTAAACGGAGAAGGAATGCCGGATTCTCGACGCGTCGAGAGCTACTCTTAACTTGGCCACGTGTCCGATATTTCTTTTAAGGACATTACGAATGTCATTCAAAATCAAGCGATAGCATTCAAGTATGACTAATTGAATAGCTTTTTACCGTTTTACGACTTCTTGGGGGAAGCAAAAGCTTTTAAAGTTCTCGCTACGTTATTATTAAGTTTATCGGGTCCTGCTATTTCTTAGTAATACTAAATGACTTGATTTGTACGTTATGTTGCGATTTTATCTTTAGGATATGGCTAGTGATTAGGTTAAGTCTCTCATAAATTAATTAAAAGCATAACATTTTTTTTTTTTTGTGAAAATGTTTTATTTTTGTAGCGAAATCATATTTTCGTAGAGCAATCGTAATATTATATAAGATTTTTATCGATAAGTTTATATTTCATTCAGTTTAGGTCTTACCCAATTAGTATTTTACACCTATAGAACTTATAAGAGTAGGAGACGCGCAAAAAATCTGGCTAAAAATACATTTTTTTTTTTCTTTACTGTAAGGATTATGCCATTAAATATATAATATACCTACAATAAAATTATTCTCCGTGACAAAAAGTAGTAGTATCTAAACCACATAATTTGGTATTGAATCGTGCATCACATCGTAAAAATTAGTTTATTATTACTTTGAATTCATTTGAAGAAGTTTTAAATGCCAAGAAGATTTCATTGCATTTTTAATAGAAAATGTTATAAACCTAAAATTAAACTATTCGACTTTAGCTTAGCTTGTATATCATTTACACTTTTCTGGAACATATACTACACGGAACACCTTAGTTTAAGTAAAACCAGATGATGGATATTCTTTATCTGTTGAATTATTTATTTTCCATAATTTGCATACCATGACACCCATAAAGAAAGGTAAGAATTGGCTGAAACAAAAAAGGACAAAAATATAACAAGATATTTTTCTTGTTAACTAAATCTATTGCATATTCCATGCAGTTAATCACTAACTGTTATATATACTTAAAAATAATAGTTTTATTATCTAAAAAAATATTTTCTTATGGAATAAGGATAAATTTGTTCATGCAATTTATAAATTAGTTTAAAGTCTTCGTAAAAAATAAGTATTACGACACATGTGTATATCTAAATTTACTCAAAAAAAGTTGTCCATTATTAGTCAAAATATAACATAGTATACGCTTGTAATAAATCGCAAGATGTGTAACTTGATACTTGATTTGTTCTATTTTTTATCTCAAACACGTCGAAAAAAGCATAACAATCAATATTACAGTGACATTAATTAATACTAGTAATTAATGTTTGTGCATCAGTTCCCACACATATTATTCCCCACCTATCAAAACATTTCTAACTGAGGGGTATCTTTTTGCCACCGTATTACCGTCACCACTGGAGTTTAGTTTTTCTATGCGCATCTTCCTCAGTTAAAGGAAACGAGAGATGAAAAAGATATTTTAGTAATCAGATTTCTTAATTGTTGATGTTTTCTCAAACATGAATTTCTCATACAGTTAAATAGTTCGTTCGCTTTGATGGTTGGTTGTCTACACGGGTTTATCTGTGTGCGGCAGTAATCGGGAACCTTGCGCCTGCCTGCCGGCGCCGGCGCAGCTCACTTGTCATCTTTGCGCTTAACATAGGGTTGCGCAAAGAATTGGTAAACAGTAGTCAGTATTATAATATCACTTGAACACCTACTCAATGAAAATATTGAAAGCAAACTGTAAGAAAACACTTTTTTACATCACGCTCATAATCCACGAAGGGGTAGTCAGAGACAAAAAGTAGCAAGCCCCTTCAGCCAAAAATAAAACTGGGATTGGTTAAATTGATAATTGTGAAAAAGTAGTGACAGTGGCTAGCTCGTCGGCCTTTTGGTGTTTTTAACATAATATCTGATATTTTATTTCAGATCAGCTTACTCGGGAGGCCTCGTCCCTTCAAATTTCACTTTAAACTTGATATGACTAACGGCCATGTTTATTGTATGTATAACGACGGCCCGTTGGTCGAGTGGTTAGAGACCCTGCCCATGAAACTAAGGGTCGCGGGTTCGAATCCCGCTAGGGGCAAATGTTTCGTGTGATGAACATGGACATTTGTACTCGAGTTATGGATGTATATAAACGTATTTAAGTATGTATATTCGTTCACCTAGTATCCATAGCACAAGCATAAGCTTAGTTTGGATTATATGAATTGGTGTGTCAGTCTGGAAAATTTATTTTATTATACATACCTACATCTAGAAACCCTTAGCAAGATTTGAAACTGCAATTTTGGATTTACCTAAGTGTTTAACCGTTAAAGCGACATTGAGCAACAAACAACATGTTTTCTTATGTGTAGGTACTCTTAATGTTAATACGGCCTTACGTTCGAGGCATCCCTATTTCTCATGCAAACTTGTTCATGTAAAACCTAGTTTTACACTCAATGTGAGTGATTTCATTAAATTACTGTATAATTTAATGCGCTTTCCACAGTAATTATTGTGTGTTCATTTATAATTCGCAGACGAGTGGAAATGCAGGTACGGTTATAATTTTCAGACAGTGTGCATGGCATATCTCTGCAGTTAAATTGGATATGAAAGTGGAATGCATTTCGTCGAATGGCCGTATGATTTAGTTACGCTGAGACGGGTAAAATGAAGACGAGGATATTTCTTGTTTCAAAGTTGTTGAAACTTGGATTGCTATCTCACTTTACTAAAAGCTAAACTACAAAACATTGTTCTCTTTATACATACATAACATCACGCCCATAATCCCGTAAGGGGTAGGCAGAGACAAAGGGGGAAGCGGGCCCCCTTCACCACATTCAGCCAAATAAAACTGGGCTGGGTTAGAAATGAAAAATTGTAAAAAAGGAGTGACAAGTGACTAGCTTGTCGCCTACACAATCACATACCCAAAACCTCATGTACCACTAGTCGCCTTTTACGACATGCTAGACAACAAACACAGTTGGCACATTTGTTTTCTATCTTTTTCAATTACTATTTCATTTGGCAACCGAGGAGGATTAAGTAAACTTCGGTAATAAAATCAAAAGCGGACTTAAAATAAATTTAGTTAGGGATACATTCGTGTGATATACAACTATGGTGCTTTGTACTCATGAAGTGGTTTTTAATAAACTTTAAACAGGTAGGTATTTCTATTGTATCCTATTCAAATGAGGCAGATTAAAGGGGCATGCGCTTTTATACGTATAAACATTATATATTATAGACGAAGAAAGTTTTAAATGTACAAAAATGATCCCATTTGTCTGATTTCCCTAACTAAGGTTACAAAGGTCAGATAGGTCCCTAGTTGCTAAAACTAACTAATTAAATAACCCGACACTGTAAATCTAGTCTGCAGAAGTCTATATAGATCTAGTCTGTTCCCTATGCGGTGTATGAAAAGTCGACCCCGCATAGAGAAATTATGTTATACTTACACCAAATCATTTTACTAGGCATTGTAGGAACGTAACCAAATATCACAAAGCCACTTCAATACAAATCAAATCCAGCCATTCCCATACAGACATGACCCGTCCATCGTACAAGGATTATCGATGCTATCTTGTTGCCTAGCAGACAAAGCCAATAATTCCAATACTTTATGTTTATTAATGTTTACTATATAGACAAAACGGTTAACGTAATCACCACATTTGTAACTTAAGAAGGCCCGCACGCACGCACGATCATTTTGTAACAGTAAATTCAAATAATAGGAACAATGCGCTTAAATTTGCGCACTGAGTAATAGTTTACAAATCACAAGGGCGTTATTTATTTGGAATATGGCTTGGGTTCATAGGTGAGGTGGCAGAGTTGTGTGTGTTCGAAGTAATTGCGTTTGATGGTGGTGTCTTACGTGGGCGGATCTATGCGATAACGATGCTATTATCTACACTAATATTATAAAGAAGAAAGATTTGATTGTTTCTTTGCATTTAATGGGCTACGAAACTAATAGCTACATTATCAGCAAGTTATATAGGCTATTATTTTATTTCCATATTCCTACGGGAACGGGAGCTACGCGGGTAAACGCGGGGCGCTGCTACTCTGTACTAATATTATAAAGAGAAATATTTGATTGTTACTTTGTTTGAATTGTATAGGCTCCGAAACTAATACTAATAAAGCGAGTAATATAGGCTATATTTTTATCCGTACCGTGCCAGTGGTCGGGAACAGGAACTACACGGGCGCTACTAGTTATGAATAACAGTGATTCTGTTCGTTAGGTTTTCTAGTCAAAATCAAAATCAAAGGTGCGCTTTCACCAAAAATGTGCGAGGATGCGTGGAGAGGGACGTTTTTTGTTAAAAACCAATATAATTATTTCATTTGAGCTGCACAGAGTGAGGCTAAGTAAATAAAGCGATTCTATTGGTTCTTAACAAACACATCTGTCACTACGCATCCTCGCACATCTCTCGTGGAATCGCAGCCTTACCCTTAATATAATACCGAACACAATAGTCTACAAATTGCCAACTTTTGACTGACCCGTTGGTCGAGTGGATAGAGACCCTGGCCACGAAACTAAGGGTCGCTGGTTCGAATCCCGCTAGGGGCAAATGTTTCGTGTAAAGAACATGAACATTTGTACTCGAGTCATGGATGTTTATAAACGTATTTAAATATATCTATCCGTTCACCTAGTATCCACAGTACAAGCATATGCTTAGTTTGGAACTTGGGAATTGGCGTGTCAGTCTGAAGAATTAACTTTAAGGACAGAAATAAAGTGTTCAATAAAACAGAAAGACTAACAATTATAACCAGAACTAATCCTAGTAGGACCAATGGAGGTTAAGTTCGTTTTAATGTCTTTCAAGACCAATATCGTAATATAAACCAAAATGACTATCTGATGGGCAGATTAGCTTTGTGTTGGTTATAAAGTGGAGAATAACAAGGGTAATATATACACCAGGTGCAATACTGAATGGACAATAAGATTGTGCAGTAATGGAAGTAGGTTTTAGCACATGAACAACGTTTTATTGTTTTAGTTTAAACTAGCTGTGCCAGCGGTGTCACCCGCGTTTATGGTTAATATTATAAAGACTATTTCCGTCATACATGATTTCTATTAAACTTTAACCATTAAGGCTGCACACGCGACGGAAGCTTAAAAAATGGAGTAACTTCTCCCGTTTTCCCAACATTTCCCTTCACTACTCTGCTCCTATCGATTGTAGCGTGATGAAAAGTATACTATAACCTGCCCAGGAGTATGAAGAATAATTGTACCAAGTTTCGTTAAAATCCGTCGAGTAGTTTTTGTTTCTATAAGGAACATACAGACAGACAGACAGACAAAAATTTTATTGATTGCATTTTTGGCATCAGTATCGATCACTAATCACCCCCTGATAGTTATTTTGAAAATATATTTCATGTACAGAATTGACCTCTCTACAGATTTATTATAAGTATAGATAAAAGGAACTTAGTTTAGTGAAATAATACAATAAATGCATAGAGATTCAAAGAATAATTTACCATATTTTTTAAACATTTTGTATTGTACATATCGTTTGATTCTACTCACTCACTATTTCAATAATACAAGATAAAACTTTTACAGAAGTATTTAAATAGCACTGCGCATTTTTTTTATAAATCAGCGTTTATTAATTATATCCTTTACATCAATATAATAAATTATTATTGGCATCGGTGCCAGAAACATCTAGCTTGAAAGATGTGGTAATGGAGTTTTATTTAACACTGAGATTAAAATAAAAAAATGCATATAGGTACTTGTACACACTACTTGTATCGTTTTTAATCCTACTAATATTATAATGCGAAAGTTTGTATGTGTGGATGAATGTTTGTTACTCTTTTACAAAAAAACTACTGAATGGATTTTAATGAAACTTTAGAATAATAAGCTCATATACCCGAATAACATATAAGCTATGTTTCATCGATGTACCACGCGAGCGACGCCGCGGGCAGAAGCTATAATAAGTACATAGTTGTTAAACTACTGGTTTATTAGTGTGCAGCCGAAGCAAAGTAAATAACGTTCCTGATAGCAATCAACACTAAATCATCTTAAAATATAAAGAAAGAAAGAAAGAAAAAATATTTGGTACAAAAATACATGTGAAAACTAAATAAATGAAATAAAAATAAAATACTTTACAAACTCAAAAAGGGTAGGTACTAAAATGGTCTTCGCTCAGTATCTAGCCATGACAAACTCAAAAAGGGTAGGTACTAAAATGGTCTTCGCTCAGTATCTAGCCATGACGAGCAGGGTGCGCGTCACGGCCACTGGTATAGCTCACCATATCTTAGAATTCGCCCACATAGGACTTCGAACCTCTGATTCCATAAGTATGAATAATTTAAAGTTGCCGTGAGAGGTGTTAATAGTGTATACGAACAAGCTTTATAGTTTATCGCAGCAGCAGAAGGTGAGACGTTTTGTTTGCACCATTATGGCGTCGCGGCTAAAGAAGTACATGAAACAACTTTATGACCGACTTGCGCTAAGCTGGGAGCGATAGTTGCTCAATGGTTAAAAAACGCACCTCATATACGCGGCATATTGGTTCAAACTTAGGCACGGATTTATACGACTTGACCGGCAGTGAGGAATCGAATGATAGGGACACCAACACATTTAAATAACTATGGATCATTAGTATCCATAGATTAGACACTAGACTAAGATACAAAACCATGATCAAATTTGCCTGATTCCCTTAGGAGTTACGAGGGTCAATTGTCATTTGCTTCATTCATAGTTCAGAGTAATAACCTCACGTGCCCCTACCAAGCTCAGAACAAATCGCATCGCATCGCATTGTGGTATGACAAGAATGTGTATGTATGAAGTAACTAGAAGTAGCATATGAAGTATTGGGGTAAGACGCTGGGCTCAGAGCCAATATATATATTGTACTTATTTTATATATGTCTCACAGACTAGCATATGAACTAACGATTTATAAAAAGCTTGTAAAGCTAAAACTAAGTATGTGAAAGAACAACAATAAGTTGCCCCGAAAGATTAATATCGGGGAGTAGAGAAAAAGAAAAAAAAAACGAAGCTCAGGACATAAGGCTAATAAGATGATGGTACTAACTCAATCTAGAATCATGGTTTTAGCTGACTAAAAATGGGATATAATGAGTTCAGTTTTCTTTCTTTTAATTTTTGCTAGCGAAGCACTTAACGTAATATAAATAGGTTCGCTTCCCGTACTGGATAAAATCATAAACAGTACTGTTAATAATCTTTTTTTTTTTGATGAATGATTGTCCGAAAGAACTTAAAAGTGATTTATATATAAGTTTTTTGATTTCAGATCTTGGTTAACCCAAAATATAGGTAGAAAGGATAAATTTCTTCAGTGCATTACCAAAATGGTAAATCTTAAGTGCCCTTAATCTTATAATTCAACCTTATTTAATTAAATTGTAAAAGATAAACATCAACAATGACAAATATTTTAATGAACTCTATGGAAAGTTTCCGAGGCCCAATAAAATAGATGTTATATTTGATTCGTCAGCCGAAATATTTTTATAGTTCCCCTAAAAGGATTGTTTCAATTTCGACAATGTCGTAAAAGAATACATAACTTTCGTTATTTTTATGGCAAGACGACATTTTAAGAGTAGTCCTTTTGTTTTTATTTTATTGTTGTTTTCATTCAGTCTAAGTTTAATAAGAAATCATTTTATGAAGCTGCCGATAAGATACCATTGTCTACGTCGCATACACTCCCATGGTTTTAACAGTTTCATATATAGTCCAAGAAATAAGAACTAAGAAATCCGTAAATCAAGTAATTTCACGGATTTCATTAGCCAATGGTTCCTTGAAAACTCTCACATAGGGCCAGCTGTAGTTTATATTTCTCTCTAAGTTGCAACGAACATCGATTGTGTAAATACCACTTTATACCTTCGGGAGAAACTGTGCCAATGCGTGTAGCGTTGGCACATTTTCTCCCATTGTATTCTTCATCGAATCGATCAAACATTACTCTTTAATGCCCTTTAATCTTTATTTAAGCCCCCAAGCTTAAACAAACACCACATGTGACATCTTAAACCGCAGCGCTGAATGCAAACAGCGCAAAAACGAACTTAACCGCCCATTTAGCTTCTACATGGCAACACGTTGAATACTCTGCGCGCGCGCCGTTCGTAATAAAACATAGAATTGTCTATTGAGTGAATGCGAATCGTCTGATCTATAAAGTATTGATGCAACATTGTGGGATGGCAAGGACGGGTACGTCTCGCTCGTAAATTATTTAGTGTATTGTTAGTGGGAGTTATTACGTGATAATGATTCCTTCGGTCTGTCCCGTTCAAGTCGGGTGCAACTTTGCCCTGGTGGTTACGACGTCGTAAAATCATCAAAGTGGCGTAACTATTTAAGTGGGTGTGGGTGAAATGAGAATGTTACGGCCTGATGGTGAAGTTCATTCATTACTAGCCGTTTGTGGTGAATGAAGTTTAAACCAATTACCGATCGTACAAGTCCTTTAACTGTCGTCGTGTGGTATTCGATTGAATTAAAATTAAATGACGGCTCCTTTTTTATGGGAGGACGTCGGTAGTTGACCGAAGGCGGCCTTTACTACCTACCGGGCTGGCGGGGGAGCGGGAAACTCTCACCCCTAATAAATGACGGCTCCTTATACTTCTATTCGAATAAGAGGTTCGTCAGGAATCTCAGAAGGATACAATATTTCTGTCTTGTCATATTTTAATCAGTTTTAATTAAAGCAAATTAGGGCATGGCGCTAAATGCCTTCCAATAAAGAAAAAGTAAGATTTTTTTTTCTTAGCATGTTTTAGATGCTGAATAAAATGTTTAACCTTTCACACCGAATTGATTATTACAAAATCGTCAGATTGAATTTATCTGATAAACAAAAAATTATCTGAATTGAACGATACACCATTCATTGATCTGACAAACTAATCGAACGTAGTTTAAATACAAGCATATTATATTTATGAACGTTTGACTAGTATCTAATAGGCAATGGTCTAGCCGTCTATATAAACCTAAACCGTGATACATCATTCAAGTCTCAAATGAAAATTATACAGTTGTATGTACATATACATGTACATAACATCAGACGAATAGGTTTTATAATGAATTGTTTGTTTAACCTTAACCACCACATTGCGTAGGAAACAGTTTTCTACGTATAAATGTTGTAACACATGTAAGTAGCTGAACGATCTTCGGTAACGCGTTTCGTCTTTGGATTCAAGATTATTAATGAAGAACTAACTAACTAACTAACTAAACTTCACGCCACTTCCCTAGCGGGGTAGGCAGAGAGAACCGAACGCCATATGGCACGATCTTTACACACCTCACTCGCCTCTTCAACATGAAGAAGTTCTACCATTTTGTTTTTTTTGGTTGAAGAGTGAAAAAAAATACAGGTACACAGTATTTAGGGTATGTATTCAGTAGTAGAGGTAAGCAAGTACTAAAAGCTTATAAATTACTAACACTTTATAATCTAGAAGCATGAAATGTATACCAATAAGACAAATTTCAAATCTCTAATGTTTTCAAATAAAGAAATTGTGTGAAAGCTTAAGACAGAAATAATAGCATACCCATTATTCCTTCAGGACCATAATGTCCCTTTTTCCATAAGGCCCTTCGATTTCAAAAAGTCCTTTTTCCGAAGTGCCCTTTCCTTCATATAGAGTTAATTGGACCCGAGTAACGGTTAGTATAGTGTACTTACCTTACAAGCTCCCTGGACGCATATGGCTCGGAATCCAGGCCTGGTGCAAGGAGTCCCGTCCGTCACCAGCGCCAGAGACGCGTAGAACTGCTGCCCCAGAGGCCGGCAGTTCAGGGTGCAGGGTGAATTACCTGTTAAACGATCAGGCTTTAAGAAATATACATGGTACATGCTAGGTGTATGTTACATAAAGCTGAGCACTCCGTAGATAAGGAATGTTAAGGAGTAGGATCAATACTAAAGAGCAAAGAAAAATTTTTGCCCTTTGAAAAACGAATGACAAGTCAGTTTTTAACAATGATGGCGATGGCGCATTCGAAAGTGATTCTGCCCCATGCGCCAAGACTTGTGGGTTCGATCCCCATCCAAGACAAATATTCTTATGATAAATACTTGTGTTTCTTATATGTCTGGGTGTTAATATCCAATATTTATTTATATATTTGTAAAACCACTGTGTATTTATCAAACAATATTCTTATACACTGAACTACCACCAATCAATAAACGTCTTGCAAATTATACAAATATACTAATCCAACAAATAAATCTCCTCACGACAAGAGCATTATAATAATTTATAAATAATTTACAACAAATAACCCATGCTATTGCCTAGACGAGTGTGAAATGAACTGTAAATAGTAATCAAAAACGAATTTATTCCTATATTAATTGTAAAGTTATTTCGCATATATTATTTGTGATTAATTCTCTGAGTTATTTGTGTAATTGTATGATTTAATGACCTGTACAGTCACGAGAACATATTTATCATACTTAGCGATGGAATAACTTACCCTGCAATGATAATAATTAACTAATCATATATTTACTTTTGCAAAGGATAGTTTTTGTACTAAGTTCTTAATGCGTTGAATCATCAAAGTATGAAATAAGTAGGTAATAAATGTCTAAGTAAAACCTTTGTAGAAACGTAAAATAAACATTACGCCTATAATTCCCGAAGGGGTAGGCAGAGTCAAGAGGGCAGCAGGCGCCCTCAATCACATATAGCCAAAAATAAAACTGGACTGGGTTAGATGGAAAATTGTGAAAAAGTAGTGACAAGTGACTAGCTCGTCGCCTACACAATCACACACCCAAAACCCGATATACCATTAGTTAGTCGCGCCACGTTTTTGGCTGATCAATTGAAGTGGTTTGAATATTAGAATGAAGGTACGACAAACACCAAGATTTAGGATGAACATGGTGTGGGAATCGAACCCGCCTCCCTTTCGTTCGACCATGAAGTCAGAACTACCAATGGGTATGATACTATATACATACATATACATATATTTTCTGTAAATAAAATTTCATCATATGTCATTTTATTTCATGTATGTTATCTTACGCACCATCGATGTAAGGCACCCATGTATAAAAGCGCCCCCTGAATGGGCGCCTGTCGTAAACTGCGCATTGTTCTGCTCTGATGTCCACCTCACCTTTGGGACAGGGCTAAAACAAAACAAAACATAAATGCAATCATATAAACCTTCTTAGTTAGTATTTTTTTATTCTATGTTTTCAAATCATATAGTTATGTTTATACTACGAGACTGTAACTTAAGCGTGCAGTCTCGATATGGCATCAAGAATGAATCAGTTACTCTTAAAATTACAATGAAGACCTTCCCAATAACAAAATTAAATAAAAATAACATAAATTCAACATGGTGCTCTATCATATTCTTGCTTACAATCTAGCTTAAATCATTATTTTATTTCGATGCCCTATATAAGTATTTATCAACTCTATTATACATAACCACTTTATTATATACATAAACGCCTAATATATACCGTTAAGTTAGATTATATTTTATATAATGAATCCCTTTACAATATATGCAAATACACAGAAGAACCAATTTGTCTGGTTCTCCGAGCTAAGGGCTAAGAAGATCAGATAGACAGTCGCTTTAATATAAAGTCCAGAATCATGGTCTATCGGACCCCAGCCTAGCACGGGACCAAAGATGGTGAGCCAGATTTATCAACAAAAAATTATGTATTCAAATATGTATAAAATCCGTTATATAAAATCATTGTCTCAGATAGATTTCAATAAATAAGTATAAATATCAGACTACATCACATAAATTGATCTGACTCCGAGGTAAGTAGCTTAAGTACTTGTGTAACTAATATCAGAACCAACAGTGGTATTACAAATAGATTAATAAAACACAGAACAAACACAAGTATTCATCATATGAATGTTTGTCGAGATGCGTGCGCTGCGGAAAATCTGCGGTGTATCGCTCACAGACTGCGTTCGGTATGATGATGTAAGAAAGAGAGTTGGTCTAAAGGACAGCGTCGGAGTCAAGGTAAGAAGAGGCATGCTCCGGTGGTTCGGACATGTGGAAAGAATAGATGACGAAAGATTGACTAAACAGATATACAATGCGAATGTGGAAGGATGTAGGAGCCGCGGAAGGCCCAGGCTCACCTACCACGACCAGATTGGTCGTGTATTAAAAGAAGGTGATGTTAGGAGTCATAAAAATCGTAGAGCTTGTATGAAAAGGATTATGAATGTTGAAGAGGCGAGTGAGGTGTGTAAGGATCGTGCACTATGGGGTTCGGTTCTCTCTGCCTACCCCGCTAGGGAAGTGGCGTGAAGTTTAGTTAGTTAGTTAGTTAGTTTGAATGTTTGTCCTGGGTGGGGATCGAACCCACAACTCTTTGACGCATGTGGCAGTGTCACTACCACAGACCACAGATAGGTACTCCGCGGTCACTACCGAATGCAAAATCGAGTTGTTTGCTAGCATAGATTTCGATAAATATAATATTTGATGATATCAATAATGATTGCCTTCCAATTCGATATCAAGCCTGAATGATTTTAATCGTAAGCCGATATCACCCATCAACATTCACCTTTACCCTACCATCACTTAACTTTGCACGTACTACAATAAGCAACCTAATCCGAGCCATAAACTCCAAGCATTACTTCCGCAGTAAAATTCCTACTTTAAATCATTTATCTGAATCGCGAATCTTAGATGAGATGCCTATCACAAACTATTAAAATGTATTGTTAATTTTAACGTTCTTACTTATGTAAACTGAAGTTATCTGATTGTTATCTGAAGTCTTAACAAAATTTGTTAACTAGTTTTAAATACACACATATTTGTCCTTTTATTTTAATTACATTATTACTTTTATTACTTTTTCCAAATTCATACAAAACTTGTCCCTTTTATGCATGCTGAGATTGCCTGTAAGTATAAGTGCAGTTAGCTATAAGAATATATTGAATTGTTACCTTAATTATTATATACTGTACCTTATGTTGGTGATCCAATAAATAAATAAATAAATAAATAAATAAACGGTAGATGAAATTTAACGCGTAAGTACGTATGTAAACCGGGGGCAAGAGTTACATAACCTATGATATTTACTATTATATTCACACAATATGGTAGCCAAACGATCGAATGTTTTCGGTTTTAATGGAAAAACGTATTTACTTTTTTTCCTGTCTCAGGGTCTCCAAAATTAACAAAAGTTTATGTCTAACTTAGATAGTATTTCTTATTCTGATAACTTTATACAAATTTTAGATTTAGAGAAGACATTTTATCCTCTTTTGCATGTCTTATGTGGTTCAATAATATAAAATATTACATATGTATTCTGTAAACTGAAATAACTAAATATTCACATTTACCCAAACCCAGTGACATACGAAAACAAATGTATTATTTATCGTACTCTTTTACTTAAGAGTTAAAAAAACTGCGTTTATTTTATTTAGTAACTAGCAGCGCCCCGTGGTTCCATCCGCATAGTTCCCATTCCTGTAGGAATATGGGGACAAAATATAGCCTATGTTACTTCCGGATGTAACATGTATTATGTAGCTATCCAATGGTGAAAGAATCTTTGAAATCAGCAGTTAAGAAATTCAATCCAGCTAGAATTTTTTAAATAGGCGGTAGTTTTTGAGTTTATTTATTATATATTTCCTAAATAGGGTTCTTATATGCTTAGCTTTTTAATTAATACACAGTAGGCATATTAAAACGATGATGATGATGATGAGCTTATAAAGTAAGTGCGTCACCCACGAATGAGGTCAGGATTTTTTATGGCGTGCAAGTTTTAGTGCGAAGGTGACCCAGATATTACAAGTATAATTATTATTAGCCAAAAGACATCACTCCCAATGACAAAATCAATTGATTTTTCTATTGAGTGTGACAATTACTGTTCAATTTAGGAGACACAGCTCTAGTTCAAGCATGCCTCAAATAAAATGTGGACTGACGCCATTCAGTGTTACGAACAGATATCCTAAATAAATCTTATCGATCGGTAGTCACCTTACAGTAACCATACAAAATTCACCAATATCCATAATTTCAATGGAACAATGCTAATCACGGAAACATTTATGGGGCTCGATCGTAAATCAGGTCCCATTTATGCGACGGGCCTGAGCCCATGCCTAACTTGCGCGTACGCAAATGAACAAATCATTACGGGTTATTACTTTCGGGTACATTAGACCTGGGAAATTTATGACTATTTATTCCCCTATTTTATTGGCGGAACAAGTTCAGGGTTAACTATAAGTTTGTTTTTCATACTGAATATACTTGGAACTAATATCCGTTTATCGTAAAAGCTTTATCCAAGCATGCGCTGAAGAATTTTCTATTACCAGCTGAATTTACAATAAATTATTCACGTAGTGTGGAATAAATTTATTAGCATCTTTTATAAGCAAAATATTATTGGTTTTGTATAGTGAAATGCGATGCTGCAATTATTTGTCATCATGAACACTTTATTAAATACTTTATTGCCCGTTAAACTTTATAAATACGAGTATTTTATATTCAAAAATAAAAAATATAACATGGTATGATAAATATTGCAATCGATTCTGTACAAACAATTTTCTGGTTTTGTATATTAAAAGTAAGGTTGTAACATATAACATCACGCCTATAAACCCTGAAGGGGTAGGCATAGTCAAATTAACCAAATTCAGCCAAAAATAAAACTGGGCTGGGTTAGATGAAAAATTGTCTTAAAGTAGTGACAAGAGGCTAGCTTATCACCTACACAATCACATACCCAAAACCCCACATATGATTGGTCGTCTTTTACGATATGCTAGGCAAGAACCACAGTTGGCGCATGCTTTTTAAGTCTCATAACAACATGGATAGGTTGTATATCTAGTGAAAATTCGCCCAACCAAAACTAAGAGCCAGTTAAAAGAAATCGAAATGACAATAATATAAATAACAACAGATATTCAATATAAACAAATACCAATTTCTACTTGTGGACTCTACCTACCCCTTCGGGGATTGAGGCGTGATGTTATAAACGTATGTATGTAGCATTTTCTTCTGAAGGGTAACACTGGAAGCATATCAATTAATAGGATAACCTATTTTTTTTACATTTATTTACAATAGCACTTTTTAAATACAAGAGTGATAACTAACTCGATGGGTAAATTTTGTTTGTGTTTGTTTTATTTATTGATATATACAAGGTTATTTTTAGTACAAGGTTTCGCATATACTTAAAATAGACTTGTATATTAGGGCTGTTCTAGTGACTGCTAAATAACAACCCTCAAAAGTGGTTAAAAATAGAAGTTAAGAGAAGAAAAAAGGAAGAAATATACGGATTTATAAATCAATTGCTGAAGACGGATCTTTCGGTAAACATTCAACAGCAATCTTGAATGTTTACCTGTATCTTCTGGAATTAGCTGATCATAGATTTAGGAGTATAATAGAACTAAATAGACTTAGCAATAATGATGTAAACAACTCTCACAGCAGTATTACACTCGTGATATCTCCTGGCGACACCCAGGCAGTCTCCGTGCGTCTGTCTGGTCACCCGCACTAACATCACCGGAGGGGGCAGAGTCCCATCGGGGGCAGTTTTGGTCCTGTAACAAATACTCAACATTAGATTCATTTCATTTGTGCACCAACTCGGTGAGGGAAAATATTATGAAGTAACTGGTTTTTTACTAAATAGGTTACTCTGCCTGTTTTACTTTTTGTTACAGCGTCACACCTAAACTACTCATAGCAATTAAATTTGGCACCATTAAAATATGAACGCTTACCATACTATGATGAGATGATGATAAGAATCTAAATCATAATAAGAACCTGAACCATAGTAAGACCTGCCATACTGTATGAATCGGAATGTTGGACCGTGAAAAAGACGGATGAAAGATGAGTGCATGCAGCGGAAATGAGAATGTTATGGTGGATGTGTGGAGAGATGCGAATGGACAAGATAAGAAATAAATATATAAGAGGAAGTATGAAAGTGGCACCAGCGATAGATAAAATATGAGAGGAAACCGTTTATCTTGGTATGGGCATGTGATGAGAAGAGAGGAAGGATGTGACAAAGAGAGTGATGAGTATGAATGTTAGTGGATGGAGAGGAAGAGAAAGGCCAAATAAGAGATTGTGTAAAAGATGATATAAGTGAAATGGGAGTGGAAGTGGAAGACATGCTGCGCCGTTACCAGATAAACTGGGAGAAGGGCAAGAGGATGACAAACTATGAACGCTGAGTAAGTATATATTATTATTCCTGAAAAAACTATATAGATAGTGTCTGTGAAAAATCAATAGTAAAGCGGACGGGCGTAAGCGATTCGATAATATTATTAAAACATTATTTTTAATCACATGTTGGTCTGAGACTTAAAAAAAATGTGCCAACTGTGTTCCTTGCCTAGCATGTCGTAAAAGGTGACTAATGGTATATCGGGTTAAGGGTATGTGATTATGTAGGCGATTTGCTACATAATCACACACCCTTAACCCGATTAGCCACTTGTCACTACTTTTTCATAATTTTCTATCTAACACAGCCCAGTCTTATTTTTGGCTGAATGTGGTTAAAGGGGCAGCAATCCCCTTTGACTCTGCCTTTCCCTTGGTGGATTGCGGGCGTGATGCTAAGTATGTATGTATTATTATTCACCCTCAACACTCTAAACAGAAAATATACATGAAGTAGTTTAAAGTTGTCAACGTAATAAATTACTAATTAGAAAAGTTTATCAAGGATATAATTACTCATCTCACCTCATGACAAAAATCTTCACACTAAAAAACAAACAGGAATAGTAGGAAGGGAAGCTCTTAATAAATAGTTTTATGTAATTACTTTAATTAATTACATTCCTCGAACATTAGTCCAATCATTTAGATCTAATTACTTAGAAACAAAACGGTAAGCGACTTCACAAAAAAGGTACTTACTTACTAACTTGTAAATGAAATCAAGAACGTCAGTAACGAATAGCTTTAAACACGTTAATCTAATTTTGTGTTTGAAAATAAAAGAAATGTAGTCGTCAAGTCAGAGCTCAGTGAGTTGGACTGGGTTCCGTGACAGTACCTATTTAGTCAGATGTTGATTACACTGCCTCCTTGGTCTATTGGTAACACGCGTTGCTTAAAAACCAAGTGCTAATCCTGTATCTGGGCAAAAAAAATGTAGCTGGGTATTTCAATATTGCAATTACTCCGTACCAGTCCAGAGTCAGGAAGTTGGCGGTTTAATCACCTCTGTGCCGTGGAAAGCACGTTAAACGTTGGTCTTGTCATGTCTGCTCTCTGGTCATGTTGAATTTTTTGTTGCCCTTTCAACGGACACAAGATACAAAACACAATACAACACACAGAAAACAGAGTGTGCATCTTACTTTGCGCAGACGCTTGTGCACTATAATACCTTCTTCGTAGTTAGCAGGATTGGATTAGGAGGATATTGTTGATATTATCTTATCATATTTTAATTTAAATAATCTGATGTAGCTTTTTCTTAATAGAATACAATTTTAAGAATAAAAATACTTTGAGAAATCGAGTTTTTTTTATTTTAAACTTTAAACACGGAACCCTGTATCGGGCGGATCTAACCACTCGTACAGTCTGCAACAAAAATATCTAAATATTTTAACCCTCATTTCTAAGGACATAAAAACGAATATGTTTAACTACTTATGTTGCTGTCTGTACAAAAGTACCCTCCTAAGCGTTGTATCAAGACTCGGACATTAATTTAACATGCACAGCCCTTTGAATATTCATTCCGCGGTAAGGATGCGTTCCTCTTGGTCCGCATTTGTAACTACTTATGCATACTTAGTTACAATTGTGTAGTTAATTATACTCCCCTCTTGTTTAACGATAAGTGGTACTGTAGTATTATTCTCGTGTGTAGTGTTATTATCTCATAAACTCGTAAATTCAACTGACTTTGGCATAGCAACCATGACCGAATTTGCTGTTTTAATCAAGGAATTACTATAACCAGTTGGCGGTCATTCATGTAGTAATTAGACTGGCTTATTTCAAGGCGATAGTCCAAGCGGACCCCGAATTAGGGACATATTAGTTAAAATGATATTATACAGAATAATTAACAAATTTTGATTGCATGGCTTGACATTGATTTCCGATTTTCGTATGAAATATGATATTTCCGAAATTACGAATATTTTATAAATGGATAAATATTAGGAAAAAATATCTCTTAGCAGAGCTTGAGGTTCTAAATTCAAAATCAGCTGTTAAACTCATCACCATCCTATATCCATACGAAGGCTATTAGAAACTATTACGAACTCCAAACCTATTAAAATATCTCAATACGTAAGTTATAATCGGAGCTTCATTCTTATAGGACTTAACGGTGATCATGAATATTCATGCCCGTAGCAAGGATTGGTTCCACTTGGTGTCTACAGTTGCACCGTTTATCACAAACTATTTAATAAGATAAGTGAAGCTCGTCTTAAGACGTCTTTGGCGCCGATGGTATATAGGCGCTAAGTCAGATTTTAATTAAAGATCATGATTATAGATTTACCTCGTATGGTCTAATAGGTAATCAATCAGTCCGAGACGAAGCAATTAAATGCAATTTGCATAAGTAGTAAACAGTACTGCTAATTAATATACCAATTATGTATCATTCATATTATAATTCATTATATTTTAAGTTGAGTACTTATTATTTACTAGCTGTGCCAGCGGTGTCACCCGCGTTTATGGTTAATATTATAAAGACTATTTCCGTCATACTTGATTTCTATGTAACTTTAACCATTAAGGCTGCACACGCGACGGAAGCTTGAAAAATGGAGTAACTTCTCCCGTTTTCTCAACGTTTCCCTTCACTACTCTGCTCCTATTGATTGTAGCGTGATGAAAAGTATACCTGCCCAGGAGTATGAAGAATAATTGTACCAAGTTTCGTTAAAATCCGTCGAGTAGTTTTGGTTTCTATAAAGAACATACAGACAGACAGATAGACAAAAATTTTATTGATTGCATTTTTGGCATCAGTATCGACCACTAATCACCCCCTGATAGTTTTTTTGAAAATATATTTCATGTACAGAATTGACCTCTCTACAGATTTATTATAAGTATAGATGTAAAGATCGGACGATCGTGTCATGGGCTTAACATCATATTATGTTTCGAACACTAATATCTCTTGTATCAATCAATTACGATCGAATATTTAAAAAAAAAACAGAAGGTTTGGCCTATTTTACATAAAAACGTATGCCATAATTATTTAATTTTGTAAATGACAACATTTCAGATCATTAATCTAACTAATTAGTTCCATGACGGTCTCGAACTTGCCAACTATGTTTCTTGTCTGAATTTTGTAAAAAGCTACTTACGGGCTATTTAGTGTCAAGTTATTGATTATGACAGGCCCATTTGTCGGGTGGTCAGAAAACCTGGCCAGGAAACCAAGAGTCGCGGTTTCGAATCCCGCTAGGGGCAAATGTTTCGTGTGATGAACATGGACATTTGTACTCGAGTCATTAATGTTTAAAAACGAATTTAAGTATGTCTATACGTTCGCCTAGTATCAATAGCACAAGCTTATAAGCTTAGTTTAGAACTAGCGGATTGGTGTATCAGTCTGGAAAATATATTTATTTATTTAAATGGTTTATTATTATGTAAGCGACAAGCTAAGCATTTGTCACTTATTTCCCCTTTATCCATCTAAACCCCCTCATAATATTTTTTTGCTATTAATGGTTCAAGAAGCCTACTGCTACTTTGACTCTGTCCAGCAGAGACAATGAGGGTTTTTTAATTAAAACATCCAAAAGATGGCGTAACTGTGACTTGCGATCTTGTCACCCTCCTCATTGGTTAGTTGTCAGACCAAACTGACATGCTGTCAACAAGGAGCCAATAGTGACTGTGATAAGACCACGAGACTCCCTCTTGCCATCTGGCAGTTTTTGTATTTTTGAAACCCTCATTGCAGACAGGGTACCTACTATTATTTATATTATTAAACAAACACCATATTTCATGGTTAAACTATTTGTGGCGTCTTGATACCAATCGTGTTCATTTTACTACAAGGTTCTTCATAAACTATTTTATTGCGTGTTACATGTCCAACATTTACGACTCAATAATAGCTTTTATATAAATTATATCGTCTGTAGTGATGTCGTTATATAGTCTACTTTCGATAGTTTATCGATATCTAAAATAGAAAATCTAAAATGCTATATACATCCTTTGTTGCGATTGCTCGCAATCGACAAGTTTCTATAAAATAGTTAAATAATTAATTCCGACAGATTATTCAATTTAATCATTACAAACTTTGACTGTATAGAATATTATTTAACTGTTAAGTAAGTTTTTTTTTATTTAAAAAAAAGGTTAAGTGGCGTGAAGTTTAGTTAGTTTTAAAAAAACATACTGGCTCATTACAAATAATTGATTATGTATTATAAACGAATTGATGTTTTAAAATAGGTATTGGTATAACGGTGCTCGTTTAAAACAGCCATAGAGATGAACAACATTTGGATATTAATAGCCAGACATCCAATAAACTTAGTAGGGGAAAAGTTTCAAATATAAAATATCGACATCGATAATCTACTCCCATCACTATTAGTGTCATGGAGAACATTCCCTCATTATACGCGCACTCCTGGACCCTGCTGATACCGGCCGTATAACATCCCGACAAATTAGAATCGTCGTCATTTGTCATGCGTTGTTATGTCAGGCAGTGTACACATTTCATTAGAGCCCGTAAGCCAACCGTGAGTTATAGGCTTAAGTCGTTTGTTAAGTTGAAAAAGCAATTATGATACAAAGAGGACGAATTTGAAAGGTCCTTGTATTGGTGCTGATGGTAATGTGGCTATATTAATAATGAGCTAATTGAGTGATTCCGATATGGCACTTATTAACCGACTTCAAAAAGAAGGAGGTTTTCAATTCGATTTATGTTTTTTTATTTCTTTAATTCTCGTGCATATAAAAAATAACATTGTAGATCAACAGTACAGCTCGTTGCAAAATCAATGAAATAAATTTAATCGGGGATAACTTTTAATGTTTATTAAGTAACATTCATAATTAAAATACCAAATGATTTTTTTTCAAGCAGATTTCGGTTTTGTTATTTGTATGTTCTGACATTTACACAGAAAAACACTTTACAACTATATATACCTATATATAATTTTTATATGTATAAAAATATACATAAATGCAAAAGAAAGGTCTTACCTTCATCAAACTCTATGCATACATAAAACGAACCGTTTCATAAAATAGCGTAATCGCGATCCATTTCTTGAATTCGCCGCAAAGAAAAACACCTTTACAGGTTTTGGTGAATGGAACCATCTGTATAGGAACGTATTCACTTCTGTCTAATCCACCGATTTCTACGAACCGATAAAAATGGGAACGGGCCCTTCTGTTCAATCAACCGATTTCTACAAACCATCTAAACAAGAACGGTCATTTCTGTCCAATCCACCGATTTGTAGGGGCGCTGATAGAAAACGCCGACGGCAACCCGACTAATTAAGAGCGACGGGATTCTGATTAGCTATTTATCTGACTAACAGCGTTCCCTATCTGGTCATATTAATCCTGATCCTTGGACGGGCGATTATCTCCAGCGCATTCATTTGTACGTAAATAGTTGAGCTTTGGTATGAAATAGGGCCGCCATGCGTTATTTTTCTGTTAGTTTTAAAACTTGATTGGGAAAGGTCGTCTTACAATATAGACTTACGTTTGCGATTGTAGATGTTTGACTTTAACATGTCAAACTTGATAACCCTAATTATATATTTTTTTCCCAGAAACTATCGCCCTGAGGGATCTAATTTTTTTCCAGAATAACAGTAGCACTTGTGTTCTCTATGATTTCAAACTTTTTGGCGTGCCAAATTTCATCGCAATTGGTTCAGCTATTTGGACGTGAAAACGTAACAAACAGATAGACAATTATTTTCGCATCTTTGGTACGGATCCGCTGTGTCCGGAAGTAACCAGAAAGTCCCGAAATCTCAGGTCAAATCTTAACAATGGCAACCCTAGCCGTGGATTATTTTATTGTTATTAATGACACAGGATTTGTAACGGACAGCAAGTCCCTATTATGCGGCGGGAATGTGGGCACCGACTAACAAACACACCCTGATTAGATCCCCGTTAGGACTCACATAGGTAATCTAGAGATGTTTTAGTAAACTTAAACGCCCAGCAAATATTTTAGTTCTATTGCCTACCGCTAGATGGCGCCTTGCCCTTGTGTTACGGAGTAAAACTTGTTTAGGAACTTTCCGCTAAGGCGATATGGCTCGGTATAAGGGAGAATACCCATGTTCGGTTTTGTTTATGCATCAGTTAAGCGACGTATGCACGATAAATATTTATTTATCAACGAGGTTAATTTAACGTGAGGCTAGCTGATATTTGCTGTTGGCAACATTGTATATTTTTGAGCTGATGTAAACATTAAGTTTTTACGTAAACATTGTTTCCAACCTTATTGTTGTTCTTCAACAAAATCATCAACTACTAAGTGCAATACTACGCAGTCTTTAGAACAGCCGAACAATTTGAAATATGATTAGACATTCATACATAACATCACGTCCATTATCCCCGAAGAGGTAGGCAGAGTCAAAGGGGCAGCAGGTCCCTTTAACCGCATTAAAGTATCATTATGTGACTGTCTTTTAGCGAATGTTTGTATCATGTTGGTCTGGGACGTAAAAAAGTTACCGACATTGTTCCGCGCTAAGCATGTCTTAAAAGACGACTGATGGCTTAAATAAATAAATAAATTTTGGCGCATGGGGCAGGGTCACTACTGAATGCGCCATCGAGCTTGTCATCATTTGTGGGATTGTGATTATGTAGGCGACGAACGAGGCGACTTATCACCACTTACAATTATTTACATTTCCGATATAAAACTGAACTAACGTCACGCCTACTTTCCATATAACCCAACTAAATAAATTGTTTAGCTAAATATGGTTTAATGAGCCTTTTTTTCTTCGGACTCTGCATACTGCGGAAGCGGTGGTAGCTCAATGGTAAGGACACGCGCCTCTTAACCGAGGAGTGCGGGTTCAAACCCGGCACGTACCTCTGGATTTTTCAAATCTATGTACGTAGGTATTTATACCACTAGCTCGGCGGTGAGGGAAAACATCGTGATGAAACCTGCAAACTTAAACAACTTTGGATTTGTAACCATGATCCAAAAATGGTCTGGTTCCCCTATCTAAGGGTTATGAAGGTCAGATGGGCAGTCGCTTCAATGTAATTACCAGGCTCGCTAAATCCTGGATCATAATCTAAGTGGACCCCGTCTAAACACGGGACATAACGCTTGGAAAACGATGACTCTGCTTACTGCGGCAATTGCAGGCCAGGTATGTATGTATGCATGTACGTGTGTAATCCTTGTCTAACATTTGTGGGAAGGCTGCTGATATTTTATACCCACAACAGTGTATGTACACTAATAGTGTATTTTCCTTAGTCATTAGAGTAATCACAAGCCCAGCGCTCGGAGCCATCAACTGAATCTCTTAACATGTAACACAACATATAAATGCTTTACGCTTGTAACGTTACTGTATTATAAAAGGGAAAATTGTAAACACGATCCGTTTATACGGTCATTACGGCAATTCGCTCAAGGCCCACTTACACCTCCCGACATTCTTGCGTCGACTAAATGAGCCAAATCAGCTGTTCTCAAACTATTACGGTCTGTAACCCTCACTTTAATACTGACAGGCCCATATCAGAATGTCTATAGTTTCGTATATACATTCAATAAAAATAAGTGAAATTGTTAGGTATACCTATGATTTAAATCAGAAATACCAATAGTCTAAAGGGACATGTAATCACTGTGCCGATGATAGCTGTGTTAGTACTCATATGTAGATACACATTTAATATTTAATATTGGTAGTTATAATTTCCATGCAATTTATGAAATTAAACGGCGTCATACGCTAGTAATTTTTTTTTTACATTTGTGTCTGATGAGGCGAGATGTCAAATAAAGTAGTATTTTTATGTTATTACTTCTCTTTCCACCGATAAATCCACCAATATAATAACATTACAAAGAAAATGCCCTTTACGAATGTATAGTTTGTTGTTTATCACATTGTTTCAAGTTTCTATAATTTTGGACATTTACAACTACTTTTATAGACCCCTGTCTCATACGGTCGACCGTAGATGGTCGTGATTGCACATTGGGAAACATTGAGCAAAATTATTAACTAGACAACATTAACGGGACTGCTCTCTGATTTATCGACACGTAGCTTATATTTAGTTTAATAATAATATGAAAAAGTAATTTACTTTCCATTCTGCCGTTAATTAAGTTATGCTATGCCAATCATATTATTTGGAGCTGGTAAAATCAGTTAAAATTAAGTACGCCCGGCACGTGGTTAGCAAAGCAAGTGCCTTTAATTTGACGGGATTGTATAAAATTAAGTTAAATGGCTTATAATAAGCTGGTAGCTTTTCATAAGCATATAAGTGTTAATAGAAGCCCTCACCCACGTGCTCTAGTTAACCCAATTACACAGTAAGTTTGGAATGTATAGCCTATACTTACAATATTTTTATATGTGATCTGTATTGTTTAATAATAATTATTAAAATTTATGAGATGCTCCTTAATAACACTATGAATGTGAAAACATTTCTCAATTATACTGAAATATACTTAGTATATTAGAAACCCAAGAATATTACTTAATTCAAGAGTAATGATGTTTCCAACGGAAAATCTTTGAATCAGACCTATAAGTTCCTTAATATTCTAGAAATGACTATTAAATACCTAGATAGTAGGCAGGTCCTAACAAAACACCTATATCATGTTTGATAAAACCTTACCGACTAACATCAATTTTAAATCGACTATCAATTAAGTACTTTATTAGTACTTATCCGTCAATTAATGAAACGACGTACTCAATATCTTCAGACAAATCAATTATCGGAGAGTGTAAACCGGCTTTCAGGTCAAAGGTTAAAGATGGCCGACCCGTACAACGTTTATCGCCGTAACAAGGCGTTTGTTGCACATTGATTGCTTTACTCCTTGATTGACGGAGCGGGGACGCATATACTCACCAAAGGAATATCCATTAGCGTACCTACATACTTTTCGCAAACTGTTTATTCTAAATTGATGTAAAGTGATAGAGTAGTTAAAAACAATCAGCTGTGCTCGCGGTTTCATCCGCGTTTATGGTTAATGTTATAAAGCCTATACGTACGTTATATTGATAGACTCATATGTAATTTCTAAGGCATTAATAAATGTCTTTACGTCATCATCATCATCCTAGCGTTATGTCCCGTGCTTAGACGGGGTCCGCTTAGACCATGATCCAGGATTTAGCGAGTCTGGTAATTACATTGAAGCGACTGCCGATCTGACCTTCTTAACCCTAAGATTGGGGAACCAGACAATTTTTGGATCATGGTTACAAATCCAAAGTTGTTTGAATTTGCAGGTTTCATCACGTTGTTTTCTCTCACCGTCGAGCTAGTGGTATAATAAATACGTACATAGATTTGAAAAATCCAGAGGTACGTGTCCGGGTTTGAACCCGCACTCCTCGGTTAAGAGGCGCGTGTTCTTACCATTGAGCTACCACCGCTTGAATTATAATTTTAAAAGAAAGTATTAAATACTATAAAATACTTTTTTTAAAATAATGCTTGATAGTATGTGGTATCAATAAGAATTAGGTAATGCCGCAGAAATAGGCAGTGTATAGGTTGCACGTATAGACTAAATAAGCAAAGCTGACGATCGGACGGCCACCTGGACATAGCCAAAAGCCTATGATTATGTCCAGCAGTGGACGAGTACAGACTGAAGTTACATACGGCACTGCAAAAAAAAATATATAACTACAGTATTTATTTCCTTTGTGCAAACATAAGACCAAGATTGGCGCCAACGCGGTCTCCATTAATAGCCGCCGATTCAAATTAACCGACACGACAGCTGATGTGCTAATTGATACCGATAAGTCGACACTGACGGGCGTTAGCTATTTGATTGATTGAGTATCGGCATAGCGAAAGTACGAGTAACGAGGTGTAGAGTAAAAGTAAGAACTGCGCTACTACTTTTTTGTACGCATTCCTTTGTAATTATATCACGATGTTGAGTTAATTAGTAATGGATTCTAGACAGCTTTTAAACTCATTGAGTAATGTATAATTCTTTAATGTTGTACCTTTGTACGTCTAAATATACCAACTCGAGTGCTAAACCTTACTTGACAATCTTACCTACTACCTCCTATTGAGTCGGGGGTTAAAAAAGTAGTTCAATTAAAATACTCCTCCTATTGCGGTGTAAGTTAAAATATTGAAATGCCCATCTTATGGCGTCGGTGGTTAAAAAATACTTTAATTGAAATACCCCCTTATTTTATCTGGGGTTCAAAAATTATTCAATTGATATACTCTTAATATTGCTACGGTAAAAATAGTTAAAACAAAATATCCCTCATATTGCGATGGAGGTTAAAAAGTAGTTCAATTAACCTGGGCAAACATTCCCTCTCTTGCACCGCCACGCCGCCCCCGCAGGTCTTGGAGCAGGAACTCCATCTGCCCCAAGAGCTCCATGCGTACGCGCCGCTCTCCAGACCATCCTCCTGGAACATTATAATTGAGATTAAGACAAAGAAGATGGAATGTGAATCAATAGGAACGACGGCAAGGCGGTATATGGTAGCTTACAGAACCAATCATTTGGTAAGTATATTCTTTTGTAAGCACAAAGAACATTTTGACATTAACTGACATAATTCTTATGAAAGTAGCTCGAGTACTTGTATTGTTTACCATTATACATACATACATATAACAATAATATCACGCCCATAATCCCCGAAGGGGTAAGCAGAGTCATAGGGGCAGCAGGCCACTTTAACCACATTCGGCCAAAAAGTGGTGCAATTATTACACGTATAGAATTAAAAACAGGTAGGTAACATACAATACAAAAATATTCAAGCATGTTATTGGGTTCCCTACCCAAAGAGTAAAACGGGACCCTTTTACTAAGACTCTGCTGTACGTCTGTCTGTCTGTCCGACTGTCACCAGGCTGTATTTCATGAACCGCGATAGTTAGTAGATAGAAAGAAGAAAACTATTTATCAAAAGAATAGCTTTTAAATACAATCGCAACAAAAGGCGTAAAATACGCTTGCCGTCTCTGTTATAGAGGTAATTATAATAACAATAATAACTTCTCCATACTGACACACCGATTCCTTAGTTCCAAATTAAGCTTATACTTGTACTATGAATACTAGGTAAACGGATAGAAATACAAATACGTTTATAAACATCTATGACTCGAGTACAAATGTACATGTTCATCACACGAAACATTTGCCCCTAGCGGGATTCGAACCCGCGACCCTTTGTGGCCAGGGTCTCTGACCACTCGACCAACGGGTCAGACAAGTAATAACTGACCATAAATTACAAAATTAAGTTAACATGTATATTTTCTTAATTTTTAAACCAAAACTTTTCTTCGTGAAATCGACGTAGAAATTACAGAACCGTAAAACGGCGTTAGTTTAATGTTTAATACATGAAGACAATTAACTTTTACAAGCAATTTTGAACTGGTCTAATGGTAATAAAGGTTGGTCATTGCCATAAATGAATGCTTGCATGCGTAAATTACTTATGGTTGTATAGTATTTATCTGAAATCAACTTACCGGCGGTAAATCCGTTGTGACATTTAATGCTGTGGTGAACATAGCTAATTGTACTATTACTGCAGCCCTGGAAAAGAAAATATTTTATTTTAGATTACTTGGCCTGTTTCATAACAACTATTTACCAATATTTAGTTTGTAAACAAAATATATAAGATACGGAAGATTTTTAATCAATATCTTGTTGCATTATGGGCCATTCCTAGTCGAGATCCGTTGAATGAAGCATGATCCAATTTGAATGTTTCTTTATGATATTTTCCCTTAGCGCCGATTGTAGTTGTGATTGAGTGTTAAAATGATAGGTTTACTACCTTTCATTTTAGTGTATAATTTTATTATTTTTGTTTAATAAGTAGTTTATATAGACGTAAATTTAAAAAAAAATGTTTTATAAATACAAAACATTATTTACTGATCATTGTGCGCATAATTCGACGCAAGCATCTAATTTACCGTAATAATCAATAGTAAAATCATATGATAAACCCTTACGATTACGATTTAAACAACCTTTACTAAATTTAAACCTTGCAGATAGATCGATTAGTTTGTTAGATCTTGTTTAAACTCTCCAATAAATAATCCGCGAATAAAACGAGAGAACAATCCTACGCTAACAAGACTCCGGGAAACTAGAGTTGCCCAAGTATTTGACATTTGGTTATCGATACGTAACCTTGAAAATTTTCAATAATATCTATAGTATCGATAGTTTGAACTGGGAGAAGGGCAAGAGGATGATGATGATGATAGTTTACACTTATTTTGAGTATATGCGAGACCTGAAAAATGTTTGTAGTGTACAGAATCGTAATTGGAATCGGCTATTTTTATACCCTGTTATATATTAACCAATAAATAAACAATATTTATTGAGCAATAAAATATTTATGAAACCTTAAATAAAGTTACACCCTACTAAAAACTGTATGGCGCATCCGCACAGCTTGTCAGAAAGTCACAAGGTCGTTTAGTTCCGTTAGCATTGAATAAAAAGCGCATTACCATATTCGTCACTACTCTCTCACAATTTTCCATCTAACCCAGCCCATTGTCCCGTGTTGGTCTGGGATTTATAAAGAATGTGCTAACTGTGTTTCTTGCCTAGCACGTCATAAAAGGTGACTAATGGTATATCGGGTATTGGGTTTTTTTTTTGTCAAAGTGTTTTACTTTTAAAATGAGTTTTATCTGTACAAGGTTTTCCCAGACAGAAGGTTTTACCAGACCAGACAGAATTTTTGGGCTGCAGAAAATATTCTAAGTCTCGCAAAAAGATACGAGGTTTGACGAAAAGGGGTAAACTTCTCTTGCGTGACAAGAGCCTTAACGAAAATTTGAATATTGAAGTAGCGATCAGGGAAAAGAGAGAGTCTGGGGTTGATAAGCAAAAACTTTACTATTTCATGAGTGACAATAGACTAATTCGATATTTTGGGACAAAGGGTATAAATTCCACTAAAGGATCCGGAAGGAGGAGATAAAAATGTGAGTGAGGGAAGGAAAGAGTAAAGTAGGGATCGGGTATTGGGTAGGTGACGAGCTAGCCACTTGTCACTACTTTTTCACAATTTTCCATCTAACCCAACCCAGTTTTGTTTTTGGCTCAATGTAGTTAAAGGTTTAAGGTTTCGTTAATATCGATAGGCTATCGACACTAGCGGCACTCGCTAGTCTAACTCAGCCAGGACACTAACAATCGCCGTCCCGTGCAATATGTCAGTCAGCGGGATGCTAAGTGTACGCAGATCGGCTCGACGCGCGCTAATGAGCGCTAAGCGAACAAGACGCGTAGATTTCCGTACATAGGTCTTGGATATAGGATTTGGGATTTTTATGCAATTGGTATTTAAAGAAAAATGCAAATTTATATATTCTTTGTAGGTAGATGAGCCACAGGTAACTTACTACTGATAATACGCCCTATGTCCGCATGTTGTTTAGTGTTTAATTGTGTTTTAGGAAAAACTTGTGTTGTTGTTAAACAGTGGGTTCTCAATCAGATGATGAAAATTATGTTTTCAATAAAACCATAATAAATTTACTATTTCTTACACATTACATTCATTATCAGGCATAGTGGCTGTTCTGTAGATAGTTGTAGAAGAATACTGAAAAGTATTTTATTTTTTTCAAATCCAGTGCAGCTTAACAACCAATCAGTTAATCGGCTGTAAGACCATCTTATAAACAAGCCAGGTATAAAAGGAGATCCAATCAGATGCTAACAAGGATCCACAGACGTACGGGGAAGTGAACAATCGCTGTATAGTGCCATATGTCAGTCAGGAAGACCCCGATAGGAGTGTACGTAGATTACCTCGACGCGGCAGTAATGAGTGCTAAGCATACGGCGTAGATTTCTATACAGCTTACAGGATGAGATACTTTATAGCGTATAATATTATGTCTCACGTTGGGGTGCGTCTTGAAAAGAATGTGTCATGTGTTATATTTACGTAACATATTATAGAAGGCGATTAATGGTGTATTGGATGTTAGGGTTGAGATCTCTGCCTTTCAGGGACTAACACTTTTGGGGTTGCGGGTTTGAAAGTGTATAAATATGTATCTGTTTATCTATGAAAATGTTTTGTGAACACAAAACATGCTTCTAAATCATGGGATTACGAATCGGTTTCTAAGGTAAGTGGCTCGTGGCAATTCTCAATGTTATTAGTAATAAATACCTAAGTAAATAAATATCTAATCTCATCAGCTTGCATTCTACTTCTATACGTCAGAAATGACATCTTATTCCAGAAAAATTACTTACCTACTTCATAATAACTTGCTTCGACTTAATCTTAACAAGTGTAAGCTAATACTCGTAAAGAATTACCATCATTTCATCATCATCTTCCTAGCGTTATGTCCCGTGCTTAGACGGGGTCCGCTTAGACCATGATCCAGGATTTAGCCGTCTGGAGTCTGGTAATTACATTGAAGCGACTGCCGATCTGACCTTCGTAATCGTAACCCTAAGATAGGGGAATCAGACAATTTTTGGATCATAGTTACAAATCCAAAGTTGTTTGAATTTGCAGGTTTCGTCACGATGTTTTCCCTCACCGTCGAGCTAGTGGTATGAATACGTACATAGACTTGAAAAATCCAGAGGTACGTGCCCGGGTTTGGACCCGCACTCCTCGGTTAAGAGGCGCGTGTCCTTACCATTGAGCTACCACCGCTCCTTCGTCAAGAAATTATGTGTCAGTATATTTTGTGCATTGTGTCAGCATCCTTATTACAAAGTCAGTTTTACGGCTACCGTCTTACTTCATTCCCACGACTACCGTATAAGAGTAACAAGCCCTAACTGCAGCCACTTAAACCATTGTCTACACGCAAGTTGTTAGCTTAAGGGCAACACTGGAATATAATATTAGCTTTACTATTATCAAATTGTTACTATACTTTGTCATTGCTTCATAAGAAACGTGATTGTATTTCCAAAAACAAGTTTTTACACTTATCCTCGTCAACAGTGTTAAAATGTACACATCCACTTTACTTAATCTTGACTTGTTCAAAGCGTGTATCAGTTTTGGGCTTAGCGGATGAGGCGACGGCTAAACAAGGGTTACATTGTCTTTTCAAATTTGGTTCAATTTACGAGTTTGATGTAAAGTTCGTGGTAGGGTCATCGGTCATATTTTTCGAAGATTGAAATTAAAATTTATGTCAGTAACCATTTAATATCTTATGATCACATTTATCAAAAATGTATAAATTATAAATAAGTCCCATATTGGTCTGGGACTTAAAAAGAATGCGCCAACTGTGTTCTTTGCCTAGTATGTCGTAAAAGTATATCGGGTTTTGGGTATGATTATGTAGGCGACAAACTGGCCACTTGTCACTATTTTTTCACAATTTTCCATCTAATCCAGCCCAGTTTTATTTTTGGCTGAATGTGGTTTAAGGGGCTTGCTGTCCCTTTGACACTTCATACCACTTTGGGGATTAGGGGCGTGAAGTTAATTCTCATACATAGAATTATTTAGGGAAAATAACAAAGATTCAGGTTAATGCCGTTCATATATTTTCTCTTGCTAATAGTCTAATGTTGGTCTGAGATTTAAACTGTGTTGCCGGGCAGGTCATCAAGAGCAAATAGTGGTGTATCTATTGGGTTCATGCTAATGTAGTCTACATGAGACGAACTATTATTTTGTCTCAACTTATTGACAAATTCCCATCTGACCTAAATATCTACTTATAATTCATGTTTAAATTGGGTTGCCATTACTGATGAACCGAACGAAAATTATTGTTACCCAGTAAATCAGTTAGCCATGGTACCTACTATTATATGTCCTAGACCGTTTCTTTGGAATATTGATCAAATATTTGGCTTCTAAAAATAGGCACTCAACGACCACGTCTTAAACATTTTACGGGTTGCTAGTTACGTTATTACAAAGAAGCAATAAAAAGCTCATATCTGAGGAATCGCTTTTGTCATGGTCCTAGACTTCAAATGGCATTTAAATTACTATTATCCACATACGTTTGATACGTTAGCCTTCAACCTTCGAATATAAGTAGATAACTAGTCTCACTGTTACCATATAAATTTTTTTTAATAATAATATACATACTCTTTATATTATCTATCTGACGGACTAAATAGAATGATAGTTTTTTGACCCAATATTGTCCCCTATTCGGAATTCTTGTCCCCTATTCCGATACTAGTTCCGACCTTAATATTTTTTTGTCTATGCTATGCCAACATCAAACAGAACAAACGAATGTTTTCTATTTACTACATGTAATATGGGATTGTTTAAAGCAATTTATGGTAACGATGAAAAGAACGAGGGAAAGCACCTCAAATGCACTGTATACATTTTTATCACATGTAAGTAAAAATAATATTTGTTTGAAAACATCAGTAAATGTGACAATATGTTTTTCGGCTTTCAATTTAATATTTATTGATTATTTAAAATTATTAAATAACGTTTGCTTTTTCTTTCAAAGTTAACGTGTACGCTATTCATGTTGTCTTATAAATCCAAACTATAGAGTTTGTCCTTTTTGGAGCTATGCTATCAATATTTTACAGTATACTCCAGTTGCAACCAGCCCTACAGTGGTTCAACACGGTTCTCACCGTATTGCGCAATCCGACGACTCCATTAGACTTTTGGGAACTAAAATATTTTAGGGCTGTCCAACTGATGTAAATGGCAACTAAGTACATTTATGGCTCAATTCAATTCTGTGTATTGCGCAGTAAGTCTAGTTTTATTTAGGTCTCTTTTGTTGATGACTATTAATGTTTTAAGAACAAAGCGCCATGTAAGGACTCATTACTACTTTTTAATTTGGGTAATAACGACATCTTCTATTAAAAACATACCTTAAGTAAACATAGAAGTTTTCTTATTCAATAAAATCATCAGATTTTTTTATTTCAGTGTTTTTGGTGAAACAATAAAAAAATATATTAAGTAAATATCCACAATTCAGCTATTTTGGGCGGATCAAAAGGTGATGTCCGATATTTTTTTTACATAGATAACATTTATTAGTGAAGGCGACAAGTTAGCTTGTCACTATTTTTACACAATTGTCCATCTAATTTAGCCCACTTTTATTTTTGGCTCAATGTGGTTAAAAGTTCTTATTGCTCCTTTGACCCTGCCTGTGTACTGTTATGTGTTTATTTATTTTATATTTTATTCCAACGTTACCGTAGAAATTCTGTACTAGGTATGTACTATACTGTGTTTTTCTTAGGTACTACCACGTGTTCGAGGCAACCCTAACCCGCTACATTTTCGTCGAGAGCACCCGGGCTCCGCATTAAGGCGATCAAACGGCCGTGTATAACACTCTAATGAGCGTCTTAAGTGGTTTATTAAGTGCCGATAGCCGTTATTTTTATGTTAGAATCTTCGCCCGGCGCCCGCTGTTTGACACTGTCGCGTAATTGTCTCTTCAAGCTATTAAAGTTTACATAATTTTAATAACTTTCGTTTGACTGAAGATGTGTAACACTGAGTTGCAAAATTGCGCTTAATCACTTCCCAAATGTGTTAATTGACTTCTTTAAAGTGTGTTGAAGCTCTCTCTGCCTACTCCGCTAGGGAAGTGGCGTGAAGTTTAGTTTAGTTTAGTGTTAAAGCTCGGCAGCTTTCGCATGGTCTGCAGAATTCGAGGTGCTGCGCTTAGGACCTCATAGCCCTATAAATGCATTCTATTCTGATGTGCCATAAAGAGTCGGCGCAGTAATCTTAGTTACTAATATAACGTAACGTTTTTTTGGAGCTACTAGCAGAGAAAAAGCTAATTGATTTGTCTTCACTAAAATGATTCATAGGCATATAAACAAACGCATGTATACCTACAATATATCACGCCCTTAAATGATTCGCATCGGATTATACATTATTTTATTAAATAAACTGTTCATCGGATTCCCCGCTTAAGAAGAAAATCAAATTTCGTAATCATATACTATTATTTCTATACCTACAGTTAGAACGAAAGACGAAACCCAAACGGAAATAGAAATATATTTTTGCATAAAACTGTGAGTAGATACTTCATCATAAATTGGCCGGCTTTAATTAACGTAAAATATCACTACATAATAAATAAACTAAAGCAATAAAATAATAACAAAATTGACACCCAATACGATCACTTAATCAAACATCAATGCACGTACCAAAAAAAGTTGCCTTTAAAACTGTCATCGACAAAAATAGCCGTTAATCTTCTCATTCAACTTTAAACACCACTAAACATAAAATATGAGGTGTTTCCAAATAAATTACTCGAGTCGATAAATTACATTCCCATTACACTGTAACTCGTTGCCCGATTAAACTCGTCTAGTTACATAAAATTAAACATGTCAACTGCAAACAGAGATACAATTCAAAGTAAACGCCATAATTAACTGATACAGATCGCATTAATATGAATCAACATGTCAATAGCATAATTGGATTTACTTAAACGCCTCTGGCGTTAGCCATTCTGAGTAGAGTGACGATGGAACTGTTTAATGAACTGTGAAACTGTGATTATTTAGATGGTACAAGGATTTGTTTTGGACATCAATATTGTCTGGAATATAGGAAAGGATAAATTGAGTGTAAAACGCAATTTGCAAGATAAATGTGTTGATATTTAGACTGGACTACTAGGGACAGTACGGATGTTTATCGAAACCGAAGTTAAAGCAGAAAAAGGACTAAAAAAGCTAGAGTCGGAGTTGAAAAGAACATAAATAGTAACGATTACATTTGTCCTGTGTTGGTCTGGGACTTAAAAAGAATGTGCCAACTGTGTTCCTTGCTTAGCTTGTCGTAAAAAGCGACTAATGATATATTGGGTTTTGGGTCTGTGATTGTGTAGACGACGAGCTAGCCACTTGTCACTACGTTTTCACAATTTTCCATCTAACTCAGCCCAGTTTTATTTTTGGCTGAATGTGGTTAAAGAGGCCTGCTGCCCCTTTGACTCTGCCTACCCCTTCGGGGAAGAGTCAAAGGGGCAGCCAGCCCCTTTAACCACATTCAGCCAAAAAATAAAACTTCCAATTAAAAATAACCGGAGCAATTGGACTCGAAGTTGAAATTTCGTTGCATCCTTATTATGTACCTACTGCCAAAACGAGCTAGTGAAACAGAAATAAGATTAATTTTAATAGCATAAGTACCGACATTAAAATCAGCGTCGTAGTGTAATAAGAGACGGATTCTTAAAATTTAAGATTTGCGTGTCCAGAGAAATGTTGTCGCTAGTTTCCCGTCATGATCCGTGAGTCATTAAGTGACCCGTGTGGTTGATATCACCGGGCACATTTTTAACTACGTCAAATATCGTTTCAAATAGGTGTTTATCATGTGATATTTTTAATTCTATCTCATCTATTAACAAGCGTTTTCCCGCAGTTCTACCCGCGTGGAATTCTGTCTGATACATAGGGACTATTTGTCCACACAGCAGAATTTAACAATTTTCCTGCATTAAAGTAGCCGTGGTTATTTCTAAGGGTTTAAAACTTTAGGAGCGCAGAAGTGACAACGTACAATACTATCAAATTTAGATATTTTTTAGTAAGGATAATCGAACATGAGAAATTGTCAATTTACTAAGATCTGCTCGTATTTAAATATTAATAACTGTCCCGTTTTGGTCTGGGACTTAAAAATAATGTGCTAACTGTGTTTCTTGCCTAGCATGTCGTAAAAGGCGACTAATGGTATATCAAGTTTTGGGTATGTGATTGTGTAGGCGACAACTTGTCACTACTTTTTCACAATTTTCCATCTAACCCAGCCCAGTTTTATTTTTGGCTGAATGTGGTTAAAGGGGCCTGCTGTCCCTTTGACTTTGCCCACCCCTTTAGGGATTATGGGCGTGATGTCATGTGTGTGTTCACAATAGTTAATAAACAAACTCATAGCAATTATTGCATTACAAAAATTTACCCTAAAGGCCTACCCTAGAATCCTTTGATGTCGAGCAACCGTGAAGAATCTTAAGAATTTCATTAACAAGAAATGAAAACTGTTGACAAGTTAAGACGTAGACCTGTAGTGGGTATAGGTCGTAAAAAGTACAAAAATAATCGTCATCTAAAAGCTATCAACGGCGACATAAATTTACCTTCCTATTCACGCGCCTGAAAATTTTACGACTCATTTAAATCACTGTCGCTAAATGTTGTCTATATATGTTGTAGTATGGAAATTTAAACTAAAAATACATCTTTGCGTAACCATAACATTCCAGAGGGAGTATCCAGGAAGTAAAAATATATATTTCAGCGTTTATTGTCGTAAATACACGCGAAACGAATGGTGCTCTTAATGTAGTTAGGTACTGCTGGATATATATACCACTGGATACTGGTAGCTAGAAGCTAGTAAATACTAACACGAGAAAAGATATCTTTCCAGAAAATGTATATTCTTTAATACCTAGATACTGCTACAAACGACAACAATAGTTTTACCGAAACGTGAATATAATACTTCTGATTTTCTCCGGCTTTCCATTCCTTACAAAGTTGGGATGCAAATTCGAAATATTCAAGAAACATTCACCATACTACAAAGATCTTTAAGTAACATCTAATTAAGAAAAGCTTTCTGAACAACAAACATTACAAAACAAATTCTCACGTATCTAAATGATAAGTCATCAATCTTTATCTCAGAACAGATTACATGTCATTATGTCGGATTTCAGCTTCTAAATATTATAATTATTCGGTTAAATCCGCCGCTTATCATCAATTAGCAGCATTTGTTTGTAAACAAACTATTTATATCCGATGTTCATCTCAATTGAGTGCATTCAAATGGATGCTCGGTAAACACGGTTGTCATACAATTATTGCCTCAGCACGAGATATGAATAGTAACAATTTAACATAGTGTAAGTACAGTTAGAAACTTGCAGTTAGAGGTTCTGCCTCAATGAGATGCCATAATCGACAGTGTGATTAAATTTTGCGAACTTTCTGTATCATTGACTGGTTCGATGGCTCATTCGGTAATGACCCTGCCGCATGTGCCAAGAGTTGTGGGTTCGATCCCCACCCAGGGCAAACATTCGTGTGATGAATACTTATGTTTCTTCTTTGTCTGTGAGTTAATATTTAATATTTAAGTATATATTTGTAATACCACTGTTGATTGTGATATCCGTAACACAAGTGCTTAAGCGATATTTATTATTATTTTTATTATATTATTACTATTAAAACATTTATCACTTATAGTATTAAATTCGGTTTAGCTTTTCCTTCCTTTAATTTTCGGAGATTTATTGATACGTTTATTATTTAAATATATTTTGCATACCTACTTACTCAATGAATATCTGAAAATATTAATAATAGTTGGTTCCCAACCGTTTTCGGTTATTGTGACCACTTTTTGGACTTATACTGTACTTAGCTACTTATCAACGTAATGACTAACAAACCCTAAAACCTTCTCGATTTGGGACCAAGTGAGGAAGGGCCCTAAGACTTCGCCCCAAGATACTTGTTGTAATAACCGCCATGACAGTAGTGAAATTGCTTGCCGCTCTTGGAATTACTTTTATGTAGGACTAGCTTTATAAAGACGTCGCTACGGTGGGGAAATAATCTACAAGTTCCACTACTAAGTTATTTATCAGACTACATACTACCAGACTACATCATATACACTGATCTGACTCCGAGGTAAGTAGCTTAAACGCTTGTGTTACGGATATCAGAAACAACAGTGGATATTAACACCCAGACACATAACAAACACAAGTATTTGTCATATGAATATTTGTCCTGGGTAGGGATCGAACCCACAACACTAGGCGCATGGGGCAGGGTAACTACCGAATGCGCCATCGAGCTTGTGAAATTATAAAAGGCTAAATGTAAGTTTAATAAACATCTTATTAGATGATCTTGAAACAACTATAATTTAGGGATAACTCACGATTCACATTTTAAAGTTTATCGAAGTGAACTCCTGTGTTCTATATAGAAGTTAAATGGTATTTAAAAGGCCGATTACTCTTTGGTTTCTAGTGTCTATAGGTTACAATAACCACTGACTAGCATTAGCGCCTTAAAGTTGTGCCATCTTTAAAAAAACCACTCTATGTTGCCGTGGAGTATTAACAGAGTGGGAGAACTGATAATTGTCATATATATATCAACTTTTTACTAGATTTCCCAGTAACTCTGAACTGAAAAGCTTTAGAACCGGTCTACAAATAAAATCCCGTCCGGACGTGCCCCGGAATGCTCTCAAAACTTGGTCACACGGACACCTGGAATTGCAATCATAGTGTAAACTCCAACTTTGACTCAAATTCATCTATTGGTAATAATTATTATAAAACAAACAAATAAATAGAATTGAATTGAATTAAAATTTTAAATATAAATGTAGGTACTAACAGGCATGTATTGTTACTAACACTATGGACTAGGTCCAAAATAAGTGAATTTTAATTTTTTTATTTTTTTATTTTTTATTAAGGATTTGTAGCTATACGGTACCGCACTCCCATCGTCAAAATCTTTTTGCAAAACAGTCTTCGGCTCTTATTTACATATGTCCAAATGTTAACCGTGAGTCATCGTTAGTTTAACCCGGTCCCGGTTTGTATCTTGACCTTATTCCCTCCTGCGCAGGCGCACGCGCTCCTCACTGAATGACGCGTAATTCGTGTTTACCTTTGCTCTCGAAGGAGTCTTGAGTGGCCGTGGATAGATCAATGACGTTTAAATTGTACGGATCCCGCGTTTATATGGATGTTTCAAAGGCTTTGAGTTATTTTATATTGAAAAACAATTTTGATTTAACTGGTACCGCTTAGCGTATTTTTGTTGGCGTGTAATGTATGTTTGTATGTAAAATGGTCTAATCAACGTAAAAAAAGAACAGGCACTGAAATAAAAGTAGTTCTTAGTTCCAAATAAAACTTTGCACATTTATATAAATTATTTTTAGGTTATATTATCTTAAACTAATTCGCTATCCTCATAAATACATATTAGATTATAAACTCAGGCGTTAAGTAAACTCTAATTGTGATTAATTACGTGGTACGTACAGAACCTTTTGATAATAGTCAAATAGCCGAAATATTATTGTAATTATCATTTGTTTGTAATTCCCGCAAATAATGTATATTTGCCAAAATGTTATACTTAGTTATAACATATATCTACTTAAAATATTCCTTACTCCGGACTGTTACTGAGTAAAATAAATAAAATAAAATATACTGATATACAAAACAATATAATAATGGCAAAGATTAATAAATAGATTTGATCATATAATTAAAATTATTTTATATTTTTAACCGAATAAGTCAAATTAATGTTACAAAAATAACAACTTCGTTTATACTGAGTCATACACATTCGGACTGACTTTTCAAGCGCCATACTAATACTTGATCCTTAAGCGACAGTTAGTCTAAGGAAATGATTTACCGTTTGCTCTCATACAAAAATATTTAATCTGGACAAATGTTTCTGTGTACACAGTGTAATTAGTAAGTTGTTTGCTTAAAAGTCCGGTGAAAGTTTGACAGGTCTCAAAACATAATTTTATGTGTTATTATTCAGCTGAATCATTCTTCTTTAAATAACAAACTGAATGAATAACTAGCAACTATTACCTGACTTTGGATATTCATACGAATTTAGCTTTTACATAGATTTTAATTAGATTTTAAGTAAAAGTTTGTAATAATAAATGTACTGAAAATTCTATTATATATTAAGTTAGATCTAACCATTAATAAATGTAGGTATACAAATACGTTTTTAAAACTTCATGACTTGAATTCGAATATTCTTGTTAGTAATCATACGAATATTTAGATTTAAACTCGCGACCTTTGGTTTCATGGTAAGGGTCTTCAACTATTAAACATAGGATTCTCCAGACATGTACCTACGTATGAACGTTTAGGTTTTTATTTGTAAATTAAAACTAAGAAATCAACTATTATCTATACTTATAATAAATCTGTAGAGAGTCAATTCTGTACATGAAATATATTTTCAAAATAACTATCAGAGGGTGATTAGTGATCGATACTGATGCCAAAAATGCAATCATTAAAATTTTTGTTTGTCTGTCTGTCTGTTTGTCTGTCTGTCTGTCTGTCTGTATGTTCCTAATAGAAACAAAAACTACTCGGCGGATTTTAACGAAACTTGGTACAATTATTCTTCATACTCCTGGACAGGTATATATAACACTACAATCAATAGGAGCAGAGTAGTGAAGGGAAATGTTGGGAAAACGGGAGAAGTTACTCCATTTTTTAAGCTTCCGTCGCGTGTGCTGCCTTAATGGTTAAAATTACATAGAAATCATGTATGACGGAAATAGTCTTTATAATATTAACCATAAACGCGGGTGACACCGCTGGCACAGCTAGTACTTACTATACGCATAACATTTTCTCTATGAAATAAAACAAGCTCTTTTTTTATTAAAGTTAGAAAACCAAGTAAGTCACTTAATATTAGCTTTGCGAATGTTTAGCACACTAATATGTAAAGAGACATGCAAATTTGTAAACGCATTATGATAATACCACGGACACTGCAAATTTGTATTAAGATTAATAAATATTTGGGAGAATGTATACACTTCCAACTAACTAACTAAACTTCACGCCACTCCCTAGCGGGGTAGGCAGAAAGAACTTTCTACTATTCCACCATATTAGGAAAATATTTTTATAGTATTAGGAATAATATTATTATTATTCCTTTTTCGGGTAGGAGGACAATAATGTCACTTTAATAGTCCGGTAAAACGGCAATTCGACATGACCGGAGAGAGGTCAGGTGCAGGACCAACGGCTTAACGTGCTTTCCGAGGCACGGGCGTGATTAATTAAATCGCCAACTTCCTGACTCCGGACTGTTACTGAGTAATTTCAATATTGAAACAATCAGCCACAATTTTTTAATTTGACTCGGGATTTGAACCCGGGACGTCTTGGTCCTTACGCGGAGTATTATTAGGAATACTATGTTATTATCGGAATTAAAAATTCTACAACCGGACGTACATTACGCCCGTAATCCCTGAAGAGGTAAGCAGAGTCCAAGGAGCAACAAGAATTATGCATAAACAACATTTATACAGAAATTAACTTTTGGCTGAAAGTGGTTAAAGGAGCCCTTTTGGCTCTGCTTACCCCTTCGGAGATTATGGGCGTGTTGTTATGTATGTATGTATGTACGTAATACAAAAATAAAAATTTTGCTAGGTTAGATAAAAATAGGTACAAGAAAAACTAAAGACGAGTCTTTGTCTAAATTATCATAAACCCAATAGCCAGTACACCAATAATCGCCATAGACAGTGTGCTAGCCAAAAAAAACAGTCGGGACATAATTTTTATATACCAGACCAACATGGGGCATATTTAAAAAAAATATTTAAAATACCCGCAGTTTCACCCGCGTAGTTCTCGTACCCGTTGGAATACGGGGATAAAATATAGCCTATGTTACTCGCTGATAAAATAGCTTTCCATAGGTGAAAGAATTACTCAAATCGGTCTAGTAGTTTCGGAGCCTATTCAATGCAAACAAACAAACAATCAAATCTTTTCCCTTTATAATATTACCTAATTAAGTATTAGTACTTAGTACCTAAGTATAGAAAAGTAGGTAATGACTTACCAAAACAATTTGTGCCATTTATGATACTTTCTTCTCTCCATGTTTCAAGTTCACAATATATTTTTTCTACTAATTGTCTTTAACTTTCTTCTGTTCATTTTATTCACGAACTATTTTTTAATTATTTTGAAGAAAATAATATTGCAACACTAAATATCCGTGATTATAGTTACACATTTTATGTCACTTCACTATTTTGCATTGTATCTGGATCATAAATGAAGTATCCGAGGAATGCTTGGAGTCATTATCTGTAACAAAAAATAAAACATTGTTCATAAATGTCTTTAAAAGACAGGCCTGTTGAACGAGTGGTCAAAGACCTTGGCCACGAAACCAAGGGCCGCAAGTTCGAATCCCACTGGGGTTAAATGTTTCGTGTGATGAATATAATATTATAAGCTTAGTTTGGGAGTAGGGAATTGATTTTTGAATTATGTTGTATAAAAAAAATGTATTAAAGTTTTGTTTTAATTTACCAGATTTCAAATTGGCCGTATTTAACAATGATAAATTGCAAGCTTTTGAATGGGGAGGGGGTTAGCCGGGTCTTGGAATTATTTCCTTTAATGAAAATAAATATACAGCTAAAGACATTTACCTACTTGATTTTGATCAGAAATTATTTTAAGTCTCATTTAAAAACCCTTACCCGATCTTCGTGGGATTATACCTTTTATATTTCCTTCTCCAAACCACATGCATAAGATAATTTGGTTCTCACAATAATCTCATTTTTCCATACAAATTTCACACACCTCTTATTTTTGAGCAGTTTTCTCCGCCCTGTTAAATTTCGTTCGCGGCAAATTATCTCAAATCGATTTTATGGTGCTAAAGTGTTCTGTTTATACTAATTTTCCATTCGCATAGGGTTGCCATATGAGCCATTAGCGGAATGGAAACTTTTTCTCGAAATCCATCCTAAATGTGTCTATGTAAAACCAGCTTCTTATATCCCCCTTGTCCATCAATTCGTATCGATAACGACTAATGTATTAAAAAAGATATCCTGAGTCTGATAATTATTTTCCAAACGTAGACAAGATTATAAACATCAGTGAATTGAGTAAATTATCTTATAAAAATATTTAGTTGAAAATAAACTCTTAATTTATAGCTTAGTATGACATTCCCAGTGCGACCTTGATTATAAGCGAAACTGACTGTTTGTCACAGCTTGTGACCAAAGCGGCTGCATCACAACTGAATAGTCGGGCTCTAGGTAAGTATAGAATTTAAGTGAAGTGAGTAATTATTTTACTTCCTTTCGCACCGAGTATCGGAAAATTTGCTTACCAATTAAGCTAGCTAATACTTGTACATTAAATAGAAGGTAGCAATGTTACCATATATCATTTCTGAGACATTAAGTAAAGTCTGGTGGCACTGGGAAATTACACTATGTAGTACTAATGTACCTACTACAGTCTTAGCAAGATGTGGCCGCCTTCAATAGAATTTTACATATTTTATGTGTCACTACTGCAAAAACTAATTTTAAGTAAGGGGGCATTTCATATGAAGCGGACATGAAAAAAAAGTTGAGGTTCTGGAATTTGTTCTTATTTGAGTTAATTATACCTCTAGTAGGTATGAAAGTGAATACGTAATATTTTTTATATAGGGTGTTTATTTTTCAAGATATGGGGATTTAAGAAATTGTAATAATTTATATACTATTTGTTTCAGATGTAAATTTTTACATGGATTTAAAATGAAATAAAATATATTACTTGGCAATTCGTTTAGATTATTTCTTTGCTTTTTCGATAAAAATATCAACTTTGAAAAATAATAAAATATACATATGCAAAACCGGAAGTGAAAATTTCAAAATATTTTTTCAAAAACTTTGACCAGGATTTTTAATTATTTTTTTATCTTAAAATATGTCCCACAGCTTATTTTAAATACACTAGAAGTTTCATAAGGGGATTTTGTTTGGTTAGGGAAATACGTAAACTAATGTACATGCATGGCGCACTGAATGTGGTGCTACATACTGCTTTACGTCAGCAGTATGTTGTAAAATTTTAAATTATTATAATATAATGAAAATATTTTATTTATTTTGTTATCTATATATATAAAAGAAAGTTGTGTTAGTTACACTATTTATAATTCAAGAACAGCAGAACTGATTTAGCTGAAAATTGGTGGAGAGGTAGCTTAGAACCAGGAGTCTAACAAAGGATACTTTTTATCCCGGAAACCACCCGCTAAAGGGGTGCAAAGGGGGGTGAAAGTTTGTATGGATGGTTTGTAAAAAATATTATCATCCCTTAATGGGGCGGAAAGGGGTCGAAATGTCTAAAAATCAACATTGATGTCGTTTTCATGGTTTTTCCCATACATTGTCTAAGTTCTCAAAAACACTAAATAAATGAACAGGTATATGTTTTCTGCTTTCTGTGTGCTAGGGATAAAAATGTAAAAAATCGATATGGGTATCATTTTCGAGGAATTTTGGGTCTTTGATTTCGAAAATGACATATATTTTAAAGAGGGTTGAAAAATGGACGTGATTCGGGTAATAAATATAAATAATTTATATGGATATCATTTTTAAAATTTTTGGGGTCGTTTATTTTGAAGATCTATATATATTTATATAAAAGAAAGTGGACCTATTTGGTAAATTAGTGGAGTGGAGTAAATTGGTGGAGTGGTTGTGTATATTGCCTCTTAGGCGGAACAGAGTTCGCTGGGTCAGCTAGTTTTTACTATTTAACAATGTGAGTCTATGGTAGAACTAGTTCTTTTTTATAAGAAGGCCTTCGGTTGTAGGAATAAAATCATGAAACTTTTTTGTTCCTGGAATGGTGATTGCAGAATCAAATCTATGTTGTAAAAAAGTCCTTCACGTTGAATATTGTCTTTAGAGCTAATGCATCATATAAACGAATTGGTGAAATAACTTGAATTTGAAAGCAATTGTAGACTTGCACGCGTTGCCAAACGTTTGAGGTTTCCTCCAAGACCGTCGCAGGGCCCCTTACCATGAGTCGTTGCGTGAAAATGAGCCCCTCCGCATTTGTATGTAAATCATCTTTATGATTAACAAAAATAACAAGAATAAACTTATTTTTAATCTTAGATGCAACTATTGCATTTTTAAAAGATGGTTTTGTAGTATTTTTTGGTAAGCGTAATAAGTAGGCGTATCATGTTTCAAGTCATCTGAAATCATAAAAATGCTGTCGTGTTTTATTTCAATTCCATCTCTATAATAAAAAACGGATGTCAGAAGTGTTGCTTCCTCGTTATTCCAATGAAATGATTGGGCGGAATCTTGTACAACAAAATTGTAATTTTCTGCAAAATCGTACTATACGATGATTTCATCTTCACCAATAGTCTCTTTAAGTTGCTTAAAATAAAGCGCCAGCGACGCTGGAACTCATATGGTTTGTACCTACTACCAAAATGTGAAGCTAATGTTGGCTAGTAGAGATATTGCAAACCTTACAGCAGAAACTGACATGGAACTTTCCAATTTTTTTCATTTTTATCTCTAGCACACCCCTTTTTCATCCCCCTCAGGGTATTTTTTTAGAAAGCAGGAAACATATACCTGTTCATTTATTTAGTGTTTTTGAAAACTTAGACAATGTATGGGAAAAACCATGAAAACGACATCAATGTTGATTTTTAGACATTTCGACCCCTTTCCGCCCTATTAAGGGATGATAATATTTTTTACAAACCATCCATACAAACTTTCACCCCCCTTTGCACCCCTTTAGCGGGTGGTTTCCGGGATAAAAAGTATCCTTTGTTAGACTCCTGGTTCTAAGCTACCTCTCCACCAATTTTCAGCTAAATCGGTTCTGCTGTTCTTGAATTATAAATAGTGTAACTAACACAACTTTCTTTTATATATATAGATAACAAAATAAATAAAATATTTTCATTATATTATAATAATTTAAAATTTTACAACATACTGCTGACGTAAAGCAGTATGTAGCACCACATTCAGTGCGCCATGCATGTACATTAGTTTACGTATTTCCCTAACCAAACAAAATCCCCTTATGAAACTTCTAGTGTATTTAAAATAAGCTGTGGGACATATTTTAAGATAAAAAAATAATTAAAAATCCTGGTCAAAGTTTTTGAAAAAATATTTTGAAATTTTCACTTCCGGTTTTGCATATGTATATTTTATTATTTTTCAAAGTTGATATTTTTATCGAAAAAGCAAAGAAATAATCTAAACGAATTGCCAAGTAATATATTTTATTTCATTTTAAATCCATGTAAAAATTTACATCTGAAACAAATAGTATATAAATTATTACAATTTCTTAAATCCCCATAACTTGAAAAATAAACACCCTATATAAAAAATATTACGTATTCACTTTCATACCTACTAGAGGTATAATTAACTCAAATAAGAACAAATTCCAGAACCTCAACTTTTTTTTCATGTCCGCTTCATATGAAATGCCCCTAAGATTAAATGTAATTTTCTCTGGCTGTCCTAATAAATAAATAAATACATTATATATATATAATACATTTACAAATTTTATCTCGTCCGTAGTTCATCAGTACATCAAATGTACTTTATATACTTTTCCTATGTACCAGCCCTACCCTTGTCCGTGCTATGTGGGCCGCACGGAGTGATTCAGATTCAACGGCGATGCATTATTTACCTCGGTTTAGTACCCTCTTCCTTACCTAGCAACGGTGTTAATTGTCCGTGGCAAACTTTATCCCAGTTTTAGTCCGTGTTAATTTTTAGCTCATCTTACGCCCGTGTTTGTGTAATCGGTGAAGGAATGCGTGTTTTTGTTTATTGTTAGCTGGATTTCTAGAAAGTTTAAAAGTGGTGGCGTTGTTCGTCCGCCTGAGGAGAATTGGGGCTCGGGAGTTATAGTTTCCGTATCCAGTATCTTGTTATTATATTTAATTTTACGATTTAATAAGTAGCATCAGTCATATTTACTGCAATCTGCGCAACCAACTCTTTTGAAAAACATTAAATATTTGGTTCTATGAAAAAACACGGTTCAAAATACATATATTTCATAATATTTTACGCCTTTCTCCTGTGAAAGTAACCAAAAACCCCATCTGTCACTTGTTGAGAGCGGGCTACTTTTTGTCCTGTTGACGTGAAATGAGACGTGACAGTGAAAACCACACATTACCGTCGCTTTAAGCTAAGGATCAAATCAAGCTGCTTTCCCTGTTAAGAGTCAGATAGATGAAACAATATTCGGTATTCGGTAGAGTGAAGATTGGTTAATATTCGCATATAAACGTTAGGAAAAGTTTAGTCCCTTTTAATTAGAACTCTGTGCCGTAGACTTTTGTTGGTTATTTTACGTAATTATAATCTACTTTTTGTTAACCCAGAAAAGCTTTCTATTTCAGCACTGCTACTTCCGAAGTTCCTCGATTATTCCTCCAAGCGGACAATATACTATGAACTTGCCCACGTAATCCAATTATCACATTCTATCAAACAATCAAACAAACATAGCACCACGCCCATAATCCCCGAAGGGGGCAGAGTCAAAGAGGCAACAGGTCCCTTTAACCATATTCAGCCAAAAACAAAACTGGGCTGGGTTAGATGGAAAATTGTGAAAAAGTAGTCACAAGTGGCTAGCTCGTCGCCTACACAATCACATAACCACAACCCCATATACTAATAGTCGCCTTTTACGACATGCTCGGCAAGAAGCACAGTTGGTCCATTCTTTTTAAGTCCCCAACCAATATGGGACGTTCTATCAACAACGCGAAATAACTTTAAGTTAGCCAAGTCCGAAATGCCGGAACACAGGCACATTTCATGGGCACAAGCGGTCGCTTTGTTCGGAAACTGTGTTAGCCAGTATTGTTCCGACTGATTCACACCGGGCAGCGCTACCTTTCGTGGGCCAATAAAAAGGGCAAATAGGTATTCCGATGCCACGATTCACGGTCAGGTGTCGAGAACATTTTCCAGAGCCCTTTGTTCTGCGTCATACTCGACAGTGGTTTGGAGATGTTTTGATCTAAGTTAATTGAATCAATGTATATAATATATAATGCATGGCAGAACTGAATTCCTGGTACCTACATACCTATGTTTTATTAATTATTCAAGTGTCAGCACCTATTATGATGTTATCTTAACATAGATAGTTGTATTATTTACTTATTCAAAATCACATTATAGACTAAACCAGAATTTCAATTCAAAATGCTACATCTGATTTTTAAATAGTATCTACAAATTTCATTTTTGTAAGGATTAGAAGATTTTAACTCACAGCAGGGTTCCAGATGACATGGTATATTAAGAACCTGCTGTATACTAAACTGCTTATAGCTACAGCAGTTCGCAACTCAAAAAATTAAGTATCTTTATCTATATTAATATAATAAAGCAGAAAGATTTTATTGTTTGTTTGAATTGAATAGGCCCCGAAACTATTAAACCGATTTGAAAAATTCTTTCACCAATGGAAAGCTACTTTATCAGCGAGTAACATGGGCATATTTTATTCCCGTATACCCACGGGAACGAGAACTACGCAGTTAAAACCGCGGGGCGCTGCTAGTCTAACATAAAGACAACTTCAAATATAATCGACCGTTCAACAAAAATGATTTTAGGTTTTCTTGACACATCCGATTTCGATTCCTACTACTTCGCTAGTATTATTTATACTTGCGCTTTTCCGTCGCGCAGGTTGGCATCCCCTGCAGTAAACTGTTACGACACGATGCACTGTGTCAGTGTGCTGCGGATAACCTGTTATCAGTGCACTTTAAACACAATTATCAGCGTAGGCGAGATTAACATAACCTAACTATGAGAAAGCGAGCATCGGAAAAGTTCAAGTTATAGTTGCATTAAGTTAAAGATGGGTCTTTATTGGTCAGAGTGAAAGTGAACTGCAGTGATTTTGTTTATACATTGTAGTTTTATTACGTGAGATATTACGATGTTACAAATCTATACGTTAGGTACTTTTATTAATACGATAAATTTTTAGACCATTTCCAAATACTTATTTATACAGATGATAAGTTACATTAGCGTATGCGCGGAGGGTATGGCAAAGTAAGATAACTAATGGTCGTCTGGTCAAAGACCATGATCACGGAACCGTAAGTCGCGGGTTCGAATCCCGCTAGGAGCAAATGTTTCGTGTGATTAACATGGAAATTTGGACTCGAGTCATGGATATTTATAAACGTATTTAAGTATGTGTCCGTTTTGCTAATAAACATGGCACAAGCTTATAAGCTTAGTTTGGTAGTAGGGAATTAGTCAATTTCATTCCTGGAGAACAATTGTGGGTTGAGTTTAAGCTTAAATTTTATTCTACTTACTCATCCTATCAAAAAATATTAATTTCCAGTGTTTTTATAACATATCGAATATCAAACTAAAAAATCAATGACTGAAAACAAGAACATTTTCTACAAAAAGTCTATCACAAACTACTCTGCGAATTAATTTTCAATTTGGGCAAAAGATTTTTTCAGTTCGTTCACTCTTATGACGTCACACGCTCCCAAGTAGAGCGTGGCTGATGGAACTTACAGGCCTACGCGTTATCTTTGCGCCTACATTCGTAAGGTAAATAAGGCCTAATGGGGTCACCATCTCGCCTGCTTCCCGTACAGCCACGTGATAGCGTTATCTTTCAAAGAAAATCTAAATAAATGTGGAAGGAAATAACAAACAATTACGAAGTACTATACTCGTAGTCAGAAAACAAACAAAAAGAATCATACATCTACTTTTACTTATTCTCTTGTTCCAAACTAAGCAAATTTTTTCATGTACAGTGCATAAACATACTTAAATATCTTTAAAAGCAACCGTTCGTGATCATCACACGAACATTTGTCTCTAGCAGAATTCGAACCCACATCCCTTTTTTGGCCGGAGACTCTAACCGACCAATTGGCTCGTTTAAATAGAAAAGAACACAATTGCCGTATAAAAAATCAAAACTGATGAACGGCTAGTATTTAGTTTCCTTTCTATAGCCTAAAACACGAGGTCTGTCAAAAAATAAGTCAAGTCAGTACAAGTAAAATGTCAGCTTGGAAAGTTTAACTTTTTATTAAAACATAATTATGTTATCACATAATACGAAGCTCCTTACGCCAACGAGGTACAAATGATTGAAATTGCTATTGTTACTTTATTTTCTCTTAGTTTCAAGTCGTAATAGCAAATTACAAGGAGCACTCATGTAAAAATGATGTCAATTAACATGCACACTTCTCCCGTCAGACCCATTAAGCAAATTGTCATACATTGGCCACAATCCAATAAAATACAATCACGTTGTCGTAATTCTACAATTTGTAAGTCCCGAGAATAATGACGATGTTTAATATGGAGACATGTGATATATGTGACTAAAAAAAGATTGAAAATTATATTTGGTACCAATGTGTCAAAAATGAGGTCATAATATAACCATAAAATAGAAGCGGTCCAATGCGCAGGATAATATGAATGTGCATAAACCCGCAAACACAGGTGTGCACTTTAACCTAACCATAAACCATAAAATAGGGTGTATTATCGAAAGCATTTCCTTTAATTTCGACTATTAATTTAATTAGTCAAACTATTTACTTAGTTAAATACCATTTCACCTTGATAAGGTCTTAAACTTTTTCAAATGCAAAATAATATTCAATTTACTTGGAAGTGTAAGCGTCATATTTAAATTAACAGACAAGTACAATTTTAATTTTAGAACCCTTAAGTCGTTTTTACTTTTTATGTAAATAGCAACTTTATGGAGTCACACTTCTATTATATATCTAAACAAAATAATGTAAACGAAATCTAGGATAAGCGGAACCCGAAATAATAATAATAAATTATCACAAAATATCTACTACAGTCCACTGATAGAGAGCTATGTTAGTTTCCTTAGTTTAAGACACGGACTAGTAAAAAAAGAAGGACTCCACGCTGTCAACAATGGCGTGAAGCCACGTTTACGCATGTATGAGAGAGATAGTATGGATACCAGATATCGGATATCCGTCATTTGGAGCACTTTCTACCTATGTCAATGTGTGACGTAAGTTGCATGTCAGGTTGGAGCACCTGAAGAGCTTCAACGTCTAATTAGTGGCGCGGAGTCCTTCTTTTTTTATTAGTCCGTGGATTAACATAAATCTTTATTTACAACTAGTATCCGCAAACAATTTACTATTTCTTAACGGAAAAACAAGAAAATCCGCGGAGCGCAACTACTATACATAGATACCTGTAATTCAAACAACATGAGGATCAATTATCAAAAATCTTTTTTTCATACATTAGGAAATCGCACTAAGAACTCAAGAATATGATAAAGTGCTTAATCGAATTCGTCATAGTAAATATCTACATTCGTCTTAACTCTCAGTTTTTTTTCCATTTACTAAATTTTTTACATTTTATTGAGAACCAAACAATTAGGAAAAGCTTTTGTATTTTTTTTTTCTTTAATGAAACTCAATGTTTTATACGTTATTACAAGTCAAAAAGTATCAACAACTGCCTAAGTATAGATAGTACCTACACTTAATAAAAACCAATCACATCAAATGCATAAAATAATACAGTTAAATTCGTTATAAACATCAAAACACATTACGCCGATTCACTAATTAGACTTACCCAGTTAACTTGGTAAATAACTACAGGATTAGTAAGTACGATTACATTAAACGTGCTAGTTGATCCAAATGAAATACAGTAAAACCCAGCACATGTGCCAGGCAATGTCATAGACATAACATAGCTTCTAATAAAAAAAAACTCACCCAAAATCGAACATAAATTGTGTAGGTACGGAATTATTTCACTGAATCACTCAAAATGCGCGCGAAACAAAATGTCAACTCAATGCACGACTTTTTATTCTTTTCAATTTTAAAAGTTCAAACTTCGAGTTCCAGTTCACGACCTCGTAGGGCCCGTTTCCCGCGCGCATGCGCGTTGCCCGTGCGCGCGTGTTGCCTTCAGCAGACTGGACGTAGTACGCATCTATGGCTTAAAAAGTGGAGTATGGTGTCTGGTTCCGTGATGGAAATTAGCCCTGGGATACTGTTGCTATAAACCTCATTAGATTAAACAAATTATTGTGAACTTTAAAAAGCGAACGTTATAGTCGAAAAAGTTTTACTTTTAAAAATTATAATGCTTACGGCTTAATTGTAAAAGGAAAAGTTTCCATTTCATAAAAAAAAAACTAAATATAAAAAAAACATTTGATCATATTTAAACCAGGAACAGCTTTATCGCTGAGTTGAAATGTGGTTGAAACATCTGAGATATTAGGTTACAAATTGGCAACGCCATAAAATGTTAGCTTATTTAACGACTAAACACTTAATACATTCATAGCAACATTCCAAGACAAATGGTTTTATTTTCCGCACAATGACCGGCGAAAAATTTCATTGGTAATAAAAATCGATATCGCAAATCGAGATCGGATCGATCTTCACTTTGTCGAATTGTTAAGTGTCATTTGTCATCCAATTGTTAAGAGGACATTAAAGTCGGGCTCAATCAGGATTGTTGTTTTCTATTTTAGTACAAGTAATTTGAGATTGTTATAATATATGACACCTACGACCGGCTGGTTAACATTTAAAATTATTTCATACTGGATAATTACATTTGTAGACAAACTGAACATTTTTAAGCATAAGTTACCGATCAAATATTCAATCATAGTTGTACTTGATATCTTTTAAATAAAAAAAAAAGCTTAAACCTATAAACCGCTTAGTTTTTATTTACTATTTATTACATATTACTTATTCCACAAAATATTTAAATACTTAGTCAAACCACCAACTTTGATTTGATTTACATATCTCGTATTTTTATTTTGTGAAGTTTTATACAATGAAGATAAATTACAACTATCTACTAATTTTAGAAACACATGATTAAAAAAGAAAAATCTTATTAATAAATTAACAAAATAAATAAACAAGGTGTAATACTCTCAGAATAATAAAGACCTAAACATCCAACAAGTATAAGCCCTACGTTGTAGGAACGTAGGTATTTAAATAATAATCTTTAGTAGTTTTGTACATTCCTTCATTAATTTAGGAGTGTTAATACGTGGACAAGTGGACAGCTAATAAACTAGTTCTTCTGTTTAATTTTTATGACTGTTGTCAATGTACGACAATATGGAGCCCGCAAATTGTTATTGGAATTCTTTTGCATCATATGATAATTGCTGCTGTCTTATTTAGGACTAGTAGCGCCCTGCAGTTTCACCCGCTTAGTTCCCGTTCCTGTAGGAATATGGGGATAAAATATAGCCTATGTTACTTCCGGATAATGTAGCTTTCCAATGGTGAAAGAATTTTTGAAATCGGCACAGTAGTTTTGGAATTTATTCATTACAAACATACACACACACACAAAAAAATAGAAATCTTTCCTCTTTATAATATTAGTATAGATTTATCAAGCGTAAAATTATTTGTTAGTTAACAGAATCTAACAGCTATGTAGATGCAAATAAATATATCTATTAAAATAAATACAAAATGCTGTTGTTTGAGAGCGTCTGCCTCAAAAATGACTAAACTGATTTTTTACTTTTTTGTACATTCGCATTGTTTGATGAACGAAACATGGAGTTTTTGGTAAAATTGTATGGAAATGAAATATTCAAAAATAGGTTTGGGAGAGAATAACGGCTGCCGAATACATATCACTATATTGGTATATCCAAAAACAATTCTATGAAGTTATTTATCAAAAGCAAAAACCATGATCCAAAAATTGTCTGGTTCCCCTATCTTAGGGTTACGAAGGTCAGATCCGCAGCCGCTTCAATGTAATAACCAGACTCGCTAAATCCTGGATCATGGTCTAAGCGGACCCCGTCTAAACACGGGACATAACGCTAGGAAGATGATTTATCAAAAACATGTTTGATATATATTATTTAATATTCATTGATACCTATGTATATAATATTAAAATGTAAGAACCGTTTTGATAATAGGACTTAATTTCCTACATGCTACAGCCGGTAAAAGGGTAATTATGAGTGTTTAAGTATTTTATTGAAAAGCAATAACCGATCTGAGACCCAGTCAGACCTTATCTAAGTTTATTGGCTGATACTACATAATTTAATCGATTTTCGAGAGAGTAAAAATCTATTTAGATATACGTATAAAACTCGCCTTTTATTTATTCGATGTCTGGCTGGATGCAGTTTCTTGCTAATCCCTCGTATAACGATGTTGCCAGATGACAAAAGTTATTAGAGTCAAGTAGAAACTGGCATCGGTTTCTCTTATTACTGTGACACAGATCTTGAATGGATGAAATCAAACTATATTTTATAATTAGGGAAATCCTGATCGTAAATGTTTTAATATTAAGTACCAATTTCCTTCAAAGCGTACAAATCGTCTATTTATATGTGTTTTCCAGTCGTGCACTTTCAAGAATTCTATGCTACAACTTTTACATATCTTCTCTAACTAACTAACTAACTAAACTTTACGCCACTTCCCTAGCGGGGTACGCAGAGAGACCCGAACGCCATATGGCACGATCCTTACACACCTCACTTGGTTCTACAATATTCATAGTCATTTTTATACAAGCTTATACCTACTTTCTGTATAATAATATCGCAATTTATAATACCGATTTTTGTAAGCCGCCATTTTTCTAAATAAGTTGTCATTTTAATGTAAACTTTTGACACGATTATGATAATTTATGAACCATTATGATGCTTAAAGGATATTTATAAGCCACTTAAAATTTAAAATAATCAAAATAGACCCTGCTTACATTCAAAATATTTTACATCAAGTCGAGTTACATATGGGTAAGTGAGACTTCTTTAGTCATTTAGTACAGTTTATGTCTATAATCTTGTATGTTAAATCATTGTATTAGTCTAAATCTCGTTCCTGGCTTGGTAAATTGGTAAAATCCTAATCTACTTATAGTGCGAAAGTAATCTGTCTGTTCGTCTTCACGACTATACTACTCAACCAATTACGATGAAATTTGGCATGCCTAAAATGCCTCTAATAAAAAATATTTAACACTGATAATTTTATCCCGAAACAATTTTAAAATCCCGAGACACCCATGTCTAGAGACTCTAAGAAATTGAATAACATGTGAACGGAGCCGCGAGCAAAAGCTAGTAAATAAAACAAAACCATTATATGAACCGTTAACCGGTTCTAAACAGAATTCTAAATATTGCAAAGTCGCTTTGTCACTAAGAGATAAATCGTACAATAACCTCCACAAAGACGGCTCAATTAAACATCTAGACAACGTACGAAATTCAAACGATCCCATCGGCGCGTGCGCTCCCCCTTAACGCGTTCCATTAATGCCGAATACGTTTATTCCAAACGCCATAAAATTCCAGAAACGCCGCGATTTGCCGTTAACAGGCGTACCTTTCACCGTCATCGGCGATTCGTTAATAGACAGCATGCCACATAGATGCGACTAAATCATTCTGAGCGAAAGTTAAGCAATATGTACAATTAATATAATGCTAATGCAATATTCATTTCATTATATGAAGTATATAATGTTTGGCTGAATGTGGTTAAAGGGGCTGTCTCATTGACTCTGGCTACCTCTTCGAGGAATACGAGCGTGATGTTATGAATCTATGAAGTGATTATTCCTACAATTAAAATGTGTATGCTGTTTAAGCAGAATATACTGATGTATTCAACCATTAACATAGTTGTGTACCCTACCTATGCTTTACAAATAAAATACTGAATTTTATTGTATTGTTTAAAATTTGTCAAATAACACATTGTTGAATATGGATCAGCTATATGAAACTTGTAATTGAATTATTTGACCAAACCCAACACAAACAGTATAGGTACAAATTTCTCAAGCGAAAAAGGCACTTTTTTATTTATCAGAGTGATATTAGTACATCAAAGACCCAGATTTCGTTGTTAATTAATACGTATTTACTTTAAACCTAACATTAAAAAAATATTACATTTTTAAACACATTATGGAACGCGTCAAGATTTTTATACTTAGTAATATTTTTATGTTTTGATTTTTTTGTTTTTCATGTTTTTACACAATAATTTCTATAACAACATAACAATCGATTAAAAGAAAAAACCCTAAAATAGATAGATACCGCAGTGTACCTCTAACTTTGAATTAAAGGACCAAAATTCAGAACGACTTTATCTAATCTCTATGGCGTCCTCCGAGCCAGCGTCTACTAGGTGGTCTATTTCTATACTTTTCATTACCGCAGTACAAAGTCTTCTAACGCCTACCCGATAAGCTTTTATTGCGTTATTTACTCCATTAACGAAATAAATAGTGATCAAATTATTGTCTCCTGCACTTACTGTTAACGTCACTGAGCTAGAAGGATTAGTTAAGTATAGTGATATCCTTCAATGTAAGAGATAAGAGGGAAGTAGCGATCCGTGGGTGTCACCCACGCGTGTGGATAACATAGGCATCAAAAGTTAGTTGACAAAATGGTAAAGGCACATTATTAGTATTCTTTGGGCATTTTACATCGTTACTTAATATTTTTTCCAAGATAACAACTTATTCTATGTTGATCTGGGCTTGGAATCCAAAATATGTACCAACTGTATTTTTTGTCTAACATTTCGTAAAATGAGATTAGGTAGGCAACGAGCTTGACTGGCCCGTTGGTCGAGTGGTCAGAGACCCTGGCCACGAAACCAAGAGTCGCGGGTTCGAATCCCGCTAGGGGCAAATGTTTCGTGTGATGAACATGGACATTTGTACTCGAGTCATGGATGTTTATAAATGTATTTAAGTATGTCTATCCGTTCACCTAGTATCCATAGTACAAGCATCAGCTTAGTTTGGAACTAGGGAATTGGTGTGTCAGTCTGAAAGATTTAGCTAGCCACTTGTCACTTGCTGATTTGGACTCTGCCTGCCTCTTCGGGAATTGCATGCGTAATGACCTTTGTTTCACTTTGAGATATCATTGGATAAGATAAGTTATCGTAGATAACTTAACTTGATATTATTATATACATAAATACTTATATAGGTACATACCGCCACGCCTGCAATCCCGAAGGGGTAGGAAGAATCCAAGGAGCACACTCCCTAAACCTCATTAGGCCGAAAAAGAACTCATTGAGTTGGGTCTTATTATAATTTTGTATTTAATATCAACATCCCTTTATTTTTGGCTGAATGTGGTTGAAGGGGCATGCTACTCCTTTGACTCTGCCTACCTCTTCGGGGATTATGGGCGTGATGTTATGTATGTATGTATCCCTATTATTGTACGTACTTACACTTGGGTGAAGCAAGATGAACGCCGGACGCCCGTAAGATCGTAAGCACTCTTCAAATTAATTAGAACGACTAAAATACCCGCACTAGCCGGCAAGGACAAACTTTCTCTCCGTCTGTTCGAGCGCTTAATTTGATTTATAGATCGTACCAGCAGGACTTTTATTTGTAATTAAAAGTAGAATGCGTGAAGTGTTCTGTTTTGTTTAATAAATCAATTAAACTCGTGCGTGGATGAGTGAGTGATGGCTTTTGACTTACGAAATGTTGTTGATAAATAAAATGAATTAACAGTTTTTATAGACATCGTCTATCGCATTTTCTGCCATAATAGGGCTATTCAAAAGTCTTAATTTACATATATCACAAGCCGGGTGCGAAGGTGTGCGAACAACAACGATATCATCCAAACAATAGCGGATTATTATACTTGATCCTATGCGTATGGTTCTCCTGACAAGAGCTACGGAAGACTAGATAAAATTACTTCAATATAATAAACAACTCAATAAAATATACGTCATGTTAGAATCATGGATATTTTGATCATGATCCAAGCATTACATGATTATAATATGCCTCTGATTAGAATGGTCAAACTGCTTTATATAAACATCCTCAGTTAACATGTAGACGTATAATTGAAGTCTCCCATTTAACACAGTACCTACCTGATACTTTCATATTTTTCGTTACTAGGAAGTACTTAACCGTCGAGACTAATAAACAGACAAAGTGGCCATTCTAGTTAAACGTATTGTCTGTTGCCAAATTGGAGGAGTCAAAGACCTGCTGTCTGTAATTAACACCAGTTCACTTTTAATTTCAGTTTGGTAACTAGACCGGCGTTTGATCAGTGATAAAAAAAAACAATTACTGAGCGTTTATTTGATTGATGCGAAAAATACCTTTATCTTCAGAAGAGAGAATATGTAGAAATGAAAAAAAAAACAAATATGGCGACTGAATGATACTACACAAGTATCTTGTACATTTGTACTACACAAGTATCTTGTACCTCCTAGCAACGCCCTTACGCCCTTAACTGAGGCAGTTTCTTAAAGGTTGTATGAGGAGTAATTCCCGATCTCCTTTCAATCAGTTCAAACCATCTCCTTTCAATCGGTTCCAATCAATCCAGTGATGATGATGGTTCCAAGCAACCAGCGAATATTTTCTTTTAAAGATAAGAGGTTATACTAACACACCTGATTTGTGTATAAGTACAATGTTTTCCAATTGGTAATACTTGCTAAGACAGGCCGAAATTGCGTCTCTTAGTATCGGTGCTAAGACTCTAAACTACTGCTGCATTTCATTCGAAGGGTGTGATTACGGGAGGCATGAACTCTGAGGATTTTCTGCATTGATTTTTTGACTATATTTGACTGGCTCAATGGCGCATTCGGTAGTGACCCTGCCTCATGCGCCAAGAGTTCGATCCCCACCCAGGACAAACATTCGTATGATGAATACTTGTGTTTGTTCTGTGTCTGGGTGTTAATATCCAATATTTAAGTATATATTTGTAATACCACTCTTGATTCTGATATCCGTAACACAAATGCTTAAGCTACTTACCTCGGAATCAGATCAATGTAAGTGTTGTCGTTGTATATTTATTTATTTATTATTTATTTATTGATGACAAGAGCCTTGTCAAGGTGCATGATTACATTTTGTCCCTTATCTAAAGGCATCGCCAACAAAAACTTCGAAGAATCAGCAACGTACAAGTTAAATCTCTTACGTTGCAAGCTTCAATAGGTTACGGTAACCGCTTATTATCAGGCTAACCGCACACATATTTGCCACCTTCATGGTATAAAAAAATATCATTTGGGTCACAGTGCCATCAAACTTCTATAGTTAGTTAGTTTCAAAACAATATTTCATATGCGCGAGTAAGAATTTTTATAGCATGCTAAAATTGTTGCGATAAACCGCATCACGAATGTACAAACTAGTAAATCATTCTTGGCGCCAGACATCAGTCAAAGTGTCTAAGCCGCCGGGAAATTATTTGAAGCCGACGAAACGAACACTCTTGATGACGTTAGCACATACTATCATGTGTATTAAGAAAAATCGATATTGTTCAAAAATATCTTAAGATAAGTAAGTATAAAACAGTGTCGTACATACTTTGTATGTAACATTACATCACGTCCGCAATCCCCAAAGTGGTAGGCAGAGTCAAAGGGACAACAGCCTCATTTAACCACATTCAGCCAAAAATAAAACGGGGCTGGGTTAGACGAAAAATTGCGAAAAAGTGTTGACAAGTTAAGCTCAAGACAACACAATCAAATACCCAAAACCCAGTATACCATTAGCGCATTTTACGGTATTCTATGCAAGGAACACAGTTGGCACATTATTTTTAAGTCCTAGACCAACATGGGACTTCACATACATGTCGATTTTTGTCCACCTAAATCATCAGTTTTGCAGAATGTGTGGCGTGTACAACGTTTTCACATGTCATCCTTTAGTTGGACTGCCGAAATGGTTGTATGTCTGCAGTGACATCTGATGATGCGGGTAACTGTTTACCCAAACACGACTCGAATTAGATGCATGAGTGCAAGTTAGGGTTCAATTAGCACCTGTTAACGGACGGGGATAGGGCTGCCTGGTGAAGAATTGAAAGGGCCGATGTCAAAAAAATTTTTGGGTTCTTTAAGAACAAATAATTTTAATTTGTCGTTCTGATGTCAATTACTCGCTCGTTATAGAAAATTCATTGTAAGAGCATGGAACATTTTTAGCTATGGCTAGTGTGGAATTATATTTTAAAAATTTCCTTCGTTTTCTTTCGTCGACTTTCTTTTGTTCGCAAAAATCTTACAATAACTTTAAAATTATTATCTGTATTACTCTTATGTTTAAACAAAGAAATAATATACAGTTGCATAAAAAATCCATTTGTACTTTTTACGTAAAAGAATAATAAAGATCCGTATCTCCTCATAAACGAAGGCAAGTTTTCATGGGGTGAATACGTGTCATTGTCTTCACATGTCTATCCCTTAACTAAATTAGTATCTAAAACACAAGCAGACACGACTAGTTTGTATGCGGTATGTAAGTCTGAAGAATGTGTTTATAGGTAAGCATAGAATAGTAAATTTTTATTTGAAAACAAAATGCGACAACTGATTGACAGCCCTAGAGGCAAGGGCAGCTACCTTTGACCCGCGCCAGGGCTCCGATATACTGGCCCACTTACGTCTGCTTTCAAATAGCGCTCTTAATTGGCTTGCTATTTCTTGTCATTCATGAATATTCTTGAACACTAATTGGGGCGCCTTTCAATTGTGAATCCTCTTAAAATATATCCTTCCTAGTCTGGATGTAGTTTGACCGTATTATTAAATTTTGTCAGGATTACCTACATTGACGCTAATGCCACCTGGCTCTGTCTCTCGCGACCCTTACACAATGTAACCAGACATAACACACAAATTAATGATTCTACATGACATGCATTGTGAATGTGCAAGTTTTTGTGTAATGATTTTCTTCCCCGATGAGCAAATGATACAAATCCGTATACAGAATTTAAAAATCCGCAGCGTGGACTCAAATTTCTACCAGTACTCATTATTATAGGTCCGGTTTATCATTCTCATTTTAGCCGAAATACATTCACTGTAAAACGTAATGGATATAATACATGGATGTATAACGGATATTCTGTGCGTTACTCATTTGGGGACAGTGTTAATATCCGAATAATACTTGAACGGATGTATGAGTATAATGGATAGCAATGTAAGTTATTAATGTTGGCGTTGTATTTGGGGACAGTCTTAGTATCCGAAGTAAGGAAAAGTTGACCTGAACGGCAACCCGGAACTATGATCTCGCTAGCTTTGCACACATGTATTTTCCAGTAAATAACCCAAGCTGGAAGGTTCACAAAGAGAATGTTCTAACAAGATTAACCGTCTTCTTACATACTGTCGTGTTCGGCTGATTGATGTTACCAGTATGAATGGCTGCGCGGCCCCAGACCGCATATCACCTATAGGTAAGGCCTGTGACACATGACACTATTCTGAGCGCTTCCTCCACTCCAAATATGTTTCTCAACTTCACTTCATTACCGCCAATTAGCCCCGACTGTTTTAGACTATATGGATATGTGATATGATATGATATGATGTGTTCGATAAGAGGTGTAATATTTTAAATGGTATAATAATAATTGTTATGATAAAAAATAGAATTATTTATACATACCTGTATGACAGTTTTGTGAATGAAACAGTATAATAATAAAGTAAATAGTCTTTGGTGAGAAATCATATTGTTATGGCATGTGTTAATAATTGTATTGAATAATTTATTTCCTATGTGAGATTTTCTCATTTAATACTTGGGGGCTAAGAAAATTGTGTTTTTACGTGAGTCTATAGATTTTTAAATATAATAAAAAAAAGTACTCAAAAGCATGAGAGCACTATACTATTGTATTTGTATTTGACATAAGTATAACTATCCACTGTTATATAGCCTCAGAATAAAGGCAAAAGAAATTCACAAGATAGCATATTCACTCCAAAGTGTCTCGACTTATAAGTAAGCAGCTTACTCAGACAGAATAGCGCTGTCACTCAAATTCCCAGCGGTTTTCGGGTAAAAGTTAAACCGCAGCAAACTCGTAAACTCGTCTAGTAATTTAGTCATGAACCTTGCATATTGGATTTCAAACTGGAACCCACTTTCTATGTTGGTTAAACCTCTATTTTGCTAGCTCGTTAAGCTGGCCTTGCCAATATTGTGCGAAACATTGTCTCTTTGTTTACACAAATCTGACGGGACGCGTGTTCAAATACGCTGTTTGCTCTTAGTAATTATTGCCTCCACCCTCAATTTCGTCTTTGGATTATATGATATTACTGGGCAACTGTAAAAGGTCATAAAAACACGTTTGATAGAGTAAGTAAAGACGATTGATTGAGTTAACCTTTTCTCTGTGAGGATGTACAGTAATCATCATCTTCCTAGCGTTATGTCCCGTGCTTAGACGGGGTCCGCTTAGACCATGATCCAGGATTTAGCAAGTCTGATAATTACATTGAAGCGACTACCGATCTGACCTTTGTAACTCTAAGATAGGAGAACCAGACAATTTTTGGATCATGGTTACAAATCCAAAGTTGTTTGATTTGGCAGGTTTCATCACGATGTTTTCCCTCACCTTCAAGCTAGTGGTATAAATACGTACATAGGTTTTAAAAAAATCCAGAGGTACGTGCCCGGGTTTGAACCCGCACTCCTCGTTTAAGAGGCGCGTGTCCTTACCGTTGAGGATGTACAGTGATATAGTGCTTAAAAAAATAGTTGCCTTGGGAGTTGCGGATGCGTAGAATTTTTTTAATTTTATAGACTGACTTGCTGTCAGAAAAGCAGTCAGACTTTTTTAATGACAACCTAAAAAACGATCATCATTATCATCGTTTTTCTAACGTTAAGTCCTGTGCTCATTCGCGGTCCGCAGACCGTGGGTGATTATATATTTAAGTGACTACCTAACTGACCTTTGTAACCCTAGACAGGGAAACTAGATAAATTGCATCCCGTAATGCATCCGCGTATATGCTGATCCATATACCTACATAGTTATTTGGATATGCATGTTCACCTCGATTACTGCACTCACAGCTGAGGAGGTGTTATAAATCTGTACATAGATTTGAAATTCAGTGATACGGGACCGGGTTTGAAACAGTCCCGCATGAGTGATGTCCTATTAAGCTACCACCGCTTACCCTATAAACTAGCTATTGCACCAGTCTGTGCACGCCCTACGCGGTTTAGCGGTCGCAAAAAGCCGTGGCTCCCGCCGCACCCAATCTATCGCCATTAATCAGGAATGCAACCGCCCGCCAGTTCGCTTTGAACACCAACATTTTCCAACCGACAGACTTCTTTCGATTGCGTGTAAGTCAATATTGAAATTTCGTTGAGCTAATTCGACACTTTGTATGAACTGACTAACTAATTAGTATAGTGGTAGCATGCGCTGCCTAAGGACCAAGAAGTATTGGGTTCAAATCCCAGGTATGGTCAAAAATTTGTAGCTGAGTATTAGTTTATCAACCGATATCGGTTAGGAGCCCAATATAACAAATGTCAGTGGATGGAAAAGAAGAGGGGGAAAAATACGGATATATATCTAATAGAAAAGAGAATTAAAAAAAGGAGAAAGAAAACTAAAAAATTTGGATGGTATAAAAAGTGATTGAAGTGATTTAGAAAAAGAGTAAATTATAAAGTGTTTAAAAAATGTTTTTTGATATGATTATAGTAATAAGCTACAAAACCAGTCCAGCCTAAAAATAAAGCAAGATTTTTTCTAAATTTATAACAACGTGTTGTGGTTTCATCAGTGTAAAAAACAGTAACATAGTTTCTATACTATACTTGAGTACAGATTTACACCATGAATAAACATGTTTACTCGAAAGCAATAACTTTTCAACACCGACGCTTGCTGCGCTGATGCTTAACACTTAAAACATTTATTTTATTTGCAATTGAAAAATGGAACCCCATTTCGCCTGCATTTATTTTTATATTTTTTACATACCTTACATACATACACTTACATAACATCACGCCCATAATCCCCGAAGGGGCAAAAGGGCAATAAGCCCCTTCAACCACATTCAGCCAAAAATAAAGCCAGGCTGGGTCAGATGGAAAAATTGTGAAAAAACAGTGACAAGCGGTTAACCTGTCGCCTACACAATCACACACCCAAAACCCGATATATCATTAGTCGCCTTTTACAACATGCTAGGCAAGAACCACAGTTGACATATTCTTTTTAAATCCCAGACCAACACGTGACAGTGGGCTGGGTTGGATGGAAAGCTGTGAAAAAGGAGTGACAAGTGGCTAGCTCGTCGTCTACTCAGACACATACCCAAAAGCTCCTAAACCATTAGTCGCCTTTTACGACATGCTAGGCAAGAACTACAGTTGGCACATTCTTATTTTTGTCCCAGATCAACATGGGCCAAGTCCCAGACCAACATGGGATATACCTTTGTTTATTCAAAAGATATAGTTTGTTAGACACCACACAGCTACCGACCTTTATCGTGCGATTGCAAACTAATTTACGTCAGTTATCCGGCTTTCGTAACCATGAAACCGATTGAATCAACCCGTAATCTTAAAATTGCAGGTTGTTGGTGGAATAATAATTGTATGATGAATTAAACAACCTACCTACAGTCAGGATATTTTTAGCAAGGATTTTATGAATTGGTTTTCCCAGTTGCTTAAGAGATTTTCAGCTGTATCGTTTGCCTCCTCATAGGTAATATTTACAACGTCGCATACGTCTATGTCATGTCATGTTACTTTAAATATACATTTTAAGCATTTTATTATTCTTTGCTATATGGCAATCAAGCAATTGTTAAGTGGCATCAAGCAATCGATGCACATGCTACAGACAAGAATTATACCTACACTGTAATCTGTTCAATAATAGAAAAAACGTACCTAAGCGTAAAGCAGATTTAGATTCCAACAAACTACCCATCTTTCATTTACCTTTTTACCACAAAAAGGTTGACATTTCTGTCACTCTCCAAATTGTTGCAAGGCGCTATTCTATATTTTGTAATTTGCAAAAAAAAACGGATTAAAAACCCCCTGGTATCAAAAGTTTGAGCCGTCGTAAGCACAAGTTCGACTTGATGATTCTTTTTATTTCTCTAAGAAATACAAAGATTGTTGTAACTATCGTACTCTCGACATGGTCCTTATTATTTCTCGAAGAAATATTTCTGTCGCAACATCTTTACAACAAATTTTAATCGCCACTGTAATCATACTCGTCGATTGTCAATGACACCAGCATTCAAATGTAGCAGGTAACAGGTCCATTTAGTGAACTGAATGATGAACTTTCACTCTGGGGTCGGCTGTCGTGACCAACGGATTCGGTGTTGGGCCGATAAGCTCAATATCGAACGTTCCACGTGTTTGAAGAGCTAGACAAGATCATTAAAGACGCGCTCTTCTAATGATCTTGTCTAATGTTTACATATTGTTGATATACACACTTGAATAATCAAATAAAAGTTATGGTGAAGCCGTTGGAGGCATGTAGGTTTTTATTTTGAAGGGGTGAGTTAAAGAAATACCGGTCAAACGTTTAAATATTAGAGGAAACACTGAACATATTCAAAATTTATAAGCAAGTTTCCGGATATTGTTCATAAAAACAATGCATTAGTTATAGTAGTACAATGTCAGATATACAAATTTAATAAAAAGCAAGATTTATTAAAATTAGAGATATCATTCCTAAAATTTTAAAAAGATAAATAAAAATATTAGTTATAAGTGGAGAATTTCTTTAACCCCTTCACGACATATATCAGGATAATTTTTAGAAACGTATCTGCCGAAATGCGCTAATTTCCACCTAATTCAAGCCCAATGAAGCGCTAACACACTAGAGCAGGCGGCAACTCGATGCGTGAGGGTGTCATCGACCGCTGAAATCACGGCTTCACAGCTCCACATTAGTTAAAGATCGTTGTAGCCTGTTGACCTACGCCCCGACAAGTAGCCTACTCTATCAGTTTATCGGCCACTTCAATTATTTCCTTTTCGTTTTGTCCTTGATCGCAGATAGTTGCATGTCGTAAAATGTTTATTGCTATCGAATGGCTATCATGTGATAGAAAGAAAACGCTTATTAAACTTTTCTGATAGGCACGCGGAAGGCAATAGTAATTTATTTTGGCGTTTTATAGGCCTAGTTTCTTGACGCGTTTATTGTTCCTGTCAAAACACGATTATTGCTGATAATTGAGTTAGAATAACTCCATGAACTTAACAGAAGGAAACTTTTACATTAGCCATTTTATTATATAGCCGACGGATCGGACGGAAGTTAAGTAAGTGTGTCCTAACACAGCGTCCTCTTACGACATTTAATATTTAGCTATTATTCTACATACATACATACATAACACCACGCCCATAATCCCCGAAGGGGTAGGCAGAGTCAATGGGACAATTATTCTAGTAACTAAAATACCTTGCTAGAGCAATGATTCTTACCATATGATGAAATACACCTCATGATAATAATCAGAAGATGCATACAAAATAATAGAAACATCAAAACAAAGATAAGGCCTTAAAAAGCATTATTGCCGTACGCGACAAGTTTGTGAGTTGTGACGACATAAAATATGATATTCACCTGACGTCACAGCGTGGGACCGCCACTCATACTGGGAATTTTTATAGGCCCCAAATTTAATAGGACTATTGAAATCTTATATTACCGGAAATATAGCGTGGATATGCCGAAACATAAAAATCCTTTAAGAGGTCCTCCTTTAAAACTAAAAACATACAAAAACCTTTTGTTACTGATTTTCACATGATAAAATCAGGCAAGATTCTAAATTAAGGCTTTGTAGTCCTAGTAGTTTGGGCTCTTATTATTTAGCAAACAATTTAATAATTACATTCGTTTAGATTGAAACCATATGCAAAATTCTTTGTTTCTTTTTAGTATAAAACACAATAAGGTAATAATCCTCTTCCCCTCGGCTAAGCTGAAATAATCAGAGCTAAATCGACACTTTCTAAAGCCATTTCCTAGGAATAATATAGAATACTGGATATCGAACATTTCCGGTAACACACGCAAACATATCGATGCGATATCTTGTGTATGGGTCTAATTGATTTGGTCAGCTAGCAACAATATATTATCGGCTCATGTGTGAACTAACACTGGTTGATGTGAGATGCATTGTTGTCTTACGAAACAAATAAGTTCCTATGTCTCAATCAAGTGAGAATAATGTGGGATTCTGAACCGAAGACCTTTTGGTTGCTGATAACTTTGATGAAGAACACTTTAAGTGTCGAATTACTCATTGCTTTTAAAATTTTATTCGCTTCCATGTGGGAAGTTTAAGAGTTATGACTCAATTGAGTGAGAATCGGAACTAAGGTTCAAGCCCTTATACGTACTTTTTTATAAAGTGTACATGCAGTTTATTAAGAAGTAGACTTTTGAAAAATCAGACAATACCTACCTAACTGGCCAATTTTGTAAATTCCTTAAAATCAATACATATGTTCGAGGTTTGTGAATAGTATTTTGAAAACTTATAGAGATTTTATTACATGCTTTAAGTAATTTTACAAAGAGAAATATCAACACAATCAAAACCATTTATAATTTTTATGTCTATTATGTTTGCCTTCAGTCCATTTTAAACTTACAAGTTCGAAATGTTCAATCATCTAAAAGAAGAATAAAAAAATCACCCTCCCTCTGAAATATTATACATAGGAAATCCTATTAACTTTCAATTGCACAGTAACATTGCCGCTTATTAGAAATTAGTGCACGTTGATCGATGCATGAAACATTTAAGCGGTCCATTTCCTTTTCGCATCATTTGAAGAGTCCAAATCGGTGCCTTTCATGAGCCCGTCGGTTTCACCACAAAGTGATTGGATCACGCCGTGACCACACTGACAATGTCGTGTCCAAACAAAAAGCTATTTAGTATGGAAATTGGGAAGCGTTGCGACAATAAAAAACGCATTACTCCCATTATGCAAACGCGAGTAACGGATCATTTATCGATGTTCGACAATCATGACGCATCATTAAACAATCCGATTAAAATTTTATAACAGTGTTTTGTCAGAAATAAATTAGATAATAAAATGCGCTAATACTCGAAAGCTTTTCAATGGGTGATTCTATCACATTGAAAAGGCTTAATTGGCTACATACACAACAATATAAGAAATTCGAAATAAATTATTGATCCCGGTGGAAGCAATACCTGTAGTTTCAGTAAATGGTTTTCCACGTGGGAGGAACCGCTAGTGAAAACTTGTAAAGATATAAAAGTCTACTTAATTTTCCAACTGTCGACTGGCCCGTTGGTCGAGTGGTTAGACACCCTGGCCACGAAACTAAGGGTCGCGGGTACGAATCCCACTAGGGGCAAATTTTTCGTGTGATGGACATGGACATTTGTACTCAAGTCGTGGATGTTTATAAACGTATTTAAGTATGTCTATCCGTTCACCTAGTATCCATAGCACAAGCATAAGCTTAGTTTGGAACTAGGGAATTGGTGTGTCAGTCTGTAAAAAATAAATTGGCTGTCTGTAACGTTTACACAAATTATTCGGACTCTAAGAAAAGGCTTCATCTTTTTGTCCCGGTAAAATTTATAGATCGCACGGTAAACTGTGTAATGATTTACCAGACCAAGTGTTACTCAGACCCACAGGCATACTGGTTTAATATATTATCGAATACCAATATCAGTAAATTAAGATACAGTGACGGACAGCTATCGAAGGCTATGGGTAAATATGACATCAAGTGAAATAGAAACCAAGATAATGTTACCCAGTGGTTCTTTTGTCGGCGCCCACAAACAGGTACCGTGATGTGACACGGCCCCCTGGGCCGTTTGGGGCCGATAACATCTTGCTGCGTAATGCAGGGGCTACCTGCTTCGGAGCGGACTAGGGGATTAGGGTTAACTACGATTTTTGGATATAATCTGTGGACGTTTAATATGGCTGCAAGGAGGTCTGATCAAAATCTGAAGACTTGATGCCTGCTGATTCCTTTGACACAAACTTAAAAATTTATATAGAAATCTGTGGCTTGGAAATCTATAACATACCACCAAGGTTAACCTTATGTGTTCGAATTTTGTTGTTGCTTTTGACTACATAATGCATCAGCTTAATGTGAAAAACTTTGTACATACATACATACATACATAACATCACGCCCATAATCCCCGAAGGGGTAGGCAGAGTCAAAGGGGCAGCATGCCCCTTCAACCACATTCAGCCAAAAATAAAGTCGGGTTGGGTTAGATGGAAAATTGTGAAAAAGCAGTGACAAGCGGCTAACCTGTCGCCTACACAATCACACACCCAAAATCCGATATACCATTAGTCGCCTTTTACGACATGCTAGGCAAGAAAAACTTTGTGTGACGTTATATAAATAAATAAACAAATTCTCCAGACTGACACACCAATTCCCTAGTTCCAAACTAAGCTATAATCTTGTCCTATGGATACTGATGAACGGATAGGCGTACTTAAATATGTGTATAAACATCAATGACTCGAGTACAAATCTCCAATTTCACCCGAAACATTTGCCCCTAGCGGGATTCGAACCCGCGACCCTCGGTTTCGTGGCCAGGGTCACTGACCACTCGACCAATGGGCCTGTCTGTAATATATTATGATAATAATTTATCCTTACTAATTGTAAATGCGAAAGTAACTAATGTCTTTCATGCTGAGATTTTATTTGATATGCCAAAAGTATTAACCCTAATTTTTTTTTTTGGTTAATAACTAAAAGTTTATAATTATATCAATTACAAATTGTAGTATTAGGTACCTATTTCATATAAAGAACCTTCCTTCTTCATAAGTTGTATTTTCCTACATTAACTGCATTATTTGATATCCGTAACACAAGTGCTAAGCTACTTACCTCGGAGTCAGATCAATGTAGGTATGTGATGTAGTCGGATATTTATTCATTATTATTCATTATTTCTTATACATAGGTACATACATTATGACGTAATTACATTCAAACCGTGCTTAATAACTTAACACCGGACAGTGTCGAATGCCATGTCATCATCAAATCCCATTAAATCCATAAAAATCCCATTATTGTTGTCAATGCGCAGCGGATTACCGCTTCATTACGGTCGGATGCTTGTGAGTGATTATTAATGGAACTAAATGGAAACTGTGTCAACGTTTGAATATAGTTGAGTTGAGTATATATGAATAGTCTGTTGCTCGGTAATCTATATATTCAAGCCGCCGGAAATACCTGCAAACCTCGCAGGAAACCGCTTCCCTTCGCGTTTCCTCCGTTTTGCCCCGTTTCGTCTATCTAGTAAAGTTACCAACTTAAGCGCCGACGCATGACGTCATTAAGCCAGGTTAGCAGATATTTCCGACGAGTTGTAAATGTACAAATAAAACTGCAAAGTCTATGTGTTATATCAAAAAAATAATATATTACTTTTTTCCGTGCAGATGAAGTCAGGGGCAAAATTTTATAAGCTTTTAAACTATTTTTTTACTAATAAATACGCAAGCAAGCATAGAGGTAATAGGGATGTTGACTGGCTAGTCAATTGAGATACTTTTTAAGAGCTGTCAAAACAAAATCACTTCATAGATTTTGTATGGGCTTTTCAACGTGTGACGTCATTAGTTTGTATAGTCAACTGACTTAATAATAATCAGTTTCTGTAAAATTTAAAATCTTAGACTCAATATGATACAAAATCAATAAGGATTACCAGCATACTACGATACTTTCTTTTTCAGAATTGATATTTCAAAATTTTATATAATGGGTGTCAACATCCCAATTTCATAGTGAATAATCAAGCTGATCCTTTGAAAGGATGAATGAATAAATGAATAAACGTTTATTTGGCACTAAAATATCCTACTAATATTATAAATGTGAAAGTCTTTATGAATGGATGGATGTTTGTTACTCTTTCACAAAAAACCTACTGAATGGATTTTAATGAAACTTTAGAATATAGAAAAATAACACCCGAATAACATAGGCTATGTTTCATCGATGTACCACGCGAGCGAAGCCGCGGGCAGAAGCTAGTACCTATATATAGGGTGTAATGATACCCTATAGAAAAATTCAAAATTTGTTATATTTATTATATTATGTTGTTAAAGTATCGAGACTATGGAGCCACAAGATACGATTAAACAATAACTAAACAAACAAAATAAAACTGAACGGGCTACCAAAACAGAACAAATCTATAACTAACCGATACGCCACTTTCGAATTTTTCTTAACTTTTTACGACCGTAAAATGTTTATATCAAACAATAATTTGAGTTGATACTACATTTATTCGGTACCAATCAAAGATAGGCGGCGTGTGTTGCTCTATAATTAAATTATTGATACTGTTAGGGTTGTCAGTCGGTAGAGGGTGAAAAATGATGATGATGATGGCGATGCCTTCCCTAGGTCAATAAATATATAAAAAGCCTCTTTAAGAGTGGAATCTAATCTTAATGTCTATGTGTTTAACTGACCAATCTGCATTATTTGAGAATGTATATATTAAAAAAATATATATGAAGGAAGTTTTGTGACACAATATGTATGTATGTGTTTTTAATTTCCATTTAATCATGGTATAACCACTGTCATTAATAATTTTATCACAAATCCATACTAATTTTGAATTCATATTTACATACAATCCCTTTTGTTTACTAAGCATTCAGTATTAATTTGAAGTACCTACTCTCTGAACTGTACAGCGGAGTAATGAAAAAAACTCATTTATATAATAAACATCTACACCTACGCATATTGTGGTTTCCTAAATGAATAAATAATATCGTCTTAGATGTTACTTGATGACCCTAAGTCGAATGGAATGTTGTTAAAATACAAGTTTATCTGTCTCCAGAGGGAACCGAAATCACTCAACCGCACTATCAGTATGTAAATATATTTAATTTTACAGACTGTCTAACATTAATCGGTTGACAGGAATAGGGTAATCAAGTTCCTGATATATAAATGATATCATATAGAGTTGACGGACAGACTAAGGGGACCCAGAATTTATAAGTACATATACCATTTATATGAAATATTAATACGTAATGCCAACTTTTATATAATTATTCTTGGGAAATGTATTAGGCCTATACACATTTTTCCCGTGTTGCATAATATATATCTATAGGTATAAAGAATTTATAAATGATATCCTACCCCGCTAGGGAAGTGGCGTGAAGTTTAGTTAGTTAGTTATATCCTAATAATATGCTTTTTTTTTAAATGTAATATATACAAATATATGCAATGATTCCCACCAGACAAGTACAAACTGGCAAAATCGCTTCCCTATCTCACTCTATTTCTCAGTTAATAATTGTAAAAAGACCATAGAATCCCAAGTGGAATAAATAAGCAAAATTTCAAAAACATATACTGTAATCATTTACATACCCTAACGACCATATGAATGCTCCTACATTTTCCATAAAAATGCAATAACCACTCTGTATATTTCCCCCTGCACCTATAAAGAATTCTTCACTCCACGTTACCGAAGCCGGTTCTCACTTCATTCTCACGCAATCCACTACTCCTCGCCCCGACTTGCAATATTGAATCAACTACTTAATTATAGTAAAAGTACTACTATACTAATAACGTGACCGTATTGCACTGTACTTGTTTGCATGGGTTAGGTAACCACTTGCTGAGGTACATTATCAATATATGTATATTTATCAAACTACATCAGATATATTGATCTGACTCCGAGGTAAGTAGCATAATCACTTGTGTTACGGATATCAGAAACAACAGTGGAATTACAAATATAGATATACTTAAATATTTGATATGAGCACCAAGACACAGAACAAACACAAGTATTCATCATACGAATATTTGTCCTTGGTGGGGATCAAATCCACAACTCTTGGCGCATGGGGCAGGGTCACTACCGAATGCGCCATCGAGCTTGTCAAATCAATGAAATATTGATGTAAAGATATGACGTTTTAATTTAGAGGCATGTTTCAAATTTTCACATTAAAGTTGACAGAGCTTTTTGCAGACGTTTAAAAGAATTAACAACTTTATTTGCAGCGAAAGACAATTAATTCTCTAAATAAAATTCATACTTTGGAAACACGCTCTAAATCTCACAGATGAATGAAATTAGCAGTACGTTCTATAAATAACCAGTATACATATTTTCAAAGCACTTAATAATACACCCGCCTAATGTACGTTAACATTTTCAGCATTCTGCAAATTTTACTGTTTCCGTTAAGTCTATAATGTTTCATGCGCCCACGCTCCCTTTAGAATATCATGCGCTTGAACTTTCAACACATTTATTTATAGATTGTGTAATTCATTAGGAAAATGAAAAACACGTTCTTTCATAAAGCTGTCATACCAAAGCATGTTTAACTGTGTAGCTTGGTCCAGGGTTTAATCTATAGAGGGTAAATATTTCTTGTAGCAAATAAAATAATTATAAAAAATTCTGTTTAGTCCGTCAGTTAGATTATAAAAAAATATTGAACACGTATTTTTTTTATTTGTCAAACTAATATTGACGAAGATACAATGCATTCAGGTTGCGCGTGACGTCACGCTTGAAATAGTGACGTCGCAAGCCCCCACTTCACAAAGTTTTAAAGTGGGGGCTTGCGACGTCACTCCTTTCTTCTACTTTAAAGATAACGGAACACGAACCAAATAAGTACCTTTTATTTTATGGAACCTTATATCAAATGATTACAAATTGACACTGAAATTTATTTGTGAACAATTTTTTTTAAGATTTTGGCGGAACCCTAATATCTATTTTATGGAGGTTCCGCGGGATTCATTTTAGGAATACATGATCCAATGAATCTATATCTCGTCATCGCTAGACAACTCGAAAGTATCGTACTGAGTCAAAGTCTCCCAGAGAAATTGGCAAAAGAACTGGCTAGAACAAACCCGGGCAGGAAGAGAACCCGACACCGTCGCGTTAATGGCGCGCGTATTACCGAGCGACGGGGATTGGGTTTCGCGAGGAATTTGTTAGTTGCACATGTGGACGGACACTTCGAATATAGATGCTGGAATCTGCATGCATTCCACCCAAAGAGTAATTATTAAGGATTGCAATCCAGCTGTATTTGTAGCTGGATCTGCACATGACGCTGGATTCAGTAGGACCACAGCTGTACTGGACCCAGCTGAATTGCTTAGATTTGAATGCTGAATAGCTACTAGATAGAAATCTGGATAGATTCCAATCTAATTGCAATAGAGATTGGAATGCATCCAGCATTCCAATGCTGGATGCATTCCAATCTCTACTAGAGATTGTTCTTTTTTAAAAATATATATTTCCGACGACATAGGTACTGATCTGACTCCGAAGTAAGTAGCTTAAGCACTTGTGTTACGGATATCAGAATCAACAGTGGTATTACAAATATATGTATACTTAAATATTGGATATTAACACCCAGACACAGAACAAACACAAGTATTCATTAACTCCTGGCGCATGTGGCAGGGTCGCTATCGAATGCGCGACCCAGTCATAAATCCAATGGTATTGAACCAGCACAGCTAAAACTGTGCTGGACCCAGTTACATTGCGGGAACCAGCAATGCAATCTCTATTAAGGATATGCGGACATAGAACTAGTATGCACAAGTTACTACCATCTTATTTGACAGGCCCGTTGGTCCGGTGGTCAGAGACCCTGGCCACGAAACCAAGTCTCACCCGTTGGAAACCCGCTACGGTCAATATTTCGTGTGTTGAACATGGGAATTTTTACTCGAGTCCGTTACCTAGAATCCATAGGACAAGCTAGCAAGGGAGTCGCTTAGTTGAACTAGGGAAATAGTGTGTCAATCTAGAGAATTTTGTTATTTTTTATTTTTGTCAAGCCCGCAATCTCCAAGGGATGGGCAGAGTTCAATGAGCAATAAGCATCTAAAACCACATTCAGCCAAGAATTTAGGTGGGTGAGATGGAAAATTGTGAAAAGTAGTGACAAGTGGCTAGCTCATCGCCTACACAATCATAAACCAAATACCTTATACACTATTAGTTGGCTTCTACGACATGCTAGGCGAGGAACACTGTTAATCCAAAAAGATTAGATTAGATCAAAAGCTTCTTAAAAAATATGTTATTTGGGTGTATGAGCTACATTGTTCTAAAGTTTCATAAAATCCATTCAGTAGTTTTTGCGTGAAAGAGTAACAAACATCCATACAAACTTTCGCATTAATAATATTAGTAGGAACTTCTTCCTACTAATATTATCAAAAAACAGACTTGAAGACAAACGATGAAGTTATAAAAATTGTGCTCGCTTCTTGGACTGATCTGAGAGAATCCTACTAATATATCCTACGATTATATTAGTAGGATGCTCTCAGCGTTTTTTGAGCGCCCAATAAAACGGAATATTGATGAAACTGCTGCGAAATCGAAGGATGAAAAATTCTACAATATCGCAAGACAAAGGCCTCTGACAGGCCCGTTGGTCGAGTGGTCAGAAACCCTGGCCACAAAACCTAGGGTCGCGGGTTCGAATCCCGCTAGGAGCAAATGCTTCGTATGATGAACATGGACATTTGTACTCGAGTCATGGACGTTTATAAACGTATTTAAGTATGTCTATCCGTTCACCTAGTATCCATAGCACAAGCATATGCTTAGTTTGGAACTAGGGAATTGGTGTATCAGTCTGGCGAATTTAATAAAGACACGGGCAAACCCTAATGTTCTATACCTACTATCGCAATACAGGGACACAACTTCGCCCATTGTCGGTTTAATTGAAATAGTGACATTGACAAAGCCAACACTTCACGTTACGATATCGATACTAAAATATAAATAAGTACATACTTGAGTCTAAGTACGTGTAACCGTGATCTAATTATACTAGTTCCACTTCTAAGGGTCACGACCAATAACAATCGCTTCAATGTAATAACTAGACTCCTGTTAGGGACCGTTCAAGTATTACGAAGTATTACGTAACGCAATTTTTGAAGATTTCTGACCCCCCCCCCCCCCCCCCCTGTGTAACGCGCCATAACGTTTTCCTGTAGTTTCACGTAGTCCTAACACCCCCCTCCCGCACCTGTAACGTTTAACAAGACCCCCCCCCACTTGAATTACGTAATACTTGAACGCCCCCTTATTAAGGATCAGAATCCAGACTAAGAACAGTAGTCTTCGTAATCATCTATTCAAAACAGAAATGCTTTTTAATCGTAATCTACTAGGAAATAGCGCATTTAACATTTACCATCTTACAGTCTGCAGTAAAACGTCATAAAAATAACCATCCTTCAAATGCTATTAAAAATGTCAACCTTGTAAGACAAGTCGAAATTAATAATGTAAAACGCACATCATAGTTAAACTTGTGCCATCGAATATGTATCATTAAGTAATGAACTTAATTAAGCTAAATTACTAAGTAGTTTATAGTCGAAGGCAGGATGTCATCTGAAGACTGCAGTTCTAAGCCGGATGACCGTCTTATTAATATTTTAATAGTGGTTGTAAAAATTCTCACATTTCCCATACGACGTGGAATTAGTCTGGCTGTCTGGTATAAGTGATATTAAAAATGCGAAAGTAAGTCCTGTCTGCATGTAACGTTTTGCCGAAGGGCCGGTTTTTTTTTATCAAGTATAAAATATACCTACAAGCCCATAAATTAGAACATTATTTGTCACTTATTTTGTATGTTAAAATATAGAACGACTTTCCCAAATATTACTTTATCTTTCTGACAGTTTTGTTTTTTTTTTTTACTAGAATAATTGTATCGAATTGTAGACCTATATAAATTTAGATCACCAAATAAACAAAACAGTGTATGTTATCTTTTACGACAAAACATAATGTTTTGCCTTTTTTATTACAAAATGCACGTAGGTACGAGTAATATCTGACGTCCTAAACTCATCATCTTCCTAGCGTTATGTCCCGTGCTTAGACGGGGTCCGCTTAGACCATGATCCAGGATTAAACAAGTCTGGTAATTAAATTGAAGCGACTGCCGATCTGACTTTCGTAACCCTAAGATAGAGGAACCAGACAATTTTTGGATCATGTTTACAAATTCAAAGTTGTTTGAATTTGCAGGTTTCATCACGATGTTTTCTCACCGTCGAGCTAGTGGTATAAATATGTACATAGATTTTAAAAATCTAGAGGTACATGCCCGGGTTTGAACCCGCACTCCTCGGTTAAGAGGCGCGTGTCCTTAACATTGAGCTACCACCGCTCCCAATCTCCAATCTGACGTCCTAAACTAAACATACAATAAGCGTCTCATAATTTTAGTCGTCAGAAATCTCTCCACATTACTCTTCTCAGCGCTAATATCTTAAAACACTTCAAATTTACTATTTTACTGAGTGGTTTATGCTTCGAGCTATTTCCATTTAACTGAATGCAAGGAACACAAGTATCGGGGCAGCCCATCTAGTGCATTAGACCGGTGATCTGCGCTAGTGGCTATGCAAATAGGAGAAGCGGTCTAAATGCCTGCATCGATCATATCGAAGCTGGATAAGCCCTTAAGCTAAAAGTGGTGTTTTAAAAGGTAGCCCCAATGGATAAATTCCCTATTGAAAATCAATTAAGTAGAAACAATGCGACCTATGTATAAAAATTGAAACCAGATTTTGTGGAACGCTCGTAGAGGGATTTTAATAAACATTCAAATTGGATCTTGGATACTCTGCAACTCACTGTTAGAATATGTTTTGCGCCTGCTGGCTCTAAATTTTACATGTGTTCCGAGTTTGTTCCATTATTTTTTCCAGGTTAGTCAGGGAATTACAGAATTAAGAAGATTGTTCTAAAGGTGTCAAACGATAACATGTCATGACGCCTCCACTCCTCGAAGGGTTAGGCAGAGTACAATGCCCCTTAAACCTCGTTCAGTCAAATAAATAAATTCTTCAGACTGACACACCAATTGCCTAGTGCCCTAGTCCCAAACTAAGCTAATGCTTGTGCTATTGATACTAGGTGAACGGATAGACATACTTAAATACGTTTATAAAAATCCATGACTCGAGTACAAATGTCCATGTTCATCACACGAAACATTTGCCCCTAGCGGGATTCGAACCCGCGACCCTTGGTTTCGTCTCTGACCACTCGATCAACGGGCCAGTCAAAATATACTTATATAAGATTGGGTTAGATTTTTGTAATTTAATTTGTTGTGTGTAATAAATAAATAGATGGACAATTGCTTAAAAGCAATGACGAGTAGCTTGCTCGGCACAAACATAATTCCAAATACACAATTTCTACATTTTTATTGACTCCCAGACCAACATGGGACATTATCGAGTACTGCCCACAAAAGACGTGTGCACTTAAGTACATAAAACATTCCGCTGTCACACTGTCTCCATCTTCAACCCGCTGATCGCTCCCTACACTGGCGGCACCCGCAAGTGGAATAACATGGTGTCGACAAGAGCGGCCGCGAACGAGAATACGAACGAGTAACACTTGTCCAAAGACACGGACCTCGGAGGAGGTCATGAGGATTTCATACAGACATATCATCGAGCCTGCCATCCCTGAAGGGCTAGGTAAAGGAGCAATGAGCTTTTGAAACCGCATCATCATCATCTTCCTAGCGTTATGTCCCGTGCTTAGACGGGGTCCGCTTAGACCATGATCCAGGCTTTAGCGAGTCTGGTAATTACATTGAAGCGACTGCCGATCTGACCGTACAACCCTAAGATAGGGGAACTAGACAATTTTTGGATCATGGTTACAAATCCAAAGTTGTTTGAATTTGCAGGTTTCATCACGATGTTTTCCCTCACCGTCGAGCTAGTGGCATAAATACGTACATAGATTTAAAAAATCCAGAGGTACGTGCCCGGGATTGAACCCGCACTCCTCGGTTAAGAGGCGCGTGTCCTTATCATTAAGCTACCACCGCTCTTCTCTTGAAACCGCATTTAGCCAAAAAATTTAATTGAGTTAGATTATGTGGCTAACTCATAGATTTAGGATGTACAAGATACACAATGACGGCTCGGAGACATGACCAAAATAAATTTAAACATGTGTTGGTTGACGTCTATGTGTGGGTTAAAAATAGTGTTGTCAAAGACGCACTTTCACATTATCGACTGATTCAGTTGTATACCTACTAGTAGTATAGGTATTTAAAACACTTTTTTATACTTTTGATTAATTATTTATGGCATTGATGAAATCAGCAGTTTATATTAGGTAAATCGGAATTAGTCGGTAAGAAATCGCATTCTAAGCAGTTCTATAAACAATGAGATGGTAAAATGTATTCCTCGTACATTCAGCGTGTAAAAAATTAAAAATATAGAAATATGTTCTATGATTTATACTAAGACAAAAATACATGACTTTTGCTTTGACTGATGGAATGAAATGAAACAAATAATATATTAGCAACTTTTAATTTGGTGTCATTTAGTTATTTGAAAATAATATGTAGTGCAACAAATTTTTTGCTGCCGTCATTTGCCGTCAAAATGTTTGCTGCAGATAATGGAGTTCTTACTGGGAGTCCAATCTGATCTGTTTATAGTCCGCATCCACTTTTTACACAATGCTGGGTTGCTTGGAAACCAAGAACAATTATCAGTTACTTAACTAACAAATTTACAGAGATAATGAGTTCCCAATATGAATATAGTTATATTTCAACATAACTTGGCTAAATAACTTTGTATTCATGTCATGATGTCGCTAAAAGACGATTAAGTTTTTATCGATACTCGTGACGTCACCGCTTTGTCAAGCACTAGCGTAACCAAACTATTTACTATTTTACACAATATTTTCCCCAATTATGTGTATAATCACGATGTATACTTAGAAAGATACATTATAATCAATATACTATTGTAAACATATTTTTCTAAACTGATTACTAGCAACAATTCGACAATCGTATATACCTGTGAAAAGTGTATTTATTCGGATTATTCCGTCGTGTAACCTCACAATCACGTACAGAACAAGTCACCTCAATTGCACATTTAATATCCTCGATTATGATCCAAGTTTTAATACATAAATGCACAAATTTCACTGCGACATAAAATAGACCGGGACGCTAAGGCCTCTTACTCGCAAAAAAATTGACATATAGGTACTTCATTCGCTGTCTCTTTTTCTCTCGGGCGGTTTGTATTTCAGCAGGATTTCTCGCTCCCACGCTTTATGTATCTTTTGCGTAGTCAAAAAATTCTAAATCTATGGGCTAACTCGTCGTCGACACAAGCATATGCGAGGAGCACACAGTGGAACACTCTGAACAACCTACGTCATTATTGATATGGAGTAGTCATTACAAAATACCTCTGGACGAATGTACACAAAAACATTCCGCTATCACACTGTCTCCACCTTCAACCCGCCTACCGCTCCTTACACTAGCAGCACCCGAAGGCGGAATAACCTGTTGTGGCGCACGTGGTGCCGACAAGAGCACACTTGTGCAAAGACACGCTCGGGACCTCTCAGGGCGTCCAAAAGGATTGATCTATCAATTGGTAAATTATTCTCATGATGTTGAGGGACTTAACAACATCTATATCACATACATCATACATTCCACGTTGGACTGGGACTTAAAAGTACTGAGCCAATCGTGATACTTACCTAACATGTGTTAAAAGTGATTAATGGTTTAACGTGTACCCACGTATGTGATTTATAGACGAACTAGCCATTTTTCACTAATTTTTCACAATTTCTGATCTAACCCAACCCAGTTTTTATTTTGGCCGTAAGTGGCTAAAGGGTTTTTGCATTTTAATGAGATTAATACTTTGGTACCGCAATGCAATGTTAGCAAAAATCCTTCAGGAAGATGGTTAGAAACTGAAGATGTAATTGGTATAATTACAGCCTATTTTATTGTTATATTGAGGACATTTTCGTCGCCGTATACTTGTTTATTTATAATTTAAATTTATATAAATATCAAGTTCAAAACTTCAGTATACATTTAGAATTTTTAAATAAACTTTTAGTATTGATTTACAACAGCAGTTTTCTTTGACGGCAAAAAATCTATTTTACAAAGGAAAGTCAGATTATATATGCCATAACGTCATATTTCATTAAAAACCAAATACAATATACATTCATACACACTAACACATCAAGTTAAACAGTTAAAAGCTTTCAAAAACTTACCTTTCTATTCACTTCTTTCTCAAACAACAAAAGCTTTCACAACTAACAACGAACTCCATTCAACACCGTTACAACACAACGTTTATATTTCCCAGATTTTCCGCACAACATGCGCGGGGGCACCACGAACGCGGACTTCCAACTGAAAAGGGATAAGCTCTGGCTTCCACTAGAGTGGAAAGTAAAAATGCAACGAGTAAAAGTCCCTCCGAGATACTGTTACAGTTAAGATAGCTGGGATTCTGAGTGGTTTTTAACGACGGTTTTATAGACGGTAAGTTATGAATGTTAAACTAGATTTACGCTCGTCAATTCTTGAATGGGTGTCATTGATAAATTAATGAGTTTTTAAATGGATAGCTTATTGTAGAATCGTATTTACTAGAGAAATAAACTTTACTGTGAAATCCGTGATTTTATAATTTCTCTACCCCAGTTGTAGTTTTCGTTGAATTGTAATCTGGAATTTTATAATAATCAAATAGTACCCGAAAACGGATAAGAAATACTATAAGGAGAAAGAAGACGAAAGTAAATTGTATAAAAAGAGTAAGGTATTTGATAATTATAGTATAATTGAGGGCTTAAAGAAGCGCTACAGAGAACATTTATGTACAAACAATATATATATCAAAATTTTCATATAAGAGGTAACTGATATAACTGATATAATGTCAATATTTATTATAACTTTTAGCTTACCTAGCACACATTCCAACTAGCTTTTGAATTCACCGGGCCTGTCATCAATGACAGGCCTGTTGACCGAGTGGTCAGAGACCCTGGCTATGAAACCGAGGGTCGCGGGTTCAAATCAACAAAGTTGAAATGTGGGACGAAGTAAATCTCCTATTATATTAAATATGGAAAATGCAAATGGAATTGGTGTAGAGTATTTTATGGAAAAGTAGCGAACTTTCCTCTTGAATAACTCTATCTATTGGCGAAAACCGCATCAATATCCCTTGCATAGTCTAAGAGATCTAAACGAACAGAGTGAAGCAGTGACTTCGTTTGATATAATGTAAAAAGATCACTGGTCACTCGGCGACCAATACACGTTAAGATAAAAAAAACTGTTACGTAAATAAAAAAGACGTCATTCAACCATACAATACTGAATGAAAGCCTATCCCATTTTTAATTTAACATGGTCTGCCTTACAATTAATTACTACAACCACAACATAATCACAACAAACACTGGTTACAATTACACTGCCATTACATCAACGTGGCAAGTATTTATTGTGAGTGGGGACGGCACCCCTATTCAAGTCAAATCATAATCATAAAGCAGTAACTGAGGTACCGACTCACTGCCATTAATACTGAGTTTGCGGCAGCAGTTAATATCTTAATAAGAAAGCAATAGAGATTACAGACCGTGTCTGTACGGGGGGCTGCAATAATGGCCACTATGTGTGGTCTGGCATAGGAGGGTTGTCGCGATATCGATTAGGGATATCGATAGATTCTTTTGACGTTTACCTCTCTACAGCCGATTGACAACGCTACGTAAGGTAGTTGATTATACTAATAGAGATTTGAACACTTTTCTTTTTTTAAATATGGCAAAAATGTGATCACCCATGAGCCACAAGGACCTAGTATAAATTAAGGCTGTGGATATATTTTATTAATGTTTGCTAGCTGCGACCAGAAGATAATACTTTTCTCTGTATCTTTCGTGAATTGCAAAATCTGTAGTAGTTAATATCTTAATAAGAAAGAAATAGAGATTACAGACCGTGTGAATTCAAGGAGCTGCAATAATGCCCATCTATGTAGACCATATGTGTGGTCTGCTGTCAACGGGATGTCGCGATATCGGTTGAGAACTCACTCGTTGCGACCAGCTAATCGACATTTTCTTATATAACTTCGTAGGGTAGTTGACAACACCAACCAATCACTTCAAATGTAGCTTTCGTTTTATGAATGGCAAATTCGTACGTGGGGTCTGCTATGAGCCGGGATGTCCCGGTCCCAATTGGGGGTATTGGTAAATTATTTAACTATTCGCCAATTGCCACCACTTCGTAGAGCAATTGACACTATCAATAAATTGAGCTGTACCTTTCGGGTACGCCAAGAACTGATAGTAGTTAATATCTAAATAGAGAGCAATAGATATTACAGAGCGTATCGGTACATGGCTCCAGTAATAACCACTATGTGTGGTCTCATAAGAGCCGCGATAGTCCAATATCGATCGAGGATATCGATAAATGTCAGCTTTGGTATCCTTTAATTAATTAGATACCAATGAGGGTTTTTAAAAATACAATATCCGCTAGGTGGCACGAGGGAGTCTTGTGGTCTTATCACTGTCATTATTGGCTCATTGTTGATAGAATGTCAGTTTGTTCTGACAACTAGCCAATAAGGAGGGTGACAAGACCCCACGTCACAGTTACGCCATCTTTTGGATATTTTAATTCAAAAAAACCCTAATTCCATTCTGTAACCATATTGTAGCTAAGGAACATCTTAAAAGCTTTATCGATAGAAGAAAATAAATAGCTTTAACCATCGTGTCTTCTCGTATACAATAATACATTTCTGTTTGCAAATGTATGTCATGTCGTTGCCATAGCAAATATTGTAGTAACACCTGACGCTCTTTAATAGTAAATCTGTATTCTCCACGATAAAAGTACGTCACTAGTAAAGCCATACTATGTATTTAGCTCATCATTGTTTACCGTGTTAGTTAAGTGGTTAATTTATAAACCAACGTATTCTGGAGTCTACGGGCTCTATAATTGTTATTCGTGACCTAAACCACGTTCTAGGCTGGCAATTACCGACGTACTGGGGACTTGTATATTTCTTATTTTTCCTAAAGTCGTCTGGATAAATATGGTATAGTATACCAGTGTGTAGTTCTTATAATAATTTGTCGCGGTTATGACATCATGAATAATGCTTGTCTTGCAAATTGACTAAGAAATATTTACCTATGCATCAGCTAGGTCCCATGTTGGTCTGGGACTTTAAAATAATGTGCCGACTGTGTTCCTTGCTTAGCATGCCGTATAAGGCGACTAATGGTATATCGGGTTTTGGGTCTGTGATAGTGTAGGTGACGACCTAGCCATTTGTCACTACTTTTTCACAATTTTTATCTAACCCAGCCCGATTTTATTTTTTGGTGAATGTGGGTTAAAGGGCATGCTTTCCCTCCGACTTTGCCTACCCCTTAGGGGATTACGAGCGTGATCTTAAGTATGTATGTATCAGCTAGATGTAACCATACAAAAATATTATAATTAGAGCAAAACACAAATGTGATGAAACACAATCTGATTTAATCAAATACATATATCCCACTATCTTTTTTTATGCATGTTTAATTTCATTTTGCATGTTTAATTTCAAAATGATAGTTTTATCTTTATTATATGTATATGTTTTTATTAGATGTATGTACGTAGTAAAAATACACCTGAACATCATGATATACTTACGTATCAAGTAAAATTAACAACCAACTAGTAAATTGGTCAAAAAATATATTTCGTACCAAAAACTAGTCCAATATTAATAGTCCAATAATATAATGCAATTATCATATCGTGAGATTTTTTTTTATTAGAATTATTTCTAAGTAATTAACTATCTAGATACCTTCGTATGTAAGTACAAAATACATCTTATAAATTCGAAATTAAGTAGCAATTTAGAAATCATAAGCAGGTAACGGCATTCCCATAATTATAACGGCATTGTCCATGTATCCTTGTCAAGTCCAACAGATGGTGTTAATAAATCAAAACACTGCCTTTTTCCTGTTTCTCGCGCTTTCAGAGAAGAACACACCGTCTCGATCCGACTTCCTATATAGAAATTACTGTAGATACCATAAAATGGAGGACCTTGATGATCGTAGGACGACCCGTGGCGAATGAGTAAGTGTCGACAATCCTACGGGAACATAACATTTTGACGGGTAAATTCGCTCGCCGTTTTTAAATTGCCCTTGTGATGGCGATGATTGCTTGATCGTGCAATTTGCTCGTAAATTAAGTTATTGAAACTGATTTAGCCTATTTTTTTAGTTGGATCAGTTCCTCGAATCGTTAGGGCCCCACTGAAGCTTAGCAGGAAAGCGTTCTATTGTATTTATGTGAATGGCGATGAACAATTTTGAAACTCCAAGTTCTTCTAACGTCAAATTTGAACAAATTATAAAATACATAATACCAATAATTTTGAACTATCATTTACCTTCATCATCTTCCTAGCGTTATGTCCCATGCTTAGTCGGAGGCCCCATTACATACCATTACGAACTAAGACATTATCCACTAACCTATGAAATCTTTTTGCGTACGATGATCCTGCAACAGAACTTGAATTGTGATAGAAAATGTTTAAGACTCATGTGGCAGTTTGAACGTAAGTTAATATTTATTTGCTAGAGTTATGGACCACACGTAACAAATGAGATTAAAATGGAACCTTGTTGTGCATTCGAAGTCGGACTTGTTGTTGCTGTATGATCCAGCATCACAACACCTAGGAGATATTGAAATTCAGCGCCATGGTACCAGCACATATCGCTGCATCCAGGGTTGCAATACCTAATTGGCATACTAATAAATGCAACTGTGCGATAAAAATAAAATCACAAGCTATAACAGGATCAAACAAGACGAAGAGATCGAATCACACGCACAATTTATACTAATGCACCAACACTTACTGCGCAGACGCTTTACCGGGCTGAACATTAATCGCGCATTCAAAGCAAGTAAAACAGCGACAGCGCTGACGGAAAGCGCGCCCCGATACACTCGTGCGCATGCTTTGTGTAAAGCTTTGCGCACATTCACGGCTCTGCTCCTAAAACATAAAAATAGATACTATCAGCTTGCAATTTCTGAAATGGTGAGCAAAATCTAAATTAGCTTCTTTAACATATTTTAATCAAATGGCAGTTTGATTAAAATATGCTAGGCTTTCTTTCTATGTTGTAAAAAAAATCTTACCGAACAATTTTCTCTTTTTCTCTACATTTAATAAAAGACAGACAGACAGACATAACATCACGCCCATAATCCCCGAAGGGGTAGGCAGAGTCAATTAAGGCAGAGGTATTTAATAAAAGAAAAGTTTAATTTATTCATGCCTCTAGTATGTAGGCATGAATAAATTAAACTTTTCTTTTTTATATACAATATATAATTTGACGGGCCCGTTAGTCGAGTAGTCAGAAACTCTGGCCACGAAACCAAGGGTCGCGGGTTCGAATCCCACTAGGAGCAAATGTTTCGTGTGGTGATCATGGACATTTATACTCGAGTCATGGATGTTTATAAACGTATTTAAGTATGTCTATCCGTTCACCTAGTATCCATAGCACAAGCATAAGCTTAGTTTGGTACTAGGGAATTGGTGTGTCAGTCTGGAGAATTTATTTATTTATTTATACTACCAGATATAGGACTGGACCTACTATAGGGACTTTTTGGGCTGCAGCCCAGGGCCTCTATGAAGACAATACTTATATCGAACGAAAAAAACGAGGGTCCGTAGTAGTACCTAAAAGTAAACCATTTTAAGTGTGACTAGTCCAGGGCACATTAAAGATCTGGTCCGGGGCGGATCTTTAATGTGCCACCACAATCGGCGATACCATTTCGGGTAAAATAAAAAAATTAAAAGCTTACTTATAAGTATGCCTATAGGCAGCAGATCTGAATCTCTCAAAATCGAGATAGGACATTTGTTACATAGAGAAAAACCTGGTTAATACAAACCTAATAAATCATCAACAATCTAGGCGTATTAATAAAACTTCTTCCTAAAGAAAATCACATTAAAGAAGCTACGATGTGCGTAAAACAATGTGTAAACGACTCATGCGCACCCCGCTTTGCACTCCGACCGCCGACGTAATGTGCACTCACCTTAACGATAAATCTAATGATAATAATCGAATGCAGCCAGTGTCGATCGCCCTGACAGCACTGACAACTTGCCATAACCAACCCTAATGAGAAGAAACAGAGTTCAAATTACAATGTTAGGAGCCGGTCGCCAGGCTAAACATCGATTTATAATAATTAACAAGCATGGGAATGACGTGGTGGAACGCGGTGATTTACTCAGATCGTTGTTCTAAGCCCTCGTAATTTTGTGGCCTGCCCTTTGACTGTCTGCGGGCTCGCGAAGCATCTAACAATTAATTGGTGGTTTATACTTCACCGACACGACGGTTAACCATCATGACTAGGTATGCCGCAGATAACTATGTGCAATGTCTAGAGTTTTTCAACCTTACAACTTTTCAACAATTCAACTTTAACATGACGTATTTTAAAGCAATTGATTTCAATTTCGATCAAAGTGCTAAATATGCCATCCAAAATGAGACAAATCGATATTCATTTTGGTCTATATTGCAAATTATGACTGAGACGAATTTGCTTGAGTTTTTATATCAAATGTCGTTTAAACAAGCAACTGAGATTCTCGAGAAGAACAGATGTCGGCCCTGTGGATATAATTTATTTATTTTTTCTTTGTCAGTTTATGTCCGAGGCTGTGTTCTTGATTTTTTCTACAAAATTAAGTATTTTTAGTTTAGGACCCTAACCATTCCAATTCTATATAAAAAAAGTAGAATCACACCTAAAAATAACGATGTAAATCATTTAATTACAAGGAGTTTTTATATGTTTCATGCTGACTGTACCCTCTAGACTCCGTATGGCAAGTGAAATCCATTTATAATAAAACATATCATTGATTAAAAAAGAAACAATCGCCCGTCGACGACTCAATAAATCGTACCGATAATCGTCCATAATCGATACCGGTGCACGGACGGGTATCGATTTATAATCGCAACCCGACAGGATACGTGGATGCAGGCAAGTGTAATGTTACAACGAGGTAATGACCGCATAGGTTTAGCCTCATCTTTCTCTCAAGATGCGGTTTCTATGCACATAATAAGTAAAACCTTATAGAATCTTAGTTGTAATGATAAGCTTTAAATTTACTTATATTTTTTAAATAGGTTTTGTAATTAGGGACGAAAACTTAGGACATGTTTACACGAAATCTTGACGACTAAAATCTTTATCTTATCGTCGCTTGTTTTATTAACTGCATCTGACATTTAGCAAAATGTTCAGGAAAAGCATTTTTCGGTTCGGAACTTAACGATAACTTTCTCAATATAGGCTTGATTGAATTTAAACTAGCTTATTATATTCTTTACGGTTAGAGCTATTTTTCCATGCGTTGTTTATTTATTTAGTTTAACTATATAATTTACTAAATATAATTTAAAACATATACGTCACTTAGTGAAAACTTTTTTTTGCATATCAGGTATACGTTGTCGGATTGGTGAGTATAATGTGTGCTTTAAGCTTATTGTGCGGTTCTAAAACTTATAATCATAAAAATCAGTCACTTTGATTAACAGTCATTGACAAGAAGAATACACCGATTAGACAGATCGATGCGTTTTCGAATGTAGATAAAACTACATTAATAAGAAAATTTCGCCAAACATTTTTGTTACGTCGAATATTAAGATAAACGACGATAATATGCAGATAATAAAATTTTAATAAATTTTTACCTTCTATCTAAGATTTCAGAGAAATCAAGTTCAGCCAATTAAAATTACTCCCTTAATAGACATTGTAAATGTAGTGTCTTATTGAAACGACATAATTTTTCTAATAACCTTAAAATATGTGTCTCCACTATTTATAATGTACCTACTCCAAAGTAAAAAAAAACAATAAAGCACGTTCCATTTCATATATAACACGTCGATTACACTCGTAGTTCGGGAACTTAACACAAATGGCCCCCTTTCTTGTTATCGCGCGGAGACAGATGGGACCCCGCCCCTCGCTTCTGGGCCGACCTGGGCCTGAGGTGGGCATTCATTAGCCCTTTATTAATTGGAGGCGTGAGGAGTCCTTAATAGCGCGGTGAGATCAATCGGTACCCAGCTATCTGCTTTTGTAATTCGTCGTTGATACTGATGTTACCAAGTTTAGGAAGTAAATCTTTGAGTCGGCAATGAAAAGTTTTAATGATCATCTTATAACTGTAATTTTTTCCTGTAAAACTTTGCAGTTTGCAGGTGGTAAACTGCAAAGCAGAGGTAAAATATTCCACAAAAATATTTGCGCCATACAGTAACTCAGACGTTATTCGACTGGCTTGATGGCCCATTTGGTAGTGACCCTGTCCTATACGCCAAGAGTTGTGGGTTCAATCCCCACCCAGGACAAATTTTCGTATGATGAATACTTGTGTTTGTTCTTATGTGGGTGTTAATCTTAGATATTTAAGTATATATTTGTAATATCACTGTTGATTCTGATATCCGTAACACAAGTGCTTAAGCTACTTAGCTCGGAGTCAGATTAATGTTTGTGATGTTGTCGGATATTTATTATTATATATTATTCACAAAACGGCTTTTTTAATCTAAATTTTGCCATGCAACAGTGACATGAAACGAATGCATCGCTCTTTTCGTATTCTTCCGGTCCTACGCAGCGAGGCGTGTGCTTACACATTTGGAGGAAATAAGTTGACACATCAGGCACTGAGTGGCAGAACGCATTGTTATACATACCTATATATTTAGTCAGTGTTTTCCCTATATAGTACAAACTTTATCTGATCAACGGCTAAAGAATAATCTTTAAGATTATTCTTTACCTACTTTATCTTTATGCTGGCCATACTACACCTAACAAGTTCTACCGACTAAAGATGTTATTATTGACCTAGTTAGGTATTCGAACATACAAGTTTAGAGTGTGTTTTAAACCAATTTTTTATCATATCTACCTATGCATGTATGGTGAAAAATTGGTTTAAAACACATATAAAATTATTTATAAATATATGGTATAGGTATACCAAGAAACAGTATTAAAATTCTCAAAAAACAAAAATACCGCAAAAATAAATTATTGTAAACCTATTCATAAAAACCTTTTACAATTTGCCCGAAATGTTAATTTACATTACATATCATTTGTTTCAAAGATGCTCCATATTTTAGTATGTACTCTACACAAATAATGGCTACAGGTGATAGCTATTTTTCTTAGTATTCAGGTCAAGATTGCCCCGCCGAACCACTCCTTCGGAAGCATTTCAACATTGCTCAAAGAATAGGTTGGATTATCGCAGAATTCGGTTCAAACATCATCTCGCTTATCTTAACGTTACGCAAGTGCTAATCTTGTCAATTTTCCGATACGGGAACAAGATCGAATTCTTCCGATAACGCATACGTTCACACTTCTTAGTCGAGCCGAGAGGTTTCCATGAAATATCGTCTGTCTGGAGTGTTGAGTAAGCTGGCGGGGCACCGAGAAGAGGTGGCTGCTGAGATGGATAGACCGAGTACGAGTCAACAGTCGGTGGAGAAGATCGAGGTCTTCGAAGTGAGGGAACATGTGCCGTACCAAGCGGAGGTGACGAGGGCCCCAGAGTGCTACGACGAGGAGAGTGCGGGAGCGTACAGCACCTCCTGGGATTCAGCTTGGAATGCCATCTGTCAGCTGTTTAATTTGTTGCATCATATGCAGATTGCAATTGTGGTCTTCGTGTTGTGGCATTTCGCGCTCACCTCGGCGCCTAATGGCGGTGTCACTAATCTGCAGTTGCATATCGTCTTCGCCGGCACCGGTGTAAGAGAATTTTTGGTTATCATTGTGTATTGCACTGTTCTATCACTATATTCCACAAGTTAATCGGACCTTGCTTGTCTCTTTAGAATCTTGACCGACTTTAACTAAGTTAAAAAAAGGAAGTTTTATGTTCGATTATAGATATATCTTCTTAAATATGGATTTTTCCGTTTATTGCTAATAGCAGCGCCGCGAGGTTTCACCCGCGTAGTTCCCGTTCCCGTGGGAGTACGAGATAAAATATAGCCTATGTTTTTCTCTGAAAAAGTAGCTTTCCATTGGTTTGACAAGCTCGATGGCGCATTCGGTAGTGACCCTGCCCCATGCGCCAAGAGTTGTGGGTTCGATCCCCACCCAGGACAAACATTCGTGTGATGAATACTTGTGTTTGTTCTGTGTCTGGGTGTTAATGTCCAATATATAAGTATATATTTGTAATACCACTGTTGTTTCTGATATCCGTAACACAAGTGCTTAAGCTACTTACTTCGGAGTCAGATCAATGTATGTGGTGTCGTTGAATATTATTAGATATTATTATTATTATTATTGGTGAAAGAATTATTTAAATCGGTCCAGTAGTTTCGGAGCCTATTCGATACAAAGAAACAATCAAATCTTCCCTCTTTATAATATTAGTATAGATTAGATTTCAAAACTCAAGTCTCTCCATATTTAATACGTTTATTGAGAACGATGAATATAATTCTTCAAGGATATTAGTGATCTGTGTGTGTTTTCATTCAATATTAATTCTAGGCATACTGATTGTTACATGAAGATATCACCACCAAAAGCATTTAAATAAGTAACAAGAATAAGTTTGCCAAAGCCAAACTGATCCAACAATAGATTAGTTGTACTCAATGTCTAAATGAAGTACCTTATCCTGTATTCATCTCATCTTACCGCATGGGAATTGTTGTCACATGGAATGTAATCTGAGTATATCAAAGTGACCAGCACATTATAGAATGCTGTTAAATTATCTAATCTACATAACAATAAGCCGAACAATCTTTACTTACAAGCTAAGAAATTATCTCTTGTCAATTTGTCATCAACATGGTTATATGCTGCCACCGGAAAAATGGGATTGCCTAATCATAATGATAGTAAAAGGGTCTTGCATAGTCGCCGTCCATAAATTGAAATAAGAACAATGAGACAAAAAAAACACTTAAGATAGCCATCCGTCCGGATTTTCCCGAATGTGATCTAATATTGAGGGCGCTGGGCGTAGTCTCATTTCTAGTAATCAGGTTTAAAATTCTTCTAATCATCGGTCATGGAAGAATAAGTAAAAACATAATCTGCTAATTCAAACATTTTTTATTATACCTACCTACTTACTAACTTCGCAAGTTTAAAAAAAAACTTATTCGCCATTATGGAAATACTTATGAATGTAGAAGAAGCGAAAGGTGTGTGTCAGAATCGTAGCAAATGGAAGGATGTGACCTCTGCCTACCTCCATGGGAAAAAGGCGTGACATTATGTATGTATGTTCAAATATCCGTGTTCTGAGCTCTGAAATTCAAATTTTTACGCTTTCTATCCAAGTTTCTAGGTTTCAAAAATATGATCATACATGTATATGTGGTGCTATGTACCTTACCTAAAAGGGGGAATCAACAACTGTTTGTGAATTCCCACATACCTACCCCCTATTACCAATATCATATCAAAATCTCTCTCTTCATTCCAGTACCAGCTGTTCCTAGCAGAAGCGGTTCTCACACTCCACAGACACAACTCGTGGTCCTTCCAGCTGTCTCACGACAGCAAGCGCATCGTTCATGGTTGTCTGCAACTCATCGGTGCCATGTTCGTCATGGCGGGGACGTTCCTGGCTCTCGCCGAGACTGATATGACTATCTCAACGGCACATGGCATTTGTGGTAAGATTACAAGTCTATTGAAGGTGCAATGGGTAGACAGAGTCAAAGGGACAGCTAGGCCCCTCAAATTCCTCAACCACATTCAGCCAAAAAATAAAACTGGGCTGGTTTAGATGGAAAATTAGTTACAAGCGGCTAGCTCATCACACATCCGAAACCCGATATACCATTAGTCGCCTTTTACGACATGCTAGGTAAGGCACACAGTTGGCACATTCTTTTTAAGTCCCACACTAACAGAGGACACAAAGTCTTTAACTTTATAATATTTGTAACATTTCTATAGACTGATATCTCAATTTGCCTTTTTCAAAATTTTCCATCTAACCCAGCTCAGTTTTATTTTTGGCTGAATGTGGTTAAAGGGGCCTGATGCCCCTTTGCCTCTTCCTCCCCCTTCAGGGGTTATGGGCGTGATGTTATGTTATTATGATACATATCTCAATTCCAAAGTTCAGCATTAACTCAAGTTTTCCCAGTTAAAGAACTAAATAAAACGAAAAATGCCCTTGATACAAAAACATAATAAAATATCTGAAATTTCTTATCCTATTTATGTTTTCACCGTAACAACCAAGAATGCTGAATTTAGAATTTTGTTTTGGTGTGTAACAAACAGTTAAGTTATTTTGAAAAATGGTGCATTGAGTACTTAGATATTTTTTTCTCGAATATAACAGACAAAATTGGATTTGTTTTACAATAACTTTGCAGATACGGCTCATGCAATATTTTCGTGAGAGCTAGTATTTTTACTGATATATCATCAAGATAAAATTCAATTGCCTTATCTCAAAGGTATCTGATAGCAGACACAAAAATTTGTACGAGAATGGTTCATAATTTACTCCAAATAGATAGCGCAGTGGTTAGGCTATTGGACTTGGACGCGAAAGGACCCGAGTTCATAGTCGACTTTTATACATTGAGTAGAATTGCTCGACTAAAGTAACAAAGTCATCTAGTACCTACACATAGTGTGAGGAAAGGCTTTAGCTTAAAATATCCTAAGTACCTATATTCGCTTAATTATTTACATAATATACAACTAAGTATATTATATTTACCTAGATACTAAATATCTTATATTTATCCCATGTTGATCTGGAACCCAAAAATAATGTAACTTCTGTGATCCTTGCCTAGCATGCCAGAAAAGGCGACTATTCGCTTTTCTTTAATGGGTTTTGTTTTTGTGATTATGAAGGCGACGAACTAGCCACTTATCACTACTTTTTACAATTTGCCATCTAACCCAACTGGCAAATTGCCGTTTATGGAACTCATTGTTCCTTGGCCCTCCTACCCCTTCAAGGATTCCAGGCATGATGATAAGTATATAAGTACCTAGGTAAGTATATGATGGAGTTGATACAAAAGTTAGTTTTGGTGTGATCTGCCTATTTACTTCTTTCGTGAAACACGTAGGTATTTAGAGTTTGAACTGCATTTCATAAAGTGTAATCTATATACCTACCAAACTTAGGGTATCCCTGTTTTTGATGTAGGTAGATATCTCTTAAGTGCGAATGATAAATTTGAGCGAGTAGGTACCCAATGATAAAAATAATTATGTGAATGAAGCTCGTAAAAATTTGGTGCTAATATTATATTTACCACTAGCTAGCACTACTACTCTATCCGTTACTTCATTCGTGTACCTACTTACCTACCTAAAATTAATCCATCTGTTAAATATTGTATGTAGGTACAATACTTATTGCATAGCATGCCCGCAATCCCCGAAGGGATAGGCAGAGTTAAAGGGGCCACATTCAGCCAAAAATAAAACTGGGCTGGGTTAGATGAAAAATTGTGAAAATATAGTGACAAGTGGCTAGCTCGTCGCCTACACAATCACACAACCAAAACCCGATATACCATTAGTCGCCTTTTACGACATGCTAGGAAAGGACCACGTTGGCACATTCTTTTTAAGTCCCACACCAACAGAGGACACAAAGTCTTTTACTTTATAATACTTGTAACATTTCTATAGACTGATATCTCACTTCCAAAGTTCAGCATTAACTCAGGTTAGACCAGTTAAAGAACTAAATAAATCGTCAAATTTCCTTAACACAAAAACTTACTAAAATATCTGGCATTTCTTTTCTTATATATATTTTCACCGCCTACTTTTCTTATATAATTTTATATATATTTAACAGCCAAGAATTCTGAATTAGAATTTTTGTTTTGGTGTGTAGGTAGGTAACTAACAGTCCAGTTATCTTGGAAAATGTAATGGATGTAAAATTGTGAAAAATTTGTGACTAATGGCTAGCTCGTTGCCTACACAAACACATACCCAAAACCCGATATAGGTACCATTAGTCGCCTTTTACGACATGCTAGACAAAGAACACAGTTGGCACACTCTTTTTCAGTGCCAGACCAACATGGAACAACATGGGACAATACATATCTAATACCTACCCTAATTACAAGTCAACTAAGTAAAGATATACTTATATTGCTACACTCAAATAGCTGGACAAAATTGACTGATCTGATATTTTCCTTTCTTTACAGGAGTAATTGCGTTAGCATTCGCTTTAGTGAGTTTCATCTCCGGAATCATCGCACTGTTCTCCTCAAAGGTACGTCTAAGGATCAAAAGCAAACCCATGAGGATATTCCACATCGCCTTTGGTATGATAGCGTTATCAATGGGCCTTGTTACAATGATCTTGGGATTCAATATGCCTTACTTCAGCACGTCAAGGGAGGGTTTATCCACCGCTCTCATAGCATTTGTAGTAATGATCCTGTTTTACCTCGTAATCCAACCTATTTTGGACATTGTGAATATGGTCAGGGATCTGTGACTAGTCCAACAAATTAATGGATCCTCGGGTGGAGATAGTACTGCATAATTTTATTTTTAGCTGTAAGGTTTATTAAGGCAATGTGCCCACTGTCGAGAAGATTGCTAGGATGATGTCACCAGGCTGTTGGAAATAAGAAATAAAAAGGGGGAAAGACAAAGAATACAGTAGTTATTACCCCTACTGACATAATTCACTGTAAAGTGATTGGATAAAGGAGTGGATAGCTTGATGACGGTTGACCGGGACGTATAGGAGAGGAAGACGTGCTACGCCGACCCCAGATGAACTGGGAGAAGGGCAAGAGGATGATGAAAGTGGTTGTATACAGAAGGCACTACTTACTCTTCATTGAATACATAGTTAAATAATTATTTCTCGAACATAACAGACAAAATTGTATTATCTAATGGCCAGGAGTTCCTATTTTGATTTGAAAAAAAAAGTAAGCTTCTATTACATTGTCGCCAGTGGGCACATGAAATCCTAAGTATATGTTTAAATTATAAATTTTATTACTATAATCCAAAAAATAAAATAAAAATACATATAAAATAAGGTGAATGAAGATTGGTAGTTATGAAGTGTGACAAAATTTTTATGCGTAATTCTTTAGTTATGTATAAAAATTAAGTAATTGTATCATAGGTATTTTGGATCACTGCAAATTGAGGGACTTTTCTAGATCATTTAAAAATAATACTAACTGGACTACACTGCTTAAGTGACACGGCTGAACTGACACATTTTAAGTACTATGTAGTATATACATATCGAATTTAGTCCTGTTAGTGTTATTTCATAATATAAAATCAACGCGAAATCTTGAAATCTTTAACATCGTCTACATCATTTATACACACAAGCATTTGATAGGCTTCTACAACAGTCACACATTCAGTTATTCATCATCATTCAGCTACATTAGCTCACCCAATTACGCCTACAAAATATTTTGTCATATTTATTTCATATCATTTTCATTTCATAGGATACTTTCTATTGTTGTCTTATTGTATAGTTAGTACTTGTATTGTTATTGTAGTATAATAATATAAAGTAGAATTGTGTAAAAGTGACCAATACCTTTGTGTGTTTGTTTTTTTTAGTAAAAATATTTTTAATAAAATTATAGTTTCATTTTATACATGTGTCGTATTCTGTCGGTCAAGACCAACTACAAGCGAAGTTTCCTAACGCCTGATAAAGTGAAATAGCAAACATTTTCTAGATTTATATAATATTGCATTTCAGCTTACTATGATATAAAGAGAAGGTTAATGACGTATATTCTAAGAGAACTCCAACACAATATGCATATTTTTATTGTATATACACGATGATATTCACTGCATGATCGTTTGAGACCAAAACAAAAACAAGGAGATAGCAAATAAAATATTTAATGTGCCAATATGAGAATACTTAAATCAAACAGTACAAATTAAGAGTTAGGACTTAGGGAGTGCCGCCTTCTTCGCGGCTTCTGCCTCAGCCTCGCTCTTCTCAAAGGCAGCAATCAGTTTCTCCACCTCACCGCTGGATAGAACTCTGATGATAGTCTTATTGTCTTTACGGGTCAGGGTAGCCATTTCCACTGAAAATAATGGTGAAATTATAACATGCTCCAATTTACTGTTTACTTTACGTTTAGTCCCGTCTGTATTATTTCCAGTGATAATGCAACGCGAAATTTGAAAATCGTATGCTCCAATTTAGTTGCTAACTGTAATGACCACAACAAGGACAATAAAATGAGCAAGCTAGAAAAGATGATTAAGAACTTTTTTATTATTTTACTCATCTTGTTTTAATATTCAAAACACCATGTTATGCTTATTCACAAATAACCCTTAATTATGACTTCAATAGAATGTAAAGTTAAAAAGTAATGTTTTTAATTCAATATATATTTAGGTTTATTTAAATTACATGTAAGACTTCTTTTCTTGACAGTAGCAATAGAATTTAATGGAAGAAACAAATTGTTAAACTTAGATATATTTATATTGTTGTCTTTTGTGACTTACCTTTCTCTGGTGTGAGTTTAGTCATGTCTAGGGTCTTGCTGAGGACTTTGATTGCCAATGCTTGGGCTTCAGCTAGAGTAGTCTCATTTTCCTTGTACTCTTGCTTCAGGCTTGACACGGCAGCCTAATAAAATAAAATATATCATAAAAATAAGCGATAGAAACATACAGAATTATCTTATTAAGGCTTTGTTTAAATAACTGCATTATAAAAAAGTAAATTAAATAAACGGTCATTAGTCATCTTTTGCAGCCAGTCGTAGTAACTACCTCGACCAAGGATCCCTAGCTATACGCTCTCAGAGTGAGCCGTTGCCCAATGGACTGGCTCGATGGCACATTCGGTAGTGACCCTGCCCCATGCGCCAAGAGTTGTGGGTTCGATTCCCACTTAGGGCAAACATTAGTATGATGAATACTTGTGTTTGTTCTGTGTCTGGGTGTTAATATCCAATATTTAAGTATATATTTGTAATACCACTGTTGATTCTGATATCCGTAACACAAGTGCTTAAGCTACTTACCTCGGAGTCAGATCGATGTATGTGATGTAACTACTCAGATATTAGTTAGATATAATGGGTAACAGGGGCCTGAATGTACTACTGTAAACATAGCTTATGTACTCACCGCACTGTTGTTTCCAATGCAAGTTGCCTTCCAGCCTCCGTAGTTACCGCTAGGGTCTGACTGGTACAGCTGGTAGCCATAGTGTTTGTCCCACCCCATATATAAGATGGATACACCAAAAGGCCGCTTTCCTGGAAAGAGACGATGATATTTTATTGGTAAAATTAGGAAAATAAAGTAATAAATAACTTTAGAAAACCTTTCACTTAATCAGAAGATAAAACTTGGATCACAAAATTTTATTGCAATACTACAGTGTTTTCTTCTTAATATGCGATCCCTTTACAACACTTTGACAGAAAAAACTTCCTCACTGAAACTGTGTAGAACTCAACCTTTTACCTTTTGCCGGTGCCCCCGAGTAATGGCTTTGGATCCTAAGGGGGGTCACGACCCACAGATTGAAAAACACTGCAATAGTAGACTCATACGGTAGGTAATATTATGGTTTTTATACCAGCTTTTCTTCTGATTCATATGAAATCAAAATGGCTACCAAGTTTATGGGATGCATGGTAAATTATGTATAATATCCTTAAACTATTTCCATCAGGCCTACATGTTAAAGAACTCTAATAATATGATTTGGAAATACTAATATAAGATATGACATTTATACATACCTCCATACTGTGTGTAAGCCTGTTTCACATCACAGAGCCAAGAAACCAACTGTTCACAAGGAATTGATTCACCATACTGCAGTAAATACCTCTGGGCTATCAGTCTCAGCTCGTTAGTCAACACATTGGCGTCCGAGGTGATACCAGCCACCGAGCATACCATATCATCATTCAACTTGTAGATTTTCTCAGAAAAAAACACTTCGTCCAGAAGTTTGTTTGTGTTTCTCCTTTCCGCAGCTAGCAAGATACCGTCAGTAGCCAGGATGCCCAACGATGTACCAGCATGACTGATGGCTTCCATGGCATATTCGACCTGATAAAGCCGGCCTGCAAAGACATAAAATTAGAGTTTCAGTACCTACTAAATTGGAAAAGGGATTTAAACTTTTTTATTCATAAAAAACACAATTACCTTCAGGCGAGAAGATTGTTGTACGTGTATCATAACGACGAGCCTGAAAAATATCAAATAAACAGTGTAAAAAGTTTGAATGACCAAGCAAGAACTAACTAACCTAAAATAATAAATTACACAGATCGTAAGCATCATCATCATCATTGATCATTAAGAACTCACCATTTTTGTGTAAAAATATCACAATATCAAGAACAAATCAACGAATATATTCAATAATTGCAATTCAGTTGGTAAAATATATATTGTTTCTTCGCCGCTACAATGACAGCAAACTTTTGATTTGTAAAATTGTTTTACATTGCAGTCAGAAGGAACAATAGCAAAGATCTATGGATCTAAACTGCCTACATAAAAACAATTTGATTTTAAAATGCTACAAGCACTTTAAAAAATATATTATTATTTATCAAAAAAATATTATAATTAAAAAACTAATGGAATTGCAATTATAAATAATAATAATAAATAAATTGTCCAGACTGCCACACAAATTCCCTAGTTCCAATCCAAAAGATGCTTAAGCTTGCATCAAGGATACTAAAGGACTATGCGAACGGATATACATACTTAAATACGTTTATAAAAATCCATGACTTGAGTACAAATGTCCATGTTCATCACACGAAATATTTGCTTCTAGAGCGAGATTCAAACCCGCGACTCTTGGTTTCGTGGCCAGGTTCTCTGACCACTCGACCAACAGTCTAGACCTATTCTAAAAAGTGAAATTTACACTTAAAAAACTTGCACTTAAATGGTGTGGGCTTTACAATAATAATTAATGAATAATAAATAATTAAACATAAATTACTCCACAAATTTATTGTGGTCTTTATTGGAGGAGATTAGTGGAAAAAAAAAGTCAAATTGAAAACGTCAACACATAGCCTTGTCTGCTGACGTGCCTATGTTTACATTTTTATGTGAAAATATTGATTTCTCTAGTGATTCTGCTGTGCTAATTTATTTTTCACTAATATAACAAAATACTTCAAAGCTATGGCGGTTGACAAAGTGAAGATGTCCGCAGTGACTCTTCCAAAGAGATCGCGATTGGAAGTTAACGTCCGACAATTACTGAACAAGTGTGAACTGATAGCCAAAAACGAGCCTGTAGATGGTAACTGGAGGCTGAAAAAATACGTGGAATCCTTAACCGAGATGATGACTGAACTTAAGACGGGGCCTGAGTATGTTGAGCTTGGATTTTATCTAGTTTAGCTATTAGGTGTTAAGGCAGAATACTATTACATCAGCTTCTACCTAGCAGCGTAATTCCATAAACTATTGAGGCTAATAATAAATCTGATAGTGCATCCCCTAGTCATCTACAAAAAATTTACTGTAAAACATTTTTTAAAAAGTTATATTTTCAAGAATTAAGAATATTTTATTCTATTTATTGACTTTGTTGTCTCTGTATCTATACTTATAATAAATCTGTAGAGAGGTCAATTCTGTACATGAAATATATTTTCAAAATAACTATCAGGGGGTGATTAGTGATCGATTCTGATGCCAAAAATGCAGTCAGTAAAATTTTTGTCTGTCTGTCTGTCTGTATCTTCCTTATAGAAACAAAAACTACTCAACAGATTTTAACGAAACTTGGTACAATTATTCTTCATACTCCTGGGCAGGTTATAGTATACTTTTCATCACGCTACAATCAATAGGAGTAGAGTAGTGAAGGGAAATGTTGGGAAAATGGGAGCAGTTACTCCATTTTTTAAGCTTCCATCGCATGTGCAGCCTTATTGGTTAAAGTTACATAGAAATCATGTATGACGGAAATAGTCTTTATAAAATTAACCATAAACATGGGTGACACCGCTCGCACAGCTAGTATAAAATAAAAACGTATGCATAGTATACTTTTACTTACTTAATTTTATTTACTTATAAATAGTTATATAAAATATTATGTGTAATTTTTTTCAGTAAGCCAGCAAAAGATATTTTGGCAGAATATACTAAACGGACGACATTCTTGAAGGGACTCATCCAAACAGCTACTTTGAACAGCCCAATTGAAAAGGTAATTATTCTTAGCTTAGGCTTAATATACAGCCTTAATTTGTTATGCTTAGTTCCTTACTTAATTAACTATTCTTCCAAAAGCTTTGCTCCATCTCAGAAACAAGAATTCTTTGACAATAACTTTTATTAATTATGGTGATTATTCATACATTTTTGTATGTACATGCTTCCTTGCTTATTTATGGGATTGAGTTAAATCAAATAATATGTATGAGTAAGACTTACAATATTTCCTCCTTATCAAAGTGTCATTATAAAGTAATGTCCAGTTCCTTCTAAGCAATATTGTCTTCACCCTTGCACCATGATACTTGACACAAACAAATCTTATACAATCTTTCAAGATTTTATCGGCATCCATCCGATCCTATCTCATCTTGATCCAATCCTTCGTAGCAACATAAAGAATTACCTAACTTTTTGTTAATATAGATTGGCTTATTCTATTCTAGTTGGAAGCTGTTCAGCAGTTGTCCCATGGAGCTGCAACAGTTTGTGCAGATGCTTCAGCCCAGGAAATACACCAAAAAACTGTTGCCAAATATGGGGTGGAATTACGGTCTGAACTGTTTGGTCTAGGTATGTAAAGATAATAAATTGAAGTCTATTTATATACAATGTAGCTAATAATGAAAAAACTTGTTAGCTTATTAGAAAAAACAAAGCAATGTTCAAACATTGCTTTGTTTTTTCTTCAAATTAATTTAAATTAATACGTTTTTTTTCAAATTGATGTTCTGAAATGGAAGAAAAACTACTAACTGTTATTATAAACGGAAACTAGGAACACCTACATTTATATCTGTATTTAAATTTTTGTGTCAGTTTCTATTTATTGCTGTTTTTAATTAATGCTAAGACTATTTTGTTATGACCTATGCCTGGCCAGAATCACTATAACCATGACCATAGTAATAAAGTCTTTGAAGAGAATTGCAATAAACCAACTTCTGTCTGACTTTCACAATCCAAAGGCAAAAGAAGATTAAATCATGGTTGCATATCCATATCAATCTATTTAGCATGTTATTGTTAAGGATACTTCACAAGAAGTTGGTGTACCTGGTCTTCTTTCTAGAACTGAAGTCTCCACGGTGCGTACGTAACATGTACATATATTTAAACCAAATTTTAGAAGACCCTGACGACACATTGCGTAAGCGAAACATAATCAAGGCGCCAAACTTCACAAGCAACAGTAGCAGCCAAGAAGATATTGATTCCCTTCTAAAGTACCATCAGAATATGCAGGAGAAAGTGGCGGAAAACATGGTCATGCTCACAAGGAGTTTGAAGGAACAGTCACAGATTGCTAGTACTATTATTAAAGCAGATACGGAGGTAGGTAAATATTATTTATGTTTCAGTACTATACTTTTATTTACCCCTAAATAAATGGTAAAATCGCCTAAAATTTTGTCTGGTAATTTGACAAGTACAAAATAAATACCATTTCTTAAGTAAGCAATTCGACTCATCGTTTCAGTTTTCTAGTTAACATGTTTTTATATTTTGTAAAAAAACAAATTTGAAATTCGATTTAAGGTTATATTTTTCTAATGGCAAACTGCTTTCTCTAATGTTTAGACTCTTATGAACTGTAATTTCTGACGAAATGGGAATTGGGAAAGAATTATTTTGCTTAATAAAGATTGTAATTCCTAGGCATTGAAGAAATCCTCTGAGCTGACTGACCGCAATGTGATGTCTCTGAAGAAGGAATCGGATAGGCTGCAGGAGCACAGCCGGAGCGCCTGGAAGTGCTGGCTCTGGCTTATGCTGGCTGTTGTCATGGCTATATTTATAAGTATGTTCTGACAAAGATTGTATACTTACTGCCTGGTATGTGTGATGCCCGATTCCAAAAGTTCTGTTAAAAATGGTATATCTATTTGAGTAAGTGTTTAATTTTTTTTTCACACATACAAGGTGCTTGTTTTTTAATTGTCAGGGAAAAGTCAGAAAAGAAAATCAATGCTATCTAATAGCAATATGGAAAGTCAAAGAAAATATGTGATTTTACACTGTTTGCATAGCAAAATAATCTTAAGTTGTGTAAGATTTGGCTCAACATTTCAATTGTTCCACACTTATTAATCTTTTATACATGATCATTGATAGAGTGGTGCGAGGAGTTAATTGTTCCATGGAATCTGCCTATCTCTTCAGGATTACTGGCGTATTTGTACATTCGTAGGTATGTAATTCAAAAAATCATAATGATAGCATGTACTTTACTTTGTTCCAGACATGGTTCTCTTCATGAAAGTGATGAAGAAGCGAAAATATGAACTTTAAAAGGTAGGTGTGCATATACCATAGCGTGTTTTGAATTTAAAATTGTATTTATCGGTAACTGGTGTTTGATTTGTAATTTTGCATTTCTATGCTATTATTATAAAGCTGAAGAATTTGTTTGTTTGTTTGCTTAAACGCGCTAATCTCAGGAACTACTGATCCGATTTGAAAATTTTTTTTTAGTGATAAATAGCCGATTTATTGAGGAAGGCTTTATGCTATATAATATTAACCATAAACGTAGGCGAAACCGCGGGCATAGCTAGTTTATTATATATTACACTTTAGAATCTTTCAAATGGCTATTGTAGCTATAGTTTCACAGTAATTGTAATTCGGAAACCCTTAATTAATAGTTTACTTTTTCTAAATGTAACTGTATACCACAATAAACAAATGACATTATGTAAATATTACTGTTAAGAATTGTGCAATAAAATGTAAAAATCGTATACTAAGTTGTTTACATACAAATACCTCACCTTTTAGATGGAAATACATTAGGATATTGAGATGCAGCTAAATAATTCCAAACCAATGAAATAGTCAATATTATGTAGTATAGATTACATATAAAAAAAAAATAATTCAGAACTGACCCTTGGAAATACAAAAAATTAAAATTTATTAAAGATTTACATTAAATATTATCAGCCAACTCGAAAAAAGTACGTAAGTAAGAAGTTTTTTAAATTTGTACAGACACATTTAAATACATGTATTAGAGTACGCAGATACAATTAACATTAGATAGTAGCTCAGCACAACTTCTACGCATAATTTGAAGAAAATAATAATAATTTATTGGTGAGAACTAATGCGATCGACCAATCTCAACGAGGATTAGTATAGCCATCTGCGCAGGAGATATTATAAGTCCACAAGTGTTTGCACAAACACAAGAGCACTCTCTGTTCCTTCAGTCTCATAGTCTGGTGAGTCGACATGACCGGAGAGAGGCCAGACGCAGGACCAACGGCTTAACGTGGTGATAACTACCCAACCAATGCATTAAATAACAGTATCTTAATTCGAATTGAGATGTAATGCTCAGCTGGATAAAAATTTTTTTTGCTAAAAAGAGCATAATGCTCCTTTGTCTTTTAAAGATTACGGCCGTCATGGTAATTATGTATTTTTACTTACAATATTAGAAACAAAATAAAACAACTCCTTGAAATAAATTTAGTTTATTAGATTCATTTTAATGCCTTTGCTCTCTACGGAATATTAATTATTGAAATTTCGAAGTAATCATTACGAACATACCAAAAGTTTTGGTCCATGCTAAATTTTCAATTCTAAATAGCTACGAAGTCTACGTAGCAGAGTAATGTTTGCCTACTTAAATATTCTTACGAAAATATACTTCTCGAAGGAAGTTTTACTTTCACTTTCGATTTGAAGACACCATAGACAAACAATTCCAAGACATAATTATATTATTCAATTGGATACTTATTTATCTGTTTGTTTTTTATAACTTTCAAATTCTATTATTTATTGTTTCGGAACTATTCAATAATTAGTCAATTAAAGTGTGACACGCTGTGACGTCATAGCCCCCTAATGTCATACAAATTGGAAGCATAGTGTTTTGCCAGTTAATTAAAAGTACTTTAACATAAGTGGTGTCAACAACCCTATTAATTAAATTATATTTAAGGTAAAATAAATTAAAATGAATTAATAGATTGTATAAGATGAAATACTCTTTTTATGTATTTCTAATAATAAATTCCGAGCAATTAGGTTATAAGTATTCAATTAGTATGTGCGTGATTATAACATTGGACCTTGATTTCCAATTTCACTAATATATTACATAATAAAAAATCATTTATGTCGCAAAGCCGAATGGCAGGAACAATAGTATTTATTTAATAGACTATGTCTTTCTATAACATCATATTACAATATCTTATAGACTACCTACACTCATATATATATGAACGCTACATTGGTATTTCATAAATATTATAATCTAAGCAATTTATTTGCATAATTCATAGATAGAATTTTGGTTAATTGCCTACTTACTTGAAATTTAATTATACATTAATTCTATTTTCGAATGTTTTTAGTGAATCTAATGGTGAAGTTAATTTTTTTTCAACTTTTATAGTGAATAGTGTATTTTTCTAATATTTTTTTAAGAAATCATTTTTTTTAATTATCCGATTTGCAATCTGTTCTAAATGGAACTTTATCTATTACATATTTTAATTATAATTCCATCGCCACTAATACACACTGTCTTAGCGAAGCGAATCATATTCGCGTTCACGTTTACCAAACAATATACCGACCAATCTGAAAATAAATTTGTTTCTTTTGTTTAACAATTCGTCTATTTGTCATAAACGTCTGTCATCTCGAATTTCCAGATCTTGTTAGGTCCTATCTCAGTCACGTAAAGGTGGGATCCGTTTCTTGTCACCGCTAGGGAGTGCGGATTGGTGAATCCCTGAAAATAATATGTAGATGTATTATTTTAGTTACAGTTTAGTCAATAGGAAAGTATCCTGGAGAAATGTTTATTTCATCCGTCAGTTAGATTATCAGAAAATTACACATATTTTCGCAATACCTTTCCAATATAATACAATACAAATATTGATTGAAGACATTGAAGTACAGCGCATCAAAGTTCTGGAGTAGGGAAGGTAAAAAAGGCGTGTTTTACGACACGCAAAAAATTGACGCCCTGTATTTCGGTTTTTTTTTTTTTCTGGACAAAAAATACATATACACTTTTTTCAGTAATGTATCTGACTGACTAAATATAATTTTTAATCAACTACCGTATTTACTTTTTTGCCAATGGTTTTATTTTATTTCTTTCTTTAATTGAACTTTGTAATAGAGATTGAATCCAACCCATTTTCAAGGGCATTCGCGAGAATAATTCATACAGTCTACAAATTTAAATAATCGCTATTGTACCTAATATCTGAACAAATATTTAAATTATTAATATTAACCACCTGTTATAAGTATGTACACTGAAAACGAATTCGTTGTATTCTTCAGAATCAAGGTAAAGTTTAATTATATCCCACAAGAATACCTACAGTTGTTATCTGTGTTATGTAACCTTAAAGTGTAAATTTATAATATTTATTTGATTGGCTTGATGGCGCATTCGGTAGTGACCCTGCCCCATGCGCCAGGAGTCGTGGGTTCGATCCCCACCCAGGGCAAAAATTCGTGTGATGAATACTTGTGTTTGTTCTATGCCTGGGTGTTATTAGCCAATATTTAAGAATATATTTGTAATACCACTGTTGTTTCTGATATCCGTAACACAAGTGCTTAAGCTACTTATTTCGGCGTCAGATCAATGTATGTGATGTAGTCTGATTAATTTCATTATTATTATTGTTTATAGGAATAGTAAATAATTTCTATACTCACAGTGCTAGGTTCCCAAGTGTCCAAAATAGTCCCGTAAACAGCATTGACTGTAAACCCTCTTACAGCAATATTCTGCGACGTGGGTCCGTTCACCGCATATATCATATCACCCTGCGACGTCACAGCAAAGACTCTTCCCAAAGTAGGATCTTCAATAATGGTTGCTGGCTCAAACATTTTCACATAGCTCTTCAAACCAGCTTTGGGACAGACAATCCTCATGTTCTCCCTATCAGCAACACAGACCATGTCCAAATGTTCCAACAAAGTGATACTGTGCGGTAGATTCAAGGTTAATGTGTCGGAGTATGTCGGTATGGTTAGAAGCAGAGTGCCTGCTGCGTTGAACTTAAGTATCTGGTTGTTGCAATAGCCATCGGCGACGAAGATTTCGCCGGTGGTCGCTACGGCGACAGAGGTCGGCATGCAGAGAAGCACTCTGCGTCTGTACGGGTAGCCAGCGGTGAAGGCCTCTCCGATAGTCAGGCTTGGGTACTTGTGGTTGTTAGGCGTGTACTGGGAAAAGAAACAGAGATCGGGTTATCAGTTTGTGTTGGCTCTCCCACCAAACCTAATGCGGGGCAGTCAGATTTACCCGCCAATACTAATCATTGAATATCACTGTGATTTTGCTGTCGTACTACTAACAAAAACCTTAAGAAGTCACATGTATCAAATTTATCGCAAAATGTGTGTACAAGTTCTCTAAAAATTCCAAATGATTACCCCATTTTTGTATCAAGCAAACTTGCGGTTAAAATAAATAGGCATTCATCAGTAAGACTACACACTGATTCCAAATTATTATCATTTCGCCAAAATCTTTTAATAAGTAACTAAAATAAATTTTTGGAATTAAAAATAATATGTAAACAAATAATAAGGATAATAGTCGATTATAACCAAGATTTTTATGTTCGACGTCAAATCGAGTGTTTAAAATAAGTTCATTTGTACGTCTCGCATAAGGCTTACCTTGAAGACTTGATGTTTCGCCACGTCAGTCACCCAAACATTGTCATGATGATCCACCGTCAGTCCGTGGGGCATGTAAAAAGCATACGCGCCCCAGCTATGCAGCACAGATCCAGTATGAGGGTCTAAGATCAAAATCGTATCTTCTATGATAGGCCCCTTGTCCAAATTCTGGTAAACATTTGACTCGTTGAAAGTGCTGCGAGAAATGAGAACAATTAAGTTTTTGAATATATTTTTATTCCCTTGCATTGTTCTATTGTAGTTCATACTAGAATACCTTTCGTCCCATACTCTTTCAGCTCTGTGAAAGATGACTGGTTGTCCTAAAGAATTGATAGACACGGCTGTTATTTGTCCAACATTCAACGATTGCTGAGGCCAATCTTTCACTTCTTGCGGTCTCAGAACTATTTCATCTTTTGGCTAGGGAATAATAAAGAGATATTAGGAGTAACATTAGCAAATATCGACGCTGTATGCTTAAAATTTTCTTACCGGGTGGAGGTCCAAGTTCTTAAGCATGTTATCTTCGTTCGTGCCATAGTTGAAGTAGTCGAAATTATCCCTTACAGTTTCCGGCTCACAATGTATGTTAGAAATTGCTAGGGCTAGTATTAGTATTGGCACCATTTTACCCATTATTTTGTTGTGATTTCGCTTATTGTTCAGACCGCTTTGGTGTTAACCCGAGTGGTACGCTATTGATTGCTCAGATTCAGCAGTGCGCATGCGTACAATTGACTGCTCAAGGCTCACTCCTAACTCTTTCAAGGTCAACATTAGGAAATCATTCACCAGAAACAAAACGCACATTACATAAACATATTTATTTTCACATAACTTTAACAAGTATTCAACGCAATACCTAATGTTTATACGACAAGAGACTCGCAACAACGAACATTTTAAGGAAATAAATAAAAATAGGTTCTTCTTAGGCTAAATATGAAAATATTAGACGAAATTTGATTTCATTTACTAGTGAATCAGTCTCAAATTAGAATCGTTGTTCGAGCGCGCCACAAGCGGAGATGTGGCGCGTTCGAGAATTTGTAAATTTGGCACATTTGGACATTTTTAAGAAATTTTGACAACAAAGAGGACAATAAGATATATAGAGATAAGTGCAATAAGCTTTTATATTTCCGCGCGATTTCTGGATCATTGGCCACGCCATTCGGAGTTGGGCTGATCCCAGATGTAGCCAGTTTCTGTCATGGAGCATACAGCGTTGTAGTATTTCCCTGGACTTCGGCAGTAGGACCACGAAGGGCATTTACATCGAAATAGTGTTTGAAACTCCTCTTTGCACACTTCATTCCACCAGCAAGTTCTCTGAAAATTGCAACACTCCGTCAACTTATCGATTATAAGTTGAGGTTATGTTTTTGTCCAATTGGAAACACTGGTGAATTAAGTATGTTTATATTTACCTCCGTTATATACCCTTTGACTGACTGGTCTGAATAGCTTCTTTTGCTAGATATTGCCGCTCCTAACATTGTGCTCAACATAACTATATATACCAACGTTGCATATTGAGTCTGAAACGTTAAAAACGACTGTATATACAACACAAACACTTGGATTAGGAATTAACTCGTTGTAAATTCATTTGTTATCGGAATTACCTTAATCATAGCAGATATTCTAGTCCAAAAATAGATTTTGTCAGGCAACCTAACCTTCTCATTTCACGCCCCCTTGCGGAGCTTTTAGACTTGATTGGGCGATTCGTTGTTCTCATTTTTTGACAGACACGCGTGTGATGGGGTAGGTTGTTTTACTATTGAAACCGGTTCCAATTATTCAGTAACTAGTGCATACGTTGTTAATGAATCAAAAAGTAATTCTGTTTACCTGTCCAACGCTATTAGACTGAATTCCGTTGAAGAAAGTTAAACCGAGCTAAATTGAGTGTCTAGCATTATGCTTCATTCGACGTCAAACCAAATTTACTATTTGTGTATACAAATAAATAATGCACATGTATGTATGATCAATTTATTATCTAAAAAAAATTACAAAAATCACTAGCTATGTAGGACTTTCATGATATCTTAAAATTAAAAATGCAACAGTAACAATAAAATGAGCAACATATAAATAGGATTAAATTAACATTTACAAATTAAAACCCAAATTAACGAGAACGGGTTGCAGATTTATGAGTAAGCTATTGAAGCGTTCTATCTTTTATTTTTATTCTAGTGTCAATAGTTTTGCTTTTTATGTCGCTGGCGTATCACAAATCAAAACCAGTCTAATTTTTAATTTCAGACATTCTGCTGCGTCGAATTAGATATTTGTATCTTTACGAAATATTACTTGTAATACTGAATATGAAATTTCAAAGATAACCTTCTCCTTTGTTCTTAGTATTCAATTCTAGAAGAATCATATAATAACATATATGTTTGATCACGTCCTGGTGAATTCTGAAATGTCTTATTTTCGTAGCAATAATGCTATAGATGCACGGTTCCATTTCTTGATTGCAGAACAGAAGATGTAGTACATTAAAATAACACCAAACAATTAACAATGTTAACTAACAATAGATAAGGATGGCACTTAACATAATAATAAATAGTTTTACAAACAGCTTTGGTCGGACACTACCACTACATTTGGGTTAGCTGGCTCGCACGGGAGTCCGTAGCGTGGGATCACTACAATTGTCTACATTGCTTGTACTTCTTCTATATTGTTATCATCTACTTCTTGGTCTTGTAGCCTATGCAGGTCCTCGGCGTCTTTTCTGTAAAATCAGTTTTATTTATTAGTCTGATTCGTTCAATATTTTACCGCGATTTGATATGACGAAGATACGATAAAAATAGCGTTACATTTCAATCAATGATCGATTTGTCTCTTTTAATGTCATACATAAAATCACGCCCTTAATCCCCGAAGGGGTAGACATTCAGCCAAAATTAAAACTGGGCTGGGTTAGATCGAAAATTGTGAAAAAGTAGTAACAAGTGGCTAGCTTGTCGGCTACATAAATCTTCTTTCAGTATCAGTTCCATGATTTTCAGGGATGTGATGACGCATCAGGGTCTAAGGAGATCTTTAATAAATAGATACAAGTAAAACTTAAGCTTGGGTTCAAATATAATTTTTTGACTGTATACATGGCTATTAAAATCCTTTTTCAGAATTTACCACCTGACCGAACTCAATTTAATTCTTTGCAAAATGTGATCAGGCTATCGCTCCATGCTCTCTGCGTACCCCCACCGGAAATGGGGGTCTTGATGGTAATTAGTGAACATTATTTATTAAGATGTCAATGAAAACGACGTGGAAACTTACGAGTATTTGTTTGGAGAGGCCTGGAAAATACTTTTAGGGCATAGTCGGAAGTACGGCCAGCATTCCCCTCCGGCCTGACTGCCCGCTTTCTCAGCTTCCACATACTCTTCCAGAAGGTTGGAGTATGGGGATTTACTTGGGCTAGAATTCAGAGTTTATATAAATAAGAGCATGCTAGAAGTAGGTATTGATAGTGTCAATTTATATGGTGGACCTAATTTACAAATAGATTGGTGATTTATAGATATTTCAGTTATTTTCATAGCATAATATCATATGGTCTGCTGCTGTAGGAATCTGTGGCTTATATACAAACTATTTTTATATTGCAGAAAAGGGCCGTTAGAGCCATAAACGGCCTCAGATCACGTGACTCTCTTAGAGATTTTTTCAAATAAAATAACATTTTAACAATTACATCGCAATAATTCATTTTGGATTGTATTATGTATGTACAAAAACATTGACCAATTTCCTTAAAAGCCAAACGCTCATAGGTTTAATACTAGAAATAAACAACTTGCTGTTTCAAATCATAGACTCCAAAACAGTGGTAATCCATTTATTAGTTATGTATTACAATATTCAATAAACTTCCAGAAAGTCTACTAGCATTACCTTCACATAAGTTCAAATTGTGCATTAAAGCGTTTTTAACAAGTAGGTAAGGGCTACTATTAGATTGAAAAATTCTTAAATGGCAAGCATAATGTTTAACTTCATAATGAAGTGATCACCTGCAGTGTTGTTACAGGACCTAGTAAGTGTAGATTTATTAATTAAAAAATTGTAAATTTAGGCATTTAAAAGAATAAGTATCGAGTTTCTTGCCGGTTTCTTCTCGATAGAGTCTACCTTCCGAACCGGTGGTAATATATTTATGTCTGTACATATTTACTATTATGTAAGTTAGTGCTTTTTTGAAGCTTATATAAGTAAAATTGATTTTGAATTTGAATTTATGCTAGACGCTAGCGCCTGTGGATCTCGCCTCTAAGGCAATTTTTAAACTTTAAATGCCAATTTAGAATTTTCATGAGAGTAGAATCTTGTTTTAAAGAGAGCATCTTCTCGTGCATTCCAATTTTAAAATTATTTGGTATCGCCTGAATGAAAATTATATGGGTATCAATCACATTTGTATGATATCATTGTATTTGATAGTTTTCTGTGTGAACATTACTTACGTAAAGAATAACTTCATGACTTCCCCCACGAAGCCGAAGTTGTTGAGTGGGTGAGCCTGTATCTCACAGATGGCTCGCAGCAAACACTCTTTCCCTGATAAGCCGAAGTTTGCCAGGAGATCTTCAGCGATGCCGTATAATAATGCTCTGGAAACGTTAAGACATCCAGGAGTTAATCTTAAGTTGCATATGCATTCGTGTATGTTACTGAACATGTGCTGTATTAATGGTGGATGGATCGTTATTGATAATCTTGTGTAGAATTAAGTGAAATTGTAAACTGGCTGGTTATAGGTGGAGTTCGTTTTGTTTTGTTATCAACTTTTATATTTCATAAGCTTCGATTATAATCTATTAGTTGTGCGTTGACTTAAAGTAATTTCCATTTACGCAAATTTTAGGCTAAATGACTGAAGTTTAATCGATTCACATTATCTGAAAATAATATTTATTAGAAAAAAAAATTCAGTCATATTGAGAACCACCTCCTTTTTTTTGAAGTCGGTTAATAAATGATTTTTTAACAGTCAGATAAAAGATGATATTCGAATAAATCACAGTCCGGATCATAGTTAATTGTCATAGCCTGTTTCCTAAGTAAAATAACGTATGACATCTGCAAATTGGTGACTTTATATTTAATCAGACGGTTAATTCTTACTATTAAAAACCGGCCCATAAAGTATTGTTGCCTATAAACGTCTAGAAATAGATCAACAAACAAAACACAACTTAAAGATGTCATTTATTATTCCGTACAAACATACCCTAATGTCAATTTACAACCAGAAAGTTTTCCTTCGTAATAACACATTTTCCTTGAACCTCATTACACGTTACGTGTAAACCGACTATCGTAAAATACGAAAATAATAGCACCACGTTCGGTGATGCCAGTGGCATTTTAAGTGGTCATTGCAGACTGGCTTCCTGTGACAGTGGCCAATAGGCATGAGTGGAATCCTGATGATGCGTTATGGCCGGGAGAGTGAAAGTAACAATCAATAAGTCAGCTGTTAGCGGCCACTGCTGTCATACTTGTTGACCACGTGGGATGTTTGGTGCGAACGAATACGTGTCAATGGATGTGTGTGGTTGGACTTATCGTTGACCGCGTTTCGAGGCTGTTGGGATTGTTGCATTTCCTTGTTTGGGTTTAATGAGTGCTGTATCAAAACCCAAAAACATTTTCACAGTTTCTATAACAATAATGAACATGATTCTATTATATCCCTTTAGACTTCTGTACGAGGCTATGGAAAAATGTTTGTACAATTAAATAAAGCCTTAAATATAGCATGAGTTAATAAATGAAAAAAACTAAATCTTGTATTCCTATTCTTAAAATTCTTATTATTAAACCTAGTTGTCTTAAAGTTGATAAAGCAATAATACTAAACTCTCTAAGCATGTCTCTAATAAATAGCTATTTAGTTGTTTCTTTGCATTGGTCGAACATTTTGACATAATCGCACGTAAGTTTCTTCTTATACTACGAGATCGAAAATAGTTTGCCCTCTGTCTTGCCGTAAAAGTATTTAAATTCAAAATGCACTCACTTGTAACACAACTTGTATGCTTACGTACTAACTTAATTATATGTACAGTTTTTCTTTTACCTCTCTCCTCCGTGTAGCTTGTCGAGCACTGCTCTCTCTACGTCAGGGTGAACAGCCGACCCTGCAGACCGTTTTCCTCGTCTCCTCTCCAGGTACTGTCCCACGTAGTCCGTCACCATCGACAGGGCAGCTCGGCCCATCGACCTCGCCAATATGGGAGGGAAAGCCCCATAGGGATTCTCATTGTCGGTCAGACCTAGTTTATCGAAGTCAACTGCAAAATAGGACGTGACTGTAGTACATTTAAACGATCGTTTATATTTAATGTTTTTTTTTAGTTTCAAATGGTACGGTAATTGCTCTAATGATTTTCTATTGTTATTATTGTAATACCTACTTTTGTAACCATATCTTTACAGTTCTTACTCATAATATCTAGTCACATCTAAGTAATAACATGATTAATTTTAGTCTGAACTTAGCTATTTACTACTATGTTTAATTTTGTCTTATATTTTTACAGTTAATAAATCTTAACCTAATATGATACACTAAACCTTTTAAAAAATGGTAGCTAATGTTAATAACTTTTATTAAACATAATCATAATTTTCTGCCTTCTGGACGTCAACTGTCAGACATCCCAATAGATTTCCAGATGACCTCTAATGCAAATCCAACTAAAAATATTGAAGAAATAAACATTATCAGTCGATGATATGTTTTATATTTTACGTCCCATGTTGGTCTGGGACTTGGCCCATATTGATCTGGGACAAAAAAAATATGCCAACTGTGGTGCTTGCCTAGCATGTACTAGGCGACTAATGGTATATCGGGTTTTGGGTGTGTGTTTGTGTAGGCGACAGGTTAGCCGCTTGTCACTGCTTTTTCACAATTTTTCATTTAACCCAGCCCGGCTTTATTTTTAGCTGAATGTGGTTGAAGGGGTATGCTGCCCCATTGAATCTGCCTGCCCCTTCGGGGATTATAGGCGTGATGTTACGTATGTATGTATGTATGTATATTTTTTATTCAGCGGTAAAAAAATATTTAAATGTGAACATGGTTGGTTTTAGTTTTTAAAAATTCGGAAATATCTAATTTGATGGGCCTGGAAACTGAATAAATCCTTTTAGTTGTCGCGGTTCTAATTGTTAATTAATTGTAAGTACTAAGACTAATGTTAGTCGTTAAAATTAGCTGAGAAGTTAGGACTCGCTATCGCTTCATATGCTAAATGCCTAATAAAACTATGAGCAACTGACATTTACTTTACACTAGGTTAATGTACTTGTTCTACGAATACTTCGCTACCTACTAAACCTGACAATATTGACTTTTGAATCCCAGTTGGTATTGCAATGTACCTGCAAATTATACTTTTTTGTTTCACATCAACGTTACAACAAAAAATGTCATGTCAAAAAAGTTGTTATAAAATAACTGTCTGAAACGTGTTGAGTTTATAGACGATGTTAAGGACACGGTTTTTTATTTTTGAGTTTATCTTATAGTAAGTACGTAATTTAGAGTTTGTGTACCAGTTCGGTTCCGGAATTACAATAACGATTAACGAACATGTACACTTGAGTGGAGTTTTCTTATTTTTTTTTGCATTTATTTTTGACATAGGTATATGCGTTAATTTTATTTAGATATGATTTCACCTATAATGTAACTATTAAAACCGAAATTCTTGTGCGCTGTCTCGCTGTAATTGTTAAAATGCTATTCTCGAAGAGCACTTACTACTTACAATCCAAATGTATATTTACAAAGGTCGTGTTTTAATGTCTGTAGTATTAAGATCTTCCATTTTTATATGTTGGTCTGGTAATTAAAGAAACGTACCAGCTAAGTTGCTGGTCTCCATGTCGGAATGGCGACTAATAATATTTTTGGTGTTGGATTTGTGATTGTGTAAGTAATTTGCTAGCGAAGGTACTAACATAATCTAAATGCCTTTAAAACTATGAGAAACTGAACTTAGGTCTACACTTGGTTAATGTCACTTGTTCTACCAATACTGCGCTATCTACTATACTGATAAACCTGACAATACTGACACTTGAATTCCAGTTGGTATTGCAATTTACCTGCAAATTACATTGTTTTGTTTCATTTCAACGTTGACACAAACAAAAATATGTTTTTAAGATAAATGTCACATTGTCTTCCTACAAAAAACTAGTTTTAAGTACTTTCTTGTAATGACTGTTTCGTGCCAAAATAAAGTGAAATAAAAAAAAATGTATGAGACGTGTTGGGTACAAGGATGATGATCACGCACGACGATGCTAAGGACATTAAAAATTATTGTATAAAAACCATAAATTTAACATTCCAAATATAATGATTGCAAGAATACTTTATTACGTGTTAATTTTATAAAATATCTTGTTGTGGAATACGAGTCTAAGTGATGGTACTTTATGAAGGTCAATGATGCAATAAAATTACCATAAAGGTAAATAATAATTCAATTTGTAGAAAATGCATATTGCTGTATACGCCATCGCGAAATATATCATCGATTTTATTATGATATAGATGTACAAATAGATATATATTTTTTTCGGAAACGTCGAGTTTAAGCCAGTTTACGATAAATAAGAAACAATAAAATTTGTGTTTTCAATATATCCAGTTAGAGTGCAATATATTTTGAATATTTAAGAACTAACATTTCTTGGCGCATATGCTCATTGCTTCTCAAACGTAGATCGATTGTTATTCTTAAGCTTCCAAAATGTTTCGATGCAATCTATAATGTTGTACACTGATTTTCCATACTGCATTAAATGGATTGATTTTAACTACTAAAAAAATATGTTTCCACATGGGATGTTATTATATTCTTGATTTGAGTTAAAACGTCTTGTATTTAGCGAGACGTTTTTAATACGCGTTTAAACTGACAAGTATTATATTCCTTTGATATAATAATATTTGTTTTGTTGGCTATTAATGTTTCAACTGTAAGATGTTGACGAGAATCCTTAAAACTATGTGTGTGAAGGGAAACTGCATTTTAAAGTAATTTAACGTCATTGTACGTACTTGTAAATGGGAAACTAACTGTCATATTTGACAGGAATCCTTTAGGAGGATGCCTCACGAAAGGCATCGACAGAGAGGGTGTGATGGTCATCGTGGTGCCCGGCGGCAGGGCCAACCGGCCGTCATTCGTAATCCACAGTAACCTCTTCTGGCGAGAGTGCGGTATGTTCTCCTTGGCCAGGGTATCTGGGGATGCCATGGGCAGGAGAGCTGCGAGCGCGATGCTGAGCAACACGCGGGGTACTGTGTGGTCCATAGCCAACCTGGAAGTAGACAGCAATATGTTTAGGCATAGAGGAAGTAGGCTTTTCACAAAATAGGAATGGGAACATTTTCTTTAAAAAGTTTAGAGGAGAATTTATTATCTTGAAAACAAATAGCAATTTTAAAATGTGCAATAATATCTACATATGCCTATTAATTAGTAACAAGTAATGAAATTTTACAATTTTACAAATTAAGTTGTAAGCCGTTGTGATTGTTGTAAAAAAATATTAAGTTTACGCATAAAATTACAATTATAAAAACAAAAATCCACGTTCCAAACTTTTTCGGGTCAAATTAATATTAAGTGACTGGTGACAACTAGTGAGTCAGTGTCATTCTAATAAAAATATGTCCAAAACAGTTATATCAAATCTGAATTCATTTTCTCGTCCGTGATTTACATCTATTAAATGTTTATTTATTATTATAAAAAAATCATTTATAGGAAAATATCAACAACTCAGACATGATGAAGATATCAGAGTGCAATCATATTCGTATTAGAGATAGCAATGCTTACGGAGCAGATGTAGAAGAATTGATAAAGTCCATTGAGAAACAGTACAGAATTGATTTTAGATCTTTACCGCAATGGAAAGAGCTTGTAAAGCGATTGCATGTCATGACCACCGACTATAAGCGCAAGATACAAGATGCGAATCGACGTAAATATGTTATGATGAGCAAAATATTCATAGAAGCCACAAGAGATTCGCCCTTTCAACTCACTGAGAAACTAGCACGAACCCACAACAAATGGCAAGCTATCGAAGCTTCCCGTAAATTTCGAGGGCGTGTAGCCATAAAAACTGAATCTGTTATAGCTTCATCTACACATGCGACTGAAGAAGTTATCGGTGAAATTAGCGAAAACACGTCTACGGCTCATCATAATACTGAGATACCTGAAGTCGTGGCTGAAGCACCAAGTAAGTCAGAGGCAGACACATCTACAAAGGCAACTGACACTAGTGTCTCTCACCTCCCTATAAAAATCTGTGTAAATCAACATAAACTGATTTCACCTTTGTTATCAAAAGAAGAAATTATTTTTGATTCTAAACCTGCTTTTTCTCCATTGGATATTGAAACCGCTAAAGAAGTCCAAGAATGGTTACTTTTGAATCAAACCACGTCAGTAAAATGTTTTCCTAAAGAAGTATCTATTACAAGCAAATCTTTAAACGAGCAAACAATACAATTTTCTGTTATCAATTGCAGTACAGAGTATATGAATATCCGATTTATGTGTTTGACGGAGGAGTTCCCATTCAAGAGTGCAAAAATTATTCCCGCTACTCCTAAGAAGTTATATCCTGGTATTGCCATCAATTACAAATTTATTTTTAAGCTATTTCAAAACCTCGATGAATTTGTATCAACCTTATATTTTAGAGTGGGCCAAAAAGTATTACAAGAGGCACCAATTGAAGCATTCTGTGTTCCTGTTATAAGCAAATTCAGAATATCCAGATCCGTATTGGTAACCAATTCAGTGTATACTCCATCTACATATTTATGGCAAATTAGGGAAGTATCAGGATTCCCATCTGGCACATTAAGCATAACTAGCAATGACGAGTATTCATATCATGTACACATTATAAAACGCCAGGTTAACATAAGTAGAGAATGTCAAGATAGCATTGTATCCATAGACGTAATTAGTCCCAATACGGAAAGTTTGATAGATAGAATTGAAGATAATGACATTGAAACTCAAAGTAAAGTGCTCGCTTCTTTAAGAGATACCCATATGGAAGATGTCGTGTCTATAAAAACTGCTGATGTAATAGCTTTGGTGGTAGAAGACTTGGTTGATCTTGCCCTCGACACTTTTGTTTTCGACCATACCTATTTACTTTTAAAACCTCACGCTAAAAGAAGAATCAATGTGAATTTTTCCAAAGCCGAACGTATTGGTAGTCATCACTGCTATTATGACTTGGAATTTTCAGATATAGACACTGAAGAACTCATTATGACAAAAACTGTTAAGGTATTCGCTGAAGTCCTACCACATCCGATACAAATCCACCCGAAAATATTGGATATGTCTCGATCACCAGTGTCTTATGGATATTGCGAAGACGATATAAATATTAATAATACACATAAAGTATATCCTGTTACTATCAAATTTAAATTGACAACCAAAATGAGAAAATTATTTTGTGTCACACCCATGGAAACCTTAGTACCCCCAAAATCGAGTATGAATTTCAGAGTCCGGGTGTGCTCAAAAGACTTATCGAAGCATTCAGACGATTTGGTACATTTTACTATTAAAATTATAATTGTAGGTCACAAATCCGTTTACGATAACGTACCACCAGTTTTCTATGAAATCATTGCACCCTGCGCGTCGGAGTTCAAGAAGATTTACAATGAAAAATATTTCATGGACGCGTATGAAAATAATCTGATTGATAACGCTTAGTTTGTATTTACAGTGTTTAATAAACGTATGGTTTCACACACTTTATTGGCCTCAATCATGATCACTGAGCGGTACTTTTTAAAATGTTGAACGAGTAGACAATTTTCAAGGGAATGTCGTTGCGTCGGCGAGGCAGCCAGGATAAAACCTGTTGACCGACTTGCTGTATGTATTACGGGTCAAGTGTGTTGATTGCCTGGACCCGCATAATATCCCAGACCAGATTCGCAGGTCATACGTGAACCGCTTTAAGTGACAATGGATTGTAAATCATTGAAGCACTCGATTGTGTTATCGCTCTTATTATCGTGATTCATACGATGTACAAAAGCTACGGGAATGTACGATGTATTTATTTGACTGACATTATAGTTGTAGTCGATTGGAATGAAATAAGTTGTAAATTGTAGAGTTACTTCGTGAGATAAACTTGTCTGTTTGCCGTATTGTTAAATAAATAACGTATTCATTTCTTCACTCGTCTTTTTATTGCTGAATTTGAGTACAATGTGTGTTACGGTTGATTAAATAATTAGCATTTGCTTTGTCATTATTTAGCGTAGGGTAAATGTAGAAATTCACTTTATTATACAACACGTGCAACTGTCATTAATTTGATTTGCAACTGAGCAAGTACTAGACTTAAGGCAAATTAACTATTTATTTTGAAAACATTTACTTAATGTGCGTTCGCTGAATGAATAATCGGTTCCTATCGTTTAACGTTGAAATTATCTTTTCATTGGTGTCGTAAACCTACTTGCTATTCGTGAAGCGGATTTTGGATTCTACTACCGCAATGAGTGTGCCACCTGAGAATTGATCAGATATCGATATATTTTGGATTGGCATCACGAAATTGATTGATTAGTATGCCCTTTGCATAGCAACTTTCACAACGTTAAAAAATCTACCCTAAGTCGGTGCCAAGTGGAAACGAAAAATGTATGTTAGTATGTTTTTTTTGCCTATAGTGCCATTGTAACTGAATACTTTGCGAGTCCAATTTAAACTAAGTGGTCGTCATAATTCTAGCTCTAGCATTTTAAATAAATTGTTCTTACCTACTCAAACAAATTGTTTCTTGTACTAATGTAAAAAATAAATGCCGTCGTAGATTTTAGGAGAATGTTTCCAGATGTAGTGTAAGTGTATTTTTTTTTTGCTGCTAGGCTTCTTTAATTTATCCTGCTTTCAGTATAACAATTATACTTTATATTATATGTAGGGGAAGAACCATCAAGTAATAATGAAATACGAGTACCTATAGAATGATGGTTGCCTGTATCTATAGCCGGGTCGTTTAGATTAATTATTATGGCTTTAAAAACTTGCAGTCCAGTAATTGAACCTTAATTACCTACATTAAATTTTATTTTTGGCTAAATGCAGTTATGGGGGCTTAAAGCCCCTTTGCCTACCCCTTCGTGGATTATGAGCGTAATGTTGTGTTTGTTTGTTTAATTTATTGATATTTGTTATCAATTAAAACTTGCTTTAATACGGATACCTACTGTAAATTAATAATTTGAACTCTTTTATGTATTCAACGTTATCTTGGTGCGGATAGCAACAGAAGTAAGTGAATATACTTGTTTATTTGTCCTACACGGTCATATTTAAATCATCATCTTCCTAGCGTTATGTTCCGTGTTTAGACGGGGTCGGCTTTGACCAAGATCCAGGATTTAGCGAGTCTGTTAATTACATTGAAGCGACTGCCGATCTGACCTTCGTGACCCTAAGCTAGGGGAACCAGACAATTTTTGGAGCATGGTTACAAATCCAAAGTTGTTTGAATTTGCAGGTGTTATAACGATGTTTACCTTCACGATCGAGCTAGTAGTATAAATACGTACATAGACTTGAACAATCCAGAGGTACGTGCCCGGGTTTGAATACCTGCACTTCTCGGTTAAGAGACACGTGTCCTTAACATTGAGCTACCACCGCTCCTAATACACACAGTAATATTTAAATGTTCAGCTATTTTTTTTATTCCTTATCTGACTGCAAAAAAGAGGGACTGAATCCAACTCGTTATTTTAGTTAGATTTTTCTTCGAAGTTGAAGATTATGTTTCAAGTCTTGTCACAATATGGTTGGTTTCTTTTGACAGAAAATATTAACATTTTATGTAGATTTCGATACTTTCCGAATTGTTACGGTGAGCACTCCTTGCGTTACAGTTGCTCCATCTGTCGGATATACCTTGAAGAATGAAGATCATCCAATATGCTGTTAATAAAATTGTAGTTTCTTTAGCCGTGGATATCTCTATAGGGAATCGAGTAAACAAAAACATTTTCGCAGCTTATTGTATAGATATTGAGATAGTTTCATGTCTGCTGCATGCATTCTCATGCATAGCAAAGGTCAAGACATCTAATCGTCGTGAAATGGCTTATCTTTGCATGAAAGCCGGCCGGAGGCAAACAGGAAAGTGACAACCGTTTAGTAAGTTGAGATATTTTTTTATTGTCGTCTTAACACGATTCACAGATTTCACAAGATTTAACAACTTTTATAGTCATGAAATCACTGAGAATATTGGTTTTCTTGTAATAAACATTTTATAGCAGTCATCTTCAGTCCAATATTAATCAGTTTTCATCTACTTATTATGTTTTACAGTGGTGCGTTTTTAGAACGACATGCTTTATTGGTTACTATTATTTGTTACAATGGTTGGGAGTTTCCAGTTAAGTATTGCACTTGTGTTAGGAGACTCCCTCGAATCAACTCAAATACACATGAAAGTTATTGAAGTATAAAATAATGTTAAGCATTTTGATCGTGCATATTTCCATTACCATCGCCTTTATTCATCTACAGCGGGAGAAGCCATAGGTCCGGATATTTTGCTTTCCAAGTTTTCGAGAAATATCAAATTATGATTTTTTACAAATCTAGATCGACGCGTTGCCCGTTGGTTTTAGTTGCATATTATAGTAATCACAAGTTATTAGGGATGTCACGACATAGTCTGTTAGCTTTGAACGTGTCATGCACAAGCATAGTTGCACGCAAACACAACCAATATGCGTATAAATACAACATCTAAGATAACTCATAGGAGGTTTGGTCGCGTGAATTTGTGGGCGTCTGAAAAAGCCAATGTCTCGTGTATATTAACCGTCTGTTACTGTTTAATTGAACGTCTTAAATCAGTCTATTCCAATTACCTAAATTGCTATCTTGGTTGAAATTATACTACGTGATAACGTGATTACGTTTAAATACACACAATAAAACGAATTTCAGCTCTTTTTGTGTTAAGACTAAAGCCGTCTGCCTTAATTTAATTATATTGACATGATTCAGATAATTTCTTTCCAGTCCCACTTTTCCGAGTTAACTTCTAAATAGGCAGTTTTGCAATTAATCGTGATATGTTATCGGATTCTTAATAGTCGTCTTCCCATATTTTCTGTTATCATAACGATGTTAATTTGCTTAAGCCGCAAAGTGCAATTTCTTTCCACTGGGAATAACTCCCATTTTATTTAATTTGAATTAGATAAATAAATATGGTAGTTATTATATTGGTTTGTTTTCTTACGGTCAACTTTGTTCACCTAAGCCCGGGTGACTTTAGTCCACCGTTAGGTATCTATACTTAAATCATGCAGGTGATTTAGCGGTGATTTAGCGGTGATTTAGTGATTTAAGTGGAATAATTCAGTTGTTCATTGAACAGTTTTCTTCAAAATTTGTATAACTTGGAAATAACGTTAATTCAAGTAGCCAGCGTAATAGCCCTGGCATAATGATATAGAAATGAAAATGTTTTCAATAGTAAATGTTTATGTAAGTATCGAGCTAAACTTGAATGCACACATTACTTGCATGCAGTTTGCCGGACGACCTGAATGGTGTAGTTGTTTAAGTGTTGACCAGGTGGTGTGTAGATGGTTGCAGGTCCCGTAGTCCCAGTTTAGGAGAACATTGAACATCGTTTAGGTATTGTAGTCAAGAATGCTTCTGATTATTTTGGGTCTGCGAATAATAGCGATCTCATTTTTTTTTCTTTGCATTCAGTATTTTGTGATATCGAGTTTTTTGTAGGTAATTGTAACACTGTATAAAAATACTGCACACAAAATTCATAAGTAACACCAAAACTAATAATGCTTCATAATTAAATCATTAGGGTAATTAAACATAGTCGACAAACGATAAATTGTCGTGATTTTTTTTGGAAGAATTAAGTAAGATATCCTATGTTACTTTAAATTCTCCTACTTACATGCTGATTACGTGAATTCGAAGTACAGAGTGTTAAGAATTTCAACGACCTGCTTTCGGACCTAAATAGTTATATTCGTCCGGATTTGCCAACTTTTGCCGTCTACTCAAAAATGTTGTAACAAAACTAAATGTTTGTGACCTAAAGAAAATCTGGATTCACGGTAGCGAAGCGCACATCAGCCATTCCATCTTAAACAAATGTGTTATTGTCTTAACACGACCACCGTTTGAAGCACCGAGTTTGTGTTGCAAAATGATTCAACGATCCGACTTAATATGCATGTTGAGGAGAACAGGAAAATCCGTGAAGATTTGTAGGTCGACCCCTGCGTTGGTAGATAATGGTAGGTCTGATGGTATGACTGGAATAGTGCGCTGTCAGAGTGCTGTGATGAATATTTTACATTTTGATTATCGAGTTGGTGCATTTCCGCAGTAGATCTTAACTTGCTTATGTATTTAGCATAAATTTGTTTGGCACCTGTAAGATGAGATAATTTTTTAGGAGCCCTTCCATATTTAAGATTCTGAACCATCTATAGGTGACCTTATCCTGAGTACTTTATCCTATTTATAAATGATAATTTAATACGTATTGCCTACAATTTGTATAGTGGAGTTAACGCGAATACTCGTTTCGCCTTCATCAAAATCACTTTATGAAAAGTTGTTCTAATGTAAAAAGTATATTTATTCAACTAACGTTCATTCAGACATGCATGAAAATCAAATCATATAAGACTTATATTCGGCCACAATCTTTCTTTTTTCTAATTTGGTATGTAGCGTAAAATACTTACAATATAGGTACAATTAATGGATGCTACTTACTCAACTAACGTTATTTTTTTAACGTTCATTCATTAAAATATAAATGCTATCTAATCTAAATGAATTTGATTTGTACGAGAATGTTTTAGGAGGATGAAAATACAGTCTGAAGACTCATTGTATAAGAGGTATACTTTTGTATACTATAACATAAATATATCCGCCAAAGACTAATGTCGATTCGTCGGTATTACTTTAAAACCCATGGGTTTTAAAGTAATCCAATTTATGTGTTATTCAATTTGGTTTTTTAACTGATTCGATTATGAAGTAACGCGCCAGTAGACTCGCGAATGCATTGGCAAATGAACCACCAAATTTAATTAGTCACCGGTCTAAAATGCATATTTCATGAATCGCGCGCCCAGGAAATGGCAGTTTGTCATGTGCACAAAAACAGAACTGTTTATAATTAGCATTACATTAGCGTTTCGGTCCACGTTCACCTGTGTTTTTAGTTTTACTTTCATCTTTATTACCAATTTTCACTGTATCGTAACGATGTAATGTTCGGCAATATTGAAACAGTTAATGTTTTTGTTGTAAACCGCTATTTCGTATCTCTTTGACCGGTGGCCGGCTTATAAGCAGTTACTCCATCTTCACGTGTACACAATGCGGTATCATAAACAGTATTTCATCAGATTAATTATCAATTAATTCAGGAACTGCTGTTTATTTGTGAATTAATATATTTATTTATCCATTAATTAATACTTATACGCATCAATAAAATTACCATACTCCTAAATGTTATTAATTAAGATTTATAAACACAAGGTAAACCGTTCGTTGTTATCAAACATCACTAAAATCCTTTCCATTTGTCGCGGCATATTAAAATCAAAGGCAACTCACCTTAATATCACAATTCGGGAACCAAAATAATCATTCACCACACACGGGTACGTCCTTGACAACACTCACACTGAACTATGTCCTCGACGAGCGATCATCGCAAGACGTATCGGCTGATTGCAAGAAGCCGAGCGCTCTGCCAAAATTTCGCTAACTTTCCGCCGCGCACGTGAATACCAAGCACTCCATGAACGAGTCCTCCTGAATCACGAATCCGCCATCGGCTACGTCACGCTCGTCCTGTCGTCCTTCGGCGTCTAATTTGTTCCGGTGTATCGCCGAGGACTTTGTATTCACATGTCACCGAAACTCTCTTCGTCGATTGCGATGCAACGCGCGTTCCTCGCTTTCCGTTTTGCAAAACAATGGAGTGCGACACCCCCGGGTGACAGGCCGCGGCTCATCGTTAGGTTGTCACTTTACGGTACAGTCATCGTAGTTGTTTAACAGCTTTTCTTAATGAGAATCAGTTATCTGGTTGCGGGCGGTGGCGCGGGTGTACCGGTACCGACTGGTGTCTGAGCGGGTGTAATCGCTCGACGTCGCCTCGCCAGTTGGCCACTGGGTTAGCGGCGTTCCTTTTCCTGCTTTGCTTCTTTAATGGGTGACATACGGCGCACACGCGTCTGTTCGGACAGAGATTGGGGTCGTGCGAATTATGGGAAAGTAATTGGCCATTTTTTTGTACGACCAACGGCTGACGTCAACCTGCATCGGAAATAATTTACGCACCATAAATTGCTTCTCATTCAAGATGAAGTAATTTTAATCATCTCAAGAACGCATTTCTTGAATTCACAACTTTACTAACTATAAAAATATATAACAGGGTGAAGATGTTAAATTATTGGCAAATTTCTACCTCAAAATATCTAAAATAAAATTTCTTATAAGTAATAAATTTATCTAATAAATCACGATTAACTGCAAACATTTTATTGATGATAAAACGTTTTATTTATCATATAATAACATGTCTATGGAATTTCGTTTGAAAATAAAAAAGTTGTAATGTCTTCTTTAATGTTAAGATATAAAACTTGGTAAACGGTGAGTATAATCACAAGTACGAGAAAGAATCCAACCGTCACACCGACAATTATGAATTAGTCACGTCACGAGACGGTGAAGACGATCAACGACACTTGTATTGTCGTAAAGCTACGATTTTACCAGATGTGTGCTGAGTGTGCGAGAAAAAATAGAACCATAAAGGGGATTTCCCACCAGAGGGGCGAGACGAGACGAGGCGTGAAGAGAATTGAAATATGTATGGCAAATTCCATCCACCAAAAATGCGCTAGGAGAGGATTGAAAATTTGCCATACATATTTCAATTCTCTTCACGCCTCGTCTCGTCACGCCCCTCTGGTGGAAAATCACCTAAGACTAGCAAAATAGAGCTTTATACATTTGAAATTAAATATAAACTATTCTGTGGAATGGGGCTTTATACAAAATATAACCAGAAGACGGTTGAACAAGGGTTTATACGTGCCAAATTTACCCATTTTTTTATATTTTCATTATGTATCCACTTGATAAGTAATAAACTTAGACCAAATGAACTATTCTATTCATAAGACTCTGAATAGGACTCTTTACTCGTTCGTTCGTTCGTACAAAACAAGTAAGAAGGAAAATATAAAGGGATGTAGATATGCCAGCATCATGTGCGATAAATCTGTTTGAGGGATGTGTATGATGACATGTGTTTCAATGCAATTAACCACCGCACCGCAGCGCACATCTTTATAAGAATCACCCTAACTCCGAAGCACTAGAATAACAAAAGGCACGCATAACTCTAGACCTCTTGAGAGCAACATGCCGCATCCTACACCAACAACCTATTAGTGTAATAAAATAACAAATTGAAAGTAAAACGCGCTGTTGTACCTCGTCACACAGCCGGCAATCAGCGTTGTTACCGTACTGAGATCTCAGATTGTGTAACCGAACTGGGCTGGAACACATCGTGACGAACCTAACCGACGTATTATGTCGTAAATTTCGTAAACACCACAATGGCGAACACAATATACATGGAAACAGTAATTATTGGTATGAAACTATGGGATACAAAGGAATTTGTTTATTTGAAATGTCGTATGGGGTATGATGTGGAAATTCAATGTTAATAACCGAGGTACACGGGTTATATGGAAACAATGGTGTTTCAATAATGTGCTTAAGAAGGGATTCCTCGCAACTGGCTCTGATATGGATAAGCATTACTAAATAATTGGAGTGAAAAAAACGCTATTAATAATAATGTACTTCCAACCGTTGTCGGTCATAGCGGCCAATCTCAACGAAGATTAGCCATCTGCGCAGGAGATGTTATAGTGCACAAGTGTGTGCGCAAACACAGGTGCACTCTCTATTCCTTCACACTCATAGTCCGGTGAGACGGCAATCCGACATGACCGGTGAGAGGCCAGGCGAAGGACCAACGGCTTAACGTGCTTTCCGAGGTACGGGGACGATTAAACTGCCAACTTCCCGACTTCGGACTGTTACCACTGAGTACCAGCCACGAATTTTTGGCGCTACCCGGGATTTGAACTCGGGTCCTCTTGGTCCTTAGGCAGCGTATGCTACCACTAGACCAACGAGGCAATCAATACGCTGTTTGTGTATATCCGGCACATTCGCCAAGAGTTATGGGTACGATCCCCACCCAGGACAAACATTCTTATAACGAATACTGGTCTTTATTCTGTGTCTGGGTGTTATTATTTAATATGGAAGTACATATTTGTAACACCACTGTTAGATATCCATAACGTAAGTGCTTAAGCTCCTTACCTCGGAGCCAGAGCAGATAACATCACATACATTGATACAGGCAGACATTGATCCGATTCTATAGTAAGTTATGGACACTAATAAATCATTTACCTCAGTCAGATTGTAATCTGCACAATCTCATCGTGCAACAAACACTAAGGCTAAAACAAAACTAAACTAAACAAATGCGTGTTTCCCAACCAAAGTCTGATTTATAGCCTAACAAAAGTTTGCCCGCAGCTTCACCAGCGTGAAAATCGGTTTCAAGGACTCTCGTGCGCCCGCAAGGTCTACTGCTTATCGGGGGAAAGAGTACCCTTTCTCAGATTTAAAAAATAATGCGTTATGTGGGAAAATACATGAAGCGTTTAGTATATTTAAGACAGGTATCAGGTAATATTTTTACGTGTGACCAGATAGGGATTTATTTCGGACTAGAAGCGCCTGGCGGTTTTACCCGCGTAGTTAACTGTAACCGTATCCCTACGGGGACTGTCCCGTAGGATACGGGGATAACATATAGCCTATGTTTCCCGCTGATAAAGTAACATTCCATTAGTGAAAGAATTATTCAAATCAGTCCAGTAGTTTCGGAGCCTATTCAATACAAACAAACAATCAAATCTTTACTCTTTATGATTATATCTAGCAGCGCCCCGCGGTTTCACCCGCGTATTTCCCGTTCCCGTGGGAATACGGGGATAAAATATAGCCTATGTGACTCGCTGATAAAGTAGCTTTCCATTGGTGAAATAATTATTCAAATCGGCCCAGTAGTTTCAGAGCCTATTGGATGCAGACAAACAATCACATCTTTCCTCTTTATAATATTAGTATAGATAGTAAAACCGTAACTGGATAAGACATGGAATGAAAACAACTAGAAATATTTAAATGTACCAATCACCAGAAATTTGTTTGTATCTCAATAATGCTACTTGATTTTGTTTTGGACTTCTACTAACAGCGGTAACTGTTTTAAACAGTCACGTTGGTTGTTGCTATGAGAAGTAGTTCTACCTAAAATAACAGTTAGATATAACTAGTTTTGTATAGCAAATGAAATTATCCTTACACTTCAAGTAGAATTAAAGTGATAACATTACAATTGTTCAGACATCTATTACGAGTATGAGGTTATTTGAAGTAATAACTTTCACTAGTGATGCCCACTAGTCGAAATTTGACCATTATTAGTTGGATTTTATTTATTTATTTAAAGTAAATAAATATATAAATTCTCAAGACTGACACACCAATTCCCTAGTCTTAAACTAAGCTTATCCTTGTGCTATGGATACTAGGTGAACGGATAGACATACTTAAATACGTTTATAAACATCCATGACTCGAGTACAAATGCCCATGTTCATCACACGAAACATTTGCCCCTAGCGGGATTCTAACCCGCGACCCTCGGTTTTGTGGCTAGGGTCTCAGACCACTCGACCATCGAGCCAGTCATCAGTATTGATAACACATTATTTATTGAAATATTAGCTTTCTCCATATAAATTTTAACTGTGCCAAATCTCATGCTCCTCCGTACGCGTAATTCTCATTATAATATATAGATTATAAGGCTCCGTGTGTGTTAATAAACAGAATAAAGTTACTATATTAATGTGACTAGCTAATTATTTGTTTCATTAACAAATCATTTAATTTCTAATTTTGTTAACACCTAACATTGTATGTCTTCAGTTCCATTAAATCTCGGATTCATGTGTATTCCAAAGTGTCATATTGGGCGTGATGTTACGCATGTATGTATTATTTATATAAATGTAATATGGAAATGTTACAGGTAGCAGTCAGAAATCTGATTGATGATGAAGGAATAGTTTCATTTAATAATTTCATCCACTCCACACGCCGATAGCAACGGCAGGACGGCTAGCTCATCAATGTGATGTCTAGTTTTTGTCTCTTGCATCACTCTGGTTTGCATGTTATTAGACCACGCTGTGCCGCTGTGTAATCAAATAAATAACAGGTTGGTCACTTGTAATAAGCTATTCTAGTTTCCAGCCTGGGCTTAGCCTTTCCTGACCTTTCTATTCATACCAAGTAGGGCTTAGTTCGCGTGGAATTCCGCTGCATGAAGTGTATTTGAACTTCGATCAAATTAATTGGGGTATAATAGAAAATATATACATACATACATACATAACACCATGCCTGAAATCCCTGAAGGAGTAGGCAGAGTCAAAGGAGCAAGCCCCTTTAAGCACATTCAGCCAAAAACAAAACTGGGCTGGGTTAGAAAATATATATTTTTGTTAATAGTCAGATAATTAAAATAAGGTAAAGTAAATAAATAAAGTGAAATATATAAAGTATTTTACTTATGAAATCAAACGTACACACATACAACTTATCTCAATTTAATATTGCTTAAATATTTTAAATATCCACTTATACATACCATCATCATTCTGAAATCTTCAAAGTGGTAGGCAGAGTCTGAGGAGCAGTAGATATCAGGTACTGCTCCTCAGACAAAAAAGTTTTTAACCATCTTCAAAAGGAGGAGGTTCTCAATTAGACAGATTTTTTTTTCGCCAAAAAATAAAATTCTTTTGGGTTAGGTGAAATATTGTGCATCGCCTAGACAATCTTACACCATTATACACCATTAGGATTATTGATAGTATACCTTTTAAGTTCAGGCCAACATGGGATAATAAATAATTTTCCATAATGTAATTCACCTGTAGTGAAATACAACAAATACAACATATTCGCTATAGAGGAAGGCGTTCATTAATAAATAAAGACATTTTCAAGAAAGTAGGTAAAGAAATAAACTTCGGTACGTATTGAACGACGCAATTTGCATTTCGTTTTAATGCCTTTGTATTGATTGAAGCTAAGGAGTTTCTAATTTAAACAAACGCAAGTGGAAACCTAGGTGATATGCACGTCATTCTAACTCCTTGGGACATGGGTTCCCAATCCGATGGACATTTTGAACTCTTGAACCTTATTTACCTACGTCGTAATATTACAAAGTTTTAGTATTACTGAAATCCGTTGAAAACTGGTTAAATTACGTAAATTGCGTTTTTTACCCTTGAGTATTAACAATTAACCTTCGACATCTTGTTGGAGAACCATAGTTGAGAATGTGTTAGTTTAAAGATCAACATTGTCTGAAAATTTTGTAAAAAAAAAGTCAATAACATATCTGTATTGTACTTACACACTGTTGTTTCTGTATTTTCAAGAAATAAGTGTTTTATATCCTTACTAATATTGTGAATGCGAAAATACCTCTGCCTGACTGTCTGCTGCGCTCTAACACCTAAACATTTTTACCGAATATCACGAGATTTGATACGCCATAAGGTTGGACCTTTAGAAAAGACATAAACAACTTCTATCCCGGATACCTCTGTCTATGAAAGAGTCATCATGAATTCTAGCAAATCTTTACTATATATTTAAAAATTAACCCCTATTTCTCCTGGTCCCGCTATAACTTGGGAACGGCTTTACCGATTTCGGTAATCTAAAATTGGGTATTGAAAATCCGAGAACGGGGCATGACGAAGTGCGCCGGGTCAGCTAGACTTTTATATTATACGATTCCTCATGCTAGAACTATGAGTTGGGCACCCGATCCCCACCTTGAGAAACAGTGTTCTAGGCTTGCATATAAATAATACATTTTAAAGCTTCATTGTTATGGAAATCAATCTTACTGACCCACATCACAATGAGTCCAGGGTGAAATCAGCCCACGCACCTTTTGACCAGGATATGTTCTACGACACACATTTTATGGGAAGTATGGGTACATTAGCAGTTGTAATGATTGTCTCGAAATACATTTTCTTCAATATTAACGAGCATATTGTTTCAAAAATATGCGTGAAGTAGGTGTTGTTCTTGGTTTAGAAACTGCGGGTCTTTAAAACCATTCTATGTGCTGAACTAGAATTTATGGGACATTGCGGAAAACTTTAAAAGGAGATTTTCATTGAGTACTTGACACTATTACTTTTTTTTTTTTTTTAAACAAATTGTAATTTTTAAACGTTTCGAAAGTTTTTATTTAATAGTTCGTATGTAAATAGTGTTATTTATCTGGTTTAATTATTGACTATATTGTTATTTCCTGCTAATGGATACAGGATCGACACTATTACTATAACACATAATATAACATCACGCCTTTAATAGGCAGAGTCAAAGGGGCAGCACCTGCTGCCCCTTTGACTCTGCCTATTAAATAAAGGGACCTCCCTTTAACCACATTTTAGGGCCAGGTTAGATGGAAAATTGTGAAAAAGTAGCGACAAGTGGCCAGCTCTTCGCCTACACAATCACATACCCACAACCCCATACACCATAAACCGCCTTTTACGACATGGTAGGCAAAAAACACAGTTGGCATATTCTTTTTAAATCCCAGAGCAACATAGTTTTAAAGTCTCGCATCATTTATCCAACTCTCATTGGGTCTGCAAGTACCTATAGTCAAAATTGGTTTTCTACAAACATAAAAAGCTTTAAACTTCTAACTAAATAAGTATATATTACAAGGTGTTAAACTGAGATACGATAATTAATAGAAACTTGAGAGAGAAACAATAGTTTTTATAGCTTATCTGATTCACTTGGTATGAAATTATATATTGTGAACACACTGTTTCTAATTTCCAACATTCATGACAATTCCCATAATTTTAAAAGGAAACGTAGAACATGTTTAATTGTAATTTTCATGAGACATTTTTAAATGATAAAATAAAACACTTGTTTTAAAGTTGTAACTTCGTCCATACTCGTAAAATTGGTAGAATTACTTAAGATAATAAACCATTAATGTTTTAAATAGCATAGAAACAAAATTCACATTTTAATAGGCCTATTAGACGAGTGGTAGAGACCATGGCCACGAAAACACCGAGCGCAAGTTCGGATCCCGGCAGGGCAAATGTTTCATGCGATAACATGGTAATTGTACTCGAGGCGAAGGATTTAGAAATAATATAAATATATTTAAATATATTCATCCGTTGCTGAGTATCTATAGTTTGGAACTAGTGAATTAGAATGTAAGTACATATTTGGTATATATTAAAAGCAAAAACATTTGTGACAATAAATGCGTGTAATAGTCATCTTAAAGAGGAGTTTAACATTTTTTACAGATGCAAATGATCTCAAAATCAAAACCACACGTGTTCTCAAATAACACGCCTGATCTCAAAGTATATCTTTCATACCCCAGGCAAAGCCTAACCTATCCATATAATTAATTCGTCTCACGTCCATGCCAACAGACAAATGATAGGGGAGATGAAACCTGGTGATACCGTTTGCCGTCAATTTGAATGTGAACACATTTTTTGCAGACTTCTGGGACAGAGCTCTCAGTTGGTCGCCTAACGATGTTTATTTCGAGCCATAAAAGTTTATGATTCAACGTTACTCCGTTTTGGGCGTCTGGTCTCTGTCACCTGACAGTTTTAAAAAATTGTAAGAAGTGACAGAAGATTAATTTACAGGTACCGACGGTATTATAATATCTGCAGCAACATTATGATCTTATAATTAATTTAAAAAATCTGTCACTGTGTTTTTGGTCGTATTCCTCCGAAATGACTCGACCGATTTTAATGAGTTTTTGTGTAATTGGTAGGTATGCTATAGGTCATAAATATATTTTTCTACTCTCCTACCCTCACCCCCCAATTTTATCTTAGAACGCAGTAGGATGATCGCCGAGACAGCGAGTCATATATAAAAATACTTTATTTGGAATTCTGGCGAGTCTGTATGTCCCTTTTAATGCATTTCATTAAGTTATATCAATAAGGTTGATGAAGTTTAGAATGGTTATAGTTTGACCTCTGCACAATAGGAAGTTCCATACAAAGCGGAGTTCTTTATATGATTGATATTTTCTATTGCTGTTAATACTTAATACTTAGGAGGAGTTATTCTTTAAGAGCTGTTATTTTTATATAAAATATATGTAATGACAAGAATTTTATTTTATCCATAGGTACATGAAAAATCCACCTGTCAAATCAATCAAACTTTCTTTTTTTATATTTATTAGTGGAATTTATTTGTTCGAGTAATGTTTTCACATTTTACAGTTTTAACACTACAGTAGGTATAGATTTACACGTCTTATTTCTAGTTTGAATTGTTCCGTTGAATTTGTACTGTAAAATTGTTTTGTCTATAGAAATGCGGTTTGTTTCAATACTAGGAGACTGTTAAGCGGCAGTAAAATATGTTTTACTTCCCATTGCGGCGTCCCACATGTGAACAAAGGCAAAATATGATAACTTTAATTCTAAATTGTATAGCAGAAATCATAACAAATATGGTATCAATAAAAATAAGGTCAGGGATAAAGCTGATTTTTCCGCATTTGAATAAACAATGAAGGTTAAACGACTAAATATAAAATGTAATTTTATCTCAATTTAATATTTTTCAATTGTTTAAATGTTTAAATATACAAACTTAACATGTATACATATATTACGTTTGTCCTGGTCAAGGCAAAGTTTCACGTAGCTTCCAGGAAATTTGGGAAAAACTAAAAGAGAAATTGGGGAGGACAATATCTGACTAATCCCTTGATTTGTAAATTACGTGTGCCTCCAGAAGACCATCTAAAAACATGTTAAACTAAAAAGAACCTCTCATCATTGTATATATAGCTTCATTTGTATTCTAATCTCTGTCAACATGTACGTCTCTAACTAATATAATGATCTATGTATATTGTATGTGCTTAATATAGCTACCAAATAATGCGTTCATCATTATTTTAACAAAACCCCGTTTTCGTCGCTTTGCAGGTTCATATTCGGGCATATCTCTAGATTTTTTAACACTTAATCAAAAAGCTACTACCAAGCTACTGGTCCATGAAGACGTTAATGAAGGGGAATCTTCCAATTTGCCTGAAGCGTAAGATCATTGACATGTGCATCCTGCCCATACTGACCTACGGTGCGCAGACATGGCCGCTTACCAAGGCACAGAGGACTCGTCTCGGGATTTGTCAAAGAGCCATGGAACGCAGTATACTTGGCATCAAGAAACAGGAGCACGTACACCACGCTGCGTTCCATGACAGGCATTGCTGACGTAGGAAAAAAGGCTGCTAGGCTCAAGTGGGAATGGGCAGGTCATGTGTGCAGAATGCATCCAGACCGCTGGGCAAAGATTTCCACCAATTGGGAGCCGACTAATGGGAGAAGGCGTCGGGGCCGGCCACCAACTAGATGGCGCAAAGAGTTAATTGAATTCCACACCACCTGGAAAGAGCCGACCCAGGACAGAAAGAAGTGGAAATAATTGGGAAAGAAAGAAAGAAAGAAGAAAGAAAACATATTTATTTAGCACACAAAAAATAAAGGTACAGACGTCTTACAAAAAAAAAGAGAATTAAAATAAAATAAAATAAAACAAAATTTAAGTGTGCTAAAAAGGCTACCACTCAGCATTATGTCATGGTGCCAATAGCTGACACCAAGACGCTGAAAGACGCGGAAAGACCTTTGCCCAGCAGTGGGGCACAATAGGTTAAAAAAAAAAAAAAATCATGAGATCAAAGAGAAAATGTCGTGATTCATATAGTAATTAAGTATTTATGGAAACTTTTTACTCATGTCTGAGCTTTCGTAGGTTGGACGGCGGTTAATTCAATGAATGTACCTACATCGCGAAAATCTACGTCAAAGCTGGCCTTGACCATGCAGTTCCTAAATTCATTCCTACATTTTAATGTAGTCTCTAACGATGTTTCTACTACATATTAGTAAATGTCGTAATTTCTCGTTAAAATAATGGTCGTAGCTGTTAAATAAGACATGAGACATATCGCTTAGAACTGTAACGGAACAGGTTTTCTCGTCTCCATAAGGGAGTCCAGAACTTAATAGTACAATACGTTCTCACAAAAACTGTGTACACCTCTACCCTCTCAGAAAAGAAAAAAAAACAGGAATACTTAATGCATTAACATAGATTTGGTTCTTAATTTATATAAATAAATATTTTCCTATATTCTGGAATTACAAAGAAATAACATTCCTTGGTAAATGAAAGACCAATGGTGTAATGGGTTTATGATTATGTGGGCGACGAGTTAGTCACTTGTCACAATTTTTTATTTAACCGTACTTAATTTAATTTTTGCTAAATGTGGTTTTATAATCTTGCTGATTTGTGGGCTCTGCTTACACCTTCTGGAATTACGGGCGTGATGATATGTATTTATGTATGTGTAATTCATTCATTCGTCTCAAGACTGCACTCAGAAGCATCGTGCGCGCTGTTCAGTGCTCGTTCATCCGCCGCGTTTTAATTGGCTTCGAGCACTCGCTCACCCTGCTCTGACGGATGGGTTTCGTGAAACACGGTTACCGCTGCATATTCCACGCGTAATCAAACTGCTGATTTCATGATCATACTTGTAGATAATATGCTGTCCTTGCTCATTTTCTGGCTATAGGAATGTTGTTGATATTGGTTCTGGTTTTAAAATCGTGTTTTGACATTGAAGCCATATTTGAAGAATTTGGCATTAAGACAAGGTAATTACGGCAAGACATATTCTATGCTAGGGGATTCCCTGCCAATGTCCAATCTTAAAAATTGCATTAAATGCATAGACTTCTGACTCATCTCAAAGACTGCACCTAAACGCATCGTGCGATCTACACCCGCCGCGTTTTATTTGGCGCCGCGGACTCGCTCACCCTGCCCTGCCGGATGGGTTTCGCGTAACACGGTTACCGCTGCATATTCCGCGCGTAATCAAAATGCTGATTTCATGATCATAGATATGTCCTTGGCTTGCTCATCTGCGTAGGGCTGGAGGAAAATGGCTATTGGTTCAGATTTTGATATTAGTGTTTTGAGAAAGAGCTGTTGCTACGCGTGGTCGATCAACCGTATGTTCCAGATCAACATGAGCCAAGTCCCTGACCAACATGGGACAAGAACGAGTATTCTGTTGTTATTGGATATTGTCAATAGAAATTTAGGGTAAATACTTTTCTTGGATATTGTCAATAAGAATTTAGGGTAATTAGTCTTCATCAAATATTTTTTCGTAATAAAATATTTTATTAATGAGTTTCATTCAACATCCACTGATATGTAACTTTTTTAAATTTTTGGTTTTTTATTTGATCTTTTGTAGATGTAGTATAAATTCGGAAAGCTTCGTAATTTTTTATGTCATGAGGTAGAGATAGTGAGAAACAGGGAATATCACCATCTTTATATATCTTAATTACGCCTCATTAGCACTTGATAATCCGCTTGGCAGATGTTATCTAGACCTCCTTCAATCAAAGCGGGTTGTAGGTAGTTGCATTCGTCCTAGATATGAGAGGCGGATCCTATTCGTAGAATTTATTTTTGTATCGCGTTGGCTCTTCTTATATCAGACTAGCATCGCCCCGCGGTTTCACCCGCGTAGTTCCCGTTCCCGTGGGAATATGGGGATAAAATATAGCCTATGTTACTTTCGGATAATGTAGCTTTCCAATGGTGAAAGAATTTTTGAAATCGGCACAGTAGTTTTTGAGTTTATTCATTACAAACATACACACACACAAAAATACAAATCTATCCTCTTTATAATATTAGTATACATATGTCTAATATTCCTCTTTTAATACATAACATATCATCACGTCCGAAATCCCCGGAGGGGCATGCAGAGTCCAAGGAACAGTAAACTAAGTACTTTATAACTACTTTTAGTCTTGACAAAATTGAGCTGGGTTAGATGGAAAATTGTGCAATGCATCCGAGGCCTCGAACGCAAGAGACGCGGGTTCGTTCCCACACCGGGACAAAAATAGTTGTTATGAATCAGGATTAGTCTTGAATCTGAATTTGTGTTACATTTGTTAACTCTGATTTCCATAATAAGTGCTAAAGCTACTTACTTTGATTCAGATCAATGTATGTTGTCGAATGCACTTTGTACTTATAGCTACATATATGTTGATAATTTAAGACGAAATTCCGATGCAACTGCAACCTAGAAAATCCGGCTATTAAGAACTGAAGCCTACTTACAACACACGCGCTGTAGAGTTCAAATGAATGCGTTTATTATCAGTTTGATTCATAAACAGTACAGGTTCTCATTCAGTTTATAGTCCGTGAAGGTGAATGTAATAAGATTGTGTGTGGTCAGGGTTTATCTGGCACGGTTCATTCGGTTTGATCGTGGAGAATTTGGGTTGAAAATATCAAGCTGTTTCAAATTATATCCCTTTCTTTTGCTATTTATTTCCGATTATCTATATTTTTTGGTCTGGGACATAAAAAGAATGCGTCAACCATGGTTCTTGCCTAGCATGTCGTAAAAGGCGACTTATGGTATATCGGGTTTTGGGTATGTGATTGTGTAGGCGACACATAGGTACCCAAAACCTTAGCTAACTTGTCACTTATTTTTCACAATTTTCCATCTAACCCCCATGGCTGAATGCGGTTAAAGGGGCCAGCTGCCCCTTTGACTCTGCCTACCCTTTCGGGAATTATGGGCGTGATTTTATGCAATGTATGTAATGTAAATATTTCGAAAGAGAATCTATCTTTTTAACCGACTTCAAAAAAAAGGAGGATGTTCTCAATTCAACTGTATTTTTTTTTGTATGTATGTTACTATACGATATCTCTGAGAATTGTTAACCGATTTCCAAAATTCTTTTTTTATTCGAAAGGGTTTACTCCCGAGATGGTCCTTAGTTTACATATATATATTATGCTTTTTATTTTGGCTGGCACCGACTCCAAAACTAACTGATTATTGTAAATATTTGCGGTGTGTTTTGAAGTCGGTTTTTATTTTTGTTAAAATTTAATTGTAAAAAATAAATATTGATTCACTTAACCTGTTGTTGGTTATGTGAATCCGATTCAGACAGTGTGCCTACATAGATATTTATGGTTTAAGTGAATCCATTTTACTTAGAAAAAATTTAAGATACGATTAATACGGAGTAGCAGGCTAATAAGTAAGGATACCACCCGGAGTGCGAAACAAATTGTGGATTTACTCCATGTCCTTGCTTGGCACCACGTGTGTCGTGACATGACTTAGTCAAGCAATACCCGACTACCTGTCGGTAGGGTGAAATCGGAATAATTTACATCCATTTAAACTTAAAGCTATAAACGGACATTTATTTCGTATTCCTTCTTTACTTGTTGTGAGCTCATACCTTTCTACCTATTTTAGGTTCAGCATCATAAGTAGAATTAAATATTCCTTGTTAATGCTATGTCCTTATTTTAGCCTAAAGATTATCCTGATTTAGAGTGTTAGAGGTAGGGAGTCCCCTTGAAATCACTAGTAATAATTTTTCAAAACTTAGCTAAAAGAATTAGACTCATTGAATAAGGTTACACATGCATATTTTAATATGCAGATTTCATTATATGTTTTCTGTCACTCCCAAAATAGTTACAAATACTTAGGTATATATTGTCTAACCCGTTTCTTACACTATAGGCTAGTTGACAACATTTTTCCCTTTAGTCCGTAAGTTAGATTATCAGAAAACATTGAATACGTGTTTTTTTGCTTTTTCTAATACTTGAAAACATAAAAAAGATACAGCGCTTCGAAGATCTGTAGTAGGGCGCTTTTACGTCACTTGTTCCTAAAATTTTACCGAACAAGTGACGTCACGTGGAATTTAAACGCGCTGTATCTTCGTAATTTTTGGTTTGCTGAACAAAAGAAAAAATACGTAAGCAATATTTTTTTTTATCTTAATAATGGACTCAACATTTACTCAACTAGCCTATTACATACCCAACACTATACGCCATTAGTCGCCTTTAACGCATGCTTAGCAAGAAATACAGTTGGCACATTCTTTTTTCTTTTTAAGTCCCAGACCAACATGATAATATCAGAAATGAGAATGTAACTATGTCCATCTGTCTTTCTGTTACGTCATCACAGTACGTCAGATGTTGATCCTAAAGAAGGACATCTCTTCAAATCCTAAAAATGGACTCATAGTCCCAAAAGACTATGTACAGGTGTACCATAACCTCTGTAATTTCTGTAAAACAAATTTCACAAGAGAGAAGCCAATTGGAATACCTGTTAGCAAATGCTCGTAAGTAGCACTTAATTACACCAACGGTTACATTATCTCTTTGGATGATTGAACAAAAAATTGCGAGAGATGGGTCTACGTATGTTAATGCTTTCTTGTAGAACAGCATTTCGTGTTGAGTACCGTTAGCCAACGACAGCCCCTAAAATATTGCAACCTCAAACTCCACATTGCTTACACAGCGTATAAAGAACAGTGAAGCAAATGTCTTCTACTTGACATTCATGTACGGTTATAAGTAAAATTTTAGTTACTTTAAGTTGGTTCTTTTGGACAATGATCCTGAATTTAGTACATCCATACCTGCCCGAAATTCCCGAAGGGGTAGACGGAGACCAAAAAGCATTAAGCACCCTAAACTACATTCAGCTAATAATAGAATAGATTTATTGATAATGATATAATAGAGATAGAATAGAATAATAGAACAAAATTAATTTCTGGGAAACCAAATAACTATGGGCGGGTCTAGAATCTTAAGTAGAAATAGGAATAGATATATCTTTATTCATGTAGGCTCCACAAAAGCACTTATGAATAGTCATAATAATACAAAATAAATATTCTACCGCCAGGTTCGGAACGTTGATTCTACCGAGAAGAACCGGCAAGAAACTCGCGATCTATTGCTATGACTATTAATGCATAGCGAAGGTGCCTCACTGCTATTTGCTCATGTATCCATGTAAATTACTTTCTCGAGTGCATGCCGGTGCATAAGGCAAGAAATATTGTCCTTAAACTTGAGGACCATTGGCTTAGCTGTTTTTCTTTTTAAATCCGTTTTTATTGTGCCGAGACCTCAATTTCGATTTCATGCGTACTTATTATTTTTAGTGCCACTTTTGAATTCTCATTATTGAGTACAACCAAGAAGCCGATATGTGCTGATAACAGGTTGTGTCTTTAGGAATACTTATATCTTATCTTAGTAAAGTTATCTAGATAAGTTGTACATTCGTGTACAAAATTCTCAATATGCATACCTACTACGGTTGAATTTGGGGCCGCATTGCGAAAATTTAAACTAAAATAAGTAAATAACTTTGAGTTTTGGTTCATTTTCGCAGTTTTGACAAATTTCGGTATTTTTGCAATTTTAAGTTTGCAATCCAACGCAGCGGTCTGTGCAATATTGACTATTATTTATTTATAATATAAAGTTCTCTTATTCAATTAGGACAATATAATAATCGCATTAGTATTATTTAATCTAAATAGATAAATCAGCGATTAAAATAATTTTATCAGTAGAAAACCTTAAAATGTTGTACTTATTTCAAAAATATATACCCACTGCACGATTTGCTTTTTAAGTATGAAACTATTTTGTAGTTAATTGTACAATCAAAAAAGATAACGATTCCGCTAATTACGATAATTTTCAATCAGTATCTATTGTTTTTGATGATCACAGTGTAACGTGAAGTGTTTACGATGGCGGAAAAATTAAAGAAAAAACCTTCGTTCTTCACGCTGAAACGATGGAACGGAGATAAGAAGGATGACTGTCCTGGTACTCCTACGGGACTCCCTCAGTCGCCTATATTCAAGACCCATAATGCTTCGAGATCGATGATGTCGAATCCAGAAAAGCCTAGGAAGTAAGTGGAGTTACATGTGTGATGTGCCAGTTATAAGGACGATGAATGTCATTAATTTTTCCGCACCACATTCGTGTTCTTCTGTACTCTCCACACTACACGTTTTTTATAGATGCGCATTTTTTGATATCTAAAATCATGCAAATATGAGTATTTTATGGGCAAATGTAGCCCGAGGTTAAACTTTGTCGTGCCTCCTCCCAAGTTTCTGCGGATAAAATAGCCTATGTATGCGTTATAATACGCCAGAATACCAGCGCTTCTGCGGTGTTGATACGATGCCGTAGCAGCATAAAGCTGAGGCTGGGACTTAGTTGGTAGCACATAATGCGTTTGTTTCTAATTCCATCTTTTCATTTTTCCTATTTCTATTTGTCTATGTTTATTGTCTGTTTAATTTTTGTCAGTCTATGTATTGTCAATAAATGTTTTTTTTTTCTTTTATGTACGCTTTTCCTTAGCCTTTTTTAGGAGTATCAAATCGTCGCATTTGATTATGTAGTGGGAAGACATGGCTAACTTACTTTTGTACTTACAATAACTTAATTTGTACTTACAGTTTTGATTTTGCATGTGTCTCATTCTTGAAACTTTCTATACTATATTTTATCCATTAACATTGAAATTACTATTATACATATAATAGTAACACATACACAAGTTTTTGTTTAATTGTCTGCGATTTATAACAATATTTGAATACGGACGGATTACCGCAAGTCAAATCGGGACTTTAAATTTTATCACCGGAAAAAAATAATATCTAAGCCATTATATACAGATAATATAAGACTTTACAGCTTAAGGCAATTACGTGATAACGCCATTGTTGTGAAAAGATTATTCACCTGTGATTTACCTAATTCGGCTTAATAATCAGCTCTCATGGACATTATGATATATCGAATAATTTGTTGGCGGCATAGGTAATTAATAATGATAGCGGCTTGTAGCCACGACAAGAGGTCACTTAACATGATTATCATAATACATACATACATAACATCACGCCTGCAATCCCTGAAGAAGTAGGTAGAGTCAAAGGGGCAGCTAGTCCCTTAAGCCACATTCAGCCAAAAAATTTACTCAGCTGGGAAAATGCAGTGACAAGTGGCTAGCTCGTCGCCTACACAATCACATACCCAAAATCCGATATAGGTTTAGATGCTTTTTACGACATGTTATGCAAGGAACACAGTTGGCGCTTTCTTTATAGCTAACTAGCAGCGCCCCGCGGTTTCACCCGCATAGTTCCCGTTTCTGTATGAATATGGGGATAAAATATAGCCTATGTTACTTCCGGATAATGTAGCTTTCCAATGGTGAAAGAATTTTTAAAATCGGCGCAGTAGTTTTTGAGTTTATTAATTACAAACATACACACACACAAAAATACAAATCTTTCCTCTTTATAATATTAGTAGGTATAGATAATATTGAAAATAAATTAAATGTTGATTGATTTCGATTATCGATGTCAAGAAGGGAGGAGAATTTTGTGTAGGTGCCTGCCACGAAATGGAATTCCCTGAAAAAATTAAGGTTCCTTAATTTCAGTGATATGTTTAATTTGTTCTGGTCTGTTAAGGCTCGCACACATCCTTGCAGATTTACTTTAGCGTAAACTATGTTATTTCAGATTGTCAGCTGGCGGTATCAGGGATCTGGTGCAATGTCCACTATGCCTGGAAGTCTTTCACAACCCGAAGATGTTGCCATGCCAGCACACTTTCTGCTTGGCTTGTCTGGCGGTTTATATAGCTGGTTTGTATATGGGTCTCAGATTGATTACCCTTGAGTGTAAGAACGTTTAAGCAGAGATTCAAGTTTGCTCTCTTTCTCGGTGGATGAATAACAAATGTATACCAGCCCGAGACTATTCAGCACTTAACCGCAGGAATAGTATTAAGGGCGATTACATTCCGAAACAGATCAGTGATTTTTCAGGGCATACATCATCATCTTCCTAGCTTTATGTCCCGTGTTTAGGCTGGGTCCGCTTAGACCATTATCCAGGATATAGCGAGTCTGGTAATTACATTGAGGCGACCGCCGATCTGACTTTCGTAACCCTAAGATAGGGGAACCAGACTATTTTTGGATCATGTTTACAAATCCAAAGTTGTTTGAATTTGCTGGTTTCATCACGATGTTTTCCTTCACCGTCGAGCTAGTAGTATAAATACGTACATAGATTTGAAAAATCCGGAAGTACGTGCCCGGGATTGAACCCGCACACCACGGTTAAGAGGCGCGTGTCCTTACCATTGAGCTACCACCGCTTTTCAGGGCATATACACCGTGCTTTTTTTATCGTCTTACATCCGAAGGCCACTTTATACACCCGTCATGTAGAACATCTTGGCAGTGTTATTTTTTTTTTATCGCTTTAAATTATACTACGGCAAAATAAAATAAATATTTCAATATAATTGTGAATCAACCTGTACACAATGTTTACGATTTAGTAACACCAAGCGCATGCGCGAGATGCGCACACGGCCATTATTGTATTCTCTATTGGTTAAGATAAATGTATCACACCAATCAATAATAGTCCACGTGGACTGATGACCAATCACGCGCTAGCCTTTTGGCCCCGCCTACGCATTCGTCACTTGCCCTTTGACACAAGAAAAAAATTCAGTCGTTTCTAGGAATCCGGATATGCGCACCCTTAAAGCCTAGACATTAGAGATTGCAATGCTGGATCCAACATCCAGCTGGGTCGAGCACCTTTTAGCTGTGCAGATCCATGCCGCTCATCACTACTAGACCCATGCGCCAAGAGTTGTGGGTTCGATCCCCACCCAGGATAAACATTCGTGTAATGAATACTTGTGTTTGTTCTGTGTCTGGACGTTAATATTCAATATTTAAGTATATATTTGTAAAATACCACTGTTGTTTCTGATATCCGTAACACAAGTGCTTAAGCTAATTACCTTGGTCAGATCAATGTATGTGATGTCGTTGGATATTTTTTTTTTTATTACCTCTAGATATGACATAATATTTAGTTTAATCTCCATGTCTAAGCAACAACTACGAAATGTGTTACGAATTTCCACTCTACGATGTCCTTAAAATATATTAAGGTAATGTCGACTTACCTGCTATATTTTTTGGTTAATATACCAACGTATCCCACGTTTATGTGACATTAAAGCTTATTTTCCTGTAAAAGCCAAGGTCACAAATGGTTCAAAGACATCTCTGATAGTTAATTCATTGCGGTACTCGTACCGGCTCTTAACCTTTGGTCGTGACCCAATTCTTGTTCGCGGCCTCTATCCAATAGACCTGCATGCTGTCTTGGTAAAGTAACTTTACTTTAAGCATAATGTTATAAATTATAAATAAATTCTCCAAACTGAGACACCATTTCCCTAGTTCCAAACAGCTTATGCTTGTACTTTTGATACTAGGTGAACGGATAGACATACTTAAATACGTTTATAAACATCCATGACTCGAGTACAAATGTCCATGTTCATCACACGAAACATTTGCCCTAGCGGGATTCGAACCCGCGACCCTTGGTTTCGTGACCAGGGTCTCTGAACACTCGACCAACGGGCCAGTTAAGTCAGTTAAGTTGTAATAAATAATGCTATGACCATCGCGTATGTTTAATTCTTCTTTTGTTCTTTCAAAAGAAGAATTAAACATACGCATCGATGGGTATACTGTTATTCTTTCACTTTATAAATGCTCAATCGATTATCATAAAATTTTGCACACACTTCGTTAAGAGATGATAATGGACCTTGCAATAAGGCCCGATTTTCCAACAATCAAATTTACAATACGCTTGATTTTACGATGACAAGCTACTTGTCACTTCTTCTTCACAATTTCCATCTAACACGGAAGCTAGCTGCCCTATTGACTCTGCCTACCCCTTCAGGGATTGCGGGCGTGATGATACTCGCATGTGCATAATTTTGAAATGTCATCGCTTGTTTCATAAGTACCAAATAATATCCTCAGTAGTGATTTTTTTTATATTAAGGGTTAAATATTTTAACACCTAACCAAACCAAAGAACAATCTGGCCTTAGAAAAATAAAGTACTTCTCTCAAAGAATAGTAATATCTACATTGAGGCCAGCTTCAGGATTCAACCAGTATCTATAAATATAACATAATTTCAGATCTACCTGTCATCAACTGCCCTATCTGCCACACCAGAATCCAAATCACCGGCCCGAAATTTCTCAATAATCTGCCTTCAAACCTGTACATCGACTCGCTTCTAAACCTGGTCGGCATCAACACTGAACCCAAACCGGACAGTCCCATAGTCACTGTTGGTCCTTCATCGTCGAGCAGCGTCGATACTACTGCCCAGAGCGTGGATTTGTTTGCTGGTGGGGTACGGTGTTCCCATTGCAAGAGTATGTGCGATTCTGTCGATGTATCTTGCTGTCAGCATTGTAAAATGGTAAGTGATAGTAACTAATTGAAAACCTTAAATGTAGTATTGAAGAAAGTCCTTCTGGTCCTATAGATATTACAGAGCTGTATGGGTGATAATATTAAAAGAGCGATGGTAGCCTAATGGTAAGGACACGCGCCTCTTAACCGAGGAGTGCGGGTTCAAACCCGGGCACGTACCTCTGGATTTTTAAAATCTATGTACGTATTTATACCACTAGCTCGACGATGAGGGAAAACATCGTGATGAAACCTGCAAATTTAAACAACTGGATGGATTTGTAACCATGATCCAAAAATATCTGGTTCCCCTATCTTAGGGTTACGAAAATCAGATCGGCAGTCACTTCAATGTAATTACCAGATTCGCTAAATCCTGGATCATGGTCTAAGCGGACCCCGTTTAAGCACGGGACATAACGGTAGGAAGATGATGATGGGTGATAATATTGCGACGAGACCAATACAGTTACTGAAATCTGTTCGTTTACCCTTAGACAGGGACTAGAGTAATAAAAGGGAGGCACCTGACCAGAGGGGGATCTTACATTGACAGAGGGCCTTGTCTATGGATTTTCCTAAACGGTAAAGTTGCGGTACTGGACAGGGGAACAGAAAAAATATAATGGGTTATCCATACTCATCTGAATGTGATGGTTTCCTCAGTATATTTTTCTTCACTACCGAGTCAATGATTTATTATAATAAATTCTTATGTCATATCCAATTTCAACCTCCTCCTTATATCTTCTAATTGTTCCTTTTCCTTAAAATTATTCAAAAATTTACAGCGTTTTTCAATACAGTTCTTCTTTTTTTAGAATTTTTGCCGTCTCTGCTGGTCTCAACATCTGGACGATATGCGAACACAAATAGGATCCATTTTGAAGCAGCTTGACTCTGCTGCCAATCGTCTTGAACACAAGATTGAACATCACAAGGTAGACTTCATTCAATGTTTCATTTGAAATAACTTTCGTTAATTCCATGCATAATTGCATCGCACTTAAATTCACATAGAATACTCAAATTGTGTAGATAAATACAATGTTAATTATAAAATAATTGACAGACCCGTTGGTCAAGTGGTCAGAGACCTTGGCCACGAAACCAAGGGTTGCGGGTTCGAATCTCGCGAGGGGCAAATGTGTCGTGCGATGAACATGGACATTTGTACTCGAGTCATGGATGTTTATAAAACGTATTTAAGTATGTCTATCCGTTCACGCTTGTGCTATTGATACTACCCATAACACAAGCTTATAAGCTTAGTTTTAACTAGGGAATTGGTGTATCAGTTTGGAAAATGTAATATTATTATTATGAATAATAATTAGTTGCGCTTGAGTTTCTGTGTTAACGCAAGGATATTTGCTGAATTACCTACCCATTTATCAAGGCTATCACATATACATACATAACATCACGCCCATAATTCTCGAAAGGGTGGGCAGAGTCAAAGGGACAGCAGGCCCCTTTAACCACATTCAGACAAAAATAAAACTGGGCTGGGTTAGATGGGAAATTGTGAAAAAGTAGTGACAAGTGGCTAGCTTGTCGCATACACAATCACATACCCAAAACCCGATACACCATTAGTCACCTTTTACGACATGCTAGGCAAGAAACACAGTTGGCACATTCTTTTTAAGTCCCAGACCAACACGGGACAATCACTAAATATTTAAGGTTCAAATTGTCTCCTGCCAACAGGACCGTTGCGAACGCATCACGGAACAGATATATCAAACCGCTGAAGAGAAAATCAACGCGATCATTGAAGCCCGAGACGACTTGTTGAAACAGACGGCTGATCTGCAGAAGTCTGGTGATATGTCCGCGTTGGCTCTCAAGACGTCGCTGGAGGAGGCCAAGGTGGTCTCCACCAAGGAGATGAAGCAGACTGGTGATACTGCTGATAAGGTTAGTTGTGGTGCCTTCAGAACTCTCCTGTGTCCACGTTTTACTGAACCTAGTAGGATAAGCCTTAATTATCCGTCCGTCTTATTATTTCGAAATGTTTATATCTAATTATCTTCCTTGCGTTATGTCCCGTGCTTAGACGGGGTCCGCTTAGACCATGATCCAGGATTTAGCGAGTCTGGTAATTACATCGAAGCGACTGCCGATCTGACCTTCGTAACCCTAAGATAGGGGAACCAGACAATTTTTGAATCATGGTTACAAATCCAAAGTGGTTTGAATTTGCAGGTTTCATCACGATGTTTTCCCTCACCGTCGAGCTAGTGTTATAAATACGTACATAGATTTGAAAAATCTAGAGGTACATGCCAGGGTTTGAACCCGCACTCCTCGGTTAAGAGGCGCGTGTCCTTACCATTGAGCTACCACCGCTCTTCTCGCTCGGTCTGTTTTTGTCTGATGGGCTACATTAATCGTCAACAATATTTTCGGGGGTATGGACCACGATCCATTCACGATTAGTTAATAATTGTCTGATTCCCGTATTAACGTAAGTTAATAGGGGACAAATAAAATCATAGTTACTTTTGAATAATCCATGATTATGATCCAAGCGTAACCCGACTAAGAACGGTTAAATGCAAGTAAAATTAAGATTAATAATGAATCCAGAACCTATTATGACAATGGTGATAAAGATTTCTTATCTATACTTATAATAAATCTGTAGAGAGGTCAATTCTGTACATGAAATATATTTTCAAAATAACTATCAGGGGGTGATTAGTGATCGATACTGATGCCAAAAATGCAATCAGTAAAATTTTTGTCTGTCTGTCTGTCTGTCTGTCTGTCTGTCTGTCTGTCTGTCTGTCTGTCTGTCTGTATGTTCCTTATAGAAACAAAAACTACTCGACGGATTTTAACGAAACTTAGTACAATTATTCTTCATACTCCTGGGCAGGTTATAGTATACTTTTCATCACGCTACAATCAATAGGAGCAGAGTAGTGAAGGGAAATGTTGGGAAAACGGGAGAAGTTACTTCATTTTTTAAGCTTCCGTCGCGTGTGCAGCCTTAATGGTTAGAGTTACATAGAAATCATGTATGATGGAAATAGTCTTTATAATATTAACCATAAAAGCGGGTGACACCGCTCGCACAGCTAGTAGTAAATAGTTAGAAACGCTGCTATAAATTTCACATGTTACAGATTTCATAAATAGCAATAAAAACATAATATCTTCATGAAAATACAATAAGTAATGTACTTGCCAATGAAAGTAGACAATGTGGTTGATTGTGAATTACAAATTTATTTGAACTAGCTTTAACCCGTGGCTTCAAACATGAATATTCATATTAAGCGTGCCAAATAAAGTTTTTGCAGTAGCTGTGGTATTATAATTGTTTTTGCAATTTTTATAGGAAATAATAAAAAGGATTTCGCAGTAGATAATTTCCATATCAAATTCCGTCAAAACCGGTTTAGCAGTTCGGTATAAATGTAGTCTAGTATGTAATGGAATTTAGGTATATTTATTTGTATAGAACTGTTTTCTAAGTGTGTTTTTCTGGAACTTAGGAATGTTTAGGCTATCTAGATTTAGTCGAAAGGTTATATCTGTTACATTTATAAGTATTTAGTGAAGGGTTCCATGAAGTAACGAGTATGATGGTAAAAGTTAAGGGACCACTTGTGTAGAGAATTCGATACAAATACGTTAATGTGCATCCCGAGACATTCGTTATTATTCCGGGATAAGTATACTGCCTTTTCACAGGGCTCGAACGAGGGCCGTTTTTAACCTATTGGAGGCCCTCGGCACATCAGGAACTCAATTGTTCTATTGGTAAATATTACAATTAATTTCGTAATGTGCCCAAGTGCAACGTTACTGCCCAGAGTGACCAATGAGAAAGAAGGGCCTGGCTCGAACTATAAGCGTACACAATTCCATCATAATCGTTTAAGTTCTAAATAGTAGGTAGGTATATTAACATACAAAGAACATTAGTTACATACAGAGTCCTACTATCACATTTTTTATATTAGTAAGGATAAATGGAAAAGTTTGTGAAACCCGTTACTTCAGTCGGTGTTATTTTTCTAATATAATTCTAATATCGCTTGTAAGATTTCACTTGCGTGTTTTTTTAACCGACTTCAAAAAAAAGGAGGAGGTTCTCAATTCGACTGAATTTTTTTTGTAAACCTACTTCATAAGTATATATAAAAAAATTAAAATGCAAAGTTGTTGATCGATTTAAAAATCTTTTGTTGTTGAATACTTGTTTTCTGAAACGTTTCTAAAAGGGTTGACATATGTAGGTAGGTAATACATAACAAATTATTAATCTTAGGGATCTATCTAAATTAAGCTAGAGCGTGTTAATATTTAGCGCCTATTTCGATGGGCTAGCAATATGTGACGACACAACACAGTATAATTGAATATAACCATCTGTGACAAGCTAAGGTGGTGTAAAAGACGTGATTGGTAAAAATTAATTAAAATAATATTTTTTTAATTATATGTAGGTACCTTTTTTATGCATACATATTTTTTTTTATAATGCTGAACTTCATACGCCAATTCCCCTTCCAGGTGACAACCTTCATCAATCTTCACCAGAACGCGCTTCAGATCCTATCTGACGTGTCTAAATGGGACTCGGACAACTTCGTATTCGACAAAGAAGGGTTCCGTTTAGACATGTACTCCGCGACGCCTGTCGACGCTGAATCCGACGACCCTATACCTGATGGCGTCAAACAAAATAATCCGCTTGAAAGTGAAGACACTCTGTTTATGCATTACAGGTAAAATCTAATCATGCAATCCTTTTAGATTAGATTAGCTTCTGCCTGCGACTTTGCTCGCGTGGTACATCGATAAATCATAGCCTATATGTTATTCGGGTGTATAACCTATATTATTGTAAAGTTTCATTAAAATCCATTCAGTAGATAGCTTTTGCGTGAAAGAGTAACCATCCATCCATATTTACAAACTTTCGCGTTTATAATATTAGTAGGGATTACTATATAAAAAAACAGGTTTGAAAGGTAATAAATTGTTCCAGACAAGAACGGAAAATTGTGAAAAGTAGTGATGAGTGGCTAGCTCCCCTTCCCCTCAAAATAACAAACTATACTATTTACGATTAACTATTTATGCACGACATATCTACTTATTAAATTTTGCTCTGGGACTTAGAAGTTATGTATCTAGCTACTAACTATTTTCCTAGCATGTCCTAAATGGTGACCATTGGTGTATTTATGATTGGATTTAGTATCATGTTAGTGACGAGCTAGACACCTGTATAGCAATTTTTTTTACAATTTTCCATCTAGTCCGACCAGGCCCCTCTTTCCCGCTGGGCGCTCTGTGCGCGTGTCCAGGGCCCCGCATTAGAGAGGGCCCCCTAGTGTAACGGTGCACCCGGGCACATTATGAAATGAATTGTTCTATTGGTAAATAGCACAATTAATTTACTCATGTGCCCAATGGGCCTCCAATAGGTGAAAGACGGCCGAGAGCCCGACTGAATTTTATTTATCACTAATTTATGAAGCCTTGAAGAGTCAAATGTTTCGTGTGATGAAATTTCGAGTCGCAATCACATTCATTGCACTCGAACCATGAAGTACAGTTGATACATTTTTACTTACCTAAAACTGATGCTTCAAATAAATAAAGCACTATACCTACGTACGTAGGTACCTACCTATATAACTATCGAACTGGAGCTAACTACGCCCCAGTTGCTTCCTAGAAGACGGCTTCTTCCACTCGCCTGTTTCCGCTCTAGCGAATCTCTAAGATGAGATTAACCCTGTCCTGTAAGTAAAAATAATTGGTAGTTACGTGCGTAATTAGTTGACAATAACATAAAGTGTCTATTTTATTGTGGAGAAGTGAAATTAAGTGATAGAACATTGTTGAATATTACGGTTAAAGAAATTTATTTCTCATAAAAACTTAAAATAGTTCACTTACAATGAGATAAAGTACAACTAATTTTATATTATATTACATTACATTATTATAGATAAATTAAATCGATATTGTTGAACATTGTTGAATAAGTGACAAAGGTAGATATGCTTGAATTTTTGGCTTTGGTTCTAGAAATGAAAGCAAAATATACTTATTTTTTGGGAAGACAAACATTCTGCGACCAAATAGGTAAAATATTTATAAAAAGTTAGATTAAAATACCCTAAACGGACAAACATTCACGAAAAAACAAATCAGTCTAAAATAAACATAAGTAAAAACGTAAAGGATGTGATCTCGTTGCTGACGTAATGTGTGATTTTAAAATCTGTTTTTGGTAGCCAATAATTTGTTCCGTCCCTTAACTACAGGTCCCGCAGCTTCATTCCTCACTATCAGTGGCGCAAGGCATCCCGGCCAGGCGGCGTAGGGCTGAGCCCTTGGTCCGGACACCTTTACGTGTGCGGGCTTGACGCTCATGCTGTGCTAGTGGTAGAAAGATCACAGGCTAAAACTGTGGCACGCCTCTCGCATACCGATATGCTGTGTCCCGCTCAGCTTGCGTTCATGAAGAGCTTGGGCGAGATCTACGTTACAGGTTGGTTCTTTGTTAGTTGTTGCTTCGCCATATCATGCATTGAGTAAGCCCACCACCTCTCATGGCTACTTCGACGGTCTTGTCTTTCTGGTCGAAACGAGAGAGATGCGCGCGGCTATTGCATGTACTGAGGCCTCTTGCACTGGTCATGCATTGAGCAGTTGAAGGTACCATTAGCTAGTGCACTCCTGGTTTACTCGGCCACGCATCAAACTTTTCATAAATGCTAGGTTAGCAGGGTGCCCTGGTGAGCACGGTCTTCGTGACTTGTAGCTTTTAATACTAGATAAACGGACTCAACATACTACTCGTGGCGAAAAGCTGCCTCACCCCTCTATTACCTAAATCAAAAAAATACAAAAAAAAAATTATTTCCCAAGAATACAATCAAAACATGAAATTATACCGTGACACCCACACTAGGCTAGGCCTGTCTCGTGGGAATCAAATAAACGAAATTGCATATGATAGTACCTATAGAATGCAGTCGGGGCCTTAGACGAGACATACATGAGCTCTGCATTCAATTCGCGCGCTATCTATGCATATCCGATTCGACAGTCCTAATTCGTTTATACTTTTTTTTAATTTGGGAAATCAACGGCAATAAATGTTAGGAATTTACGAAGTATCTATACTTTAACTAAAACACTTAATTTCTTAAAACTTTTTAGCTAATTATAGATTACCCTAGTGTAAGTCAAAAGTATTAGGCACTTTAATAAATAGGTCCATTTATCATATAGAGATGGTTTCATAATATTCCCAATTTTTAAGCCTTTCCAACTTCATACAAACCTCGTCTATCTAATATCTATTTGTGCAGACATTCGGAAGTTTTGCGCGTACCTATACTATATTTTGCCTAATTTTTATATAGATTTGTATAGGAAAAAAAAAATAATTAGGTACATTGGATAGTAACGTAAAAGCTGTCATTCTAATTACGTTATTTGTGGAAAAGTTATCAATCCCTGACCGAATCATTAATAATTAACTCATTTTTGAAAAAAATGCTCCAATGCGTTTATGATTTGGAGGGCAGTACTCGTGTAAATCTAAATTATGGTATAGGTACAGTCACGAGCAATAATATGTATACACTGTCACATTTTCAAACACTTCTACCACTCCATGGTATTAATGTGAAACAAATGTTTACCTAGTTTCGACGTTTGATGATTAGGTGATTTAAGAAAAATTGTTGTTAACAAATTTCTGGAATGGTAAAAGTTTAGGTGTTTTCGAAAATGTGACAATGTATACATATTATTGCTCGTGACTGTACCTAATTATGTAATCATAACTATGTATTTATGATTATGTAGTAGGTAGCAAATTACTGTTTAATGAAGTATTTGTATTTGTATTTGTACTAATTTATCTAATCACTAACATTTCAGATAAATGGAAGCACTGCATCCACGTGTTCTCAAAGGATGGCGCGTACCTCAGGACTATCGGGCAGAAGGGCAGCCGAGTGGGCATGTTCAGGTCTCCCGAGGGCATCGCTACTGACAACGCGCAGCAACTGATCTACGTGGTCGACACGGGCAATGATAGAGTACAAGTAAGTGTTTGCCATAGCCCCTTTGATCACATACAGCTAAAAAAAAACGGGGCTGGGTTAGATGGGAAATTGTGAAAAAGTAGTGACAAGTAGATAGCTTGTCGGCACCAAATTCACACACCCATAACCCGATGTACGGTTAGTCGCCTTTTACGATATGCTAGGCAAGGATCACAGTTGGCACATTCGTTGTAAGTCCCAGACCAACTTTGGAGACGTGGTGCCAATGTAAATAAGGAATCTGACCCGTGTAGGTATTTTTATTCATTCCTACGATGATATTGGTATTGCTAGTAGTTCAATAGCTCAGGACGTGTGTCTTAATTCTGATAGATGACGAGTGCAATACGGAATCATACTTAGATACCTACCTACTAAGTAAATAATTTTCAAAAATTTAAGCATGTATTTTTCTGCTCTTTCGGTGGTGAAGGAAAATTTCGTGAGCAAATCTTCACAATTTAGGTAAATTTGCTTGTTAATAAACACCTACTATAAAAGTTGATGTCTTTATATCTATATATATATATTTTTTATTTTTGTCTCTTGTTTTCTACATTGATAACTAAATCTAGTTAGGGACCCTTTCCAACTTTTTCTTATAAGCTTGAACCTTCCAGATCCTTCAACCAGACGGCAAATTCGTCGACACATTAGGAGTAGTTACAAAACAGCAGCCCCTCGACACAGCCACGGTCTGGGAGACTAAAGAGGTGTCGTGCACCGAGCTTAACGCTCCTACCAGCGTCGCTGTCACTGCCGACCGGATCATCGTCCTGGACAGCGGCAACAAACGGGTTAAAGTATACAACAAAGAGAATAGAAGCAAGATTATTGAGTTCGGAGCGATGGGGCACAGGAAAGGCTACTTCAGACAGCCTGAGGTCCTCACGGTGGATCCTATGGGCTTTATTCTAGTTGGAGACTCTGGGAACTGCAGAGTTCAGGTCTTCAAGCAGAATGGGCAGCTGGTAAGGGTCTTTGGAGGGGTCGGATCCGCCCCGGGCAGGTTCGCTTGGATATCCGGGATACATGTGACTAAACAGCTGGATATTATTGTCAGTGATAGTAAAAATCATTGTGTTAACTTTTTTTGATGGCTCTTAAATTTAAGCTGTTAAATAAGACTCGACCTTTTTTAATGTTTTCTTATTGTTTTTATTTATATATATAGGTATATTTTTGTATTCGATATTCTTTTTTTCGTTTCATTGACTACCTCAAAATAGAAATCATTTACTTATAACAAAACATCTATCATCTAGCAATGAGCACAACAGTGATTGCTCACAATACAATTTGTCGTTAAATTATACAGAAATGCTTCAGAAATTGCTCTTATAACAGTCTTGTGTTTACTCACCTTAACTCAAATGCTCCGCTTATTATTTTGACCTATTTATAATTCGACATTCTTAATAAGTACAAGTAAAACAAAAAATGTATAACAATATTTATTTATGGAAACAAATTCCGAAAATAAAAGTTACAATTAAGATATCTCTTACTGATATAGCACGATCAATTATTTATAAATAAAGATTTTAGCACTAAACAATGAGTTTCATTTTAATATTCAACTAATTCATATCACAATAGAATAAGATCATACATTTTGTAGCGTAAATAAAAAAAATATTTTAATACAAATTAGTAGATTCAAATTAGTATGATTCAAATGTGTTTAGGCCATAAAAGCCGATGGCATAAATATATCAATTTACAAACAAAAAATATATAGCATGACTTTCGCAAAAATAAGAACAGCATAGAATATGTCACATTCCTATCATATATTATACTATGTCATCTTGTTACGCAGACCCCAAATTTAGAAAAAAAAACATCGAATAACGTTTTTAATAAGCAATGCTTTTACAAATGCAATGTAAGTAGTTCGTTGGAAGAATAAAAGTGACTATACTTACTTTACTAAAATTCCATTAAATATAATTTTGCATTACCTCTACTTGGTTAATGCACAAAAAAAATGTGATTTACTCCTATTACTACCATCCAGTGTATAATTAGTAATGAATTTTCAAATTAATTAGTAGTGACATCCAAGATAATATTTCTTAAATTAGCACTGTGAACTCTATTACATTATCCAAACTCCATTTTCCTATTGCAGCTTTGTCGCGATCAGTAAGCATCATCATATCTTATTAAACCAGTAACATCGGCCTTAAAGATGACGAGAGATACATTTAAGTATTTTGCCAATTCTACATGACGCATAGTCAAAATCTGACACTTTATAGCCGTCTCAGAATGAGTTCTACACTCATAATGGTCCTATTTTTTTGATGTAAGTATCATGTTCTGGTAAACATTAAAGAACATCTGAATATTAACAACAGAGGCCATTTGTTGTATCCCCATATAAAAAAAATGGATTAAGTTATCGCACAAGATTTTGAGAAACTGTAATAATTAATAAAATATTTATCACTAAGTATATCCTCCATATTTCGAAACATCCCGTGACATATTCTATTAAGCTGTGTCACTACAATAACATTGCTTAATATAAATTTCGACTACAGTTACTACTAATGAAACGTTATATAGTTGTATATATAATTATATCAATTCTATGGACGCCACAGCTACAATTCCGAATGAATGAGATACTATATAAATGATATACAAGGTGTATAACAAATCTATCTTAGAGCTACATTACTCTAAAATACATACTACCATTTCATTAAATTTACAATACAATATAAATTGGGTTCACATAAGAATGTGCTAAACATCCACCTAAATATGATAATCAATATTTCGAAACTACATTTCATAGGAATTCTAATAACAAATGTATATTTCAATACTAAAGCCAATGTCTAAATATAGTTTAATCTGCTTATTCATAGAAACCTTACATATTGAGCGGTATACATTCTAAGGTTTCATGTTATCAAGGTGAAAAATATCGTTAAGGATCGTTAAGGAAGTAAATTATACTATTTTGCATATTGCATATTTATAATATACAAAGGTATCTGAAATGTAAACAGCACCAAGCGCTATAGATAGAATATATTTTTATGAGTCAATATTATATGCGTTTTTATGAATAAGAGATTAAATCAATTACCTGGAACGAACACAGAATATTAATATTATTTTAATTGGTAGTATATCGGTGTTAACACCCTGTATATCCAACATTAACGTCTAACATAGATAAAAATATCGGTCTGTTTTAAATATTGAATACTAAATACATGGCTTATATCAGTCTCGGTTAGGTGGTATTATATTACTATAATTATATCGTTATTTACAATTTCGAAACTGATACACTGTCGTTAAACTAAAAACAATGAGATTTACTTATACGAGAATTTTAATTAATTGTGCACAAACTAACGTTATCGAGTAACCACAGTCACAATAAGTTCAATCTCGAAACTGCAATTTAGTGCTTTAGCGCACATAGCAACCCTGTGCAACAAGCAGATTTTCGTTTAATGTCTATGACAAATGCATCAAAAGGTTAAGTAAATAAGCTTTTATTTATTTAAATTATAATAAGCTCAATTTTTTTATTAATTTGTTTATTATGTATTTAATGAGTTCAATGTTATTTAGCAGCAGAAATCACATATTAACTGTTTCTTTATTGCTACAAAGAGATAGAAATGTAAAATAACTTTCATAACATTTGCTCTATAAAATAACTTATTAATCGCAATACGCTATACGTCAATAAGAAACTAGTCTATAATAGTGCGGTATTCACAAATTTCAAGTCATTTAAGTTCATGATATGATTGGATCAAAATACTCTACGCCCAAAGTCCTTATCTAAAAAAAATCTGACATTGAAATTCAAATAAAAACTGCACAAGACATTGTATTATTCAAGTCTTAAAAAAAATCTGTAAACCTGCGCCTGTGATTTATCTCGATAGCGTCCGATTGTACATTCTCTTAATCTTAATTAAATTAAAGCCATATTTAAAATAAGGGCCAATAAATGTTAAATAGAGGCCTATGGAGATGTTAAAATTGACGAGGGTGGGTAATCTAACTTAATGATAAACCATTCAATATTTGTGACCACTTAAATGACAATAGATTTTATTTGATTTTGATATAAGTATTTGCTCGCCAATCAACTTTAAATCGTCCGATTTATGAAGGCAACTTAATATATAAAAACAAATATGAACCATCTAACTAACTATAGATGTTGCTAGATTTAATTGCATTATAAATTAGTTCTTTTTTTACAATGATAAGATGAACATATACAAATCCGGGGAGTTTTCATAAAGCTTACGCAATTATAATATACCTATAATTTAAACAACATAAAATTACAAAGCGATACATTTTTCATGTATCTAATCTTTGAAATCTTTCCGAAAATTATGAAGTTATATGCAGTCTCAATTTTTCAGTTTGAGCCAATATTAGTTTTAACCTACATTTACTTTATATCACACAAGGATCTAAGTATTTCAGCAATTAAGTTTTTATATGAATAAGAAGTTGCCAATAAGACTTGATTTAAAGTTGATCGATTAATTAACACAAGCGTAAAGTTGACTCTAATTACATCTAAAGAGTCAAATATAAATTGACTAACAATAAGAGGTAGTAAGAAATTTAATATGTTTACAACTTGTATGACTTTCTAGGATAAATTATAATATAGTTTTATTTGTGACTGTAATTTTTTTCAAATGTCTAAGCGGAGAGCGACATGTCTCATGGCAAAACCTGGACATCTATATTTTACAAATCTAACTAACGATTTTTATTTCACTAGATATGTGTGGGTGAACGTGAGATAACATTTAAATAATATGCATGTGTAGCCATAATCCAAATTATATAATCTAATCCCCAAGGTAAGGGGTTTGAAGGACAAGTGTAGTCGTATTAATGAAATATCAGACGTGCTAAATCAAACAGCTCCGACAAGGAACTAGTGTTGCCGCTTGATAGGCCAATATCGATTGTCTATCGATGGCCTATCGATAGTTGAAGAAAAAACGATAATATCGATGTATATCGATTCTATTGATACTATCGATATTTATTTTACTGCATAGTAGCTATTGCAGTAAATTAAATAAACAGCAATACTATACAGTATTGTTTGGTAGCGATCGACACTATCGATACTATCGATAGTATTGTTGTTTACGGATAGTATTGCATTGACAGAGATGTCGATACTATTGATATTATCGATACTATAGATTGACCTATCAATCGTATAGATGATTTTAGCGTTAAACTATCGAATGCCAAACTATCGATTTTTCGCCAACACTATTAGGAACTAGACGGAACGCTAGGAAGGTGATGAACCACTTATCAGTTGCAATCTGACTCATTAATGCAGCGTGAATGTGCAATGCACTGTTCTTATGCATGAATGAACAAAGATCATGCATGATTTAACACAAAGTTAAAGCGTCTGATACACAAACGTAACATTCCTGCGAAAAATGATTTCCCTTGTGAATGTAAAAAAGTAGCGAAATGCAAAATGATATGAATTAATAAATTAATGAAAATATTTACATAAAAATTGACTGAATCAATTAATTTTTTTCTTAAATTAGTACAATTTTATAAGTTTGTATCAACTATTGAAATTGATTTACTGTGTTGTCCACTCGGTAATATAATTGTTACTCTTACAGAGTAATGGCAAGCATTCACTTCGTGGTTATAGTAAGTTATTGCAGTGGGCAAGGAAACAGTGACTTTGATATTATGTAGCTATTTTGATGTCGATAGTAATCACCAAAATATGAAAGTAAATTAAAGATGACGACATAAATATCTGAGTATAGTTCTAGAAAGTCTAGTGTTTGCTTTAGTATTAGAAATGGGCGAAAAATAATGACTATTAACGTCAGATAAAAATGATCTGGTACTCAGACAATAATGTGCAATCATCAAAATTCAGTAATTTACACATGAAGCAACTGATATGACATTGTAAATTATTGTTATCTTTTGTTTGATCGTCGACAAACCAGCCACAAGCCACATTCATATTTAAGCTACGTCTTTTAATTTACCTAAAAATAAATTGTTGGAAAAAACTTTGTTCATAAGTTTTAATCATTGTTAAAGGCAAGTTATTAAGATAAAATGTCAACATAGCTTGGTTAATCAGATTAGTCTTGTTATTTATCAACTAAGTGCCAATTTAGTGTACGGGCTGGACCAGTGACTCAACATACTCAATTACAATTGGCTATTTGCAAGAGCAGATAATGCCACATGTATTATATTGTCTCTATTATTATTACCAAATGAGGATAGTTTAATGCAGATATTGCATTACATTTAAATTACGTATTTTATGTTATGCAAAAAAATAGCAAATAAATTGGTCAAATTTAAAAGTTGTGAGTATACTTAAGATGAGCGGCATGGCTGACACCTGGTTACCGAATGGCTCTCTCCAAGCACCACCGAGTCTGACTCGGCTGGGGGTCCTTCGCTGTTGTCATGTTGTCTCTGGAAAAAAAGTTGAATGGGTTGTTTTATTTAATCATAAATGTGATGTACAGATACTATTACTTAACTATTTAAACCAGTAACGGTATAGTCGCAAGCCTCTACCTACTTATAGTGATTAATTGCCCCTTTTGGCCAGAGACTTAAAAAGAATCTACTAACTGTGTATTTTGCCTAGCATGTTGTAAAAGCAAGCAACTCTGGGGCATGATGGATGTTATTATTACATTCATTTATATTTATTATGTCTCTACAATACATAATACGCACATAACACTTATAAAGTAAAAAACAGTCAAGTACATACACATTGCAAAACATTTTGTAAAATACCTACACAGAGTACATTGTCCAAAAGGATGTAACCCAGAAACCTATGAAGCGTAACTAAACAACAATGTTTTCTAGTTTTTTAGCGACAGCATTGATAGACTGAATCGTGTCTAGCTTAAGGCATTACGCAACAGTTATTGTCACATGTTTTTGCATAATAGTTTGTCAATCGCAAGGCTGAGCTAGTTCTTTTGTATGACCACTTTGAAAGTAGTGGTAACTGTGGAATAATGGGTAAGCCATAAAACGCCCATCCCATCCAGTATATTTATTGTTGTGACAATGCTTTGACGGGCTCGATGGCGCATTTGTTGGACCCTGCCCTATGCGCTAAGAGTAGTGGGATCCTCACCCAGGACATACATTTGTGTGATGAATACTTGAGTTTGTTCTGTGTCTGGGTGTTAATATCCAATATTTAAATATATATTTGTATATCCTGTTGAATCTGATATCCATAACACAAGTGCTTAAGCTACTTAGCTCTGAGACAGATCAATGACTGTGATGTTGGGGGATATTTATTTGTTTAATGCATATTTCAGATTCAATGAAGAGACACAAACACAGCAAAACATGCCAGGAATTTTCAAATTCTTTGCATTTGGCATAGGACTTTACTAATAAGTTTAAAACCAAAATTGTAAGTTTACAAAAAATGCCCATTAATAGAGTTATACATGTGGTAACGTGCAGTATACACATATATATAATCTAACATGTATTAATAATGTAATTTTTTTTGTAAAAATTATGAGTTTTTAGAAAAGCTGAACAAAAATGAACACTGGATCAAAATACTATCATTCTATTAAGCCCGTCAGTTAGATTATACAAAAATACTTGCTTTATCAAGTTAACAAAAAATTACAAAGATAAAGAGGAGGGAGTGGGGGCTTGTGATGTCACCTTCAAGTAAAGTTTGCTTAACAAATAAATGAAAAAATATGTGTTCAATACTTTTTTATGATGTAACTGACGGACTAAAGTAATTTTTTTGTCGCCTTGCCTAATGAAATAAATATAAAAGATCAACATACCTTTAACTCAGTAGCCAAACTACGGAATGTGTCTTCAACATTAGTGTTGTCCTTAGCCGATGTCTCCATAATAAACATAATTTCGGGCACAAATCGACAGAACGACTTAGGCTCATCAGGCTCCACTTCCCGTTGGTCAATAAGATCACACTTGTTGCCAATAAGCGACACTATAACGTTTGACGAAGTGTATCTCCTCACTTCCTCCATCCATTTTTGTAAAGATAAGAATGTTGACCTCTTTGTGATATCATAAACTGTAATAAATAGGAGAGAATTATAATTGGTAATTTGTACATTATTGTCCTTGAGTAGTTCTGATTGAATCCTAACTACCATGTAGAATTAAGTACAGCATAATTTGTGATGTCATGTAAATATGACTGAAGGTTAGTCACTGTTATCAACTTTATAGAGTATAATAATATATTCTTGATATTTTATATAAGGTTGACTATTTAATTATGTATCAAATTCAGTTCTAGTATGAAAAAATAAACTAACTTCACACAAATTCCCTAGATTAGTAGGCAGGTAAATATATATTATGTACCTAACTACATAACTATATTAAGTAAAGAGCTGTATTTCATTTCAACACATAATAAAAAAAAATTATATACATAAATAAAATTACCGATAATAACGCCGTTTGCTGAGCGATAGTAGCTTTGCGTAATTGTTCTAAACCTCTCCTGGCCAGCAGTGTCCCATATCTGAAGCTGCAATGTACAATGTAAAATAATTTTCTGATTACAATCTTTCGTGACTTTGTAATTACTTGATGTTGTGATATGAAGCCATGAAGGCAATAAACAACGGGTAAAATAAAAATACCGAATAACTGTCGCGTAATTGCCTTTACGGAAGTATTTTTAATTAAGACTTTATTACATGACTAATGCAGGGAAATCAGCTAGATTAGAAACCGGCTACTAATGCTCAATACGCAGTGCATCTAGATAATTCAATTATACCAACCTTGACTTTCTTCCCGTCCACAATAAGCGTTTTCATTGAAAAATCTACGCCTATCGTGTTCCCATGCCTTTCTATGAAATTCCCAGACTTCAGACGTTGCACAATGCATGTTTTACCAGTCCCGCAGTCACCGATAAGCACAATTTTAAAAAGATAATCGAATTGCTCGTCTGGAACACTCATTAGCGTATTTGGGTTGCGGTTAGACATTTCTAAATTTAATTAGAATTTTAATTGCAATTTCTGTTTACAATTTACTTTGACATCATTTGACAACTGACTGACAGAACTCGGGACAACTTTTTTTTAACACCTCACTCTGAGTGAATTCCACTCGTTAATGAAACAAAAAGTCAACAGAAATTTTAAACTCTAATGCATGCATCACGTTTTGTCAGTTTTTATCACTCACGCCTCAGCCAAGGCGTTGCGTTGGGGTGGACGAGTCCGACGTTGATATTTCACAGCTACAGGAGAAGAAAAACAAAAAAATATTTAAAAATCGGTTACCACATTGAATATGAATATCCGAACTGGTTCGGTCAGAAAGATTGATATTTATACTATGCCATCAAAATACATAAGATTTTTTCTGCACAAGTCAAAATGTCTGCTGGGTATGAAGAAATTTCAAATTCCGACAATCACAATAATAAAAAGTTGAAAAGGAATTGGGCGAATTATGCACATTATATGGAACACATTTGATAAAACTTTTGACATTATCAGCAGGCTTTTGACATTGTCAGATAGCTGGTTGATCAATTTATTTAAATACATATAGATTAAATACCTAGGATTAATTGATGGTCTTATTTTATATTCCTGTAAGACTTTCTAGATTTCAAGATGCGGTTGCTAATACTACCAATGCTATTCATCGTTGCGCTAGTCTTACCATTCAACGCTGGAATCGAGGTAAACACTACAGTTTCCAACTAAGTTATCTTATTAACAGCAATATTATACGACTTATACATAATTTCCTTTTTTTTAGATACCAGAAGAGTTCCAAAAGTCAAATCACACGAATAACTGGGCTGTTCTAGTGGATACATCACGGTTTTGGTTCAATTACCGTCACGTCGCGAACGTGTTATCTATATATCGGAGTGTGAAGCGATTGGGCATTCCGGACAGCCAAATCATCCTGATGATATCCGACGACATGGCGTGCAACCCTCGGAACCCGCGCCCGGCGACGATATTTAACAATGCTCATGAGCAGATTAATGTTTATGGTGATGATGTTGAGGTAGACTATAGGGGATATGAAGTAAGTTATACTTTAAGTAATGGGTTCTTTTATTTATCACTCAGCTTTTATAAACCAGTGATTCTACTGTTGTATTCTACTTTTAGAAAACCTATGGTTCATTGTGGTCATAATAACTTTTAAAATGTTTTTTCTTGCCATGTATTGTCGGTGCAACAGTCAAAGAACTTGAACTACAAAATAAGAAATACTATTGTGTTATTGAAATATCATAATCTGACCAGAAAAAATTGACTATAAATATTATTACTAATAGAAAACTAATTCCTACCTAGTTATACTCTAATGTAATATCCACCATAATATCTATATTATGGTATTTTATTTCAATTTCGTTGTAAGTATATTTTACTGTTTAAGTATAACAAATTTTATGTTATATAGGTATCTGTAGAAAACTTTGTCCGACTTCTTACTGGACGAGTGCCCCCTAATACTCCAAGATCAAAGCAGCTCCTCACAGATGAAGGAAGCAATATTCTTATCTATCTGACGGGCCATGGTGGAGATGGCTTCCTAAAGTTCCAGGACTCTGAGGAAGTGACCAGCCAAGAGCTGGCTGATGCATTGGAGCAGATGTGGCAGAAGAGACGGTATGCATTTGTTTGATGATTATTTTTCAATAGTATGTAATTTATGTTCCTAGTAGGTAAAAAAAAAAAAATTCCCTAGAAGTACATGCTTGTGCATAGGTATACATACTTCTTTTCTGTGGCAGCCCATGATTGATTTGAATCAACCACATAAACCACATGTAATGGGGTATTATACTCAAAAAATTATTAGTCTGTAAGTTAGATTATAAAAAAATATTAAATACATATTTTTTGCTTTATCTAATACTCGAAAAATTACAAAGTTACAGCTTTACAAAGATCTGAAATTTAGCACTTTACGTCACTTGGACGGTAAAATGTTACACACCTAGTGACGTCACATGGTACTTTAACATGCTGTATCTTCATAATTTTTAGTCTGCTGAACAAAAAAAAATATGTAAGTAATATTTTTTTGTAATCTCAATAGTGAACTATAATTTTTTTTTTGAAAAATAGCCTATTCCAAGAAGATAAATAATTAAATAAAGTATCAAATAATTTAGGGCGGATGATGGAAGAGTTCCAAAGCATACTGTAAATGGGTTAAAGAGAAATATTCCTAACTGTTATTATACTAACAATTAATTTTTTTCAGATATAATGAGATCTTCTTTATCATTGACACATGTCAAGCTTCTTCTATGTATGAGAAGTTCTACTCACCTAATATTTTAGCAACTGCTAGCAGTTTAGTCGGAGAAGACTCACTCTCAGTAAGTTTGTATGATTTTTTTTTATTTAAACATACTCTAAATAAATCACTCTTGATTCCATTATCCAGGTAAAAATATACTTTTTGATCTTAATATAGCTTTATGTAAATTAATTTAAAGTTTAGTTTAGTTTTTCTGATAACAAAATTTATTTATTTTCAGCATCATGTGGACTCTGCCATTGGCGTCTACATTATAGACCGTTATACATATTATGTGTTGGAATTTTTGGAAAATGTCCATCCCAACAGTCAGAGGACTATGTCTGAATTTGTAAGTATTTTTAACTCCTTGTACTTTTTATATTGCAATTTTACATCTAACCCATCTTAATTTTATTGACTAAATTAATGGTTAATTTAGATTACTGTTCTTTCCTTCTGCCTACCCTCAGCGATGCGGGCAGATTGATGGTCAAAGTCATTTTTTTTTTATACATGTATGTTTCAAAGAAACACTTGTAAGTGATCATCACATACAGATGATCAAGCTTTATAAATGATTCTATCATAGTAATTGTATAACATGATGATGATGATGATGATGATGTATGAACTTATGGTGGCATACAAGTTACATAGGCTGAACACTTACCCATACCGGGTATGCAATATAAAAAGGATATTAGTTTAAATAACATTTTTAGTATCAAACTATTGAATTAAATTGTAGAAAATTAACTATTTCTTAAGCTTATGTGTGTGTTTTTCTCGTTTCAGTTGGCTGTGTGTCCAAAGAGCGCGTGTTTGTCCACCGTGGGTGTCCGCCGCGACCTGTTCAAGCGGGACCCGGCTCGGGTGCCCATCACGGACTTCTTCGGGTCTGTCCGGCCCGTCGTCATCACCACCGACTACATCGACATACAGGAGATACCCAAGAGGAAGAAGACTGAGAAACAGTAAGTTTTATAACTACTACTAGGTTTTTCTCGCGACTTCATCCGCGTGGAATTTGTGGTCCTTGTTTATTGATTCCCTTTACAAATTGCCACCCCTCATTTACACCCTTAAGAAATGATATCTGGAATAAAAACTATCCTATGTCTTTTCCCGGCACTTGAACTATCTGTATGTAAAACTTCATCTAAATCGGTACAGCAGTTTTAGCCTGAAGAGATAGACGGACACACTTTCGCATTTATAATATTAGCATGGATTGTCAACTAGACCATCTTTGACGCCCTAGTATTTTATGGTCCCCGTTTAGTTTGTTCTTACCCATAATCGGACCTCACAAATTTAGACATTAAACGTAAGGGCTTGAACTAGACAAAAGGGTGGGTTGCCTTTGAGTGTTAGACGCCTATTCCTTTATATATATAATGCCGGGCGCCTCTTTCCCACAGAGCACTCTGGGCGCGTGCCCAGGGCCCGGCAATCGAGATGGCCCTCTACTCTCACATTACCTGGCTCGATGGCTCATTCGGTAGTGACCCTGCCCCATGCACCAAGAGTTGTGCATTCGATCCCCACCCAGGACAAACATTCGTATGATGAATACTTGTATTTGTTCTGTGTCGGGTGTTAGTAGTGAATATTTAAGTATATATTTGTAATATGTACCACTGTTGTTTCTGATATCCGTAACACAAGTGCTTAAGCTACTTACCTCGGAGTCAGATCAATGTATGTGATGTAGTGTAATATTTTTTTATTTTATTACCAATAGAACACTAAATAAATAAATATCACACTACATCACATACATTGATCTGACTCCGAGGTAAGTAGCTTAAGCACTTGTGTTACGGATATCAGAATCAACAGTGGTATTACAAATATATACTTAAATATTTGATATTAACACCCAGACACAGAACAAACACAAGTATTCATCATACGAATGTTTGTCCTGGGTGGAGATCGAACCCACGACTCTTGGCGCATGGGGCAGGGTCACTACCGAATGCGCCATCGAGCCAGTCAAATGTTTGTTATACACTGATGTTTATTATAGAAAAACAAATTAATTTCCTTATATGTATAGGACCTCCAATAAGTTAAAGACGGCCATGTCCCCTGTCCTCTGTGCCCCTAATATCTGGCGCTTTTAAATACTTTACTTTACTAAGACAGACTCATGTAAATATATACCTGTCTTATTGTTTTGCTTGATTTACCTTTTTTTTTGCAGGAATAAAACCAAGGTATCTGAGAAGCGGAAGTATCTACCGCAGTTCCCCATGCATCTAGTCCAGACGACATAGAAGTTAGTACAAAATAGTATTATGGTTGTGTTATAATTATTTAATAAATGAATTTAATAATATCTATTGTATTTATTTATCGAAAATGTACTATTATTTCTATTACCAGACTCTGTATCGACTTAGCGATTGAAGGCGTTTTATTTAAAATTTTATGGATGTTTTTAAAATAACATTATCTTCGAACTATCTTTCTGTTAAATGTTCCATATTGATATTTTTGGGTGTTGATTGATCGATATTTATCTGTTATTTGATATATCACTATATCTCTACATATCATAGATATGGCAGAATACACTGAATCCTGCTGTAAAATTAGTAATAGGTAGTAATGGGGTGTGAATGGGTTGAAAAATAAAAGAAGGTACTGAAATATTAAATAGGTAATTTATTTCTCTATAAGTACTAAGAATAATTTCTCATTAACATTATTATACACACAACCGTTCAGTTGCAGTGGAATCTAACAGAATATAATATAGCAACAACTGCATTCGCATCGCACGAGCAACGAGATCAATTCTAAGGGACTATAGCACCATTACAGTTACGATCGTAGGCCATATCTTTTTGGTCTAATTCATTCCGTACTAACTATAAGTATATTCGTACTTTACTCGCCCTATAAGCAAATCTAAATTACAACTTTACGACTTTTTGACTTTTAAATAACGTTGCAATGTAGCATCATCGAATGTTTAATGGTAAACTGACCTAACTCCGAATGTGTTGTTAAGTTAAATTGATAATTACGTGTTTAAACATTTAGGTTCATTTTCCATCAGCATTTTTTGAGTCATCATCATTGTCATATTCTGAGTTAAGTAGGTCAGTTTACCATTAAGCTTGCGAAGAGTTACGTTTCTATTTATATTTAACTTATTATTCGTTTGTAGTGCAAAGTTAATATAAACAATTTTATTTATAGACTTTTTTGACTGCATTTTTATCAGTAAGAGGAAAATAGCTTACCATTATTTAAAGTTATCATTACCTACATACGTAATGTAACACAATAATATCCTATCTCAAATAAATTTTAGAATACTTAGTATGGTAGCAAGAAAATGCTATTTGTTCTGATTGTTGAATGCAGATGGTCATTTTCGACCTAATTGAGATGACTTAAAGTCCAAAATTGTCTATATTAACCTACATTGCCTCCACATTTTTATCTCCTAGAATCCAAAGCGGACCTAAGATATTTGTGTTTCAAATACAATAAGCAAGATGGCAAAAAAAATCTGTTTAGTCCGTCAGTTATATTATAAAAAAAATATTGAGCACGTATTTTTTTATTTATAAGTCAAACAAACATTGACGGAGATACAATGCATTCAAGGTGCGCGTCACGTCCCGCTTTCGTACAATGTTTACGAAATAGTGACGTCGTAAGCCCCAACTCCAAAACTTTAATGCTCTTTATTTTTGTGATTTTGTTGATTTGATAAAGCGAAAAATATGTGTTTAGTATTTTTGTATAATCTGACGGACTAAAGCATTATAATTTTTTTATGCAGCCATCATCCCTTTTCAAAAATTTTGCCGCTATGCCTACGCTTCTTAATGACAAAAATTACCCAGCTTTATTTTTGCTTGTAACGTTAACTTGGCTTTACTTAGATCTTATTCGATAACCTATATTGGCGCTCATATTCCTTAACCAACGAGTTACAACAAAAATGCACTTATTCGTGCCATTGGTACTATTCAGGCAGTTTCCTGGCTTGTCGGTATATAATTATTTTCCTCTGTTATAATATTAGAATTTTAGAAATATGTATTAAGTTACCCCAGGTAACTGATTTTTTTAAATGATCACAAAACAATAAAATTTGGTACATATTTAAAGTATGCAATAAAAAAACAAATAATTTGACTGTTTCATACAACTATTTTAAGTGAATGATACTTATATGTTGGTATAAACCATTATTATGAATGCTATCTATATCTACTAATATTATAAAGAGGAAACATTTGATTGTTTGTTTGAATTTAATAGGTTTCGAAACTACTGGACCGATTTAAAAAATTGGCTATATTTTATAGCGGGTGAATTTCCGTATTTCGGAAAAATAACAACTCGACAACAGGGGACTGTCATTCTGTTAGTACTAAACAATAGGTACACACATGGTGCGATATTCAAAGACAATGAAAACATATTTATAACAACAGTTGAGACAAAAATACATTGCTTAAATCAACATGTCAACATCATTTAGTTATAGTGAGTAAAACAAGATAATATAAATTAATAAATAATTTGTATTGTCTATTCGAAGATTTACTTCCAGACGTTTCAACGATCTTACTCGTAATGTACAAAGGCCGTGGTCCGGGATACAGCGGGGAGCGGAGTGAAACGGAGTGGTAGCGGACGCGATTAATACGATCTCATAGGGCGTCCGTGCTCTGCCGCAGAGCCACTATAGTAAATACCGATCAATTATATCTTAACACGATGTACGTCAAACGTACATAATGTCCGTATACCGTTATCGCTGTACGTACACTAAATCACAAAATAATGAGCATTTATAGTGGCTCTGCTGCGGAGCATACTCCCTAGCAGTGCCACTTAGAACACGTACTCAGGATAGATAAAAGATACTGTTTTTTATGAAAACTGACGTACGAATAATGTTTCTTGCGTTGGTGTTGTTAAATCTTGTATTATTATTTTGATTTGATTTAAGATATTATAATTGATCGGTATTTATGGCCCTGCGGCAGAGCACGACGCCTCTTAGGCGCCTCGGCTATCTCCCCGCTGCACGAAATACGGCCAATTACATTACTCACCTGTGCATTACTCAAAATATTTTTTGTTTGTTTTATAATTATGTACACTAAGCTCAGGTTTAGCTTTAGGACTAGGGAAAATAACTTATACTAACGTTCTTAAAATTTTGTTAAACTTAGTTTATTTATTCGAATGTGTGTTGCTTGACCAATCACATGAGTTGGTCGATTTTTAGCTAACCCACTGGTCACGCTAAATAACAAAAAATAATATCTAGGTGTGTTGTGTCCATTTTATATTTATCCTAAATTTCGACCCCTCCTGTTAATTCATCAAGTATTTTTTTCCAATTAAACCTTTCCGTGACAAATGCAACAAAAAATATTGTCTAATTTGGTGTATTGTTCTGAAATTATGCGCGTACTTACATTTTAGCTTTTTATTTAGATAGATTTAGCAACGCGGCCAACACGCCTTCAGTGGAATAAACTAAGTTCAACAAAATCTAATAAGCCAAATAACCATATATTTGTAACAATTTGAACCGAATGAAGCCTGTAACATTATATTTTTAACAAAAGCCTTAGAAATGGGACGAAAAATAAACGATACCTATATTTTTCGAGACAATCCAAAAGCTTCGTCTGTTGCTATCGATAAGATAATTTTTTCAAATAACCAAGTTACCTATTTATATTTTGTTATTCATTTGATACCTATTTCTATGTTAATTAATGTGTATTAAAATTAGGAATACGTTTGTACTTATCAACAATTAAACTACGAGTTTCAAGTATCCCTTTCTGTACAAATGAGAAGTATCAATTTATTTTTCATTGTGTATCAAACTTCATACATGTTTTTTTTTTCATTTCCTTTTTTTATATAAAAGTACCTATAATATTTCCAAGTTGGAATATTATTGAATAAAAGTTTAGCATCTAGTAGAATTTAACTTTGGCCATTAATAAAAGCACATTCTTCAATTGATTAAGTATAACTTTTAAAAACATGATCAAAGTACATATAGATAAATATTTCATGTAATAAAAAGTCGCGAAAATTCCAATAATCCTCAAATATCGTATAAAAAAAATTATAAAAACTAAAGTATATCCGGAATGTCTACATAAAACATTTCTAAATCTATGTTAATGTCAAACAAACAAAGTATCACATACAAATAAAATTTCTACGTATATATTAACGAAGAAGGCCGTATTTTAGCGTCGAGATTGACTAGCCAGAAACATTCTAATAACATTTAAAATCTATTTTTCTTAACATTGATCGTACATTTACTGTCAAATAAATGTATTTAATAAAAAACTGTTAACTTTATAGTTACTATGATTTTAAGCTGTTAAATTGTCATAATATCTCTTGATGTCCGTGACATTGATTGTAAAAAAAACGACTGGTTTTACAATAGCCAGATTAAAAATTATAGTGCAATAAAGTACAAAAAGGTTGATTATGCAATGACAATGTATTTTACTTATGTAGAATCCGAGAAATCTTCTCATGTAAGTCGTTAATCAATTTACCGATCGTTATTTTTCTGACTATTGTAAAATCAGCTCTTAGGTGTAAGTCAACCAAAATTCGAGGTGGGATACAGAGGAAATCTAACATGGGTCAAAGATGGTTGAGACGTGCTGATGCTAAGTGGCCTAGCACGTCATGACGTGCGCGCGTGCTCAGTACAACGAGCACGCGCGCACATCGTCGCGCATCGGACGCTCCCGTGGGGTGCACAATATGCACCAGCGCCGCGCGAGGTGGGTCACACAGTGCGGTATAATCCCCGCAGATTGCTAATGCGCCTGGCTGCCATATTGGTGACGTAATCGTGACGTATCGAACACTCAGAATCGTTCGCAAAACTGACCAGCTAGTATTGCGGGTGACGTCACGTGGGTGTTAATTTGACAAGGTTCTAACGCATTAGCAATCTGCGGGGATTATATCATGTTATTTTAAACTTCTGTTCGGTTACAGCTACCAAACGACATCGTATCAGACCTTCATCATAAAAAATATGTACTTACTTATATTTTTTATGAAGTGCGGAAAATTTGCCTCTTCGACTACTAATTAATAAGCACTAACTAATTTTGGACTGTACGTGCAAAATGCAGTAAAGTCCAAAATTCGGGCCAGGTGTAAAAATATACTTTGTATAGGTTTATGTTATGTAACTTCCACCTTTGACTACCATCTCCTGATCCTCACTGAATTCACGATCGCAGCCTATTAATCAAACTAAAAGTTGACTTATTGCGTATACTTCACATATTGCGTAGGCCTCTACATCATTGTTTAGGGTCAATTTAATTAAGTGCTTACGTAAGCAAATAACTGCTTAATCTCATTACCTACTTAGGATATTTCCATAATATTTTTAATTCTTATGGAAGCACTAAGTATTTTCTCATTCATTGTGTCGCAGTACAAAACTTTATATTTACAATACTCTATGCCAATGATAACTTAATTATTATACATACATTTATCCTCTTACTTTTTCAATCATATCAACAGTCCTTAATCCATCGCACATAAAATTATAACAAATGTAATAAAAAACATGAGGAACTGTTAGAATAAAATATTAAAAACAACAATTTATACAACAACTTTCATGTACTTATCTCGTAAATCATTTAACTAGTAAACTATCATACACCTACTTTGTAGTGTACCTAATGTACCTATATCGAATTAGAAAATAGGGAATATGCATGAAAAATATTCTAGTCATTTAACGCATTCATCGGAAAATATATAAAAATAAAATACTAAGGGTGAAAACAGAACCAGATTTATCAACAGACTAATGAGATATAACGGTTTTAAACAAAATATATATTTATCTCTCTCGCACAAGAAGTTTTATATGCACGTTGTATGGCACCTGTGGCATTGGACGTCACATGCCACATCGGATCTCTCTGTCTAACCGTCAATTGTGAACCTTTTATAACTTGGTAAATAATCAAATTACAAAAAAAACTTTTTAGATTCCTTTACCTGTTCTACCTATAGTAAATTGAAATAAATAAAAAAGTCATGCATATTGCTATATTCCCTATTCCCTATTCTATTATAAGGCATTCAAAGGGAATTTACAGCTACGATAAACTATTTAGCAGAAACGAACAATGTAATGAGAACTGTACTAACCTAAACTTAATAGGTATATATAGAAACTGTAGTAAACTCAACTTAACAAGTATTAAGTAGCAATACGAAACATTGATTTAAATCGTCGGCACCTACTTTTGATATTGTAGACTGAGCTACTTCGGCGAATTAAGAGCTGGCATGATTAAAATATATCTATATTATCTGTTAATAGATAGATATCTATGTAAGTGTCTATAGAAATATAATAATGATGACCCGGCATCCATTAGGGGTTTAGGAATTATAATGTAATAACTGCCCTTGCTATTTCAGGACCATGGTCTAATCGGCCCCCACAAAGCATGGGACATAACGCTAGAAAGACAAACGAGTTGTGGAGCCATCTAACTAGACCATCGTCAAATTGTAACGTAACATAATATAAAACAGCTGTTTGCTAATTTTATACTAGCGGCCATTTTTAATTTCATAAACGTATTTAGAACAACGTGTGGTTTCGACAACAATATGTCATATTCAACTTCTACACGGAATATATTGTCGTGCCAGCTCCTAATGACTTTAGTAAGCCTTAATTATTGTTTTTTTTTTATTTATGGTTAGTGTATAAAGTATTTGGTTCAGATATAATATGAATAGTTCGTCCTTTACAGTCAATATCGTGAGTTTTCGCCGTACCAACAAAAATGGTATGTATGTATGGATGATTGCGTTATTTCGTCATATTATGTGATACTTGATATGGGGACTAGTCCAATTGGCTTTGTCCGTTCCACGCTATTTCCATTTTAACCGCTAGACCCGACACGAATACTATTCGACCTGATATTTTATTCTCTTAAATCAATTGTTGAGACGAAACTCTGCTGAATTAAATGGAGCTAATCTTCATCGAAATAATTTCAAGACTAGTAACATGGTTGGTTACACCGTGTCGGTGACGAAACTAAATAAATTTTTATTGGTACGACAAAAATGTGTTTTAATACTTTTCATGGTCAAATTGTGGTTTGCATTTCTATCAGCAAAATAACTACCTACAAATATAAATGAAAAGAGGAAGATTTCAAACCGATGGGATGGTATTAGGTAATCTATATGTACTGCGAATATAACTGCAGAATATCTTTATATACTTACCTACTAATAAATATTAAATTTCAATTATCTTTTTTAAGTAAGGTAATTTTATATATAATTACGGTTTTAAATTTCTGTGTAACCTAAAAGATGACTTTCAGAGTCTTCAGATTATCCGTTTTCTATGTAATATTTCCAATTTCCTACAAATCCTAATAAAATAATGTCCAAATCTCAAGAGATGCACTTAACATAGAATAGAATTAAATTATTATTTAGATACTATAGATTACCTACTAACTTTAACCCGGGTGGATAATAGACAGCATTTATTATAATATAGAAACTTTCTGGCATCTCACAAGATCTATATTTCAGAATAAAAATAGCCTATTTCCGCACTTACTGGCATACCTGACTTAAAATTTGGGAAGGTTTAGGCATGAATCTAACGGACAGACAGAGTTAATCTCGCATATAACATGATAATGTAAATGTAAAGATAATTTACAATTACATTCGTCTTAAATATATTGAAGTGAGTAAGTATAACGACATAAATAGAGAAATTATATTTTACATGAGTTGTTTCATCCTCTTTTCGTTTACATCTATGGCACGGCAAATTTAACAAACGCACTCTAATTTATCAGCGGATCTATACCTCTCCCATCATCGGTCAGTCTTCGCCAATGATGTTCCTGAATCCTGCGTCCATCATGGCTGATGCGTAACAAAAACGCGTGCTGATGCTCTACGTGGGCAGTTCATCTCTTGTTGGTCGCGTCACGTTGCACCAGTTCGTAGTAGTTGTCTATGGTGTAGTTGAATAGTTTGAAGTCGTATCTGAGGAAGAGGTAAAATATTTATTGAACACCTAATAGCAACAATCGAAAGGTAGATTTCTAAATAATAAAGTTAAACATTTGTATCTATGAAACTGTGATTGAGACTTGAAATTATTGTATGAACTGTGTTCTTTGCATAGTATGTCTTAAAAGGCAGTTTAATGGTGCGTTAGGTTTTGTGACTGCGTAGGCAACACTTGTCATTTCTTATTCACAATTTTCCACCTAGCTTTTAACTCCTTAGTCTCTGCCTAGCCCTGTTGGTATTTAATTAAACGTATGGTAAATACATACATACATAACATCACGCCCTTATGGGCGTAAGGGGTAAGACAGAGTCAAAGGGGCAGCAGGCGCCTTTAACCACATTCAGCCATAAATAAAACTACGCTGGGTTAGATGGAAAATTGTGAAAAAGTAGTGACAAGTGGCTAGCTTGTCGCCTACACAATCGCATACCCAAAACCCGATATACCGTTAGTCGCCTTTTAGGACATGCTAGGCAAGACAGTTGGCGCATTATTTTTAAGTCCCAGACCAACATGGGACAAACGTATGGTATAACTGCAATAACCACTTTTAAAATTATAATTGAGTTGGGTCAGATGGAAAATTTTCAAAAAGTAGTGACAAATGCCCAACTCACCGCCTACATAGTTATGCCAACTGTGCAAAAACATCTGTAAAATTGTACGTATCCAGTTCTTCTGTAACGGGCCTCACCATTCACTAGTTACCTAACATGTTAATTGACCTATCTATTTTATTCAAAAAACAATTTTAATTAGTCCTAGAAAAAGTCTACCTAATTAGTTTTTGGCCACTCAATTCTCAAAAGTCATGACGTCATAGGTCACAAGAAAATGCAAACATAGATAAATCAGAATATAACCTTTGCGTTATCAGGTCGTCAATCAACAATAAATACTTGTTGTGGATTCATTTTACCATCCCAACAATTATATAAAGCTTAACGACACTTTAATGGACTTCATCCAATGTTTACACTCCGTATTATTCAGTGAATATATGTATAAGCTTTGAATTCTTTTATATTTCATTAGCGATAGAATCTTCAAATATGCGAACAAAAATGTTTACTGATCTAATGCAAAAGCATTAATTAATATCACGTTTTACGCAAACCCGATTACCTACAAACTAAAAGCTAGGTACTCACACATTTCATTTCATTTCACAACAACAATATTGAAGTCTGGTACACGACCATTTAATTTAGCCACTAAATGTCATGCTTAAATAGTCACATTGTGAAAATGCTGTAGTTTATCTAGACATCCTTATATTATTACTTCTTTTTGTTTATCTAATGCCATTCACGTGAGCTGCAGATAGATTAGTGTTGGATCTTTTTTATGTCTATAGCAATATATACTTTATGTAATGTCTAGATATAAAATGCGTCACTCGAAATTGCCCGAAACAGTTTTTAAGTGTTGGCGTGATCAGAGGTCACGACACCCCAGACAGCAGCTGTAAGTCTGTGATCTAACGATGTTCTAAAATAGCATCATTTTAGTATAAGGATTAAGTATTACCTACCATACCTATTTCGCATGAGGAATCTAAGCCAATCTATACTGTGTAATAAGGACGTATCATTAATAACGCATTTGTATTTTACTTTGAGGACGGCTTGAACAAGATTTTAGGGACCTATATTCTTAACATGTACGTGTACACAGACAGGGGACTTGTAGGGCATCTCTGCACGTATCTTCTTTAAATGTTTATAGTAATTTTCAAGCTGTGGTCTGCTGATGCAGGAGTAGAAGGAATTAGCAGAGGATTACTTAGAGGCACCCGCGAAGCCTCATTCGGCGTGGAGGATGCATCCCCGAGTTTTAGTGGGTATACCCCAGCCGTTACCATCTTGGCCGGAGAGGGGGTTTTCCTGATGCAGAGGTCCCTGGGAGTCCCACATAACCATCTCGTCCCCCTGAGGTGGTATGCGTAAAGCATTTCTCCGCGTGAAAAAATAAAAGGAGTTGAAGGTTTTCCCATACCAACATGATGTGGTAGTGAGATTTGCAATAATCTACCTTTCCTTGCGAAACGAATTCCAAAGAGGACTCCCCTTTCATACACTTAGTGGGAATACGCTAATTTTAAACAGTTGGTTAAGATAGCGCATTTCCATGGCATGTTTCCACGTCATGGCTACTACTATGCTTTGTAAACAGGTTTAAGGATGGTAAGAGCACTTACTGATACATCTTGTAGAGGTCGTCAAGCTGCGACCTGTTGATGCGTGAGTAGAGGTGGCTGATGTTGTGCAGCGTGGTGGGGCCCTTGCCGCTGTTGCGCCACTCCGGCTTGATCACCTTGTGGAGCCGGGCCAGCTGGATCAGGTACCGCTGGTCCTCCTTTGAAGACAAACAAAACATCAGAACTGTGCCTGGCGCTCAGTTACCTTGCTAGGGAAATAGCGTGAAGATAGTTAAGTTTGGTTTTAAGTTTAACAAATTATTAAAGTCAGTCAAAATGTGTGTTGTAAGTGACGAGCGAGCCATGGTCATAATTTTCCATCTAAACCAACTCAGTTATATGTTATAAAGCATGGCCGATGATTTCAATATACTTAGAACATACTGGACACATATGAATTAAAATAAAATTGTTTTATAGTTGATTTATCTATGTGTAATAAATAACGCGGTGCGGTTTTATCGACGACTGCATCAAAACAATAAAATAGTAAAAAGCTGAACATGTCCTAGAACCATTATAGATAAAGTCTAGTTTTATGTAGTTTTCTAAGCGTTTTATTATTATTCGCGGCACGTTTTAAGAGGTATTTTTAGTATGGAAACCCCACTGCAAATTCTTCAGTGATCGTCATGGTCTTGTTTTGATCTGAACTCAGATCATAAAAACAACTGTCTGATCTGAGGATATGAATGCGAGAATAGCCAGGATATAAGATATAAATAAAAAATCATTGGAAAATAGACAAAAAATCAATTGGAATAGGCAAGACGACAAAAAAAATCTGTTTAGTCCGTCAGTTAGATTATAAAAAAATATTGAACAAGTATTTTTTTATTTATTTGTCAAACAAACATTGACAAAGATACAATGCATTTAAGTTGTGCGTGACTTCACACTTTCGTAAAATTTTTGCGACGTCACTATTTAGTGACGTCGCAAGTCCGTCTCCGGAACTTTGAAGCTCTGTATCATTGTGATCTTTTGTCCATTTGATAAAGCGAAAAATATGTGTCTAGTATTTTTGTATAATCTAACTTACGGACTAAATAGAATTATAGTTTTTTAATGCAGTCATCGTCCCGATTCTCGGAACTCTTTTTATAATTGCAGCGTAATTATATTTTGTTTTGATATCAAATTTTACTCACAACTCTTCTGTTATACGATCGATTGAAATAAATGGTGTTTAAGTACGCAAACCTGATGTAGTAATATTGACAGATTTTTGATCAATCATTTAGGTAAATTACATTTGAAAAATTCTTTCACCAATGGAAAGCTGCGTTATCAGCGAGTAACATATGCTATAAGTACTTTATTTCCGTATTCCCACGGGAACGCTATCAAGAATAAAAAACTATGATCCCATATGCGCCCCGGAATTCCCTCCACATAATGGTCCTCGGACCCGGAATATTTTTATTACACGTATTCATCTCTCTATAATTTCTTCGTGTGGTCATGTTATATATTACACCGTTCTTGGTAATGAAATCTACGCGTCAACGGTCAGCTTTCTACCATTTCCGTGACTTGACCAACGTAGTATACCACTTACAGTAGCAATGTACAGTGCGAATTACTGCAACTAGCTTGGTAAGTCATGGTGGGAGTGGGTTTCTAAAGCAAGTCACTGCAGAAATGCTTATTGCCTGCTAACTATCTTGACGGTAATTACGATGGGAAGATTATAGTGTCTTAGTGCACGTGAGAATGTTACTTTTTATGCGCTAAAGGTATCGTGTATTTATAAGGGAGTTGTTGTTTTATGGCTTTTTACGGAACTAAACTTGTTACAATGACTTTTAAAGGATTGGAAGGATTGTTTTAAAGGATTGAGGATTGTGATTGTAGAAACGATATATTAAGTATTTAGTGACGTTGGTGGCCAGTTGGTACTAATAGGGGAAGCAATATCGCGCGTTCGAATCCCGACAGGGGAAAATGTTCGTGTGATGACCGCTGTCATTTGTGGGTACTCGAGTCGTGGATGTTTAGAAAAGTATCCAATGTCTACTACTCATATCTCAAACATAATGATTAGTTTTCACTTTTGAGCAATGTACTCGTATGAACAATTTTATTGAATAATTGGCTAATATACAACCGATTTATAAATCCCTTCTCATCTTGGGAGTTTTGTAAAAGTTCCTGTCATCACATTAAATATTTAGAGCCACATAAATTCATATGTGTAAAATGGATTCTTCACGAAAGAAGCCAGAGACAATAGCCTTGTTTTACTCAAATATGAATTACGTAGTTTCGAAATAAGATGTAATTTCGAAAAACATGCAACTGTTGGCAAACTGATGATGCAAGATTTTCATGCGAATTGTCGTGAGATGGAGCCATTAGTGTGACAAACATCAATAAAAGCGTGTACATTTGTCATCAAAAAAGATTCTTTGCATTACTCTATTACGACTCTCCGTGATGTCTTTGTTTGACTAATAAATAGAACGCGAACGCCAGAATACAATAACTATATAAGAAAAGCAAAATATATTCAGTTTGATCGCTGTAAAAAAATCGTACTAAAAACATTGAAACTGTTTTCTTACTATGAATAAAATTTAATAATTGGCAAACAATGCGACTTTGAAATAATTTTTACAGTTATCATCAACATTAGCTTAGACCATGATCCAGGATTAAGCGAGTCTGGTAATTACGTTGAAACGACTGCCGATTTGATCTTCGTAACCCTGATAGGGAAAACCAGACAATTATTGGATCTTGGTTACACATCCATAGCATAGATCACGATGTGCTCCCTCACCGACGAACTAATGGTATAAATACATACATAGATTTTAAAAATCCAGAAGTAGGTGACCGGTTTGAACACGCACCCCTCGGTTAAGAGGCGCGTGTCCTTACCTACTATTGAGCAACCACCGCTCACTTTTACAGTTAGCCAAAGAAATTGTTTTGTTTCTACGCATATGTAACATATATTTTTCTTATGTAAAAGGCAGCTAAAGTAATGTCTCTGATAAAAGGGCCAGTGATGTAAACAGATGTTAATGTATGAGGGAAAGCGGGACTGTGATTGTCAGCATATTTCCTTATTGCTCTATGTCCACATCTTGTACTGACAACGCGACGAATGGAGATTGCGTCAAGAAAATATTTCGTTATATTCACCGTCAATATGACATATAAAAGCATAATTTTTTTTAAAGATGTATTTCACGTTTAGTAATACTTATTTCATTCATCAAGACCCTCAATTACTTTCGATTTTGGACTTTTAATTACTTTGAAATTGTACGTCACAGTTAGAAGTTCGTTGACATCACTGAGTGGTAACCATTTTGGCAGCACATCTTACCTTATAATTTAAATTAAGTAGAATTGCTATTTGATTTTGTTATACTAGGTATTGCATCAAATAAATTTTATTTTCTTTCTTTGTTTCTTCCTATTTTGTTTTTTTTCTTCTATATAAATAGATTATAGGTATCAAATAGAGATAGCGCGAATGTCAAGTATTCGAAGAGACCCTATAAACAATGATTGGACGGCAAATTAAACAAAAAAAAAACATTTTTAGTTAATACGGATATCCACACAAGTAGTCAGAGTCAAAGGGACAGCTAGCCCCCTTAACCAAATTCAGACAAGAAATAAAACTGGGTTAGATGGAAAATTGTCAAAAAATAGGTACAAGTGGCTAGCTCGCCAGTCTCCTACACAAACGCACGCCCCAATCCCGATATGCCATTAGTCGTCTTTTACGACATGCTAAGTAAGGAACACAGTTGGCACATGCACATTTCTTTAAAGTCCAATACCAACATGAGCCATGTTAACATGAATATGGGTCATGAAAACATCTGTACTAGTCCATCCAACTGAGCACAATCATAGCATAAGTCTACAATAGGCTGTGGAGGGTCTACTCACATCCAGAGTCTCAAACTTGAGAATGACGTCGAAGTTGAACTTGCAAGGCGTGCAGAAGCCGGTATACGGGGTCCAGTGCATGTCGAGAGTCCGCTGCGCTTTCCACTCGTCCAGGACATACGATACGAACTCTTCAAAGACAGGGTACTTCTCTGTAGGAGCTGGTTGCCCAGTGTTTGCCTGTAATGGACACATTTATAATTAAAGCAACATCCTTAGATCATATCCTACATTTAGCTGAAGAAACATTAGGAGCCACGTCTGGGTCGGCTCGACCGAAGAAGAATCACTCTTTTAGAAGAAATCAGGGTAAATTCGGGCTCTCAGATTGCTGCTTTTTCTTTACTAATAGAGAGTATCAGAGGTCAAAATTTGACCAAAATCTTTGAAATGTCACTGTATTTAGGATCACAGTCAAAGGTCTCCGATAAAAAAAAAGGAATGAGATCTGCTCTATGATCTAATAAATGTCGTATAAATATTTTATACGAGCCTACAATCTATTGGTGCACTGAGGTACTCTATGGTTATTATTATTATTGTAATTACACAAAACCACAAGCGATCGAATTCTACCGCATGCGGATATCATATTTCAGCGCGTTACTAACTAAATGTATGTATATACTTACTTAATATGTAATTAAAATAGATCCTACAATGCTGTGATTATTGTGTGGAATGATTTGGTCTGCCATTTCCTATTCATAAAAAAAAAAACCTTAATAAAACAATGTTCAGGTCTCCTTACGATATTACCTACAAATATCGCTATCTATGAATAGTCTCTAGGTGCTAAATGTCTCACAACTCCCGAAGTACTGTAAAGTTAGTCTGGTTACAACATTGAAGCGAATCTAAGTATGTATAAATAATCTAATCCAATATTATCTTGACACCAATTCCCTGCCGGGTAGGCAACCCGGCAAAAAACCGAGTGCCATATTACGCAATCCTTTCCCTGTGCGGATGTAACTCTTATAGGGAAACCAGACTAATTGGATCATGATGTTCCCCCATGACGTAGCTTGGTATCAATGTATTTGAATTATGAAAAAATCCAGAGATAGAGTTGAAAAGTTTCAATTCTGATTTGAGCTGACTAAACCGACTAATTGAATACTAGGAATTGCAATACATGATCCAACAATTAAGTTTGGCCGAGCACAATTTTAGCCCTGCTAGATCTAGCGACATGTGCTGGATTGCAATGCCTAGTGTATACACACGAATATGAATGATATGGTAAAACGATAATGGTCATATAAAATAATATAACTTCATCGGCTTTTGATACCAACCTTTCTGTACTTATGAATGATTTTCTGTCCCATCTTATCATGGAAAGACTTCGGCCAAGCGTGTACAATCTTGTCATTGTACGCTGAGGCCAATCGCTCCAACGGATGCCTCACGATCAGGAAAGTGATGGAGTCTGGCTGGGCCTTCTTGATCATAGCGACTGTTGGTCTTCCGTATTTCTTCCGCGCCAAGATCAGAGGAACTTCCTTGGTCTTGTTGAGGAACGCGGCTGTGTAGTTCGCCATCAAGTTAAAGTTGTACATCCAGGATGTAGAGGCGGCTTTGAAGATGTTGCACCTGAGAGCAAGAATAAAGTTTATAGTTACTTTACTGCGTCGATGGTCTAGTGGTAGCATGCGCCGCCTAAGGACCAAGAGGTCTCGGGTTCGAATCCCGGGTCGGGCCAAAAAATTGTAGCTGGGTATTTCAATATCGAAATTACTCAGTAACAGCCCGGAGTCAGGAAGTTGGCGGTTGAATCCTTCCGTGCCTCGGAAAGCACGTTAAGCCGTTGGTCCTGCGCCTGACCTCTCTCCGGTCATGTCGAATTGTCGTCTCACCGGACTCTGAGGGTGAAGGATCAGAGAGTGCACTTGTGTTTGCGCACACACTTGTGCTCTATAATATTTCCTGCGCAGTTGGCTAATCTTCGTTGAGATTTTCCGCCGTGACCGATATCGGTTAGGAGAACATTATTAAAGTTTATAGAACACGTTTTGTGGTAAGTAAATCTGATAAGATCGTAGTATGGTCGGCAACATGAATAGATTAACCTATTTGTACTTATGTCCTCAGGAATAAAGGCAAGTAATCCTCTGCTTTCATGCCGATCGTACCAACAATTAGATAATTTCCACTACCTAATCAATTTACATATTAATTAATTCACAATGCATTTAGCAAAGCATATTTCCAACGATTTTTATGCCAATTGTAATCATACGTCATTAGTTTACAATATTCAACAGAGTAACTGTTTCGATGTTTAAAAAAAATATAGCAAAAAAAATATATTTGAAATTGTTAAATGAATTATTGCGCTGTAAATAAAGTGTTTCAAGAAAATATGTGTATTGTTCAACCGTATCCTATACATGTAAGTAATAATGCTCACGCATTTCATCATCTACGAATATATTTCGCCAGGGTGTAGTCCATCTGACCTCCAACACAGAGTAAATAATGCATCGTCACTGCGACCATAATAAATGACTGCGTTATGACAAGTAGAAAGTTGTTGTTCGTTGTGCCTTTACTGAAGGGAGCTATAGCATGAGATCAGAGTACATACATACATAATATACATACATACATAACATCACGCCCATAATCTCCGAAGGAATAAGCAGAGTGAAGAATAAATATCTAATATTTAAGTTAGGGAAAAGAATAGAAAGATTTGTAAACATAGAATTAGAATATACAAAACTTTCAAGAGCTTTTCGATATACCCTTATCTAAACTTTACCTTTTGCACGGAATTGTTTATTCATCGTATAATTGTTTATTCAATATAGTATATTTTGTTCGTAAAAAAACAGCTTATGAACAAATTTGGTACCAAAAGGAACAGACAGAGTAGTAACCTTCGCATTCATAATGTTAGTAAACAGTTACTGTAAAAAATCGATATTCATTATGCATTTGTTTACCAGAGACAATAGGGATGTTGACTGGCTAGTCAATTGAGGTACTTTTTAAGAGCTGTCAAAACGAAATCACTTCATAGATTTTGTATGGTCTTGTCAACGTGTGACGTCACTAGTTTGTGTAGTCAACTGACTTAATATTAAGCAGTTTTAGTAAAATTTTAAATCTTAGACTCAATATGATTCAAAATCAATAAGGCTTAACAGCATACTACGATACTTTCCTTTTCAGAATTGATATTTCAAAATTAAATATAAATGGTATCAACATCCCAATTTACAAAAGTGCCATTACTCAACGATCTATATTTACTCTATAGACTTATCTAGATCAAAACAAGTATTATAAGTCAAGGTTAATGCTACGAGTATTTTAGTACTACTGTTACTACGTGTCTGCGTATAAATTAGGTATCTTGTTAAGCACCTGGTAACCTGCCCTCGTTTTGGTAAGGCAATACCAGTCTGTTAGACTTGACCTCGCCTTGTGTAGACGCGTGCCATAGCAGATGCCTTTAATTCGATTACCATAAAGGGAATTTCACATGTCATGTTTTTGACAGGGCATTTGAACACAAAAAAAGAACAATGAATGAAATTTGACTGGCTCGTTAGTCGAGTGGTTAGAGACCCTGGCCACGAAACCAAGGGTCGCGGGTTCGAATCCCGCTAGGGGCAAATGATTCGTGTGATGAACATGGACATTTGTACTCGAGTCATGGATGTTTATAAACGTATTTAAGTATGTATATCCGTTCACCTAATATCTATAGCACAAGCATAGGCTTAGTTTGGAACTAGGGAATTGGTGTGTTAGTCTGGAGAATTTATTATTAAATGGAACGATTTCGGGTGATCAGTGCTGATGATGATAATGATCCATTATGCCACCTTTAGAGGCCAAATGAAGGGCAAGCGGTAGTAATGAGATAGTGGTCAACAATTCTATTCGCGCGCATACCTATTTGATTACTCGTTGAAGAATTAGGAAATACACAGCATACGTCTTCTTTTTTTTAAGATGTTTATATAGTACTTGCAATAGCAAACTTTTATGAATTGGTTGGATAGTAAATATTTCAATATTTTTCATCAAACAGTTCCTGCCTTTATTAAAATAGCCAAAGGAAACACAAATGACTTGTCCGTTGGTCGAGTGGTCAGAGACCCTGGCCACAAAACCAAGGGTCGCGGGTTCGAATTCCGCTAGAGGAAAATGTTTCGTGTGATGAACATAGACATTTATATTTAAGTTGATGTTTATAAACGAATTTAAGAGTCTATCCGTTCAACTAGTATTCATAGTAGGTACAAGCATCAGCTTTGTTTGGAACATGGGAATTAGTCTCTCGGTCTGGAGAATTAATTAATTTATATTTATAACCCTTCTCGAAGTACTGTGAAGCTAGTCTGGTTACAACATTATAGCGAATCTAAATATATTGTTGATTTCATTTCTACAAAAAAAATTTTTTTTAAAACAAATTTCAAAGATTTAGTTATCAATATTGTTAAACATCAATGCGGTCATTGCTGAGTATCAAATATCATGTTTATCACAGGCTAATAAGCTCTTGAGTGAATTAGTCTCTCGGTCTGGAGAATTAATTAATTTATATTTATAACCCTTCTCGAAGTACTGTGAAGCTAGTCTGGTTACAACATTATAGCGAATCTAAATATATTGTTGATTTCATTTCTACAGAAAAAAATTTTTTTAAAACAAATTTCAAATATTTAGTTATCAATATTGTTAAACATCAATGCGGTCATTGCTGAGTATCAAATATCATGTTTATCACAGGCTAATAAGCTCTTGAGTTATTGTGACCATGAAGAACAATAGTCACTGATCCTTGGCTCACCCCAGTAATTCCATACACACCCATTGGGTGGGTCCTTATGTATTGTGACTCTTATTAACTTGTTAGTAAGGTCCGGTTTCGTAGAATAAACAATGGAATAAACGTTGTTTTTTGGTCGTTAATTGTCATTATTGTCGTTATTTATGATGGTGGCAGAATGTGTTCTAGGATCGTTAATAGAGACAAAATGTCATGCATTAAAAGGGCGGGTCAGTCGATGCATTATCTATGACCTACAATAGACTATGTATAACTAAACAATACGTGTCGACATAGTTTTTGATCTTCCTGGCGTTATGTTCCGTACTTAGTTATGGTCCTCTTAGACTGATTGACTGACTAGATGATGCCAGATTTGTCAAGTCTCGTCATTATCTACGTCGAATGAAATGACTCCGTCTATTAGACCTTCGTGATCGTACCTATGAATTAATATTCTGTGCGAACTACGCGGTCGCACTAAAAGTGGAAGTACTTTCGCCTAGGTGTTGCTTGCTCGGAGACCTAGGTCCGACTAACCGTCTTAGTGTATTGTTTATATACTTGGTGGCGAGAATAACGTCGTCAGCGCAATGCAGGATTGTATGGCATTTCTGCATGTTTGATCGACGTTACCTGTTTATATATTATTGGAGCTATAATCTTGACTATCTTGTGGCGCCGTCGCCACAATTCTAACAGTCTTATATTAACTACTGGCGCTAGATCTAGAACCAGACTGATTCTGCCGGACAGGAATGGCACGGTACACTCAGCTGCCCCCCCCCCCCCCCCCTCGAGTAGGGTTGGAATTATCGAACCCACTATGTAGGGTGGACTCGGCACAGGATGACGGTGCATAAGGCATTTATTTGCCACGTCAAAAGGACTAATATAATTTGTGCCTTATACTCACCATATGACATGGTACTGCCTATTGATGATGTACTCCCACGCGTTAGCCTTCTGGCTGGAGCTGTCCAGACCCAACCTGGAGCACTCGTTCTTCATGTACTCCTGGCGCGCCTCCATCCTGGAGTTCACCTCCATGAATTTGTCCCTGGTGAGGAGACCCTCGTGGGAGCCGTTCTCGAAGATGAACTAGAAGAAAAAGGAGACATTAGGATGGTTACGCTCTAAGATATTATTTTAGATACAAAAACATTTATGGCCACAGACCACAGTATAGGGCTTAACATAAGTATCTACTTTATAAAAAATGGCTTCGACCAGAGTTTCTATCTTATTTTAACAATAATTTAGATAAGGATTTTTTAAGTATAATTTCATATAAGTTCAAAACATTTTTAATTCCATTTGTGTTATCTAAATATGTATATTATCTTTACCAAATGAATTTTCAAATATAAGCTGCGACAATTTTATCTACTTCAGTTGTCATTTTGATAATATTAATAAATTAATACAGAGAAAGTACACATGTTTTAATGAATCACAATAAGTTTCACTCATGCTTGCCTGTAAGTTTTGTGTTCATCATCTTCATTACCATAAACTGATCTTGACCATAAATTCTTAAAGTGGGTGCTGAAAACCTAAGGGGTTGGTATCGATGAACAATATGTCTCTTGTGTTCGTTGTACAATTGTACATCTTTAACCTGTATCCCATCGCAAGGTAAAACCATTACCACAAGCCTTACAAATAAAAGTTAGTACTGTTAAATTTCAAGCGAGTCAATAAAAAACAATTACCTATCGCTACTAATCATATACCTATAAGTACTTATAAAATGAAGTATCTATAAGTAATATCCAAAGATCGCAATCTCAGATCGAGATATCTGAAACGGAGGCATTCGGTTTATATGAAGTTTCGTGAAATAAAGGAAACGTTCGAACATTTCGCAGCTGTCCGCAACAATACAACAGTTTGGAGACCATTATATAAGAGATTCTTTAGCAGATGTTTCGGTTAGCAATTTGTAGTGAGGAAATCGGCATAAGGTAGAAAGCACTAAGAAAGTCCAAGTGAAAGTCTAGTGCATACTTTAAGACTGCATCGGTACTCGGGTGAGAGTGCTCAAGAGTGCTTGCGTATGCACTTATATACTACGAGACACTAGCTATGTCGTAATGCCTACTTATGTGTAATCTGGCGTTGGCAATAGATGAAAGTTCTTATTATCACATAGGTGATGACAGACTTGTTGGTGCAATAGTTAAAAGTAGGTATGCGTTGGACTCAAGGGCGGGGTTTGGTTCTTACACTGGGACAAATAGGTGTTTTTGAAATACTAGGTATCTAATAATAATACTTTATAATACTAGGTAATAATACTAGGTATTTCGTCTTGGTTCTTGGTGTTTGTAGTACCTTCTTTGATTCTGATTGCGATGATACGGGAGCTTAAGCTAACTTTGAAGTCACATAAATTATGTGGTATTGTTTGATATTTATTTGTTTGATTAATGTCATTTTAATTATAGAACAATTATGAGTCTGTTTATATTATTTATAGGCGACACATATTGTATTACGGGCGTTATTGTGTTGTTGTGCTTGTGTTATTTTGTGCTCATAAGCACAAAATAACATAAAACTATACATACAATCCTTCCTCTTAAATCATTCTATTCATTGGTGTAAACCGCATCAACATCAGTCGATAAGTTCAAAAAATCTAAGCGAACAGACAAGAGCGACGACTTTGTTTAATACTATGTAAAGATAAACATTGTATCTGATTTGAACTTCTATTAGCCCTCCATTAACATTTAAGTGATTAATGTATTAAAAGAGACAAATTAGCACGTCAAAATCATGATATAAAGGCAAAGGCCTAAGAGTATCATAACTTCATATAAACGGACAGTATAGCAGACAGGTAAATAAATTGGCGGGCTATTAAAAGTGGTCAACAGTCGGCCAAGCCAATGGTTACCATAAGTATGAATGATGGTGATTATTTCGCGTGTTTTCGTGTTCGGAAACATCAAAAAAGTAATGTGTGCCCGTTGTAATTTTACCTCATTCACCGAGAAATAGGGCTGCTACGTCCCAAGTGGACTTAAAAGTTTTAGGTTGCGCAAATGTTCTTTATTAAATTGACTAGCACACTAATTTTGCTAGTTACAAACTGAGCTTTTATTAATGTAATGGTTTGGATCACTAGATACAGTGTGCCCGAATTATATGTCGGCGAGGAGCTGGCTGGCGAGACCGGGGCGGCAATTTGAACGGCTGTTAATTGGACGTGGTACGTCGACGTGGTTTTATGGCTCGGGCTGTCATAGGTGAGGATATGGGTTTCTATCGAAAGATTAATAGTCCATGTGACTTGATATAAAGCAGATAAAAGAAAATTATTTGGACTTCCCAAAGGAACTTTAAGTTTAAAAAAAAAAAATTAAGTTAAACTGGAAATGGAAAAACTTTCGAGTGCCAACCCTAAACAAAAAGCAATTTCATAAAATGCAATCGTTCGCACGAAGCCGCGAATGGCGCACTCCACGCCACATACACATAAACAATCAGAATGTCTGTCCGTGGCGTTTAATGTGTACTCCTGTGTGTCCTTTCGTGTTCCACTCCCGAAAAATGGCCGCTTCTCCATTCCGAATTTGGTCTGTCACCGAAAATTTATGTCGCTCTAGGGAATTATTTATTTTCTCTAAGTTGTTGTTTCCAATGGCTATAAGTTAAATTTTGCTAGTAAGTAAGCTACAATATTCATAAAGATAATAGTGATTCAGTGCGTTGCGAAGGTTAGCTAAGCAGTCGCTTCAATTACCCGTTACCAGGCTCGCTAAATCCTAGATCATGGTCTAACCAGACCCCGAGCAAGCACGGGAAAAAACACTTGGAAGATTTATTAATGATTCAGTATTACAGTCAGTCTAATGCGGATAAAGGAGGCAGGAAATATAAACGATTGAGGTTTCAGATGCAATATTTTTTTGCAATCTTGCAAACTATTTTTTTTTATATAGAGTTTATGATCACTCATCTAGATCTTGGCTGCAGCGAATGTTGCTTGTCCTATACTAACTAACTAACTAAACTTCACTAACCAATACGCAAATTCTCATATCTAACTCAATATTGTATTTCTGTGCGATGCATATCACTATTATTAAAACTAACGACTTTTATAATTAAACCGACATAATTGCATGTTTAGTGTTATTATAAACGCACATTAACTACTCTTGGGTTTATTATTATAGTTATAAATTAATAGTGAAACCAGTTATTTAAGTTTTAATAAAGATGATAAATAATGAAGATATGAATTAAATATTACTATTATAGGAGCCGCGGATGGCCCAGACTCACCTACCACGACCAAATTGGTCGTGTGTTAACAGAAAGTGATGTTAGGAGCCATAAAAAACGTTAGTAGCGCTTGTATGAAGAGGATCATGAATGTTGAAGAAGCAAGTGAAGTGTGTAAGGATCGTGCCATATGGCGTTCAGTTCTCTCTGCCTACCCCACTAGGGAAGTGGCGTGAAATTTAGTTAGTTAGTTATTATAGCCATAAGCTGAATTATTAAACTAATGGCACTAAAGCAATAAGGATTATCTTTTTTATATTGGCATAAATAATAACTCCTTACTAAAACCATTATTATTGTTAAAATCTGTTTTTTTTTTTTTCACAGGCCTTCTTGCTTATTTGTATAGACCAACTTCAAATAAGGACAAGTAGTTAAACGAAATTCTTTCACTCTTTGTCCATCATTCGGATTCGAATCAACAACCTTCACATATGAAGCATAATCTTTGTCCACTAAGCCACATCTCTCTGCAGGCGTCTGAAACATTTTTTTGTGCTTATATTAACTTCTACCGTTACACTAATCCTTCTCAACCTTTTGCCAAGGCGGACCCCTAGTAGACGAACAATGACGTCATCACGGACCCACAAATCGGCAGATATCAATAGAATTTATTTTATTATTAGAAGTTATATACCACCCCGGCCACCACTTTTGAAGGGGTATGCAGAATCTAAAGAGCTGTAAGCTCCTTCAAAGAATTTTAGCGAAAATTGTAATTGCTTTTGGTTAAATTTGTGTAAAATTGTGAAAAAGTAGTGACAGATGGCTAACTCATCATACAGTAACAAACCTAACACTCAATATACCATTTGTCGCCTTATATGACAAGCTAGGCAAACACACAAAACACAGTTACGATTAGGACGTTATTTTTAAGCTCTGGGCCTCTTATCATTCAGTAGAAGACAAGATCTATGGACCAAAGTCATATAAGTTAGTAAACATTTTTGATTCCCTCAAAACATACTTGCGGCCTCGGAGGCTTGCGAACCACAGGTTGAGAAACGCTACAGTGTATTTATCTACCCGCTATTTGTAAGGCAAATAGTCGAGATGAGATTCGCGAGTGGTCAGTTGTAATGGTACCTTTTGGATATTTACCGCTATGCGTATTAAGTTGTATTCATTTCCGAGCCATTAAATGTAATTGAATGACCAGTTGAAAAGGCGTTGACTAAAGCTCAACTCATGGTTTGAAATTGAGCTAGGTATAAGGATTGCTTGATTTAAGACTGCCTTAGTGAAATTTGGAATCTTGGAATGACTTTAAAGCATATCAATGCCTTAAAGTATAATATTTTGTCTAATGGATATGTTTGACAGTAGATCGCTGTTGCAGGTAGAGGGTGCAAGTTCAATACCCGCATCGGGGTGATACTCGACAGAAAACATTTCATTATTTAACTGGCTCGATGGCGCATTCGGTAGTGACCCTGACCGAAGCGCCAAGTTGTGGGTTCGATTCCCACCCAGGACAAATATTCGTATGATGATGAATATTTAAATATATATTTGTAATACCACTGTTGATTCTGATATCCGTAACACAAGTGCTTAAGCTACTTTACCTCAGAGTCAGATCAATGTATGTGATGTAGTCGGATATTTATTTATTTGCATTATCATTATATCGACATTAAGTGACAACCCCTTTGTCATTTAATAAACAAAGGCAGGAACAAGTTATGAAAAAAAAACACAAAAAGAGTAAAATAAATGCATAGCTTAAATGAAAAACTTCCCCCGTTGATTTGGACTTCTATAACCCAAATGCTAAACTACTTACTTTAATTATTTATGTATACTTATCTACAATAAGACCTTTGTAACTCTTATAAATGGGAACCGGACAAAGTAGGTCATACTCTTCCATTGTTGTTTGAATGTGCAGGTTTCCTCGCAGTGTTTTCCCTCACCGCCGAGCTACTGTGGTAAAAATAAACACGAACCATGTATTTTTCCATTTTTTAATCAGAGTGTGCTAGGATTTAAACCAACATCGAACCATACCTAACTATCGTTTGACCTCGAAAAACGATAATAACTGATTTTGGAGGTCGAAAATGCAAAATGTAAGCAATACGATTGATGACTTACAATATTTTCGATACTACATATTTTAGTTTCAGAAGAATTCATTGTCAATACCATTGATAGTATATTATATGCTATTAATAACTTATCAATCAACGCTATTGATAGTTTTAGTCGACCGTTAGGTCTTTAGTTCCTATCGATTTCCGAATATTGTCAAACTATCGATAAATTATCTTACATAGTCTATCAATAGTGAGTTATAAAGCATCATCTTTACCAACAGTTGCCTCATATAATATGCTTGGGGTTTATGAGGCAACCCAGTGAGTGAGTTAGCGTCATTCATATTGAGCTACCATCGCTTCTAACAAATGAACCTAAATTATGTACTTCATTGTGTAGAGGGCACGTTTACTCTACACATCCAGGTTGTAAAGGGCCGGTTATTTTGATTTGACGGTTTTTTTAGAGCCCCCTTGAAAGGAAATTTTAATTCGGTTGAATTTTTTAGATTTCACTCCATCTGTGGGGTGGACAGAGCCGTACAATTAGTTTTGAGTCTGATGAAGGTCGACTTTATTTCGGGGATAAAGGCCTTTGGGACATACCATATACTGTCCCATGTCGGTCTGGGGATAAAAAAGAAGGTATCCACTGTGCCCCTTGCCAAGCATGCATAAAAGGTGACTAATGATGTACTGAGTTTTAGATTTGTGATTATGTAGAAGTGAATGTGGTGAAGAGATAGCCACTAGATATAGGTATTCACAGCTTCTTCAAAATTTTCCAACCAAACTTGATTTTATTTTTGCCTTAGCTAATAGGTTTAAGGAGCTTAGCAGTGGCAGCTCAATGGTAAGGACACGCGCTTCATAACTGAGGAGTGCGGGTTCAAACCCAAGCACGTACCTATGGATTTTTTAAATCTATGTATGTATTTATACAACTGGCTCAGCGGTAAGGGAAAACATCGTAAGAACTTTGGATTTTTAACCATGATCAAAAAAAATTCTGGTTCCCCTATCTTAGGGTTGCGAAGGTCATGGTTCAAGCGGACCTCGTCAAAGCACGGAACATAACGCTAGGAAGATGATGATGATGAGTGGTTTAAGAAGTTTATTGATCTACATATTCAGTTTAACACGTCGGGATTGCAAATTTGATAATTTATGTATGTAAAAAACCAATCTCAGGAGTTTGCTGTAGTGTTGTCAGCAGCCCATTTAATTCGAGGTAGTAGACAAAAAAGATCAATGTGCAAAAAACAATGTTGTGAATCTATTTGCAACAACAAATTAACTATTATTTTATTCGGTAATAGTTAGTTAGTTAATTGCAAAGCTAAATTGCTAGTGAAAGCTTTAAATTACGTTATTGAGACAATACAAAACGTATTGTGACATAATACTGAGTCATGCGACCAAAATAATGGCGTGGGAATACCAGCTTCGCGGCCAAACGCGTTCGGACTAGTTCATTGTAGTGTTGCCGAAAAATCGATAGTTTTGCAATCGATAGATAGATAAACGATGTAATCGATACGATCGATAGTATCGATAGTATCGATAGTATCGATGTCTGTGTGAGTGCAATACTATCGGTAAACAGCATTACTATCGATAGTAACGATATTTTCGATTGCAGCCAACCAATGAATTTAGTTAATTGGATTTTGTATACTATCGATAGTGTATTCGGTATTAAAAAGCAATACTATCGATGGTATCGATACTTTAGATGGTATCGATACCAGCGATAGTATCGATACCATCTACGATAGTACCGATAGTATTTCAGTATCGATAGACTATCGATACTATCGATTTTCTTCACCTATCGATAGGCTATCGATAGACAATCGATATTGGCTTATCGAGCGCCAACACTAGTTCATTGAGTTATAAATATGAGCTTGTCCAAAGTTATTGTTAGCTAACAGAGATAATATTAGTCTATACTTAGAATACTTTGTTCTATAAGACTTGTTCGCTAGGCCAAAACTAGGAAGTCTAGAAAGATTTGAATGAGAGAAGAAGAGAGATTTGAATGGATACCTACTGTACAAATGATTCACTAAGCAATTATTGTTGGAAATTTCAACTTTATGAATTATGAAAAATATAACAGTGTAAGTTTGGATGTTTGTTACATAGGTAGGTTCTTAATGCATCTTTCGGAACAGATTTAGCTAAAAGAATATGCTTACATATTAATCTAGTATAAGGCGTGAGTTATCTCTTAAATCTTATTTATGTGTATAATGTGTATATATTTACTTTCTAATTGGCTAATTCTGAAGTCAATGCAAACTGGAGGGCAAAGGTTGGTTTATAAATCAAGATTTCAGCAATTAAGCAGTACTTATGGCTTAATTTGCACGTACGCTTATAACGCCATAAACTACTTTAGGTAATAACATGTTATTACGGCATCATTAGGACTTTTTGACTGGCCTGTTGGTCGAGCGGTCAGAGACCCTGACCACCAAACCAAGGGTCGCGGGTTCGAATCCTGCTAGAGGCAAATGTTCCGTGTGATGAACATGGACATTTGTACTCGAGCCATGGATGTTTATAAACTTATTTAAGTATGTCTATCCGTTCGCCTAGTATCCATAGTACAAGTATAAGCTTAGTTTGGAACTAGAGAATTGGAGTCTCAGTGTGGAGGATTTATTAGTTAGACCAGTATAGTCTAAAAATAATTCCGCACCTTAATGTTTTTAGTCATCGAGTTGTTTATTTATATACATTTTTAAATACGTTTATCTGTTTTTTTTAGGTACTCCCACGAGCCTTCGGCTAATAGGTATTTATAGTGCTACTTCATAGTTAATTTCTTTTTTATTCTGATCTATGAAATTTGTGTATTCATTTCATCTTCCTAGCGTTATGTCCCGTGCTTAGACGGGGTCCGCTTAGACCATGATCCAGGATTTAGCGAGTGTGGTAATTACATTGAAGCGACTGCCGATCTGACCTTCGTAACCCTAAGATAGGGGAACCAGACAATTTTTGGATCATGGTTACAAATTCAAAGTTGTTTGAATTTGCAGGTTTCATCACGATGTTTTCCCTCACCGTCGAGCTAGTGGTATAAATATGTACATAGATTTTTTAAAATCTAGAGGTACATGCCCGGGTTTGAACCCGCACTCCTCGGTTAAGAGGCGCGTGTCCTTACCATTGAGCTACCACCGCTCTTTTTGTGCATTCATTTATTTAACTTTATTTACAATTAATTAAAATACATTAAATTATTTTGTATCATACTTTAATGCGTCTGCAGCATTATAGCGTCTGACCTTGCTCGAGACATTAAAAAAAATATTTCAGTTAGGTTTCTAAGGGTACAATAAAATAAAATTTTCTGTTTAATAAATTAGAAGCCTGTGTTGGCAGAAACCAGCTCTTCCGCCAGATATTACACCTGTAGAATATGCTGTAGTTTTTTTAATATTACTTGACATCAAAGCAGTGTACTTAATTAGGAATATGGTCTGTATAATGAGTACCGGATCTCAACCACTAGGAATATTATATTTTCTATTTATTTATTGCAGTCACATGGTATACATAGTTATTGCAATGAAAATTTAGTACTTACTTAAACACGTTAAAATATAATTTAATATTTGTTTTAAATGGTTTCGTACTTGTATTTCTATGTGTCCGAGAACACGAATCACGATTCAATTAAGGAAAATTTTCATCCAAACGGGAATGGAACCGCAGACCTTCGCTTCAGAAAACGAAACAGCTACACCATTGTATCACCGAGGTCATCATTAAACAAATAGTATTTTGCATTTCAGGTCTAGTAGGTTCTAAGCAAAAACGTTCATGTTACTTGTTCCAAGATGATAAAAACACATAACAACTTCCGCAGATATTATGAGCTAAGTACACACAAATGACAGTGTTTAGGTAAACAAACAATATACTAAGAATTTTCGTACTTCCTAGGTAGATTGTCAACAACATCTATACTTATTATAAATCTGTAGAGAGGTCAATTCTGTACATGAAATATATTTTCAAAATAACTATCAGGGGGTGATTAGTGATCGATACTGATGCCAAAAATGCAATCAGTACAATTTTTGTCTGTCTGTCTGTCTGTATGTTCCTTATAGAACAAAAGCTAGTCGACGGATTTTAATGAAACTTAGTACCATTCTTCATACTCCTGGGCAGGTTATAGTATACTTTTCATCACGCTACAATCAATAGGAGCAGAGTAGTGAAGGGAAATGTTGAGAAAACGGGAGAAGTTACTCCATTTTTTAAGCTTCCGTCGCGTGTACAGCCTTGATGGTTAAAGTTTCATAGAAATCATGTATGACGGAAATAGTCTTTATAATATTAACCAATATTCATCCTGATAATATTTAGCGTTTATATTATTAATTCAATCAATTAGGCGAATCAGGACTATCAAGGGGTTATAATACCTGAATGGAATTAGTAAAAAAGGTTCACGTATAAATATTACCTAAAATAAGACATAATTGACAACATATACCTTATGTACACATTCCTGTGTTTTCCTTTAAATTAAGCCGCGACAAAATATTGTATACTTTCATTATTATCAAGATCTACAGTCCATTGAGAAGTTAATACTACATTATTTCCATTAATACTACTTACGTAAGAAACTGGATATCTATTCTACACGGGTCAAGTGCTCGCATTACGCATACTTGCATATTAATATATTCAATTAGCTAAGTGGCAAGACCTGTTACTTTTACCGCAGAGTCCGTTAAAAAGAGTTACAAAACTGCATTCCTCGCGAGAAAGTGCATCTACCTTCGTTTGGCCGGAGAATTGCATTGTAGGAAAAGTGCAAGTTAGCGCTTTTTTACCATAATTCGTTATTTTTTTTTATATTCATTGTGTATTTCTATATTAAAATATTAGCTCTCTGCACTCGTTCCTCATATGAACTTTAACTGTGGAATTTTTCGTAAAAAGAGGTACAAAGTTTTTGCTTCACGTATTAATATAGATATAAATAGATATAGGAGTTTGTGTGGACGGACTGAGATTATTGCTTTTTCACAATAGTATAATATTTTTTGTAAGGCAAAGATGGCAATCGGCACGCCTGTTGGTAAGCAATCGCCATATGGGTAATTGCCACACTAAGTTCGTCATCTTGCCGAACTTTTGAAGGTTTGTTCAGGAGTCCGTTATCGCGCTGCGCAGTCTGATTCTGAGGTGTTAGGAAGGAAACGTACTAGCTTGAGAGCCACATCAAGCTGTTCGTCCCGCTGAAACCGGGGGGAATCATGGGGTGTGTCGGACTCCCGGGGCGAAATGGACCCTACTCCGCCCAAGATGGTAGTGGGCAGGGTATACCGAATAAAGAGACTTGATCAAATCCAGTTGAGTCGATCTGGTCATGCCGTAAAACAATTCGGATTCGGTGTAGCCCATAGATTTAGGATGTACAAGATACACAAAGGCGGCTCGGAGACATGACCAAAATAAATTTAAGCATGTGTTGGTTGACGTCTATGTGTGAGTTAAAAATAGTGTTGTCAAAGACGCACTTTTACATTATCGACTGATTCAGTTGTATACTAATAATATAGGTATTTAAAACGCTTTTTTATACTTTTGATTAATTATTTATGGCATTTACTGAAATCAGTAGTTGTATATATTAGGTAAATTGGAATTCGTCGGAAAGAAATCTCATTCTAAGCAGTTCTATAAACAATGAGATGGTAAAATTCTTCGTATATTCAGCGTGTAAAAAATAAAAAAAATAGAAATATGTTCTATGATTTATACTAAGACAAAAAGATATTTGCTTTGACTGATGGAATGAAATGAAACAAATAATATATTAGTAACTTTTAATTTGGTGTCATTTAGTTATTTAAAAATAATATGTTGTGCAACAAATTTTTTGCTGCCGTCATTTGCCGTCAAAATGTTTGCTGCAGATAGTGGAGTTCTTACTGGGAGTCCAATCTGGTCTGTCTATAGTCCGCATCCACTTTTTACACAATGCTGGGTTGCTTGGAAACCTAGAAAAATTATCAGTTACTTAACTAACAAATTTACGGAGATAATGAGTTCCCAATGTGAATATAATTATATTTCAACATAACTTGGCTAAATAATTTTGTATTCATGTCATGATGTCGCTAAAAGACGATTAAGTTTTTATCGATACTCGTGACGTCACCGCTTTGTCAAGCACTAGCGTAACCAAACTATTTACAATTTTACACAATATTTTCCCCAATTCTGATTATAATCACGATGTATACTTAGAAAGATCAATTATAATCAATATACTATTGTAAACATATTTTTCTAAACTGATTAATAGCAACAATTTGACAAAATATGGTTTGAAAAAATCTAATGATAAAATCGTATTTACCTGTTAAAAGTGTATTTATTCGAATTATTCCGTCGTGTAACCTCACAATCACGTACAGAACAAGTCACCTCAATTGCACATTTAATATTCTCGATTTTAATCCAAGGTTTAATACATAAATGCACAAATTTCACTGCGACGTAGAATAGACTGGGACGCTATGGCCTCTTACTCGCAAAAACATTGACATATAGGTACTTCATTCGCTGTCTCTTTTTCTCTCGGGCGGTTTGTATTTCAGCAGGATTTCTCGCTCCCACGCTTTATGTATCTTTTGCGTAGTCAAAAAATTCTAAATCTATGGTGTAGCCCTATCATCTGTTAGCCGACTTAGGTGTCACCTGCCGTGTTTACGACATTATGCTAGAAAAATTAAAATCCAGAAATCCGCTGCTTCCCAAATGGCAGTAATGATTCTTACAGCTATCTATTTTTTTCCGCATTATCTAAAATAAGCCACATACATACAAACACCGCAATACCACAGTTGTTGTCATCAGTTTGCCGTCCCAGTTCAGCTAAGCGCGCAAAAAATACTTAAGTACATACTACATGAGCCAACGGCTCGCTGACACACTTCGGCACATGCCAATACATCAGACATTGTTCTACTACCGATTGCAAATCAGATGATGATGCTCGAGTAAAAAGTAGGTAAGTGTTGGCTAACGGCTGGTTTTTAAATTGAGGTTCTTTCGTTAAAGCGATTCTCGCTGTGTTTAGTATTTTTATTTATATGTTACCGGTGTACTTCGTACCGCCCTATTCTCGAGATAAAAATAAGGGGTGGGGGTAGGAGAGTGAAAATAACTTTACGACCTATGATGCTCATACTTACCATATACACAAAAACTATTAAAATCGGTCGAGCCGTTTCGGAGGAATTCTACCACAAACATGGCGACACAAGATTTCTATAATAAGAAGCAACACTTGAGCATTTTGTGAGCTCTTATTGAGAGATTCACAGAAACCGGTTGAATGTCCGGGCATTATTATGTATTACTAACTGTTTCCCGCGACTTCGCCCGCGTAGACTAATATTTCTGTATCCTACAGAATATGTGGATTTTTCCGCGATAAAAAGTAGCCTATATGTTATTCCAGACTATAATCTATCTCTGTGCCAAATTTCATCCATATCCGTTCAGCAGTTTTTGCGTTAAGAAGTAACAAACATACACACACACACACACTCACTAACTTTCGCCTTTATAATGTTAGTGTGATTATGCCATGCGTGACTATTTAACTTATGACATCTAGATCTTTTGTCTCATGTTGGTCTGGCATTCAAAAAGACAGTGTGTGACTGTAGCACCTAGCTGAAGACAAAGATGGTTCTTGGCCTTCCGATTTAACATAACATTATTTTTTAAGTCCCAGGTGGACCTGGGACTTATATAATAAATATCGGACTTCATCACATACATTGATCTGACTCCGAGGTAAGTAGCTTAAGCACTTGTGTTACGGATATCAGAATCAACAGAGGTATTTATAAATTACAAATATATACTTAAATATTCAATATTAACACCCAGACACAGTACAAACACAAGTATTCATCATACGAATGTTTGTCCTGGATGGGGATCGAACCCACAACTCTTGGCGCATGGGGCAGGGTCACTACCGAATCAGCCATCGAGCCAGTCAAACAATGTTCCAACTGTGTTCCCTGCCTAGCAAGTCGTAAAAGGCGACTAATGGTACATCGGGTTTTGGGTATGCGATTGTGTAGGCGACGAGCTAGCCACTTGTCACTACTTTTTTCACAATTTTCCATCTAACCCAGTCCAGTTTTATTTTTGGCTGAATGTGGTTAAAAGGTCCTGCTGTCTCTTTGACACTGCCTAACCCTTCGCGGATAACGGATGTGAAGATAAGTATATTTATGTATCAGAACTAAGTATGTCATTAAATTTCATTCGATATAACTATGCAATATATTTAACTAAATATTTATACTCAATGGAAATCGTCTTTTGTCATGATTATTGTGAATATTTATGAATGAATTTCTCGAAATAAATAGCATGGAAGTACCGTAACATTGTGCTAGGAAGCGCCACCCATTTGTCAGTGACGTCACAGTACAAATGAGAATAGTAAGCCATCTGAATATTTCACTTGTAGTCGTGAATGAGAATCGTGCTTATAACTTTTTTATTGAATGCCAAGGTAATATTATGTATAATTAATTATACAAATGTCACCGTGAGATTTCTTGTCCTCTGAAATTATTAATGATTTAATTTAAATTTAAGAATTAATGATTACGATGCTTATTATTTCATTCGAATGACTTACACTAATTTATGCTTAAAATTATCTATTTGTGTTCCGAGGACTTTTTGTCATAATAAGATTAGGAAAAAGGTGATTTCAATACTAAGAAAATACTAAGAAACTTTAACACATTTATGTAACCTGTCTTTTTTAACTATGTATAAAAATTGGGTTAATAAGGGCTCCAAGGTTCCCTAAATTCGGATTAAGATACACTTTTAGACCTGTGATAATAACTTTCTAAAATACAAATGCTCCGATTTGAACCAATAATCTTAAACGATGTTGTTCTGAATGATTACAGCCTTTTTTTATATATACCACAATGATATAAAAGATCACACAGCCCGTCTGATGGTAATTGGTTACCACCGCGGTCTATGGACGTCTGAAACACCAAATATAAGATACACTGTTATGCGGGAAGAAATAAGATGATGAAGTAATAGGAAGGTGGAATACTTTCCTATTTACACTATAACGGGGCTCACCCTTCCGGTAGTCAATAGCCGTATTGATTTACCATCGCAGAGTTTTACAAGCAACCAACACGCCACCCTGAAATACAAGATACCTTTGCATGTTTCTTTGAGTATTTTATTTGGATTTTTTTCTATATGAAGTCTTATTTTTTCCGACTCAGCGGATATAAGGAAAAGGGATCCGACTTTTTCTTTGTATCAAAATTCTATATATAATTTTTTATCAAAAACATAATTTTTCCCTGTTAGTTACTCGTTTATTAGTTGGATTGTTGTCTCAAAATATATGTGGTTTTTACATAATGAGTGAGTCATATACATATTAGCTTACACATACTTTACATTCATAATTGGATATTTATCAATCAACCACGTAGCATCGGGTAAACAGGAACGTATTTCTATCCCCTTGTTTGATTTTCCGGAAATTTCTTAGGAAGTTAACTTACCTAATCTTTTCTTATTCCTTTCCTTTCCTCGTCTTTAAATTCGCGAAATGTAATAATTAAATATTTTTTTATGCATACAACTAATAGGTATGTGTGTTTGTTGAATGTTGATTACTAAAATTTTAAATAACTATGATTAAAAAGATAGTATGTAAGCAGTGCCCATACAGATATGTACCTAGTGATTATAGATGTTGCACTCAAACCTAACTATTCCGATGAGCTTCGATGCCGGTAACTTCAATCATTATAATTGTCCTGCAACGATGATTCCCAAACTGTTTCCCAAACTGTATTTAAGATTCAACACTAGTGGTTCGGTTTATGTAGAAAGGGAGTCGAATGAAACAGCCTGGTTTATACTTTCCGATAGGTCTACCAAAGCGTATGTCAGAGGCGTAGCTAGGTCTAAGTGGGGCACGTATCAAACATTTTGGCGAGCATTTTTTATTATCACTAATATTAGTGATGGACGACTTCTGATATCTTTTCCGCGACCATCTCAAACTATGCAATTTTTTTTTTTCCATAAAAAGTAACTAAGTACCTATCCACTTTTTTCTTTAATTAAGAAATCTACTGGGAATCTATAGCATAGATAGTTTGAGGACATATGGGCTGCTATACTATTAACTGCCGCGCAATCATTTTTTTGTATTTTGGCTCTATGCACTCGAAGTTATTTGCCATGGTATTTGTCTTTATTACATGGACGATTAACTATTTATTCAAAAGACAGTTACCCCCGCAATTGCACATAAAAGTCAACGAACTATAATAACAGACATACGAAACCTGTTTTTTTAATAAAACTTGTATTTTCGGAAACACGTTTCAGTACAATTAAATAGTTTGAATGTTGTGTATTATATATTATGTGGCTAACTTTTTTTTTTCTTTTTTTTTTCTCCCAGGTAAAATCCTCATGGATACACACCTCGCCGGGAGTGAGGTATGTTATGCCGGACTCTTACCGGCTAAAACCCTCGGGTCTTCCATCTATGCCGCTGAAGCTGTGAGGGGCGACAGAGGTACGCTTGCGCAGTCTTATCTATCGCCCTGCGGCTCAGCCCGTACCTAGCGCTGGTACAGGCCCCAGCACGTGCAGGAATGCCTATGTTGATCTCAGATCAACATAGTCCTCATATGTTAATGCTAAAAGAATATACTAACTGTGTTCCTTACCTAGCATGTCGTAAAAGGTGACTAATGATGTAGATATTTGGTAATGAGTTTTTGATTATATATGAGACGAGCTAGCAACTTGTCACTACTTTTTTTTAAATCGAATCATACGCAATTTGATATTTGGCTCAATGTGAATAAAGCCAGGCTGCTCCTTGAAATCTACTTACCCCTTTGGGGTAGCGGGCATGATTGTGCGGATCTGTGTGCACTTTGTTTACCAGTGCATACCCAGATATGTAAGTAATACTATGTTTACTATGTTTGCTTGCCGTTCCTTATCTAAGACTTCACAAGACTAGTAGTTCATTTAGGGGGTTAAGTATAAAATGATTTAACAAATTACCAAGCAATACAATTAAACTGCCTATGCATAAATTTAAATTAGGTAGATATTAAGAAGCATCTTATGAGAAAGGCTGAATATACTATAGAAGATTTTGAAGTGACAAATATTGGTAATTGCTATTATATATATTTACCTTTTTTAGATTTGTATAGCATAGCTTAAGAATATGATAATTGTTATTGATACTTATTGTGAATTTGGCGATGAAAAGAGTAACTATCGAGTTTCTTGCCGGGTCTTCTCGGTAGAAGCTACTTTCCGAATCCGGTGGTAAAGTTTCATTTGTATGTACTGACGATTTATAAGTGCTTATTTAAGCCTACGTAAATAAAGATTATTTTATTTCATTTTATTTATGTTTTACTGAATGGTCCTAAACATAAGGGCCGATTTTAATAACATTTGTTACGTGAGTTCCCTTGAAAGGTTTTGTAGCAGCCATTAGCATGCATATATGTATTCCTCCATTGTAATGCTTCATAATTTAGGGTTTTCATTTTACCTGGACCTTTGAGTAGACAATACCAACAAATAGAAGAGACACATTTCAATTAAATAGAAGATAAGTAAATATAAAATAAGACCTACAATAATGTCTTTGAAATCTATTTATAAACCACTAGCAGCGACCCGCGGTTTCACCCGCGTAGTTCCCGTTCCCGTGAGAATATGGTAATAAAATATTGCCTATGTTACTTCCGGATAATGTAGCTTTCGAATGGTGAAAGAATTTTTGAAATCGGCGCAGGAGTTTTTGAGTTTATTTATTACAAACATTCACACACACAAAAATACAAATCTGTCCTCTTTATATTATTAGTCCCTATAGATTTTATTTCCTGTTTATTGTATAAATCTTACAATTTGATTAGATTGTGTAAGTGGATAGGTGCGTTAAATATTTAGGCAAACATTTTATCTAACTGAAGAATAGCAACACAAAAAAAAGATTATTTATTTTAGCAACCTCATAGATTATTTCTTTTGATGATTAACGAATATCGGTGTTTCAGAACAGAACACTGTATATTATTTGTAAGAAAAGTGTGAGTGCCAGCCCTATCTTGACCGTTACTGCACCACAAAGTGCTGAGACCGGAATATTGATATTTTCTTTGACATTCTGCACATGCCCACTAAGTCAAGTTCATGACCGATCGTAAATATATTCAGTCTTTAGATTTCTTTGTTTCGAAGAATGACCAGCATTCCCAAGTCGTCTGTCCAAAGCTGTTGAACAACTGTATTTGGTACATTTATACCGTATTACTCTTTTTTATAAAACAATGTTTGTAGGTAAAAAATAACTATTTACTAATTTGGTGTTGTCCACCAAATTAGTAAATAGTTATTTTTGCCGCGTTAATTAACGTATCCCAACTGCATTAGTACAATAAACAAGATTACTTTTAGTATATGCGAAATCTTTTACCAATAAGTAGGTAGCCCATTATTCTAAGGAACTAATTTAAAGGTTTTATGGAAAATAAGCATGTTTTACTTTTCATACAAAATAACAAAGTAATCCGCTGCTCAACTTTAGTGTGGAAAGTAAAAAAAAATGCAAATTTTCCAAAACACTTTAAATTAGTCCCTTAGAATAATTCGTTTAATAAGTAGCTTTCGCATAAGCTAAAAATAACCTGGTACACAATGTTGTAATCCGCCCTGCCCTACCTATATACATAGAGCTACACCTGTAAACACAACTCTAAATAAATCATGTAACAAAACAATAACAATTTACACACCACTTCAAATTAAACAGTATTACCTTATCGCCGCCGTTTTCTTCAATTTCCTTAATTATTCTAATCACACCACGACACAGAAAGCTGCACAAACAAATATCGTGACACGAGATCTAAAGCTGTGTTCTACACTGATTTCTATTATAAAACTAACATTTAAGGAGTCTTCGTGAACTCTTTGAAAATAAAACATTACATAGTGTAAAATAGCACATTTATTACATTGAAGGTATAAATATTGTTTTTAGAAGTGGGGTCAAGAATAGGTAAAGAAAAATAAGGCTGTTTTTATTTCAGCAAATAAATGTTGATTAATAAATGGGTTCTTTTTGTAAGCCTTTTTTGAACCATGAGCTTTAGTTAATAAATGTAAATTAGGATAAATAACATTTAAATAACGATTGTAAGGGTTCGATACCGTTTAGGCAGGGGTTGAGTTGAAAATGACCGAAATACACAGTTCATAAGGACGTGAAATATCTGCTTGAATTTTAAAGCTTTGCCGTTAATTGAGCTTACGTTTACGTTTAAAAAAATAAGGGCTAATACATACGTATTACGTTAGCTAGAAGTATTTTTTATGTTTACTTTAATCGAATACATATTATTCGGTACAGCAGTTATTATTTTTACATTCTTTAATTTTTGCTGCTGACACAGCAGGGGACAAACAGAAATAATTTTAATTATCACTTATGAGTGAAATTAACATTATTGTACAATGTCAACGCTTTAACCCAAGGGGAATTTATAACGCCATAATATAGAAAAGTACCTATAGGTAATACACAAGTTATACGGATTTAGTGTGATATCTAAATTCCATTCGAAATTTACTTGTCGCATAATATTGATATTTCAAATGTACAACTATTATCATTCAGCTTGTACGTTTACTTATATAGACTTTTCCTGTGCTGTAAAGGGGATTCAATCCTGAATGCCTTTCAAATGGCAGTTGTTAAAGCAACATGGAATGGGACTTATAGTGATTAATGATTTATCGCTATGCATCGATACTAGCTGATATTCCGATACAATCGTTTTATGATACTAGGGGTCGTTTTATTAAACAAACCGCGTGATAATAAACTCGTTTCACAGTTCATAAACGCGCCCCGCTTGCTACCGCTCTGGCAGTCATTGAGACCGCGTTAGCTAGTGGCGTAACTATAGGATGGCAGGACTGGCATAATGCCACTGGCCCTCATTCGGAAGGGGCCTTCGGAGGTCCGTAAGCAAATCGAATATTGTCACTAAGCGACGACTCCAACCGATGAAGTTGCCTCAAACGATGTGTTAACCTACAGAAATTTGTGTTTGTCGATGCACGTAATAGGGATGTTGACTTTATTTAAACAATAAGATTATTTTAAAGTCAATTGGTAGTTTTTATAGTAGGAACACTAAAACATTAAATGTTTTCTAATCTTTAGAGGTTATTAATATTTAAGAGATAAATAAAACTCGATTAGATTAGTGCCAAGACACGTGACATTGACATCAGAGTATGACGTCATTTTTTCATACATTATTTGACGCTGTCAGTGTCAAAACATCTTGCTGGATTCTTATTTAACAGCTGACGTCACAGCGGTCGGCAAATTTTGAAAAAAAATTAAAATAGGTACATGTTTTTTTTAAATTTGAATTTTATTTAAACAACATAATTAATATTTACGGTAGTAATACAAATAATACTATACCGTAGTCGTGAGTCCAAAGCATTTGTACCATAAGCTTAGAATATATAAAAGGTTAATTTTAGTTACGAAACCTCTTACCTTCTTAATAAACTCATTATTCTAAGGAACCAATATACTTAAAGGAATTTAGAAAGTAGCCAAAATTGATTTTTTAATTTTCATACAAAATAGCTAATTAGCTGAACAGCTTATGTGGAAAGTAAAAAAAAAATTTGCTTATTTTCTATTTACCATTCTAAAACTAACTAAACTTCACGCCACTTCCCTAGCGGGGTAGGCAGAGAGAACCGAACGCCATTGTCATTCTATTAACATGTATCATTTTCAAAACCTTTAAATTAGTTCCATATTTAAAAAAGATGTGAGGTTTCGCAAAAACTAACAAAATAACCTTGTATAATACAGAGTTTATTCACCGTGTGGAATCTCCCTAAGGCTGTGTTATTAGCCCCTTGGGTGCGGTCGCAACTTAACATGTTAATCACGACACATCATCTCACAAACGTGCACAGTCGCCATTAGACTTTTGTTAGTGGCCAATAAGCGTGGGTGCATGGTGTTAGCGCTGGCAACGTGTGAAACGCAACTCGTGGTCTGTTATTTGATGCGGATATTTTAAATAACGATAATAGAAGTAACTAACTAACCCCATTTCTAGATAAGCCGAGCGTCATATGACATGTTCCTTACAAACCTCATTGATAACCCTCACTACATTTTTATAATTTTCCAGCTAGCCCCACTTGATTTTGTTTTTGGCTGAATATAGTTTAGGAAGCTTGCTCCTCGGAAACCTGTGTATTCAGTAATTGGGGGCGTGAAGATTTATTTGTACCTATCGTTATGTAATTCATCCCTTCCATTATACTACGTTTTTTATTTATAATAATGTAGGTAGTTTAGGGAAAAGACAATGTATATTCGATTTTTACGTAATTAATGGTTGTACTATTAGTACTAAAGCTCAATTAAAACTACAAACTGTTTAAATTTTGACTAAACAAGTCTATCAATCTAATATTTTGAATATACGAATATAATAAAATGAAATTGATACGTATACAAAATTGAGGATATATTTTAACCCGTTATAATATTCAAAGTCTACAAAGAAATAACAATGTGAATCTACCACCATAAACATAGATTGACATGTTTGACAGTTGACAACGACAGATCGGTTTCAACTGTCAAAATCAGACCACAGTTGCGTTTGACAGTCGGGGAGGTTAGGGTGATCAACATCCATATTTTTACCTGAGTCCGTAACAATGTAGGTGTCGTATACGTGGGCATGTAATACGTCCCGTTTATTTTATAGAAGTCGCTCTGGAAACAAAGAAAAGTTGTTTGAATCTTTTTTATTTTCACTTTGTTGAAGTTTCGTTGCCCCTCAGTCAAAGACATTACCATCAATCGGAAATCAATACACACCTAATCGTTAACAAACATGTTTTTATGATATACTATTACTGCACAGAAATTGAACATTAAGTAGGTAGAGAATGTGAAACAAATTACTTACGGACGTCATTGTAATCGATTACTCTATCTTTTTTTATTGACGCCATTTACAAATTATTCACTTCTACGGGTGACCTGTAATTCATCTTATTCCTTAAAGCGGAATACTCAGGTTATTTGCGACAAATCGACCACCATGCATTGTGTGATTGAGAATTTAAATAGTCCCAGGGATATTGGGCTGATGTTTCTTAATTATTCGACAAGATACCGAAAAGCCATGTACTAACATTTCTCTCCAATTAGTTAACAGTTAATATTTTCTAAGAGCAAAACACTAGCAAAAGTCGATATGCCTGTCGATTTGTTGCCAATGACCTCTGGTAAAACCTTTTTTAAGGAACACATCGGAGATCCAATCAACCAATAACATACCTATAAATATCAACCTTTACAACAAGCGCAATAAATCATTCGGAATCTAAACATTAATCTAAAATCTAGCTTCCATTGTAATATGTAGTATACCTAGGATACAGTAAGTACATACAGTAAATCCATATTTTTTGGACATGAGTAACTCAACAAAAACCATTGCGTCTTTAATTATAACTCAAACACGGTTTACTGCGTCAGGTATTTGAGATAGCTTAATTGGGATGTTGACACCATTTATATTTAATTTTGAAATATTAATTCTGAAAAAGAAAGTATCGTAGTATGCTGTTAAGCCTTATTGATTTTCAATCATATTGAGTCTAAGATTTTTAATTTTACAAAAACTGCTTAATATTAAGTAAGTTGACTATACAAACTAGTGACGTCACACGTTGACAAGCCCAAACAAAATCTATGAAGTGATTTCGTTTTGACAGCTCTGAAAAAGTATCTCAGACTAGCTAGTCAATATCCCTATTGCACTATATATCAATACGCCACCAAGATATATGTAGGCAAGTTTCTTGATGTAAGTATGCTCCTAAAGTCATAAGGTTCGGCCAGTACTTTCCAAATTCTTTTGGTACTGCGCCATGCGCCAACTTATATAAAGAAAACTTGCTGCCCGCCCCAGCTTCGCACAGGTGGACATTTTCTAACCTAACCTTTGAATAAAGTTATTGTTCAAAATATTCTATAGCCTATCCTAGTCAGGGATAATGTAGCATTCTAATAATAAAGGAATTTTTGAAATTGGTTCAGTATTTATTTATTGATTCACCAACATTTGTTTACACTATAACATGACTAGTAAAATTATAAATAATTAATATTAAGCTAGGTGTAACAAACAAAAAAAAAAAACTGAAGTAATGGAAACTAAAAATCACATCTCAATTTTAATTTTCTTACAGTTTCATAACGGAGCTGTTAAGTGAATCAGTCAATACAGTAGTTTTTGAGTTTATTCCTTGCATACATACATACAAATCTTTCCTTTGTATATTAATAGTGTAGATGAGCTAACATCACACCTGACGCAGTGATCTGAGTTAGCGCAACTGCCCAGCACAGTATTACTTGTCTATTTTTTACTCAAGTAGCAAATTTGTCGTGACCCCTGTAATGGACAAGGAAGCTTTTTGTACAGCAAAGTTGATGACGGTAAAAAGTCCCTCGCGCCTCGGCGTTTGACGAAGTTTCCACCATAGGCGTCATGATTAATGGATCGCTAACTAAAACAACAACGTAATTGTGTTTACGGCCGATATGTAATTAGCTGTTGACCCAGTTGAACTTAATGTATGGGGGCAACGGAAGGGTTCCGTACTTAGTTAATTCGTAAACAGAGTGCCGGCTTTTGGCAGAGGTGTAAATATCAGCGCTTGAGGAAGGTAATTTCTGGGTCTTTTAACCGATGGATTTTTGACCAACAGTTAAACTGTTAGAATTTTTAAGATAAAGATTTTTTTTTCATTCATTTAGAAAATAGCAGTGTTAACATTATATGTATACTAAAAATCTATTATAATTCTAAATTAACTTTTCAATCAATAACACCTTATTTAAAATACATTAATTTATTTACAATTGGCGAACTAATTATAAAATATAGGTGCTCCTAATGGATTAGTAGATATTAATGCTACTGGTGCTGTAATATAAACTAATCGCTTACAATCTAAGACTATGTAACATACAAATTTCGTAGAAAGCCACATGATACTATTTGCTTGATGACTGTAATTAGGTCCATCAACTGATCTCTTCTGACGCAAATGCTTTAACAGAAACATTAGATGTCGTCTCAAGTTTCTAATTCTCAATAAACCTAAGCTCAGTGGATTTTGATATCTCTTTCGCGATAAAAAGACGTTGGTTGTATTGTATTTACTAAAGTGTTGAGTAACAAAGTATTGACGCAGGAGGAAAATAATGTATTGAATTTCTCACTTAGAACATTTTTGCAAGCAAAAGCATTATCGTTCTTTCATATGAACTTCGATTTTCGGTGTGAGACCTTAGTAATCAATCTAATAATAATACAGACATACGACTGTTTTCTGTTAATCTTCATGTCACGTAGTGTTGACGATCTTGAAAAAACATTCAAGGTCGTCAACCCAAAAAGTAAAAAACGGTTAAAAATAATAATTATTTATTTTATGATATAAGAATTGATTGAGATTATAGTTAGGTTAACCTTGCATCTTTTGAATTTTGAGCCAAATATGGTGTGATCTTATAGTAGTCAAAGGTAACATTTCAAATAATTACATTTTAGTGGATAGACTAGTCTTCTTTTATACTATCTTCTCCTCATCTTTATCATTTTATTATTATTTGTGTACCCACTTACCTCTTGATAGAACACCCTCTTGGAGTTATACGTCAGGTTGTACTGTTGATCGGCTACCATCAACAGAATTGTGAAGGGCAGCAGAAACGCTGCCGCGGCCAGGAACGCGACGCAGCGCCCCAGCCGGATCATGCTCAAGTTGCGGCGACCCATCCCCATTTCGGAACTCACTCGCACACGCACTGCACTTCGGTTCTATTTTGCATTTGACCGTTCGAATTTTGGATTTTTGCCGCGGACGCTCGTAGGAATTTTGATCTGGAATTAATGAGAATTATAAAATTAGTACTCGAATCGGTAGAAATATCCTTATTTACAATTTTATTAGTTAAAACGACGAATGACTGTAATGTTCTAGGTAAGATTCCCAAAGAATGCACATTAGCCTACAAGAATGCAGCCTTCAACTGAGCTTTCTGCGTGCTGGTACGTATGCTGAAGGGTAGCATTATCTATTTCGTGGTTTCTCAAACTGCAGTTTGGCTTGCTATATATTCGATTTCACATCTTTGGGCTATGTGAGCATTTAGAAAGATTGACTACAATAGCTCAATTTACCATCTACGCCCCGCATCTATGAAAAAAATATTTTTAAATTATTTTCTTAACCACTTACTTATTCCAGTTAGATAATAGGAGTTTACTTTGACTATGGTAATAGAAGTAGACTGGGTACCCTAATCGGCGTGACGGACAACTCCCCTTTTTCGTAAATATACACATAGCTATTTATTTTTCTCTTTGTTGCTTTTAAATACCTGTATAGGTTATTAAATACCAAGTGATAGACCTGATTTTATCTACCTAAGCTGAATTGACGCGTGTTCTTATTTCTTTTTTAGAACGGTAATGTATTTTTGATAACGATAGTGGGGTCCCGGGTGCTATACGTTTGACAAGCCCTGATCTATATGCGGCTACTTTTCTCCTCCGGAAATGTAGTAACCGTTGCGACCGCTAGCCGCTACCTTGCTAAGGGCCCGTGACGTCATCAGACACTATTCGGGCTCGTTGCATAACAGACGGTACACGTTCGCAAGCCGTTTGTATTGCATGCGGCGCCCAACTGTCTCTCTTCCGTGAGTGGAATAACTTCAGAAAGAAACTACTTGAAAACTCTTACCAATATAGCACAATGCATTGTTTGGTATAGGTATTTGACGTCAGTCTAATAATTTTTAAGCTTACTTTTGCCAATAATGAAGTTGTATTATCAGTTACTTCTGTGATGATGAAATTTCTATTGTAGTTGTAAGTATTATGTGCTGTAAAGATATTAGAACTGAAGTTACTACTAGTTTGAACTTTAACATCACGCCCATAATCCCTGAAGGGGTAGCAGAATCAGGGGCAGCACGCCCCTTCAACCACATTCAGCCAAAAATAAGGGCTGGGTTAGATAGAAAATTGCAAAAAAGCAGTGACAAGCGGCTAACCTGTCGCTTACACAATCACCCACCCAAAACCCGATATACCATTAGTCGCCTTTTACGACATGCTAGGCTCTTGCCTAGCATGTCGTAAAAGGCGTACCACAGTTGGAATATTCTGTTTAAGTCCCAGACAAACATGAGACAGCGGACTGGGTTCGATGGAAGCTGTGAAAAAGGAGTGAAAATTGGCTAGCTCGTCGCCTACTCAGTCACATACCCAAAAGCCCGTAAACCATTAGTCGCCTTTTACGACATGCTAGGCAAGAACCACAGTTGGCACATTCTTTTTTTTGTCCCAGATCAACATGGGCCAAGTCCCAGACCAACATGGGACTAATGTAAAGATATTAGAACTGAAGTTACTACCAGTTTGAACTTTAACATTTCCTAAACATTACTTACAATAATTAGAATAATAGTTGCTATATAAAAGAAAATATGACGTCACTTACATAATATCGGAAGGATAACAGATATACCATATTTTCCCTTTTATTACTCCCTTCTGAGTCCTTCGGTTTAGACTCATTTACTTAATTGGTGTTCCATGACATGTCGCATGTTATGGAACGTCAATTAAATTTTGTTATTAGATGGAACGCGGATATAGGAATGTACGATTATTAATTACTAGCAGCGCCCCGCGGTTCCACTCGCGTAGTTCCCGTTCCTGTTCCCGTGTACGGGATAAAATATAGCTGTTGTTACTCGCTGATAAAGTAGCTTTCTATTGGTGAAAGAATTTTCCAAATCGGTCCAGTAGTTTCGGAGCCTATTCAATACAAAAAAACAAATTAGGTACATAATATTTTCTCTTTATAATATTTGAGTACGATTAGCTAAATGAACGTATATGCATAGCTTACACGATACTTAATTATAGATAAGTTGTAATTTATTAAAATAATGTAGGCACCTTCTTATTAATAATTTTGAATGCTTTGCTCTTATTAATACACTCCAGCTAGGTTTCTTGAAACGCCGGGCCAGATATGATAAGATAAGGCGCATGTGAATGTCTTAAAATTGGTAAATTTATTACGTTTAATCTTGGAAATTCCTACAATAATACACCAGTCAATTAATATATTATTGGGTGCCTTTCCAAAGGAATATATAAGAAGTACTTATTATAAATTCCTTTGGAATTCTGCGTTTTTTAGTATAAACTGACCTGATATAAAATATTAGATAGTAAAAAATCGCTTCAAAAATCTGAAATTTAGCGTTTTACGTCACTTGGACGGTAAAATTTTACACACCTAGTGACGACACGCGGTACTTTAACGCAAAAATTTGTAGAACAAAAGAAAAAATACGTAAGCAATTTTTTTGTTACCTCGGCAATGGACTATAATTTTTTTTTCAGGAAAATAGCCTATTGCGACAATATAAACAACGTGCTTAGGTAATAGACGTAATATGCTCTCATGTAAAGTAGTTTGGCGAAAAAGATCGTTGCGGATGGATAAAAAGCTTTAAAACAGTATTCATAACATTGTACCGAAAAATACGCAAGACTTCACACTTCTTAAAAAGGTAATCGGGACAGTTACAATCTGAATTCGCCGTCTACAAAACCGATTGGGGGGGCGAGCGAACAACCTGTTAAAATTTAAATTGTTCCGAGTCCTGCCCTGTTGCGGACTCCGGAATTTTTTATACAATCATGTTTCTGGAATGGTATTACAGGTTTCTTGTTCCAGAATGGGAATTTTAACGACAGTATTGGAGGATGGTGTCCGCGGGCGGAATTCATGTTTTATTTAAGCGAAATTTGCAACGGTGCGTTGTGGACGAAGTTTGGTTGATGCTGTTGCGGTAAAAAAGTTATTTTGCTTTGATGGACCACGTTTCTGCGAAATTGCTTTTACCGCAAAAGGATTATTAAGAGGAGCGTATGCGTTTACGAATTTCATGAAACTTTATACTGAGTATATTTTAGCCATATTATGAAGAAAATTATTTGAAAAAATTCAAGTACATACCTACTTCAACATATGTAGGTAAGCATATTTTTTTTGTTTGTAAGTATGTTTATAGTCCTATGTTGGTCTGAAACAAAAAAATAATGTGTCAACTGTGTTCCTTGCCTAGCATGTCGTAAAAGGCGACTAATAGTATACTTATATATCGAGTTTTTTGTATGTGATTGTGTAGATGACAAGGCACTCGTCACTACTTTTTCATAATTTTCCATCTAGTCGTCCATTCCATCAGTCCAGTTTTATTTTTGGCTGAATGTGGTTAAATAAGCTTGCTTCCTCTTTGACTCTGCCTAACCCTTCGGGGATTATGGGCGTGATGTTATGTTTGTTTTGATTGTATAAGTAGGTATGTTTATGAGTATGTCCCCATGTCTAAAACTACACATGTCTCGAACCTCCTTGGATACCTTTTTCAATGGCTTCTATATGAAAAGGTTTGAATTCAATTATGTATTCAAAAAACTCCGTAAATCTTTACACTCCATTCAGTGCCGTCATCAATTTGCACAAACATACAAACCAATTAGGAACTTAAATTGAGGTGCAAATAAGCGTAATGTGTATATCATTCTTATTATGAGTGTTATATGAAAGAATTTACCCTCGTATTACTCAGATCATATCCGAGGTCTTTTACAGCGATACTTTTGTATAATGTATTCATGTTTCACAAAACGTCGATAGTTAATGAATCACTTATAGTACCTAATTAAGTATTATTAATACATATCATAAAGTCATAAATAATAATAGTTTCATAAACACATGAAGTTAACGTATTGACGTTTAAGAATACTTGTGTTTGTTCTGTGTCTGGTTTTTGATATCCAAAATTTAAGTATATATTTGTTATAAAATACAAGTGCTTAAGATACTTCTTTCGGAGTCAGATCAATGTATGCGATGTAGTCTGATATTGATTTATTTCATTTTAAATTTAAGTCAAATTTAAAATGTTCACTTTAAATCTCATATTATAATAACAAATTTGGAAAGAGCGAGACATCCCCAACACAAGTATTTATTACTTCCTGGGGCGTCTCTAAACTTGTAATTTAAAATTTGAGAAATAAAGATATTTTTATTTTTATTTTTTATTTATTTTATTTTACTTGTAACACGGGGCACATTTTAAAGTTGTCTTGTTGAATATTTTAATGCATTCGACTTTATTTCTTAAGTCTGGTGATTACGTTAAAGCAACTTCTGATTTAAACCTTCGTAACTCGTACTATAATTTGGATCATGGTTGTAGATCCATAATTGTTTGAATGTGCAGTTTTCATCATGATTTTTTCCCTCACCGCCGAGCTATATAAATTACGCGTCAAGTTGTTTGTCCGCGATGGACTCCGAAACTACATAACCGATTTTAATCAAATTTGCACACCGTGTGCAGTTTGATCCAACTTGAAAGATAGGATAGCTTACATCTCAATTTATTTAACCCAATTATGTGTCATTGACTGTTAGGCGGAACGAAGTTCACCGGGTAGGCTATAAGTACATAGATTTAGAAAAAAATCCAGCAGTAGTTGCCCGGGTTTGAGTCTTCATCCTCGAATATGAGCCGCGTGTCCTTACCATTGCGTTACCACCACTCTCACAATAAGTATATACCTTACTGTAAAAACTATTACCTCATTTCAATTTTGGTCCAAAATTAGACAAATGACAATTGAATGAGATGACTCAAACTAATGAGATGACAATGACCGCGCCGAATTGCGTGCATCCTGTTTCCTACATCGTGGCTATTATTGTAGAATCTATTATTATCAGCTAAGAGCTTCCGGATAAATTAGTAAGTTATTTTCAGCAAATTGATTTCTATTTTAATTTTATTTCAAAAAGTATTTTATAGTTATGCACACTAGCGGTAATTTTGTGTAGTCTTTACTGCGGTTCCACTCAATTAGATCTTATTTAAATGCCATGGGTAAGAAATATGTACGAGTATATTGCAATTTTATTGTTTTACTAGCTTCTGCCCGCGGCTTTACTTGCGTACATCAATGAAACAAAGCTTATGTGCTATTTTTATGTTTATGCTATACTGTTGTAATGTTCCATTAAATTCTATGCTGTACTTTTTGCGTGAAAGAGTAGCAAACATCCATACATCCATCCATCCACCCATACAAACTTTCGCGTAAACTATTAATAAACGACGTATACTATAATAATAAAGTAAAGTATAACAAACTAAATGTATTAAGTTTATTTGGGCCATCAAATATAGTTGTAGTCCATGTTTATTCATATGAACATAATAAAAGCTACATGTTTTTTTATATATATATATATATATATATATAAACAATGCAAGTAGCTGTAGTATTTAATTCTATGAAATACATAGACTTTATTGATATGAAATTAATCTAACCGACATACTCAGGTTGAAGTTAGTCAATCCTTACTTCTAGGTAATCCACAATCTGACCACAAATGACATTTGAATTGTAAGTGGGCACGAAATAAAACATTCAGTAATTGGCCTTTACTAGCCTATTATGGCATTACGTCCCCCATCAAAATATCATGACCTATTCACAAAGGCAAGCCTATTTAAGTTCTGACTAACAATTGATGGCTACTCATTTGCATTTTTAACTAGGCATTGCATGATAAATACATTTTTCCGAGTAAACCATATCTGTGTCCTCTTAATATAATAATGTTATAGTTATTGTTAAACTGGGAACTCGTCGTCAGACCAAACGTGGCATTTTTTATAATTTACTCGATTTTGTTTTTCGTCTAAATGCACTTTGTCATGTTTATTCATTAGATGGATAATATCTCGATTGGATGGGAATGTTAGACACAAAGTATTTAAATTAAATTAAAGTTCTCAAAATAAAATTCCCCCGCGTAGTTCCCGTTTCCGTGGGAATACGGGGATAAAATATAGCCTATGTTATTCTGATAAAGTAGTTTTCCATTAGCGGAAGAAATTTTCAAATCGGTCCCGTAGTTCTGAGAGTATAAATTGGCTTAAAGTAAATTGTTACATTATTATATGCTAAGTTTAAAGGGTATCATAAAAATCCTCTTTTATCAATAATTTTCGAAAACCTTTTAAAATAATGCTATTTTTGAAATAAATATTTTTAAATAATATAAATACATGGTAAAAGTTTTCTAATTAAGCGAGTGAATTACACCTATCACTATAACTAACGATAATAGCAGTGGATAACTTAGTAGTTTATTAGGAAAATGAAAGGAAAAATGAAAGGAAATCGAACTGAATTGTCTATGAAGTAATTAATAACTTCCCATGGCCTAGAATGGACACGCCCTACAAATCGACCCTCTCCCTTTGACTTTTATGGTGCTCTACTTTGTGGCTTTATTTTTCTTTATCAAATTATAGTAATGATATTTTTTATGCAACGAAATTAGGGCTGCGTCTAGGTTTGCTTATGCTATCTTAAGCTATCATTCATTATAAAATTTAGCATTGCTTCAGTCTATGGTAGATATGATAAGATATATATTTTTTAAACCTTGAAGTCTTATTTACGCGGGGATTGCGCTAAGGAAGCATTGCATTTTGACAGTCCGTAAAAAGTTTGTCCAATATTAATGGTGGAGCTATCTTTCTTATTAGGTACTTTATGTATTGTATAAACATAACATCACGCCCATAATCTCCGAAGGGGTAGGCAAAGTCAAAGGGGCAGCAGGCCCCTTTAACCACATTCAGCCAAAAACAAAACTCGGCTGGATTAGACGGAAAATTGTAAAAAAGAAGTAACTAGTATCTAGCCTGTTGCCCGCACAGATGTACTTATTGTATAATGGATGAATATACATGTAGACTCCTTGTATATGCTCCATCAAAAAATAACATCCCGTTTACATATAAAAGCTTATCATGTAGATGTACGTGTACCTATTAAAAATATAGTATTTGCGTTCTCTAATTTATTTTTTCCTCGTGGTCATTATTGTTGATCGATAATTAATTAATTAATGCATAACCAACATAAAAAAATAAAAACACATTAGCAATATTAGGGATCGGTTTTATTTTGGACCCCATCATTATAATACATACATATTTACTTATAACCCTGATTTTTATTATTAGCGAAGTAGTATTTTCTTTTCTTAGGGTTTAATAAATGTACATGTATACGCACATTTATATTTAAAACACAAATGCATTTTACGAGTAGATGAAAATTCAAACTTTTTATTTTTAATTAACTTGCAATATAAATTTGCAAGTTTTTAATTAAATTACTGTAATTAAAATTAAAATTAAGTAATCCATGTTAAAAATCTCTATTTGTTAGACAATTCAATTATTTTTGTATTAGGTATCTATAGTTACAAGTTAACGAACGTGACAAAACCAATATCCATTTATTATTTTTCATTGACCTACATATCTGTAGAGAGGTCAATTCTGTACATGAAATATATTTTCAAAATAACTATCAGGGGGTGATTAGTGATCGATACTGATGCCAAAAATGCAATCAGTAAAATTTTTATCTGTCTGTCAGTCTGTCTGTCTGTCTGTATGTTCCTTATAGAAACAAAAACTACTCGACGGATTTTAACGAAACTTGGAACAATTATTCTTCATACTCCTGGGCAGGTTATAGTATACTTTTCATCACGCTACAATCAATAGGAGCAGAGTAGTGAAGGAAAATGTTGGGAAAACGGGAGAAGTTACTCCATTTTTTAAGTTTCCGTCGCGTTTGCAGCCTTAATGGTTAAAGTTACATAGAAATAATGTATGACGGAAATAGTCTTTATAATATTAACCATAAACGCGGGTGACACCGCTGGCACAGCTAGTACTTAAATAAAATTGCTTGTTCGAATTTTTTAAAGTGTCGAAACGTTCAATGATGCAACTAAATCATTTGTAGCTATGGCGTTAAAGACTTATCCGTTTAAATAACGCAGTAGATTACCGTATATTTTAGTTTACTGAGTAGAATATTGAGTGGAATGTCCATGAGACTTTTCTGACTAAAGTGTATATACTACAGAGTAAAACTAATTATTTACTTGTCAATGATGAAGTGGTGTCCACATTTCTGGCGAGCGACCAAGGTTTTTGGTGTCCCTCTAAAAAATACGGAATGCAGAGATATATTTTACAAGCGACTTTTGTTCCAATAATTAGAGTGTATTTGCATTATTTTATATAACGAATAAGATATAAATCTATCATCAACCGCGGCTGTGTAAATATAATTACTTCGTGACTAACCTTCTACAATTAATTGTAAAATTGAAACAGTTTTGCAACGGTAAACTCAATTGTGTTGAAATTGACGAGAATTACCTACTAACTTTGTGCCAAATGATTTTGTCGGTGCTAACAATTTGGATAAATTAATAACGATATCGTTACAAATAAATTTTGATAAATTTCTTGTTTTTTTTTATTTCATTATTATTATTTGTATTATCAAAGAAGGGATACGTTATTGATTAAAACAAGCTGCAATTAAAAAGGTCTCCCACATTTCTAACGTATTATGATGAACTTTGATAATAACCGCCGCATTTTAAACTAGATAAAAGGGAAAATTCTTAAGTAAAATTCACGTTTTTTTCTATACAACTGGCAGATAATTACACAACACTGTCCGAAATTAGTCAATTAGAGTTGGACGATTTCTTCTAGAACTCCAATTAGAAGCAAGTTAATGGGTAATTATATGCCTCATTGGTTAAGCGGTTTCGTATCTTTTCAACGCTTTGAGACTGAATGTTATCTACTTACTTATAATTAGGTATTCTAGATAAGAATAGCTGCGTCTATTTTAATGTGTCTATTATCGCTATTATTATTTTTTGTGGCACTGTTAATCATAGAGTCTATTATAGTCATAGTAAAAAAATATAATAAACAGCTAAAAAAGCTCCTAACGAACGGTTTGTTTTCCTGGTCGCGATATATCCAATACCTATTATACAATATTGTGATACACATTGTGCAATAACTATATTTGTGCTGCAATATAATCAAAAGTAAATATTTAAAAGTACATTGGAATGATAGCTAAATACGCATTAATTTTATGCAACTAGTGTTTTTTAATAATTATTTACTTTTTATAATTTAACAACATCATTAAAAATCTGAGAAGTTTACCTATTATCTACTTAAACACATTACTCCGAGAGTTATATTAACTTAACACTCGTAACACAATCACTACGTTTTTCTCAAATGAATCATATGACTTAAGCCTTCAAAATGTACATACCCATTAAGTTTATTTATTTTCGTCTGACAAAATTATCAAATATTGTACTTACAATTGTGTGCGAATCAAGCCATGTTGGCTTAAAATATTTAAATTTCATTCATAAATTAACTTTAAATCAGCTCAGTAAGTGGCTAACCACTTGATTAAAATCTCCAGTAATTATTTAAAATTATGCTAGGCAGTAATCATTAAGAATGCAAAAACTGTCATAATATAGATAACCGCATAAATTAGATTCAAATCATCTGTTCTAAATGCTATACCTTGTATGCACTATGATCTGAGAGTCAAGTGACTACCAGAGGGTTTTCCAGAATAAATATAATATTATGTCCTTAAATGTAAGTAAAACTTGATAGCCTCACGCTCAGGGCTGGATCTACCTTATGGCTTATTGGGCTTCAGCCCAGGGCCCCATGGATTCAAGGGACTCCCAGCTAAGTCAATTTAAAGTCAAAAATAGACGATGCGAAAAAATCCATAATTTTATTAAATTAAACGGATCGTACGGTTGCCCTGCGAATCCTGCAATTAATCAAACCTATTTATTTCATTTAATTCAAGACTTATACTTTGAGTAATAAGGTGGGCCCCTGAGTAGTATTAGCCCAGGGCCCCCAAAACTCACGGTCCGGCCCTGCACGCTCAACTCAAACTATTATTAAACTGCAGTGCGCTACTGCCATAAGTCAGAGGTAGTTATTATGCAGTGACCTTTGAATCTCTCCCACGCAACGCCTACAAAGAGCTTTTGATGATACAGCTTTAGATAGACGCCTTTCTATAGATTAATTAAGTATATTGCAGTACAACTTATCTTAAATAAGTATTAAGTTGTCTTTATTTAAGACTAGCTTCAACTCGTGGCTTCACTGGTGTGTGTTACATTGATAAAACATGGTTATAGATGTATGAGCTTTATTATAGTATATAATTATCATAAAAATCCATTCAGTAGTTTTGTGTGAAAGTGTAACAAGTATCCACACGTGCCTCCATTCATCCATATAAACATTAGCGTATTATAAGTAAGAAATAAGATGTGTGAAACAGGTCTTAATTAAGTACTTAACTAATGTTGTCATGTTGACCTTTACGGATAATCTTGTTTTATTGGTTGACGGAATATTGTGTCATTTAAAAAAAAATCTATGCAATTAAGGAAAATTTCTAAGTATGTTTTATGCACAACAATATGATGAGTATTTTAGGTTTAGATATTTTTTGCGTAACGAGAAAAATCGTTTTAAATGTTGACTAACTAAGTAGTTAGAATATTTTGCACAAACGTTTATAACAAAATAATAAAAGTCCTCTATTAAACTGTGTAGGTAAGTTATGTAACATATGAAGATAATACAATTGTGAAAATAAAAACAACCTTCACATCGCACTGCTAAATCGTTGTCATCAAATTCCGGCAACTAAATTATATATAGTCAGAAATTAAGGTCAAAAAACTTATTCGTAATGACCTCTTTGAGAAAATCGCCCGATGCGTAGAGCGTGACCAAAATTATTCGCCTGTTATACGAATTCAGTCAACTGATTTTTTGTCCACTTGACGTGATTGATCATCACGGCTGTGGTCTCGGATAGACGATAAAACGTCAAAAGAATACAATATTGTTCTAGATTTCGTTTGTTACTGGGGGAAAACATTTCGCATCAATAAAATACGTGGACGCTTGTCCTTTTAACGATTTCCAAGAAGGCTCTTTTGTTAGCGAGTAGGTATTTGGCAGAGAACCGGAATTATGAAATGTCTTAACGGGTTAATAATAAGTCACGTGAGCTGCTTTGCGTCAAAACACTATTATTTAACTTAGATACAACCTGATTCAGATGCACATACTGACTGAACTTTTTATTAGAAAAGATCGGTCATGCTTGACTAATAAATAATAAATAAATAAATAAATGGCTCGATGGCGCATTCGGTAGTGACCCTGCCCCATGCGCTAAGAGTTGTGGGTTCGATTCCCACCCAGGACAAACATTCGTATGATGAATACTTGTGTTTGTTCTGTGTCTGGGTGTTAATATCCAATATTTATTACAAATTTATACTTAAATATTAGATATTAACACCCAGACAGAGAACAAACACAAGTTTTCATCACACGAATGTTTGTCCTGGGTGAGGATCGAACCCTACGCGCATTTCGTAGTGACCCTGCCCTATGCGCCAAGCGTTGTCTCTTGGCGCATAGGGCAGGGTCACTACCAAATGCGCCATCGAGCCAGTCATTTTTTTTTTTTTTTTTTTTTTTTTAAAAAAAAAAGTCATTACAGTCATAGAACAAGAAAGTCATGTTATTTATATATATTTGTAATATAGTGAATAATGAAATATATGATTCGATTTTTGAACTCCATTTTGAATAATTTTAAAGAGGGAACCAAAAGGTCGAGGAGTCCTCAGAAATTTTACGGGAAAAAAGTAAACATTTCAAGCGATCTTCAACGTTTTGACGCAAACATTTGTTTACGGTCCAGTTTGCCGCGGGACGAGTATCCGTGTAGGCGCTTAAAGCTGCCTTGTTTCTTGTTTTTTTCTTGTTCACCGTTAATTTAATGCGACAGCCACGTTATTTATGGTCGCAAAGTCGCCTGTTTTTCTATAAAAGTCCGTGGTTTACTGTTATTTAAGAGGTTCGAGACTTTTATAGAACAAAATGCGAAAAACTTTTTGCAAAATCATGCGAAAACCACCAACGATCAAGATTAGCAGTATTATCTATACCGTTTCTTGAGATTTAGTGCATTCACGAACTTTTACCACCTTGGTAAACTCTCTCTGTCTTTATGAGGTCTGTTTGAAAGAGGGTGCAGTTTTTAATTTAATAATTAATGAAATACAATATATTGGATACATTATTGTCTAATTATCATTTAAGCTAGCATGCTTGGCGTATAGCTTAGTTAATTATTGAACTGTGTTATTTAATGTTGATCACTGTCGTTTTATATTTTTGTAAAACTGTAGCATACAATTTCCTCAATATAAACTCAACATGGAATTGACTTATGGCTCAAAATTATTATTTTTAGATTTACGAATATCTTTTATTATTATTATTTAAAACAGTAAACGAAAGCTATTTAAAAATAAAAGTGTGTTATAGCTTACGATAAAACTCTTATATCATATTATAATGCCGGAAACTGAAGAATATATTCTATACAAACAAAAGCTTAATTCCATGACACCAATGGTGCCATATTTATCTACTTAGGTCCTACTCTCTTTAATAATTATCATCTTTTTGTGTGATAAACCACTCAGTAGGTCAACTAGATGAAAGCATTAAGCAGTAAACTAAAGTAAATATCTTAACATCTTATTTGATTCTGCAACATAAACGCATTACGTGATAAACGATAACGGTGATGGATCACTAACAATAGGTAGCTATCCTTCCTCTCACGAGATAAAAAGATAACGTTATCCCAAAAACTCACAAGGGTTATCCGAAGACGGATTCGCCGTAGATTATTTAAAAGATTGCGATAACAATATAGAATTTCAGCAATTTCAGTTTCGAGTTGACAGCTAAAGAGTGGCTATTATCGTGTAAGCAGTAAACTGCCTGTCGTTCTGATGTTTGTGATATTAAGAGCCTACGAAGTGGAGCCTGAGTTTATACCCCAACGTTATATTTGAGTATTTTCAAGGATTTAATGAAGAGGCTGAAAGCAAGCATAATACACTCGTAAGCCATCTAAGGCTATGTTTGCTCTTATGTTGACTCTAATGCCTTGCATCATTCCTTGCTACTGATTAGAGATCGTTTAGATCATCAAGCTAAATATAGCAATTCTGAGCAATATTAAAGCAATCGTATTCTGATCTACCGACAAGATCCGACAAGAAACTAGTCCCTTTAAGATTAAAATGCCGGCTTTTAACATCTTTATGCTACAAGGTAAATTATAATTGCAGGTGAACAGCTTATTTTCATTTATATAGCCTTCTACTAATGCCAACAAATCTATTATCAGACTACACCAAACGTAAAAACCCATTTGAAGGCTTAGCCGTAAGATACAAGAGACCGACAAAAATACTTTCGCTTTTACAATATCAGTAATCTAAATCCCCAATATATTTAAATGTATTATCTTGGCAGCAAGACAAGCACGTGTTAATTGTAACCAAATTTTTGCGAAGTTTATTTCCAGCTTAAACTTTCCAGTTAGTCGTCATCTAGTTACCCACTCCTATTTCACTCACATTTTATCCTTTACGCAATCTATTCATCATATTCTAAATGCTTATCACTTTGACATAATAATTCAATGCTTTATACTTCGCAATGATAAACGTCGCCACATTCTAAATAGATATTTACTGCTTCATCTGAATCATTCCTTTTACTCGGGTTATTCACTTTCCAATCGACACCGCAGCCTGTTCGTGATTTGAAATTCTATTGAGGAAAATCCGCCAAAAACTCGTTCCTTCTCAGAACGTCTTGTCTTATTGAACGGAGGTTTACCACCGCGGATTTCTCGAAGTAGGGCACTTGTACCCCTGGGGGTGAATGTATCGGGCTGCACAGATAGATTTATGTAAGGGTGGAAGAATTTAATGTGTCATGGGTGTTTGTGCTGAATCCTACCTTACCTACGATGAGGTAATTCAATGGCTATTCCAATAAACGTAAACATAAAGTTAGGCTTTTTAGCTTTTACATGAGGAATTTGTTGATTTTTTGGGGATGCAGCACCTTTTATTCTATCATATTATGTTATGTCCCTTATATGCCCATCGACTGTAATATATGTATACCTATGTATAAAAAAAAATAAATGAAAGTGTGTTTATTTTTATGTTTTGTTAGTTATTAACCTTTTAACGGTTGAATAGAATTGCTGCAATCTACACATATTAATATTGCTAAAAGTGAACACTTAATATACAAAGCTATAAACCTATTTTTGTGTTCTTATGGGATAGATTTAGGTATTTTTTTATAATTTTTTTTTTCTTAATTCCCAGTTTCTCCCATTTGGGGGCCCAGCTAGTGGGGGAGATTGGCCTAAATCCTTGATCTGAATCTGAGTAGGTACTTGCTCTGGAGGCAACGTCAAATATCGAAGCGCCTCTCAGGCACAATGCCCATTACGTGTCCTGCTTATACGCTATCGCAAGTTACATGACACCATTGTGTCTGTCACGTCCATTGACGAGCACAATGTGAGCTTGATCGAACAGGTCGATATTGTGTTCCAACCTTGACACTATCTGCCGAGATAGAACGTCTATTGATCTTGCAAGCGTCGATAACAGGGCTGCCAGATCTGAGACTAACTTATCTATGGTATCCTGTATATAGTTTGTTTCATATAATTGAATACAAAAATAAACAAATTAAAAATTGATAAAATAAGTCGATATTTCGACTATTTTTTACAAAGCAATCAGCAATTTCATCAGTTTTAATTATTTTAACATAAACTTAAATAAAATTATCAAATAAGTATTATGTTGAATACGAAATGATACAAACTTTTCTATGCAACTTCACTTATGGTAAAGTATTTTCCTATTCCATATGGATCTACAATATCCTTTTATGGACATCCGACACACGTTGTCCAAGATTCATAAATTAAATAGTGAAGCATTGAATGACGATTGATAGAGTGGTGACCACTCTATCATCGTGTAGAATAATTGAACACCATTGGCACCCCTAATCGATAAGTAGGCTCACTCAACACCACATCTGGGTTACCTGCTTAGCTTACTTATCACCTTAACGGCTTGACTCGACATATTTTGAGCCAGCTACATATTTTCATTTCATATCTCTTTGTTGCTTATAATACCCCTATTGCCTATTAGTAATAGGGCTTATAATACTTGTAGTCCAAGAGGTAATTATGTGATTGACTCGAGCGCATCAGATTAATATAAGGGAGGACACTTTATATATTAATGAGTACCTGCAATTAGTATGAGCCCTTAATATAGAGGTTTACGCTCAGGGGAAACCGTCAAATTATTTAAAAAAAAATCATCTGAAATAGGTACTCGTGCGCGTCAGATTATGATAAGAGGGGGTAAATTACTAGGTAGTAAGTGTAAATTTTGCTAATCTGATGATTTGAGCGTAACCTAGGAGTAGGACTGTGCAAGTTAACTTCACCAACACTATTTAAATACACCAACTCCCTAGCTCCAAACTAAGCTTATATGATTGTGCTATGGATACTACGTGAACAGATAGCCATACTTAAATACGTTTATAAACATCCATGACTCGATTAAAAATGTCCATGTTCGTCACACGAAACATTTGCCCCTAGCGGGATTCAAACCCGCGACCCCTGATTCCTCTTACCACTCGACCAACGGGCCTGTTAAAGTTTGATAGCAGTAAATAACCAAGCACTGCACGTGATAACCTTTATTCCATCCCCTACTATAACGGCTAGAGTGGTGAACCGATCAAAAAGAAACGTAAGGTATATTTTTAATTTTATGTAAATAAATATAACATAAATTTAGACACTAAAAGAGCGGAGAAGTGGTATTTTTCGTTATTGTTTTACATTAAAAGGACATTCAAATTTACATATGGATTGATTGAATAAAATGGAAATATTTTTTTTTTGTAACACCACCAAAAATACGATTTCAGTCGAACAACACTTACTTATCATCAAGCCTACTATCCTATATATGACGGGGAAGGTAGAGTCCATTATTACTTATTTGAATTAGCTCACGTGTACAGCAGAAGCGCAGGAGTTGTGTGATATTTATCCGAGGTCAACTAGTGGCTTTTGATTTTATAGGCGATTACTTTACGTCATTAAAAACATATTCACTAGCAATATTAAGTGTCTACCCCAAAACAGACGATTATTGATAAAATGCTATTTATGACAATTAGAAATAGAGTCGTACCAACGTTTATAGCAACTCGTTCTTACCATACCGATATAGACATATCCGTAGATTATATCTAATTGTGATAAACAGTTTTTTTACGTAAAAAACAAATCAGCCGGATTCTTATTGAATAAATTATAAATAAATGTCAATAGCTATATCAAAACAAGAACTACTAAAAATATATAATATGTGGGTGTTGAGAGAAATGGAACGTAAGGCGAATGAATGAGACGAATGAGTGAAGGAGCGGGAGAGAAGAGTCTCCTCTCCCTTTCCTTCACTCATTTCGTCGTTTCTAGCAGACTCTTCTCAGGAAAAGTCTGCTAGAAACGACGAAACCAAGAAGACGTAAGACGAACGACGCTCTGTAAATTATTATAACGTATTTTATGAATACACAAGGAACCCCATATCCAACATACGATTATATGAGTTAAATTGGAGTGGAGCCTGTTCTCCGGGACAGCAAACTATCATTCAAACAGTGCAAGAAAAAAAATTTACAGTAATAAGACGTTTTCATTTGTTTACGTTATTTTGTTTAAAAGGACAGGAAAGGTATTATATCTAATTATTAGTTCTGTGTCTGAAAGGGGCAAAGCACAAAAATAATTATACTGTTTAATGTAAATCCGACGTTTTAAAACGAACACCTCTTTTATTGAAACTCACTGTCCTACACAAACCAAATTCCGCATACAAGAATTTAGACTGTAAAACTTGTTGCAAACAATGTTTCTTTACGACTACAATACATCCATCACATTTGTTATGAAGTCGATCGTATTTTTAGAGCAACAAAATATTTACAGTTTGAATTGCGATGACGGACAGAGAGATTTAGACAGTCAGTCTGAAATTATAGCACCTTCGCTTAGATTATGAAAAAAGGGTGTTTATAAATATGCTTTTGGTTGATAAAATTATGGTCTATGGAGAAAAATATGTTCGTAATTGGTCGTCGATAGATAGTTTACATGGTCGTTTATATTTATGATTAGTTTGTGCTCATTCTTTCACACATGTTCAATCTTTAAAAGTTTTAAGCGAGTATGTAAACACCCATTAACTGACTTACAAAATGGAGGAGGTTCTCAATTATTTTGTATGATTTTTAACAACTCTAATCAGAATATTAGAAATGTAAAAGTCAATATGATTGGGTGTTTGTTACTGAATGAGCTGATTTTGCACAAGCATTATAGATATTAATCAAATGTAAAACGTGATAATTATTTTTGTGTTTCTTTAGGGTAGTGTTTATCTTTGGCTAAATTCTTGGGTCTATGCGGATAAAGTCATGCTCAGCAAATAAAAAAAAACAGCTCTCCGCTTCCTTACCTGTTGGTAATAATGACGTTATCATCGACATCACCTTCCTAGGGTTATATCCCGCGCCTAATCGTAGTCTGCTTGATCTAGGTGACAATGATCCAGGATTTAGCAAGATTGGTAATTACATTGAAAGGACCGCCGATCTGACCTCCGCAATTAAACCAGAACAGACAACACAACAGAACCAGACAATTCGGATCATGCTTATACACCCATAGCTTTTGAACGAGCAGATTCCATCACAATGTTTTCGCTCATCATACCCGCACCCATAGCATAAGAATCACGTGTGCTACAATTGGGCTACCACGTGTACTCAAGATACAGATCCTAAAACAAGTAGAACACTTTCTGCGCCAGCGTCCGTGCCATCACTGTCTGATAAAGATGAAAGTGATTCACAGCGGGCGTACGGTACCGACGAAGCCAAGTTCCGGTTATTATTGCCCAAGAAACGTTATTCGATTACGGCTTTCGTCACGCGAAATAGTCGTTCGTGATTTTGCATATTTAGGGCGCGTACACTTGGGTGCGCAACCTCGTTGCGATTTAGTATTTTCAAAGCTACCTATTGTCGGGATTTCAAATACTTTACTTTATTGACTCGAACTTGGCTTCGCTCGTATTAAATTCAGTTAGTAAAATAAGGTTTTTATGCTTGCCCTAAAATATTGGTTATTGAAATAATGATTACGGTGTATGTAAATAAATAAATATCCGACTTTCATTTGTGGTTAATAATACGCAAGTCAAAAAATAACGATAGAGATGTTGACTGGCTAGTCAATTGAGATACTTTTTAAGAGCTGTCAAAACGAAATCACTTCATAGATTTTGTATGGGCTTGTCAACGTGTGACGTCACTAGTTTGTATGGTCAACTGACTTCATATTAAACAGTTTTTGTAAAATTATAAATCTTAGACTCAATATGATTGAAAATCAATAAGGCTTAACAGCATACTACGATACTTTCTTTTTCAGAATTGATATTTCAAAATTAAATATAAATTTTGACAACATCCTAATTGTAATTCCGACTGCCTCGTTTACAAAGAAGGTAATGACACAACCACTAGTAATACAATTACTAATGGGTTAGTTCGGTACGTAGTTTCGATACTGGGGACAATAGTTGCTGAAATCATTTTGTTCTTACGGTTCCGTGGATCCTGGTTTTAAATCATACTTGCTTATGTCCTCGGCTAAGTTTGCGTAAATTTCTGTTATGGTTAGTCTTTTGTAATATACCTATAACTATACTTAAATAATTGTGATAAACCTCAAAATGGAATGTAGTTTTTTTTTTATTTTAGTGTGGTGTAAGAAAAATTTATGACAATCGTCTGAATAAGTAGTTACGACATCCGAAAGCATGAAAAAAACATTACCGCATTTAAGCCATTATTCGGATTCGAATGAATTTAATTCATATTAAATATATACATACATACATAACTTCACGCCCGTAATCCCCGAAGAGGAAGGCAGAGTCAAAGGAACAGCAGGCCCCTTAACCACATTTAACCAAAAATAAAACAAAAAAATAATTTACGTTGTCTGTTATTTTTTGTATTTATCGATAAATAGAGCGAAACGATCACTGAGTTGAGAGTCTCGAACGAACGGTAAGATAGCTCACTCCCCTCTTGTCCTACTTCTCGCGAAAATTATCATACAAAATGTATAGGCAGGGCACTCATGACCGACCCTCGGCCGTAAGAGGGTCATGCTGCCAACTATTGCTGGTGGACTAGTTTCTTTATAGTCTGTTTCATTGGTACTTTAGAATATCTTTAGTTAAGGGTTTGTGGTTCTTTCTCGAGGCGAGAATTCTCGAGCAATTTCTCATGAGTCGAAGCAAAATCGAGTGTCGAGAAAAAATATAAATAACATTGGTTTTAATAAAAAAATTCGGGAAACTCGAGTACCTAACCCTAGTCGAAACCCTACCCGTTATACTTTTCGAGGAAGGGTTTTCCTCGAAAAGTATAACGGAGAAACATTAACCAATAGGATTGCACAAAATCTCCGCTCCTCTTTAGTGGACATTTTCTATTGGTCGATTTTTAACTCGCTCACCGCTCTGGTGGACAGGCAGCCTAAAGGCTGAAAAATCACAAAGCCTAGTGTAATTTAAAGATGTAGGTAAGTACTAACGTAGTAATGTTTTACGTTAAAATATTTGTTTCTAAAGGAATCCTAAATCAAAGCCTAAATAGAATAAGTTAAATCCTTTCTATCCGGAAACCATTCTTACGAAATATACGTGACCTTGAATTGGTATTATAACACCGTTAAGGTCTTGACATAATGGCTCAAACAGCCCAGGATTGATTGCAAAATTTTATCAGATCTCGCCGCAGTCAAAGCAGAAAGGTGCTCGAATTTAATTAATATTTCCTATGATATCTTTCAAATAGCAAGTTAGCTATTTGACGTTTAGCTATTTCTCGAAATAAAAGAAACTTTCCGAAAGAAAAATAATAATTAAAAATTTCACTCTTGTGAAGCCGATAAGTTCTAGTTAGGTTATTAATCTATCCGTCTCAATTTCAATAGGACTAATTGGTATAGATCTCAAGTCTACTAATAAACATGTTATTTAACACCTCGCCTTTAGATACATAGGTAAAGTTTGCGTCTACCTCCACTATTCGAGCCGAAAGAAACGAAATAAAAATCCAATTTATTATTAAAGGAACGTAGCAATAAACAATTTCACCGGAACTAAGGCCGTTAAACCTGCGACCAAACATTTTGTGAATTGTATCGGCGAATGTTGAAGTTCAAAAACCCCATTTAGGGTTCACTTACTTACTTACTTCACTGCTATTTATTGGGGGTCCTTAATTCTAATAGAAAAACGAAACTCTTGTAAGTTTTTCTCTTGTACTTTTGTATTTTAACGTTTTTTAGGAATTCTAGTCGAGTAAGTAAAAGCTTTAAAAATCAAGCTTTTAAGTCAACCCAATCAAATGCGGTACATATAGAAGTCGCATAGACGTTAACAAATGAATGATAATTTAGAACATTCCCGTTGATCTAGATTCTAGATTCTTAAAACTTGGCAAGAAGATGCATCTCATTCCGAAATCAAAGCCAAGAATCCCGTAATCATACATATGTATGTACGTATATGCCATAGCGCCCGCAATTCCCTAGGGGTAGGTAGAGTCAAATGAGCAGCAAGTCCGTTTGTAAATTTTTTAGCCCAAAATAAAACTGACTAGATGCTAAATTGTGAAAAAGTAACAAATAGCTTTCTCGTCGCCCACAAAAACACAAATCCGGAGTCCGAAATTGTTAATTTGTACAAGGACATGTTTTTATTAGAGATTGCAACTTTATTTACAATTACATATATGGAACTCACAGAGCGCAAGCCTGAACAGTCTTGTTCGATTTTTACACCCAAAGAGCTACATAAACGATTCGTTCACGAGTTTCTATTAATGCTTTTAGTATGGTGGTTAACTGTTGTTATTTTCGTATTATAATGGTTCTAAAATGCAAATAAAAAAATATCTACGAATACAAATTCTTCAGATTTACGCGCCAGTTCTGAAGCTCCGAACTGGAATGATATTCTGGTCCCATGTTGGTCTGGGACTTAAAGGAGCGGTGGTAGCTTAATGGTAAGGACACGCGCCTCTTAACCGAGGAGTGCGGGTTCAAACCCGGGCACGTACCTCTAGATTTTTCAAATCTATGTACGTATTTATACCACTAGCTCGACGGTGAGGGAAAACATCGTGATGAAACCTGCAAATTCAAATAACTTTGGATTTGTAACCATGATCCAAAAATTGTCTGGTTCCCTTATCTTAGGGCTACGAAGGTCAGACCGGCAGTCGCTTCAATGTAATTACCAGACGCGCTAAATCCTGGATCATGGTCTAAGCGGACCCCGTCTAAGCACGGGACATAACGCTAGTAAGATGATGATGTTGGTCTGGGACTTGAAATGAATGTGCCAACTGTGTTTCGGGTGTGCGACTGTGTAGGCGACGAGCTAGGTCACAACTTTTTCATAATTTTCCATCTAACTGCCTAGTTTTGGCCGCCTACGCAGCCTAGTTTTATTTTTTGGCTGAATGTAGTTAAGAGGGCTAGCTGCCCCCTTGACGATACCAACCTATTCGAGGATTACGGGCTGATGATTTTTAATTATACTAGTACCTACTATAGATAATAGTTAACCGACAATAGTAGTAGAGTATCTACAAATGACCACGGTCATAGGAACGTTTGCTCCTTACAAGAGTCAAACCCGCAATTCAATTTGGTAGCCAGGATCTTTAACCACTCGACCAAGCAGAAAATACAATGAATAACAGTACATAGTGTGCAGAAATATTCAACTAATTTCTTCAAGTTGTAAATGAAGTGAGGTCAGGGTTAAAAATAAATCGTTATAACGATGAGAATACTATATAAAGTAGAGCAAAACATGTAAATTGTATTTTAAAAACTTACTTATTTTATATAAATTAATATTCCTGGCACTTTTTATAGCGTTTTACTTAAATAGGTACTATTGTTATAGTGCATCAAAACAGGTTTAATATAAATAATAATATGATGTAGTAATAAAAGTTATTAAGTAGCGCGGTGGAAGCTCTAAGTTATGCATGCTTTAACTTGCCTCTTCATGCGAGGTGTTGGTATAAACTCAAGCATTTGTCTACCTTCTGGGTTTTTCAAATTTAACCGTTGGTACACGTCCATATTATTAATACGTATCTAAGTAAGTACTTAGATTTTAAAAAATGAGAGAAAAATAAAACTATTTTATTCCCAATTTTTTCTGGTTGCTCAATATAAGGGTTACAGGGCCCGTATAAATTAATAATAAAATAAATCTTTAATTGATTTCTTATAGGATACTCAGTAAATTCTCAAGTCTCAGACTTTTTAGTGCAAAATAATTACTCTGTTCATTAAAATACATCAATTTAAATAAAACTATGCTATAAGACACAATTTGTACCAAAACTGTGTGGGAACACAAAAGAAATGACACAGTAATTGTAACACAAGAAATGCGTTAAAAATTACCGTAATTACACATTTTCCCTAATTAGATTTGCAAGCTCACATTCCTAAGCAGGTTAATATAATGCTGACACGTTACGGTCGACATACAACTAACTTATGTCTACTTTAGTTGCTCTTATACATTCTCAAATGACATAATAAGTTGATTTATTATTTTTGTATTCAAATTATGATCTAACACCTAATGAGAAACGTGACGTAACAAGAATATGAGTATTATATGATAGACCTAATTTGTTTCATCGTTTTTTGTTGTGAAAATTAAAGTGTGCTTTCCTTTCATAACGATGCAGGTTGCATTTTTTGACCACATTGCTTTCAATATTTTGTCCAATTACAAAAAAAAAATGTGGACATTGGAAGCACGGACTAGTAAAAAAAAGAAGGACTCCACGCTGTCATACTAATGCGTGAAGCCACGTTTATGCATGTGTGAGTGAGATACTTATGGTAGCAGTTATCGGATATCTGTCATTTGGAGCACTTACTATGTCAATGTGTGATGTAAGTTGCGTGTCATTTGGAGCACCCGAGGAGCTTCGACGTCTAGTTAGTGGCGCAGAGCCCTTATTTTTTACTAGTCCGTGATTTTAAGGTAGCCGGTACTTATAGCACAGGTTTATCCTAATTTAAGCACCGGCAGAAATTGTGTATGTGATTTATTTGTTAGCGTAATGTTTGTAGAGATAAGTATCTTTTAAAAATGTTTTGGTCTAAATTAATAAGCAAATAGCTTCTGAAATCTGTGACTAGGAAAAGAAGTCATTATTATTATTTACCTTTTGTTTGTGCTCTTATAGTATCTAGGTATATTATGTAAAATGTAAACAAGGCCATTTAAATTTGACAAAAAAATATTTGTATTCTCTTAGAATGAAGTGTCTCATTTGCTTACTCATCTTTTTTTCAGTCCTTGACATGTTGATTTGTTTTTCTATTCCCTGACTCTCTGACCATATATTCATATATATTATATCACATTCCTAATGACTTTTCATTTACGCGGTACCTTCGTTCATTGCTTTTCTCTACCCCTCCTCTGATTAACACCAAAATTCGTGATAGCTTTAAATAAATAATTAAAATTTTATTGTTTCGTAATTATAACTATAATAAAAAGTGCATTTTTCTCTAAACCTCTATGATGACTGTAGTTGCATAACAAAAGCAGAGAGCAGAGATAAGTTCTTGTTCAATTGACGATTTATAAGGGTTGGTTTTAAACCTATATAAATTAAGAGTATTTTGACTTTGACTTTGACTTTGACTTAGAGTTAGCGGCTAACGACTCGAGTATTACAATACAATTACAATAACAAAGGCACTAATAAATTATTTTAACGATATTTAATAATTTAAATGAAATTATCTCGTTAACCCTGGATTCCACGTTTTTAATCTATATTTAGTGTGCGTTTATATTTAATTACAATTAGGTAAATATGCTCATTACATATTTAATGTAATGAGTACATAATGGTATTTATCAGAACTGGTTAATATGAAGTCATCTTGTTTTTTAAGTTTTATGTGTCTATATAAAATGTAGGTATATTATATTGTATTATCAAATTAAGATATGTATTATGTTATCATCAGCAGATAGACCTTAAGAAAAGAAACCTTGCCCGTCAATGGTAGTTATTAAATTATAAGTAACGTATGACATTATACCTTAATATTATTTAGGATAGAAATTAATTACTAGAGTAAAAGTAAATCAGTATAGGAAATTATGATAAATGTCATTCGTAATTTCCTGATCTGTGTATTTTTTAATGCGGCTATATCGTTTACGAGAGCTTTTCGCACGAACTTTACTTATCGGAAGCTGTCCGCAAATAACAATTTGTATGCGAATAATAAATAATAATATTGGTTCTCCAACAAATCTGACCTTTGCGTTCGGTGACGGCCAAATATTTACACTTTATGTAACATCCGTTAATATGGAACTTTCACATCGGCCAAGATAAATCTCTGCCCATTCTTTTGTGTCACTGGAACTTGACGAAAACACGTTTTTGTTTATAAATAAATGTACGCACAGACGCGATGTTGCCGCGCAGGTCGGCGGGAGCCGTCGCGCGCACGTCCGCTTTCGTCGGGAGGTCACACGGCACTGGCGGTCGTATCGACCCTCCCATACGACAACGGACGGTCGCACCGCAGTGGACTGCAAGCCCACTGCACTGCAGCTGTATTTTTGGCAAGCCTCCCTGGTGTCGGGAGTTAACCCGCTCGGTGTCCGAGCCAAAAGTCGCCGAGCCAGTGACCCCTTTAATGGTTTATTGTAATTTCTCTGCATTAACATCGCCGGCGCGTCCGCACGCATGCGTGTGCCGAGATGCGGCCTTGTGCCCGTCTGACCTTCGACACCTCTGATCTGCTTATCGGGAACCTCTGTCGCGTAACTCATTGTCTTGTTTCTCCGCTAAATTTCCTCTTGGTAACACGAATTGAGAAATTAGCCCATAGTGGGTACTAACTACTAAATACTAACTTCCTCCTGTGCCATATTTAGGTAGGTAGTTATGATTGTTTGTACATAGGTAGCCTATATCATATTTTAAGAGAAACTTTAATAAGTACAATAATGAATTTATTTATTTTGTATGGACGTAGGAATTAAATAAATTGCCCATAGCTTCAGGTGAAATTTTAACATGCATTTGACTATTTTTTAATTTTGAACAAGTAAGTAAAAGTAAATATTATGCTGTGGATATAATAAAAAAATTACATAGGTTACTGGAAAATATTTTTAGTAGAAAATATTTCATGTAATTAGGTAGGTCCTACTCCAGCCGAAATCACATCTATTAGTTGACTCAAATCTTAGTCCGTTAATGGCATCGTGAGAGGTTTTAAAGTCTAATCCTGATAACTCGACCCAACAGTATTTACTGAATACGTCTAAAAGTTGGTCTTTTTTCCGAGATTGATTTTTCACTCAATATTGCTCCATGCGTATTGCTTGTATAGCTTTCTGAAGGAGAAGCCTACGATGAATCTACCCGGGTCTCTATCGAACTGTAATTACGTCACTGTTTGTGTCTATGGTGTCTATTCACTAATAGATCACGCGATTCATCAAATCGATTTTCTACGTGGAAATATGCCGCAACAAGATGACCAGACATTAATAAGAAATTAATGTCTAGAGTCCGTGGCCATACGGGTCACGAATTGTGCTTTCCACGTTATTATAGAACGTCATATGCTTCATACTACCCGCTTATTTCATAGACAACCTTGTATGAAAATGTAAGCATCACATTTCATTTTAATTTTTAGTACCAGACGCAAAATAGGGGCGACATAATTACTCTGACGTGTTTAATTGAAGTTTCTCTCCGCTCCGGTCGTGTAACACTAGAATAGATATCTGACAGACTCGTTGGTGATGTGGTTTAAACTTCCGTGGCGCGGGTTTGCTTCCCACACCGTGCACCGGGACAATTAGTTTTTATCTCTGGCCTGAGTGTGAATCTTTGTTGATTCTAATTTTCATGAAAATAGTGCATACTTTTTGCTAGGTATCTTTGAGATCAAGACAATCAATGTTTCTGATCATCATCATCTTCCTAGCGTTATGTCCCGTGCTTAGACGGGGTCCGCTTAGACCATGATCCAGGATTTAGCGAGTCAGGTAATTACATTGAAGCGACTGTCGATCTGACCTTCGTAACCCTAAGATAGGGGAACCAGACAATTTTTGGGTCATGGTTACAAATCTTGTTTGAATTTGCAGGTTTCATCACGATGTTTTCCCTCACCGTCGAGCTAGTGGTATAAATACGTACATAGACTTGAAAAATCCAGAGGTACGTGCCCGGGTTTGAAAGCGCATTCCTCGGTTAAGAGGCGCGTGTCCTTACCATTGAGCTACCACCGCTACCCAATGTTTTCTGATACTTTATAAATTTTTATATTATTTATTTATAGATTCCATCTAACCTGGAAAGATGAAACTTCCATAAAACTAGGCTGGTTTTATTTTTGGTCAAATCTGGTGTGACTCTGCCTACCCTTTTAGAGATTACGTGCGTGATTTTATGTACCTATATGTCGCAATTGGTCATAAATACGGATACTAAACGAAACGCAAGCGCGCCCATAGTAAGCGGCGATTTGCGTAAAAATTACGCTTCGACAGATCGTGGCGGTGAAGAAGGTGGGAACGGAGCTTAGTATTTTTTGACTCCAGATCTATCAATTGAAGACGTCGTCACGGAATTGTCACACGTTATGCTTAGTGCCTATTTCGAAACCCCATGAGTCTAGTTTTGTTATTTTTAATTTAAATTAAATCAGTGTTAACAATCAAACGAATTCTCATTGCACAATACCTAGTAATTTTCTGCCACAAGATGTCTGATGGTTCAGGCCTAAATCTCGACAATTCTATATATGTATTTATAGAAACAAAATATACATTTCATGCCGTTTTAAAAGGAAGTAAGTAATTTGAGGAAGGTTTTATGTATATTTTCTGTCTTCCATCGATAATTTTAAATAACCACAATTATTTTTCCACGGGCAGGGTACCAATTTAAGGTAATCAATTGCCACCAAACCCTTCAATTAGGTGGTGTTTTTATTTTGTTCGAGAGTTTTTAGGACTGTTATAAAGCAATCAATAATAGGCAAGGCGACTAAAAATTTCTGTTTAGTGCGTCAGTTAGATTGTCAAATAATATGGAACACGTATTTTTTTATTTATGTGTCAAACAAACATTGACGAAGATACAATGCATTCAAGTTGCGCGTGTCGTCACAAATTTGTAAAATTTTTACTAAATATTTACGTCGCAAGCCCCCACTCCAAAACTTTGATGCTCTTTATCTTTGTGATTTTTATGTTTGATAACGCGAAAAATATGTTTCTAGTATTTTTGTATAAGTAATCTAACTGACGGACTAAATAGAACTATATTTTGTAATGCAGTCATCATCCCTATTGTGATGTCTGTTGTAAGGCCCAATAGGCCCGGGCCTAGGGCGGCCAGATATTAGAGGCGGCCAATCGTGATAAAAATTAAGTGAAGACGCTTTAGTACTGAGAATTATGGCTTGGGGCCTAGGGCGGCCAACACTGTAAATCCGCCACTAACGGTGAGGGAAAATATCGTAATGAAACCTGCAAACTCAAATAACTTTGAATTTGTAACCATGATCCCAAAATTGTGTAGTTCCCCTATCTTAGGGTTACGAAGATCAGATCAGCAGTCGCTTCAAGGTAATTACCAGACTCGCTTAATCCTGGATCATGGTCTAAGCGGACCCCGTCGCACGGGACTTAACGCTAGGAAGATGATGAAGCAACTTCATTTCGGCGCGGGCCTCTCTATAGAGGCCTCTAGGTGGTTGCTTACCTTAACTGATAGACAGTTCTGCCCTAATCACAATATATCCCAACTTCTTCTATTCAAGATTGACACTACTCCGACTAGCCGATTGGAAAAGGAAAATGGCGGCATTGTTCCAATTACTTTTTGATGTGTTATTCAAGTCTCTAGAGAGGTCGATTAGGATGTATGTTATCGTGCGAGGGTCATTAATTTGCATGTATTTTGTTTTGCGACAAAGTTTGTCAGATTTGATTTATAGAAGCGATGACCGAAAACCAGTATATTATTTATATTGGAGATATCATAATATATATGTCTATCAATGACATTACTAATTCAATAACACACATTTTATAAAAGTCACTTAATAATCAATTATAATCATAAATATTTTTGATTAACGCCGTCCCAAATAAAGATACACTTTATAAATCTTTTATCATTAAAGATTATTAGATAATAAGCAGCTGCTATTTATGTTAAGGTTAGATTGAAAATTCATTATCGTCTTTCTATCATTATGTCTCGTTCATAGTCAAAGTCATATACTATGATCATACATTTAGCAACTCTGGTTTTTGCAGTTACTACCACCTCAACTTCTTAACCCTTCGTAAACAATAGGAGAACCAGACAAATTGGATCATGATTACACGTTCTTAGTTATTGTTCAATGTACCTACAGGTTTTCTCATTATATTTTATAACTAGCGGCATAAGTACATTTAGTTTTGAAAACTCAAGAGATACGAGCCGGCTTTGTACTAACAAGACTCGTTGCATATAAAGCGCATTTCTTCACCATTAAGCTACCACCGTTCATAGATCATATATGTATCATGTATACATATATGACATTTTGATGACATGTCATCATCATCAGCCTATCGTCGTCCACTGCTGGACATCGGCCTCTCCCGAAACACGCCACTCAGCACGATCTGCGGCTATTCTTATCCAGCTCTTACTCGCCACCCTGCGGAGATCGTCTTCCCACCTAGCCGTCTGAGGGCGTCCTACGCTACGTTTGCCGATACGTGGTCTCCATTCCAGAACTCGTCTACCCCAATGGTCATCAGTTCTGCGGCTGATATGTCCAGCCTACTGCCATTTCAGCTTGCTAACCCGGTATACATGTATGTATAATATTAGCGTGTGATGACGGGCCTCCTAAATCAGCATACTTTTTGTATCTATTTCGCTTTATCAGCGGATCAAATTCCAATGCGTCAGCGACAATTAGGCCCGGTATCGCTTGCGCGACGCTATCAATCAATTTATCGTCTCCAATCGTGTCAGCAGATAACCAACTTTGAATACACCTGGATTAAAAGCTATTTGTCAGAAAGATAACAGTTTGTTGTAACTCAAAAGTATTGCTCTATGAGTAAATGCGTAGAAAACTACAAGTCTTCTTCAGTTGTTAATAAATTTGCTGTACCCCAGGGTAGCATATTAGGTCCACTATTGTTCTTATTGTATATCAATGATATGCCTAATGTTATATCTCATGAATGTATATTGTTAGCAAATGACACAACAGTCACATTTAAAGGTAATAAAAGTGGAAATAATAAAAACTATGAAAATAGTATTAACGAAGCATTACAAAAAATTATAGAGTGGTTAAATGAAAATAATTTAAAGATAAATGTTAATAAAACAAAGTATATACAATTTGGCACTCATAAAAGGAAACCCAAAAAACTTAATATTAGTTTTAAAGGACAAGTAGTTGAAGAAGTAAAATATACAAAATTTTTAGGCATTACGCTGGACTCTTTTTGTAACTGGAAACAACATATCAATGACATATGCACAAAACTTAACAGATTTGTTTTTGCGCTGAGCCGCATTCGTCAAATTGTGTCAGTTGATACTGCTATTATACCATATAATGAAGCCGGTAGCAATCTCCAGCCCCCCTACCGACTAAACCTCAAGGCTGCCGTTCTTCGGGCGCTAACGCAAAACCAACGGGATCCCCACTGTCGGAGTTCATCTCGAAAAGTCTACGCAGCGCGCGCTGCCGCCTAGCGGCCCATCTCGAGGGAGTGATATTCTCCCCCAGAACACCTAGGGTGGTGTTTTACGACCACATAGACAGCTGTGTACCCTATCCTAACGGACCGGGCGTAACACATGCAGTCGTCTTCTCTGGGGACGATAGAGGGCCAGGGGGTCCCCCCCTCTAACCCCCACGACCCCAAAGGCCCTTTTAGTCGCCTCCTACGACAGGCAGGGATACCTCAGGAGTATTCGGAGCCCCCCCTGCAGGGCGCACCATATAATGGCTATGTTAACTCCTTCTTACGTTATGGAGTTTTAATTTGGGGCAATTCCGTACACAGAGATAAGGCATTTACTCTCCAAAATAAATGTATTAGAGCCATTTTTGGATTGAAACAAATAGATTCTTGTCAGCCCTTTTTTAAGAATTACAAGTTCCTGACATTACCTTGTTTGTATATCTTAGATGTTTGACTATTTGTGTACCAACATATGTATTTATTCGAACAAAAAAGTAAAATGTCAAATCGCACTCTTCGCTCTAAATAAACAACTAAAACTGTATAAACCAACTATAAAACTAACGCTTGCAGCTAATAATACCTTTATAATGTGTATCAGAATTTTAACAAACTACCTGATCAATACTGGCAATGCAAATTCAATAAATTTCGAAGTATAGTTAAAGACTGGCTGGTGAAAAAATGTTTTTACAGTATTCAGGAATATCTAGATTAAAAGTAAAATAAATAGGAGTAGGTTGATTATATATACTCGTAGAATTACTTCGTCAACCTATGCTTTGTTTTTTTTTTCTTTTTCTTTTTTACCTATACAATTCATGTGTGTGCATACGCCTGAAAAGGCAGGGTCAAGTGATTCTGTAATCAATAACTTTAAGATCGTTTATGTAACCTTGTTTTCCATGCACAATAAAGTACTTATTACTTATTATTACTTAAAAAATAATTGATCCAGCAGACAATAACCGCCGTAATGCGTAATCAATAAATCAATAATCACATGTTCGGTGATAACTGGGGTTACCTGGGAAGTGGGTAATTGGGTGGTTTTCAGGGAGGTGGGTAATTTTGTTGGAGTTTTTATTTTATTTTCCAAAATGTAAAAATATGTGTTTCGGTAATATCCTCAAAGAAGTTGATCTAGAAACATCTTATGCTTTTACAGTTCTAAAATACCTTGTTACATGGGCAACCACGATTGGATGCTCAAATTTTGACAGTAAATTAACTCTGATACTGATTGTTTGTACATTTACTCATAAATGGCATATATTAGCGTACACAGAAAAGACGTTTTTTAACGTATTACAAGGAAAATACAGATATTGACAACATAGGTTATACCCATAGGCATACGCAGCTGTACCCCCCCCCCCTCCCCCCCTGGAACTCGTGTGCCAAAGTCGATCCGGACCAAAAGCTGCGTACTTCCATAGTCATACCATTGTCAAGTTATTTGGCATGTATCTAGACCTACTATTATGTTAGGTTTTGTGTCATGAAAAGATAATTTGAAACATACCCTGGCAATCCTAATGTTTGCGCAACGTTCACTACATAAGTCCTGGTTTCTGGAAATTTTACCTATCTTATCTTTATCAGCAGCGGCGTCGTTCCGTATCGTTATATTACTATATTGATGATGAATGATAGCAATAAAACGATAGATGCTAACTGATGTTAATTTAAAATGTGGTAATATGGACATTTTATTCTTTACACTTTAAGTTATATAAGGTTGATCTTTTATTTGATTTTGCACAGTTTATGGCTGTAATTAAAATATAATGTACGGGGAAATCCTGAGTGGTCCTTACTCCTTAGATAAAATACATTGTAATAAATATTTGAAATAGAAATTAACTGACTTCTTGTCTGTCAATCTGAAATGTAATGAAATGAAATGATTTATTTCTGGATCTGGATGGATCTGGATCTGCTTGGATTTGCAAAATTTTTTTTTGAGGATTTGCAAAAACAACAAAACACGGCACACTTTTTTACCCTACGTCTACCTACGTTTAATTTCGATAAAGTTAAGTTAGTTAGTCTTTAAGTTTTAACCACTTAGGTAGGTACCTATGATTAAATTTGGTACGCTAAAACATGAAAGGTGTGGTAACCGCGCCGATAGTCAAAGATAGCTTTGATTATCTTTTGTATTTATTTTTCTATTTCCCTATTAACAGTACTGGATCTATATATCACAATCGAACCAAACCAAAGTTTGGCTTCATCTTCATAATTTAAGACGTTCCGAACTAAAAACTGTCCAGTCAGTAACTTTTTGTTTCTGGGAATCGGGGCCTTTAGTAATGCACGTACCAGGACCACTTTCTAATTTCCTTACGTACTTAGAGTGCGGGTATGTACCTCTGGATTTTTCAAATATATACATACATACATTCATATATACCTCGACGGTGAGCAGTGGCCGATTTACCCTAAGGCCCAGTAGGCCCGGGCCTAGGGCGGCCAGATATTAGAGGCGGCCAATCGTGATAAAAATTAAGTGAAGACGCTTTAGTACTGAGAATTATGGCTTGGGGCCTAGGGCCAACACTGTAAATCCGCCACTGGAAGGATTACGACAAAAGGGCGCAATTTCGATCCCAGCGCCGGGATATTATCGGGAGTGTTTCGGGTCTGGGTGTTTGTGGTACATTCGTCATTAATATCATTTATATTAAGCTACTTACTTTGTTATCAGATTACTTAATGTAGTAATGTGGCGTAATATAAACCATCTAAAATCTATCTTGTGTAGGGTCGCATGGGTCTCAAGGGCTGTACCTAACTATTATGTAGGTAGGATTTCTGAATTAAGAAACATTTATTGAGAATACTTCGAACTGAGAATGAGTATTTTGAAGCGACCAGTAGTGAAAGAATTGCTAAACCGATGTCGATTAAATTTAATTAAGTGCATGCCGATAAGGCATAAAGAGATTAAACGATTATTACATTACATAGAGTACTATAAACGAACCATTATTTGTAATGTTTTCACTACACGCGTACCTGAGAATTTTGCAAATCTTATAAATTGCCTGCTTGCCTGCTTTTAAATAACTATTAGTGGTGTATTGCATTATCACTAGAAATAATAATAACGGGACTAAAAGCGATATACATTATGTAGTACATGAGTACTTACAGCTTAACAAGCTGCAAGTATTAGTCAGTATTATTTCTCATCTATCCTAAGGGCTATGAAAGTCCGATAGGTAGTTGCTTCAATGTAATAACCAGACTGGCTAGATCATTGTCTGAGCGGATCCCGACTAAGCACGGAACATTACCCTAGATGATGGATGGAATATGTAATAGGCTATTTTTGAGATTATAAAAAAATATTGCTTACGTAATTTTTCTTTTGTTTAGCAAACTAAAAAAGTACCGCGTGACGATACTAGGCGAGTAAAATTTTACCGTCCAAGTGACGTAAAGTGCCCCATTTCGGTTATTTTTCGAGTTAATACTCGAAAAATAACAAAGATACAGCACTTCAAGCGAAATTGCTTTATCTAATGATAAAGCAAAAAATACGTATTCAACATACATACACAGGGTCATTTGTAAAACATCAACAACCTCGTAGGAGTAGATTACTGACATTATAAACAACAACGTTTGTTCTATCTACGACTTTTCCTAAATCGACAAAACGGCTCTCCATACTAAATGACCAAACAGCTGATGGAGTTTGTATGAAAAATCGTTTTCTTTTTGTCCATTTAAGAAAAATCGTAGAACAAATGTTTTTATTTATAATGTTAGTAATCTACTACTGCGAGGTTGTTAATGTTTTACAAATTAACTTGTATATATATATGTAGTAATTAATTGAATACTTATTTAATAATCTAACTTACGGACTATAACAAAAATTATCTATTTAAAATGTGTTTTTTTTACATCTATAGGTAATATCGTGATTATTAGGTTCCATTCACGGAATCGAACAGCATCCCGATTCGTGCAGATAATAACACAGTTGACTAATTCGTATTTCCTGTCGTGCACACAATAGGTTGATTGCATTGTACTACGAGTATACTCTTGTTCAGTGATGTAGATGGAATATGTGATACCTTGTGCAGAAATTATAGTGTGACCTTAACAGGGCCGTAATTAATACAGGGAATGCTTAACTTACAACTACCCGGTATAATCTGTACAGTAGTCAAAACAGATTATACCGGGTCGTATAAGATTCTTGCTATGTTGATATGGGACTTAAAAATAATATGCCAACTGTGTTTCTTGCCTAGCATGTCGTAAAAGGCGACTAATGGTATATCGGGTTTTAGGTGTTTGATTGTGCAGTCGAAGAGCTGGCCACTTGTCACTACTTTTTCACAATTTTTCATATAAACCAGCCCATTTTTACTTTTCGACCTAATGTGGTTAAGGGAGCTGGCTCCTTTGACTGCCTTTCGCTTCGGGGATCACAGTGATTATATATGTATGACATAAGATTTTTGGAGAATTGCCGGTCTAAAGCTATGAATATTTGAATATGGACTTTACCCCCAAATGAGTGACACCCTCTTTTCACCCTAGCTACGCCACTGCCCTTGGTTTAGGATGTATTAATATGATCCGCATAAATACAGTTTGCAATGGGCATGCCAATGCTAAGTGGATATGCACTTCACCTCTCACACTTTCGCATTTATTATAATTCTAGGAATCTGGCCTGGCATTGGCATAAAGTATTTCGTAGAATTTTGCGTTAATCGTTTGAAGTTATACACCTACTACAGATACGGGTAGATTATGCGTATATTCGGTTAAGGCCCCTTCACATTTTTCCCGTCTCATCAACTCAGACTTACATAGACTCTATTGAACTCTACTAGCTTTACTGTAATCTTTTTTCCTCCTAACCAACTTCAACTACGGTAAATATGAGCTAACTACACTAGAGATTTTTGAAAACATGTGTCTCCGTGAACATAGTTGCACTTTCGGCTCCTTGACTCTCAAAGTCTTGGCTGGAGAGCTAACAGGAACAGCTTAACGTGCTCTCAGAAACAGGTACCTTACTTCTAGTTTCAGCTACTTTGCTGAGTAATTTCTGATAGACACATCTACCCACAAACTTTGACCCCGCCCGGAATTCATAACCAGGACTTGACCTTTAGGCGGGCTACCAATGCTCGTAGACTTTACGTAAATGTCTACTATCTGGATACTTCCATACGAACGATTCCACAAATGTAAACCGGACCTAAATAGTATTATAAACGCGAAAAAGTATTATAAACCCTTATACAATTTCAATCATTTAACAACGAATGTATAGCATCTATCGTCCAAAAAGTATGTAAATGGATGGAAAAAATCAATAGTAACTTGAGCATAGCTATAGGCAAATAATTGTTAATTATGTAGTGGTCACCTCAGACGTCAAAGGTACAAATATGGTCACTGTATATGAATGGACACTTCGTAAACGCGATAGTGATTTATTGAATAGCCGCACCTATTCAGCCGATCAGATCTAATGGCAAATTAATGGGATAGTTATACTTAATACGTACGTATTTATAGATACTACCTATATGTTAACACAATGGATAGGTTTGTCGGTCTGTCTATATATATATATATATATTTTTATTTTTTTTTTTATTTTTTTTTTAATCTTATCTTCGAAAGGGTAATAACGGCAATTTCATTAAGGGGTGATGTTATCAGTGACTTTTTCTGGGGTTATTTGCAAATTACCAGTTAAAATACACCACGACCAAAATTTTTTAAAGACTGGCATTAATAATTATTTTAGTTTGTATAAACATTTTAAATCTGCGTTTTTACTAGACTTACCTACTTACATATATTGTTGTCATCGATGTAATAAACTGTAGAGCTGGAATACGAGCGATAAACGGACCACATGTCAACTGATGTCCAAATTAAACCATCATCGATCTATTAGATACTTGCTATAAACATGCATATGTATCCTCTTGGCCACCTTTAATTGTACAAATGAAAAAAATCTCACCGTACATAGCGATACTACTTACGCTCAATACGATAAATAAAATAATAATATTTAAAAAATAATTAGGTCGGCTACCAGTGCTACCACATTCAGCCAAACTAAAACTGGGCTGGGTTAATCTCACGTCTAGTGGTTAAAACTTCTCCGGCAGTAACAGAAAGCAGAGGAAGTGTCCCATTTATAGCAACTATTTTAATGTGCCCATGGTCACTGGGGCAGAGCTAGAGGTCCACTGAGATAAATATAGATCTGATCTTGGTCATCCTTTGTTCATTTACATCCTACATCTTATTGATTCAAGAGTCTCCACTGGTTGGCCGCTTAATATATGTATTTACAAAAATAAAACATCTTAGCGTTTTGTGTAGTCCCCAGTTGAAATCCACTTGGACCACAAATCTGAATAAAGTGTAAAATGATTGACCACTGTATCCCTAAGATTAAGACCAGAAAGGGGGATTAAGACAGACAGGTAAATCGATCGTTTTTTTTTTTTTGCGTGAAAGAGAACATACATCCGCACATCCATTCATCCATACAAACTTATAAATAAATAAATAAAAATAAAATTATTTTAACAAGTGCTTTTTTATTGCCCACGTAAATAAATATAATATTTTGCGTTTGAGTTTAACTTGTTTGTCGTTGGTAATGTCATTTTGCTGTTAGATATAGCCATGAGGCATTCCTGATATTTCCACATGTAACTTTAAATACCAAGTAGCCAATTGGTATGTAGGTAAAGTAGCCGTACCTATAAGCTCGCATCAAAATGTCAGTAGATGGTGATCTTTAGATACAAATTGAGCTGGTACAGTGTCTCTACAATGAAGATTGGGAAATCTTAGAATACATTGCAGACCCACGGACTAGTAAAAAAAGACCTTTTCTTCTTTCTTCTTTTTTACTAGTCCAAGTGCAGATCACGTTTATTTTATTAAATTTGCGAATTATTTAGGTATGTTAAAACGACTGAATTTGAATGCAGCATTTAATAATAACGGTTTCAGGAAATATTCGATCCAGCTATGGTTTTAATATGTACCTTTTTTTTATAATTTAATGGCTTAACTTAATGATGAATGAATTGAAGAGTTGATTTTTATATGGACACTTTTTGTTTGGTTCAAATTAAATCTCATGTTAAGCAAATAAATATATAAAAACAGATTTAAATGTGTGAAAAACGTAATAAAAAAAGCATGTTACAAACCATCGTTAGATTACTTTAATTTCATTGCTTACTTTAATTTTAGTACCCAAATACATAATAATCCATAGACCTATACTTACATATAGGTCAATCCAACAACTTCTATAAATGATACAAAGTGTAGTGTGGCTTACAAACAACAAAGTACCAACTTTCTCGGAAATAATCAAAGTTGTGTATTGATTCAGAAGCGACAATGATCAGATGTCCTCAAAATAAACAGACCGTAGCCAGGCGGGGCATTTGTAAAGACGCATTTACGCTGGAGACGATTTTCATAGACATTTTTGCAGGTACCTGTTATTAGACAACAGAGGAAGAAATATTGGCAATAGGTATATATTTTGTAAGGTTGAATTTTATGGTCTTAAAGGTTATTAATTTAGTCTTCATTTAATGCGTCCTTAGGCTGTACGCAAATATTTTTTATTTACTCTAGGTATGATGGATGATTAACCCCGCCTGGTTAAGGTAGGACGCAACCCGGTGTACTAGTTATAATAAAACCAGAAAATATATATAGCACACACAGGTTTACTGGATAGTTCTATTTACAAAAACATCTTAGACTATATATGGGTCCGGAGAAACATTTCGCGTGCGCGATATAAAATACCATCGCCATCTATTGACAGTGTTGCGGAACTATATTTATTTATTTATCTATGGAGCTGTACATATTAAGTGTGAGATATTAAAAGCTAGCTACTTCTTCATGATGTAGAAAAATGAAATTACATTTTCTGCCTGTGTTTGTCTGAAGAAACTCACTTTGTTTTTGGGATGTGACCCCTTAGGATAACCCATATCCTTACCCTTAGGGGATAAAGGGTCTATAATATTATACCTATATTACTAAGTGGCTGTGCCGCGGTTTCACCCGCGTTTTGAATACATAGCCTATAGCTTTTTTCGATAAATGAAATACTTATATACAACACAAAAAATAATTTTAATTCGGACCATTAGTTTCTGAGATTAGCGCGTCCAACCAAATAAACAAACAAACTCTTCAGCTTTACATATTAGTATACAGTATGGATATGGCCTATAAAGGAAATAATTGGGTATCTTTATCGTACCTACGTGCTACTTTCATCGTAGGAACTATCACCACGGTGGACACGCCATTACAGTGTCTATTTCCTAAACACTATTTACCTAGATTCTATTTAGCCGCTCGCCAGTTGCCATGCAGCCAGTAAAATATAATGTCTCTGAATTATTTTTACCGTTGAGGTTGACACCGCAAGCGTGTTGTGACGATTGGATATGAGCTAAACATGTTTATGTTCGCGATTATGAATTGCGCGATGTTTTGCCCAGACTCAAATGTTGTATAGACATCTAATGGAAATACAATGTTTCGTATCACCTATGATTATGTATGTGTTATATTGGGTTTAAGTGGATTTTTGTCCTTCAAGCCCAGATATAATTTAATGCAAAATAAAGACGTAAGTCAAGACCTTTTTTCACAGCTTTCCATTCAACCCAGCCCACTGTCCCATGTTGGTCTGGGACTTAAAAAGAATATGCCAACTGTGGTTCTTGCCTAGCATGTCGTAAAAGACGACTAATGGTATATCGGGTTATGGGTGTGTGATTGCGTAGGCGACAGGTTAGCCGCTTGTCACTGCTTTTTCACAATTTTCTATCAAACCCAGCCCGGCTTTATTTTTGGCTGAATGTGGTTGAAGGGGCATGCTGCCCCTTTGAATCTGCCTACCCCTTCGGGGATTATGGGCGTGATGTTATGTATATAAGTATGTAAAGACGTAAGTATAGGTACTTAATTTTGCAATGTAAATAATTTCAGAGGTCTACTGAAAACATCACAAAGTTATAAATAAGACTGAATACGTATCTATTAAAGTAAAAAATGTACAGTCCGATAAATTAAGATACAGATGTTTGGTAAAAGAAAATAAAACTTCTTACCTACTCATTGACATTCTCAATTAAGTGGTTTTGTACTTCATCATTTCGTTAATTTTTACCTACCTTTAAAAAAATTGGCCTTATAAAGATAAAACAAACATTTTCTATTGTCTCTAGTCATTCATTTTCTAGATAAATCTAGGAACCTTATTACTGTTCAACAGACCAGTATGACTGCACCACATAATCCGCTTTTTCTGTTGAAAATAAGGATTAAATTGAAACAGCAACCGTTGTTCAGTGCCTACCCCAGCTAGACGCTATCTAGTCAACACTTATCAGGCGGTCAATTTGTGGGCAATCTCTGTTGATTGTCGAGCAGCTTCTTCCGGCTAGCTCAGGGTTTCCAAACCTTTTTCGTTGTGAATCACCTGCAAAATTCTGAAAATCTTTTTAACATTAGATGAAAACCGGCATTAAGTTGCGGCTCTCAAACTGCTGCGTTCCATTTGGTAACTGAGAGTATCAGAGTTGAAAATACTTTGGGAAATGGGAGTAGGATTCTCGCCGACGATGAGGACTTAAGGTGCTTGTCATGCTCTTATTCCGTACCTATAAGTACCCTTGCCTGTGTTGAAACTCAACGAAACCTTTAAGGGTTTGGCAACTTTCGAGTGACACTCCTTGTGTTCCATACGCTATGGTAACCGCATACGTTTAGTTAGAATGCATATCTATATAGTTGTTTGTCATCTTAATGGTATAAAAAGATCGTAACACATGATCACGGGCTCGGAATCTCAACGAATCGATGATCGATAATCATAGTCGCAGATAGAGTAGGTACTTATATTGATATAATCGATTATCGATACCCGTTTACATACAACGGAAAGTAAGGTCTTCCTCGTACAAGGCCATGCGACACCAAATGAAGATACTTTCCATTACTGGGCTCACCTCAACTCGAGGCAATTCGCCATATCCGCATATATACCTGTGCAGATACAAATTAAGGTCACGCAAGTTTAGCTAGCTCTCACGTCACGTAGCACAATCGCACGATGCATGCACAATGTAAGTGTCACCTCATAACGCGACATCGTGAGATGGGAATCTGTGTATGCTTGATATTATAACAGGGCCGCAGTTGGGTAATTCGCATAAAATGTCACTTTTATTGACCACATTTGTATTTAAAATACATAATCCTACAATTAACTGCTGCTAAGTACTTATATATTGAACTTGTAACCCGTAATGATGAGCTTTTTCCCCAATTTGGAAAATTATAGGAGTTAAGACATGCTATCCAAAGAAGTGGCTGGTCATATTGAAATGAAAATAACCCAGTTATGCGGGGTAGACATTAAGAACCTAAGTGTTGTTGCAACTGTCAGAATGTTTAACAGCGACGTTTAATATTTGTGACTCTTCAAACATTTACCTATCTCCAGATATTCGTCTTTAAAATTATTTAACGCTAATCGATCCAAGAATCTTTAAAATAGAGCCTTGCTAAATGGAATTACATAACTACTTACGTTATTTTCCAACATAAAAGGTAATTTCGATTTTGCTTATAAATTAAGTATATTTACCTACTCTTAATGTAATTATGTTAGGAGTAAGTACAGATAGCGCGCGAGTTGAATGCAGTCGGGGCCAGAGACAAGACATACCTGAGCTCTGCATTCAACTCGCGCGTTATCTGTACATAGAATTTATATGTTAAGGTGGGTATCAACTAACTTACTTTTATTGTAATTGGACTTATTTTTACTTCCTGTAATTAGAAGAGGATGATTATATTTATTAAAAAAACGTTATATGAACTTTTATGGTTGCAAAGCCTCCTCTGGCTACAGCGACCATTTATAATAGTAATGAGACAGAAAGCGTAATGTGACCGTTAATCATATGACGCATTTCGCATGACTGATATTAGGTACATAAGTAGGTATGTACTATACAATGCATTATTATTATGTAGGCAGGTGTTAGTTTTTTTTGGATTCATGAATATGCCAAGTATAAGTACTTACAGTCAATGTTTCTTCATATTCTTTATCGATTTATACAATTAGGCTTTATTCAGGTTGCCACTTTTTTTTAGGGCCCCGACCAATATGGGCCTTAAAAAGAGGTTTTAATAATTACCTCTGAATACAACATTGTATTTTAATAATTCTTTCGCAACTAACGTTTATTGCACTTTCACATTATTTAGGCTACCATTACTTATCATCATCTTCATCATCATCCTAGCATTATGTCCCGTGCTTAGGCGGGGTCCGCTTAGACCATCATCGCTGTTCCCATGTAATAATTAGCTATACTTAATGGGCTTTATTATCGTTTAGTCTCGAATAAGCTTAGAGGAGGCAGAAAGTACCATATGCTTCCAGCTTTGGGAAACCTAACAGCACTAAAAAACAAAAAACCATTTGACCCATCTAAACAAAGGTAACTCTCATATGACTTTTGTTAAGCATTTGCTACAGATCTCTTGTTACTTTGATCAGCACTATTACCGTCCAATGACATGATGGTTGTTAAAATATAGTAACGGTTATTAGCAGCTTGGACAAACTTTAATAGGTGTTTTGTATTTTTCAAATTGGATGACGGTATCCCCTTAAGGTATTAATCAGCAAACTAATATATCCTTAGATGATACTATATTATTACATACACAGGCAACTAAACCAAAACGGACAAGCATGTCATCCAATTATTTAAAAACTAAGTTCTGCTGGCGGCTTCGTTCGCGTGTTACATCGATATAACAGCCTAAATTTTACTTTTTTAAATGTTGGCTCAGTATATTCGATCCGCTTAGCCTGATGGTAAGCAAAAGAGGAATCCAAATCTCCGTGACAGTGGACGTGGAACCATGGTACACTATCCGTTGTCACCGCCTTACAGGCCCGCAAGATGCTTCTTCACGCATCGCCTAAGGGAATTCATGTCGAAGGATGGAGGAAAGGATATGCCGGCAACGAGTTCTACTTCTTAACGGTGCGACAAAGATAGGAGTTATTCTTCTGTACCTATGAACTTTATTGATAGAATAGAAAGAGTAATTCATACATCGATCCATCTATCCTAAAAAACTTTCGTCTTCTTTATATTAGTAAGAAGTAAGATAAGATAAAGATAACCTCTGCAAAAGAAGTTACTTGTTTTTATACTGAGTTAGAAAATTTTTTTATTCTGAAAAATTATATTCTGAGAATTTTAACCGTAAAGTACCGTGGTCACTGTCATAGCATAGTTCTATGGAACGCATTGAACTTGCCATAAATACCATAGTCTATGACTTAGCTTAGCGTCCTACAGAATGACAATTCTTGTCAATCTATTTTTCTACTTGTCAAAACAACAACAAAACAAACGCAGGCACTTTGAAAAAAGCGTGGTATTTAAATATTTTTTTCAAAAGTGATAATCATCAATCGAAATGCCGAAAATAACTGATAATATACGCCCGGAGCTCGCCCGTTTGCTGCCCTCATCCCTGCTTATGGATGTAACTTGTTTCGTGTTTTACGACAACCATCCCCGAGACCAGAAACATATTGATATCATCGTTGGGACTTCCAATGGAGAAATTAAAGAGTTTTTTAAAAGGAACCTCGTAAACAACTTGAACTTGGAAGGTCGTTATCAACCTACGGATATAAAAATTATCAGAAATGGCAACTGTGATTTATTTTACTTGGTGATTGCTGGTGATGAATTGACGATTATTTCAAGGAAAGAGAAGCCACTGATCCACCGTCGCGTCCAGAATGTTGAAAGATATGGCATCGAAGACGGGGTGTGTAGAGGGCAAGCTGGTTTGAAGGTGATTATAAAGGATGATGCTGTGCCCTTAGTATTCGATGACAATTTCGTGAGTCTGGGAGATAAGGCATTTGTTCTAAATGGTATGCATGCAGACGACTCGCTGCCTATTCTCACAGAGCTGATGAGGAAGTTGACTCAAACTAAATTCAGTGTGAAATGTAACGAGAGTACCCTGAAGGAGTTCCTAAGCCTCCGTCAGGCATCTGCACTGGCATCATACCAAAAAATACATCCAAATACTGAGGAATCGGTTTTCAATGCCAACTCCACGAAGGTAAGATATGGTTTAAAATGAGATATGCAGGCCACAGTTTAATTTTCAATTACTTATTTCCATAACTGCTGTAGATTGGTCTATAAAAAAATATAAAATTTAACTCTAATAGAATATCTTAAGATTAGAGTGTAGGTACTTGACACCCTAAGTCAAAATTATTACTTGTGGTTAAAATACCTATCTTTGGTATGTAAATATTAAGCATTAGAAACATATTAATATATTTGTATACTTTATTTTACAGAGGGATGAAGTACTAAGGATGAAAACTCTTACACCATGGGTTAAAATGTGCAATAAGAAAATTGTCATTGTGCTGACCGTATCATACACTAATAGTACAGTGTAAGTATAAACAATTAAAATCACTAGTAAAAATATAAATTATTAATAATGCCAAGCTATTCCATGCTGTCATATTATGTAATAACTAGCTGTAGCATTACCAAAAAAGAAATCCTTAAATACACTTAAAGATCAATATTGATCAATAGTATGAGATCTTTATTGTCAATATTCATGTTTGTTCTCAACTTACATTCCAGGCCCGTAGAAGATGTTCACATATTACTCCATGGAACCAACAGGCTATCAATGGTGTACACCACAAAATTATTTGAGAAAATCAAAGTTGCTCCCTTCTGGGAGCATAAGAAATCACAGAGCTTGCTAAATAATCATGATGTTGCAATAGTTTCCGTTGTCGATTTAGATGAGATTGCTATGAACTATTTGAGCAAGATTGAGTTCAATGGTGTTATATCATACAAAAGACTAGGCAAGGAACATGTGATGCCATTTGAGCATGTTGTACTTACTAGTATAGATACAATGGTGGAAGGATTTAATGCACTATCGGGTACAAATCAAGCGGGTATGTATCTTTTAATAATTATGTTCTATTTCATTATTACTCTTGTATTTCATTGTGTTACTTTTTGGCAAACTTATATCTTCAAAGAAATTATCTCATATATATGAAACTTGGGATTACCTACTTAGCATTGATTATTTTAACTAGGTTGCATGCCATTATTTTTGGGGGCATATGGTTTATCCCCTTGAAATGTATTAATTATAATTCAACTACATCATATACAGTGATCATATTGTGATTGATCAGATTCCGAGGTAAGTAGCTTAAGCATAATATTATGCTAACTAACTAAACTTCACACCACTTCCATAGCAGGGTAGATAGAGAGAACAAAACACATTCCCCCTCCCGTAGCCTCCCATAGAAGACGTCGACCTAGGAACGTCCTCCTAGATCCCGACGATGCCATCACGCTAGCTATGATGTCGGCTCAGCAGCTCGCGACACAGTCCAACACCTCTGGTCGCCCGTCGTTCCGTCCTCGCCGGCAAGGACTCGCGTCGCGCCGCCCCCGCTAGGTCCTTATTCGCGTAACCGGCTCGGCCCGGTCGCTCTATCCCCAAACCTACGTGTTTCTGCCCTCTTCAGCAACGTCCTGAGCCGAGGTAGAGCCCCATAAGAGGCGCCCTCAGGCTGTTGCCTAAATTTTAGGGGTGAGAGTTTCTCGCTCCCCCGCCAGCCCGGTAGGTAGTAAAGGCCGCCTTCGACCAACTACCGACGTCCTCTCAAAAAAAAAAAAAACAAACCACCATATGGCTCAAACTATACCCACCTCACTTGCTTATACAACATTCATGATCCTTTTCATACTGTTACGGGTATCAGAATCAACAGTAGTATTACAAATGTTTACTTAAATATTAGATATTAACACCACAAAACAAACAGAAGTATTCATTACACAATTATTTGTTCTGGGTGGGGATAGAACCCACAAATCTTGGCGCATAGGGTAGGGTCACTACCGAATGCGCCATTGAGCCAGTCCAGCTAATTATTGTAATGTTTTACAAGCGAATTGAATATGCATGCCTTATGGACACATTAAAACTAAAATTGTGATAAAAGTTTATTGCTTATAAAATTGCATTTTCTTTTCAGATGACATGCTATCTTTAGCCATTGTTGCCACTACAATCAAGACTGAACTACTTCTAAGACATATGCGGGCTCCAGAGGAACCACTTCTAGCGATCCCTGATGCGTTTTGCGACCATTTGAAAATGTCCAAAATGTTGAACTCGGATAGAACAATTGTTTACAGGCTTTCGCCATACCACTTAATTAATGGTGTGATGATAGTTTTTAAAGAGGAAAAGATCACTGATGATTGCTATCCTATTCTTGTTTATGCCAGGTAATCTATACTATAAGCAATAGGGGCGTAAAAAAGTGGAAAAAACTTTTGTCTAAGAATAATATAAAAAAAAATTATAGAAGCAACAAATAAGATATGGTCATGGTTGTCACTTGATACTTGCTTCAAAATATTACTATATTAACACAATCTAATAATAATTCTACAATTAATTTATTTCCAGATCACCAGCACAAGTCGTATCCCTCATACATTACATATACGATGCTGTGCCGTACAAGATTATAATAACCACACCTAACCTGAAAATCAGTCCAAAATCTGAAAAGCCATCTAAACATGAAGAGGAAGCGCCTAACATGTTGCCAGCATTTAACTATGATAACTATGCATCGTCATTGTTGAAGCAGAGCAACCTACTTCTGGAGTATCTGGACAAATGTATGACAAAAATGGGAGAGAGCAAAGATGTTGAGATTAGGAGCAAGATTGGGTCAGAAATTGATCTTATGGCCGGAGGGTTGCAAAGTTATGTAGACTTTAGATCGCAAATGTTGGATGAAGCGTTGAAGGGTGTAAAGAGTTTGAAGACTGATGCTGATACGGCTGGTTCTATTTCGAAGGCGGGATCTGAGATCAATATGGTGATGGATTAATAATTTTGTGTATGTTATTCCTTTTTTATTGATAAGACTTATAGATTTAAGTAAAATAATTGGGGTGATGACACTATACACATGTAATTCCAAGATAAACTCAAGTTGAAAGAACACATTATGTAAATAATTTTTGATTTTCGCTCCCTTTGTTAATACTTATTGGTCAGTCAGTAAAACTATTAAGCTAAACAGTTACGTGATAGTTTTATATTACTATAAAACGCTCATAAAAATGCGTTACTCGTTGGTGGTGTCATCATGTGGTAAAGAAATTTTTGTTCAAATTCGAACTTTAGCAAAAATAATCTAGTTTAACTCTTACTATAATAGCTATTTTATTTTAATTTGTTTATTTGCTGGTCTAATAAAATAAAACAAACATAATATTACATATATTGTAAAGGACATCTGTAAACATCAATTAGGGTTTGTTGAATTAAAAAATTCCAACAGATGGCGTAACTGTGACGTACGGTCTTATCATCCTCCTCATTGGTAAGTTTTTAGAATAAACTGACATCCTGTCAACAAAGAGCCAATAGTGACAGTGATAAGACCACGAGACTCCCTGGGGCCACCTGGCGGTTTTTGTGTTTTTAAAAACCCTCATTGTGATAGCATAAGCATTTAATACTGCCTTGATGCAACCGTCATAACGGATTGAATTTCATATCATACAGAAATGCATTGATCTCAAATAAATAGATTTATTTTTTACTTTGTGATAACTCATTGTAAGTTTTGTGCCTTTGATAGGTTAGCCATTTTTTGATATAATGCCTATTTGTCACGAATGTCTTATAATTTTATGTGTTTTAAGTATTATCTAGTAATAGGTGCATGAAGGCTGTGATAGGTATAAGAATAATAAACTACATACATAAAGATTTTGAATAAAACTATTTTTAATAAAAAAAAAACTTTTAATTTATTTTTAAAAATCAAAGTTATAATATTGTTATGGATTACAATTAATATTTTTCTAGTTCAGAATTATTTTCCAAATAATTCTATTGCTCTAACTTTATTTATTCATATGCGAGTAGAACATATTTAAAAGTGAACAAGCTATAAATTATGCTAATAAAAACAACAAAATACTTATGATTTGATCATAAATTATTACAAAACACATAATAAATCAATTAGCCATGTTATTTTAAATACTGGCTGTAAATGAAATGTACAACATAAACAATATTTACTAAATTATTAATAATAATAATAAATAAACATTAACAATACTTACAAATATGCTATTGAGCATAGTTTTCATGTCTTAAAACATAACTACGTAACTTTATAAATATATGATATTATTAATTCACACAATTAAGTCAATAAATTATTATACAACTAAAAATAGATACCCGGTAATCCATTCATGTTTTCTTAGCACCATTATGTCAGCTATTCTATTTATTGTTAAATACGTACTATGCTTATTTAAAATTGGTCCCATAACCGAAGTAAGATCCCTGACTGTTGGTAACAAACAATCCACATTGGTTGAAATTATGATATTAATATAAATTTTGTAACGTGATTTTGTACCCCCAAATATATTTTTGAAATACTAATATGTACAGATAGCGCGCGAGTTCAATGCAGAGCTCAGGTATGTCTCGTCTCAGGCCCCGACTGCATTCAACTCGCGCGCTATCTGTACTATGCCTGCTGCCTCTTTGACTCTGCCTACCCCTTCGGGGATTATGGGCGTGATGTTATGTATGTACAGGTATGTACTAACTTTTTGGAGAATCAAATATTACTAAGTGCCATAATGAATTTAATCTAGTCTAGTTATAAAATTGGACCCAAAATTATAGTAGGATTTTCACAAATAGATGTACGATTTACTATCGTGAAGACTTGATAGCAGATCGATGGATGTACATACGCAAGATTGCTTGTTCCCAACGAAGTCTTAAAAGCCAAAACCATCACCATTGCGCTCTAATGTAACGGAGAGGACATAGACAATTTTATTATCATTCCTCTCCGGAGCGACAACTGTTTGTCAGGTACTAGGAAGCTAAATTTTGCCGCCTGACTCTTATTAAATATTTACATTTAAAATAAAAATATTAACGATAATAAATCTACAATGGTTTAACTGTAATCTGAAGATTTAAACTTCAGTAACTTATTATGTATCAACTATCTGGTTCTACTTGATTGTTCTTACATCTACAACTTAAGTTACAAAGCTTCCGCGGTCAACGAGTATAGAAATTATATATTTAATATAAATCATAATAAACTTATTAATTTCAAGTAAGGAATATATGCTTTCTTTAGATTTCATCTTTGAAAGCTTTTGTGTTTATTATTACTATCTACTTAACTTAGTAATTGCATCCGAGGATTCAACTATTATTTGTTACTTACACTATTATTGCATTGCACATCCGGCCTTTATGTCTATTTAATATTACACATTGATTTTAAAGGTTTTACTATTTTTCTTTATTAAACCATCTAAAACTACATTAAATTATTACAATTATACTTATTTAAGGAATATTACTAGGAATTATTGCACTCCCTATTGCACATTGTTCGTTGTCACTATTGCACATTAAATACCTAAATTATAATTCACTATAAACATTCTTTAGAATGTTTAATTCTCTTATTACTGTCTCTTTCAGTTCTTCGAATACTAGTACCACTTTGGCTACTACTGTCCACATTCATTTGAGGTTTTCTAAAACTTCCAAAATAAACAGAATGCGTCTCTATGCTTTCAGCACCAGATTCACTCCTGGCTTCGTTTTCAGTGTCATCACTTTCACTGCAACTCACTATTTTTGGAATGACTAATTTTCTTGAAACTTGCCTAGAACTTGTAGAATCACTGCTCAGGTATCCGGAATCTTCAACATTTGCACCTTTCTTCCGCCTGAATCGCGGCTTGCTATGACTTTCTTCTTTACTTTTAACGAAGGTATTGGTGTTTATATTACTTCTGCCCGAAGGTCTTCTGTTGGGACTCCTAATGAAGTCTCCAGATCTGTGTGATGTAATGACGTTATCGTCGTTGTCAAATTCCGAGGACATTGTTTGGCCAGAAGCTCCCAATGGACTGCAAGAGGGTCCACATTGCGGTTGATGATGGATTGTATTACTACAAGCAATAGTTTCAACAGTCATAGTTTTGTGAAACGTCCTCGGACTGAGGCTTCTGCCACTCGAGTTTTTTGGAGGAGTTATTGTTGGTAATCTGTCGATTTCTACTCTTCGTGGTGGTGTGGCTGGCTGTTCGTATATTGGGGTTTCTTCGGTGGGTGGTAACGGTGGTAATATGTCTGGTCTTGCTAAATTTTTTATCTGCTTGATTGTAGGTGGAGTGCTTTGCCGCTGTCGTTTGGAGTGTCTAAGCTCTAATGTCAATATGCGACCTTCCTCAGGCTTCCAAAGTTCAGTTTCTGCATCGTTGTCGCAAATATCATAAGTGGCATCTATTTGCTTTGTTTCGTTGAATGTGGTGGGAGAAATTTTTGGACGGTCATAAGCATTTTTGCGCATCTCAAAATCATTTCTTAGACTATTGAATTTTGCTGCGTATTCGATTTTGTTACTAGTTTTTGTAAATGTGCCACTACTTCGAAGTTGTATTCTTTGACTGGGAGGACTATGTTCACTGTCAATATTTTTAATAGTATCTTTTCTACTGAACTGTGTGAATTCTACAAGCTTATGTTTAGGATGCTTTCGATCTAATGTATCCGGCTCGAAACCATCAGATTCATGTATTTTTATATAATTTTCAGGCGGATCTTTAACTTCAATTGTTAAACATCCAGGTTTTTCCGCAGAATCGACGTGACTAGTTGCAATTAATTTTCGACTTCCCATTGAACATTCAGAACCACTTGGAGATGTTGGTGTGCTACCAAAGTTGTAATTGTTATTAACGTAGACTTCACTTACAAGGCTGTAGTCGTTAGTTTGGTTATTTGTCGCTATTGGTTTTGTGTCAGGTTTGTTTTGTTTTCCTATAGTTTCATAGTGATTTTGTTCAATATGGATTTCTCTTTGTGGCGATGGAGTATTACTGTTACTACTCGAGTGGGTCTTATATACAGCATTCATCATGGTCAATTCTTCTTCAAGAGGTAAAGCATTACTTAAACTAGGACTGGCTTGTGAGGATGGGACGTCTGAGTAGTCGACAGGCGTCGTTATTCTTTTCTGGCTAGAATTCCGTTCTAAACTATCTGTTTCGTATTCATTACCAGAGGGGCTTTCGGAAATATTTCTCGTGTATATTGGTTGTAAATTACTTGCCATTTTATAAATTTTTTCCTCATCTGAGCTACTATGATTGTAAGTTTTAGATGATTGGTCTAAAGCTATAGCTTCATTGACCATATCGGGCAAAGAGTTTTTGTTACAGATTAATCTATTTCTATTAGTACTGCTTCGAAGACTGCCTGATCGGTAATCACTAAGTCCGATTGGTCTGATATCATCCACCTTCGAAACTGTTTGACAGTAATTACTGTAGTTATTATGGTGGCAGTTCGTAGCATCGAACTCTGGCAGTGGAAAGTTGTAATTTCTAAGCGGTGGTTCTGATCTTACCGACATAGTCGAAGATTTCTTAGGAATATGGAAATCTCGCATATACATCGAGTTAGATGAAGTGAAGCTGTTCTGTTTCCTAATCTTATTTCTACATTCAGCTGGAAGTGATAAAATTGAATTACCTCCGTTTGAGGTAAGGTCATTATACATTGATTGCTGTTTACCTGTCGGTATGTTCTCTAGCCATTGCCGTATGCTGTTCTGTTTATCTCCTCTATGGTGGATGCAATTCAAACAAGCATTCATATCAAATTTCAAGAAGTTCTGGCCACTCTCAGATTTACAACCCGGGCACCCGACACAACTGACACTCTTCTTTCTGCTGTTTTCTCTCTTCAAACTGATAATACTCCCGCTTCTTTGGCTGCCTAGCCCTTGATAAAGATCTATACTATTGCCATTGGACGGATATGTTTCTTCTTCGGGAATTTGATTGAGGACTGGATGGAAACGTTTTGCTGCCATTTTATGCTTTGCAATTGATATGACTTCTCTGATTTTGACCAGAAACTCTAAGGCTGCAGGTGGTGGTTCCTGGAAAATTAACAAAAATGTGTTATTCGGAATGTTATTTTATTTCCATTATTTAATATAGAGGTCTTTTTATTTTGAAAGTCAGATTTAAATTATTAGAAAGTAGTATTTTTGGATTACCTACTTCTAAATAATAAGGCCTTGTAATAATATAGGATAGGATGCTGAAATTCTAAGGCAATTTTTTTTTCACGGTAGAATTCGAAATGGTTGTCCTATTGTGTGATTTTGGTATTTGTAGAAAAGTAGGTAATGATTGCCACTAGAAAAATTTAAGTATTTTAATTATACTTTGCTTTTAGCTATTGAAATTCTATCGTGTACTTGCTGTACACATGTTAATACTTACAGCCATAAGCTGTGGTTCGAAGTAAGCAGGGTTGAAGTACAGCTTCCGCCGCGTCGTGCCGACCGGGCGGGCTATCTCCCGGTCGTCTGTAGTCTCCACGATCGACACGTGTTCGTCAGGTAGTCGTTCGATGCTGGACTCGTCTCGGTGGTTCGGTTCTGTGTCGTTTTGGAGCTTCCTATCACTGTGGTGGAGGTGGACGACAGCTGAGGTCGTGTGACTCTGGAATAGGGTTTTTTGTTAGCTGGTGCATCAAGTCCTATTGGGACCGAAGATAGCCTAGGACTCAGCATATGAGGTGCCTATGGGGATATTAATTCAAAATATGTGATTTCCTACCCATAATGGACCATGGACATAGTCGGAATTTCCCAGTTAAAATTGAAAGACGATATTGGAAAGAATTTGATACAAGTATTAAGAAGCCTAAACCACATTGATAAAAAAGGTATAAACTCTCAAGATTCAACTCTCAAGGGTATTTGATACATACATACATAACATCACGCCCATAATCCCCGAAGGGGTAGGCAGAGTCAAAATGGCAGCATGCCCCTTCAACCACATTCAGCCAAAAATAAAGCCGGGCTGGGTTAGATGGAAAATTGTGAAAAAGCAGTGACAAGCGGCTAACCTGTCGCCTACACAATCACACACCCATATACCATTAGTCGCCTTTTACGACATGCTAGGCAAGAATCACAGTTGGCATATTCTTTTTAAATCCCAGACCAACATGGGACAGTGGGCTGGGTTGGATGCTAAGCTGTGAAAAAGGAGTGACAAGTGGCTAGCTCGTCGCCTACTCAGACACATACCCAAAAGCCCTTAGACCATTAGTCGCCTTTTACGAGATGCTAGGCAAGAACCACAGTTGGCACATTCTTTTTTTTGTCCCAGATCAAAATGGGCCAAGTCCCAGACCAACATGGGACAAACGAACGCAGCCCATGGGTATTTGATTAAAGTCAATAAATCACTTATACCATTGGATTAGATTTTTTTATGAGTATGATCGTAGTACGAAGTACCCTCAAGAAAAGATGAACAGATTGAATGTTTTACGTACATTGTACAGATTGTGATCTTCGCTTGGCACACTGCTATCCGCGAAATCTTCTGAATCCGATAGATTGCTGCCAGAGTCGCTTGGAAAGCTCTTAGCCTCATGGAACTGCCTGCTCATGCTCAATAAAGGATTTTTCTTCACGACCCCATCGTCTTGCCCCAAATTGGACATGGGCTGTACTCGTTCGTTGTTCACTCTTATTATGTCCCGTTCAGTGATTATCGATCCATCTTTCTTCTTCAAGCCCTTCAGTCTTTTGTTGCTGCCTTCGTCTGACGCTGCTCGGCGCCGTTTTCGTATGTGCAAGTAGAGGAAGACTGAGGCGACGTAGATGAGACCAAGAAGGAGGGAGCTGATGCCGATGGCGACGTACTCGGTGACTGTCAGACCCGATGTGGCGGCTACTTCGGAGGTTTGAGCGTTGGGCGCGAACTGAACTTCTGTTACATCTAAAGTTTTAAATTTATTGGAAAAGATCAGTAGATATATCTACTTATATAAAATCAGTGTAGTAAAGCATCAGAATTTAGAGGAGGTTTGGATCAGAGATTCCTGTCTATAGTTATTCTATTAAAAAGCCAGTTTCAACTCCTACCATATACCTATCTAGAGATATCAATAAGAATATGCAGAATTAGTTGTAATTCTTACGATGAGTATGATACAAAGGAATTGTTCGATTCTCGATTTGTCTTGATGATTTGTGACCGCGGTTTTAATACAAGCGATTACAGATGGGTTCTCAATTATATTGAAGTTTATGGTCGAAGGATGTTAAAATAACTCACTTGAAGAATGCCTGGGCGGCGTCCCTTGCACTCTAAATGCCACGCAAGGTGTGAAAACTCCTCGCAAGTCTAGAGGCGACGAGGGAGTAGCCGACACGTCTTTACAGAGTAGCCGGACTACCATGACGCGGCCAGACATGCGTGCGCGCACATCGTCCTCTCCACTCCACTGAAATAAAAAAAAGAAGATTAATTTAATGGGATCGCCATTTTTTATGCTTCATGATTTTTTTGGATAATCTTGAGTGAGGTCTTTGACTTCGTTTACCTAATTAGTAGACATAAGAATGTAGATATACTAGATAGTTTATATATTGGCGAATATGTTTGGGTTACTACACTTTTCTAGAATGGTAGAAAGTAATAATACTTAGGTACACACACGCTTTCTTGCATCTTTTAAAGATTTTACGTCATTCTAAACAGTGCTTACCTACCATGTAGTGCGTGTTTTTGTTACTTTCTGCGAGGAGCATGATCATCATAATTAGTTGACTACTCTCCTCTACTACCTCTACTACTCTACCTCTAACTGATACTCACCTGCAGGAAAGTCCTGCCTTCGTCTCGGAACAAGTTGAAGGGTACATCGGCGTCTAGAGTATTTCGGAGGTCGAGGAATCCTTTTCTAGTGAGGAACTGAGCGCCCGATACGGCACATATCGGGGTTTTAACGTCTGTAAAGTTAAACAAATTCTTGCTTCAGCATTAAATATGTCGATAACACACCAGGGTTAGAATATCTGAGTTAGTAAAATCGCACTATGGACAAATACGGTATCTGTAATAAAACATCTATTTGTAATCTTTGTTATTTTGAATTAGATTTAATTTCACATTTCCTACATTTAAATCGTAACACTGTTTTTTGCTCATTATTTTCTTCAGGCGTTAAGTGCAGTCATAGTTGTTCTAAATTGAATAAGTCGTGAGATACGTGTTTAAATTTTTCTCATTCATCGTAGAACATATCCTTACCTTCTCATACCCATATGCTTAAAATAATGAACCAGCATATTTATAAATAACGTAGCCAAAATTGGCAAAACCTAGTTAGATATCTACTTATACCGCCTAAACGGCAGTATCTTGATTCATTAGGTTTTTGCGACTAATCAAGTTAGTTCTCGTTGCTGTGGAATGCAAAGGCGTGGGGTGAAAGTGGTCGCTTACCCTGAAAGGTGATCTCCTTAGATGGGTGTATGATCTGGCCCTTTAGCGGCAGGTATACGAACGGTATCCGCTGGAGGGCCGAGCCCGTCCCGAATGTCGCCAGTGAACATTCTGGAAGTAATAAAAACATAATTTTTTGTCAAAACATCAATCAAAAAGCGATAGCGATAATAGAATCATATTACAAAATTCTTGAAACAAGAGATAATTAATTCAGAAATGATTTGATATTATAACTAAGGTATTGTATGTTTCTTAAACATACTATCTATGTATCTGCTATTTTATAACTCTTTAATATGCGTATAATTGGTGAGAGACATGATATATGTAAGGATCGTGCCATATGGCGTTCGGTTCTTACTGCCTACCCCGCTAGGGAAGTGGCGTGAAGAAAATTCTCAAAAAAAATATTTATGTGCATATATATTGGAGTTATCTAAATTGTATCAAGTTGTTTTGGAAAATTTATGTTAATGTGGTCTTAATTAAGGTACCTATGTAAATGTAACGTGTAAGACCTTTGTTGAAAGTCACCGCCGTTGTCTTCATAATGAAATGATGAACATTTTCGTTTAAAGAGCGTTATCAATATTTAATCCAGATTACTTTAAATCGTACACAGTGTACGGTATTTCGAAAAATCAAAACATCCCGCCATATCAAACAGCGATGACAGGAGTTATTAAAAGCATAATGTACTACCGTACTTAAGTAATGTATAATTAAAATCGACACGGTGGACTCCGGTTTTCGTTATTAATTATTTTAAAGAGTATTTATGGAAGTACGGTCATTAAGGATTTTGACAACATCGCTGGAGCTACCGTTAGGTATGATCCTGTGTTTACCACACACGAATATGGCGCCGCAAGCCGACAATTCATTTTTAACTTAATGTAAGGCTTGGATTAGTTATCAAACGGCGATCAGCGCTGAGCGGTTTTTAACCGCTAATCTTTGACGTTTATCGGACGCGGAATTATGCCAGGTGGCTAAGAATTTATTGTTAAGATTTTAAGTAATTTTCTTTATTCACATTTCATTATAGAAAAATGATTTATCTACGTGTTAATGAATTTTTGGCATGAAAAAATTTTCAGTTCTCAAAAGATGCGCGTAATGTAGTATTTTCTACATATTTTATTTTGTTAATAGATTTTTTTACTTCACATAAGTAGGATCGCAGACGCAAGGTAGCGAACTATATTTCAATTTCATCAATATGTCTTTAGACTTAAAATAAATTTATGTTTTGCGTACCGTAACATTTTTGTCTATTTATAATTTGTGTCCTACTAACCTTTTGTCTTTTAATCCTTTAACTTTTAATAGATCATAGCATTAAAAAAGTTGTATTGCATCACTGAATAAAAAAAAAAATATATATTTTGCTAAAGGAGTGAGATGAGCATTTTCTTCTGGTGGTCACTCGTATTAGCTACAAGTTCCTTTGCCAAACACAATTTATACGTTTAAAAAAAAATCGCTCTCGCCGGTTAAACGCTATGCTTCTCGCTCACTCCACAGCCCCGGCTCAATCACATATGACTCGTACGATTGTAAACACACGATTGTAATAAACATAAATTGTGCCGTTTCGGAATTACAAAAAGTGCTTAATGCAAATATTTGTCAAATTCGACGCAGCCTCAGCAGGCTCAAGTAGATAACTTACCGAACGTCTCATTCGTAAAGGAATTAAGAGTAAGAGCGAATTTTGTAAAGCTAATCTGGTCATCGACGTGTAAAATAAGCTTAACGTGGAATCCAATAGGTACGTTATTGGCAATGTAACACATAAAATCGCAAGTGGTTGAGAAACAATGAAACAATGTATTAGGGGCTTCGATGTTATGGGCTTATGACCTTAATTGCTAATTTGGGTGGTAGTAGCTCAATGGTAAGGACTCGTGCCTTTTATGCGAGGGGTACCTACTGGTTCAAGGACGGGCCGGTAACTCTAGATTATTCTTATCTATGTACGTGTTTATACTACTTGCTTGGCGGCGATGGAAAAGATCGTAATAAAACCTGCTCATTCAAACAGCTATGGTTTTGTTACCATGATCATGTCCGGTTCGCCAAGGGCAGGGGTGGCAAACCTATTTACACGAACGTGCCAAAGTTTTTAAAATGGCAAAACAATTGGTTTTTAAGTGCCCGGGGAGCGGTTGAAGTAGGTGTTATTGTAAATATTTTTTATACATTTGTGTTTTCAAAGAAAATGTGTGCCTACCATTTTGTATAACGTGTCGCCTATGGAACGCGTGCCAATGGTTCGCCATCTCTGCCCTAGGGTTACGTAGGTCAGACATGCAGTCGGTTTAATGTAGTAACCAGACTCGCTAAATCTTGGATCTATTGCGGACCCCAATTAAGAGGGACATAAGCCTAAGAAGATGTTAATTGCTAATCTAATATAATATTTTTTTTTGCCTAGCATGTTCTAAAAGGCGATTAATGGTATATCGGGTTTTGGGTATGTGATTGTGTAGGCGACTAACTAGCCACTTGTCACTACTTTTTCACAATTTTCCATCTAAACCAGCCCAGTTTTATTGTTTGCTCAATGTGGAATAAGGGGCCTGCTGTCCCTTTGACTCTGCCTACGTGGTTTATGGGCGTGATGTTATCTATGTACTAATATAATGAAATGAAAGGAACACAACACATACATTTTAGTTTAAACTAACTCAAGCCATTCTATAGTCATCGATTGCTACAATCACCATAGACTGCGATTTTGAAAGTCATAATCAACGTCAACAATTTTGATTTTCTCACGATAGAAAATAATAATTGCATTGTAAAATTTCATTGTGTGCATAATTTTCACACAATATGTAGGCTCTGCATTTATCTCCATTGATTTATCAACGCCCGTGTGAAATAATATCAATCCACTTTTAATATCTAATCGTCGTAGTTTCAACATCGAGTATATATATAGCCAAAAGAGTAACAATGTACATAACTAAGTTTACTTGAGAAAACTGACGTTGTAGTTGCTGGACTCTGATTGGCATAGGTACTAGATATAATGGGTCTCGGATATACATGAAAATCAGCAATCAGTATTTAAGTTAACTGAGAAATATCTTATCCTATATTTCGCATCTGATGCCTGAAAAATGGCCCACTACCCAAACTAGCTAGTACCCGAACGTTTATAGTAGGTATAAATACTACCCATTACGAGCGGTGGTAGCTCAATGGTAAGGACACGCGCCTCTTAACCGAGAAGTGCGGGTTCAAACCCGGGCATGTACCTCTGGATTTTTTAAATCTATGTACGTATTTATACCACTAGCTCGACGGTGAGGGAAAACATCGTGATGAAACCTGCAAATTCAAACAACTTTGGATTTGTAACCATGATCCAAAAATTGTCTGGTTCCCCTATCTTAGGGTTACGAAGGTCAGATCGGCAGTCGCTTCAATGTAATTACCAGACTCGCTAAATCCTGGATCATGGTCTAAGCGGACCCCGTCTAAACACGGGACATAACGCTAGGAAGATGATGAAATACTACCCATAACCACAGATTTCATTCATCAGAAAATAAGTGAAGTCTGGCAGCCCTGAGATCTTGGACTACCCCGTTTCTCTTTGGGTTAATGTAGGAAGAGTTGATTTATCTTCTATTTGCACATGATCATAATATGCCTAAAATATAAGCATTAAATCGCCTTTTAAAAGCCCACGAATGAAAAACACCCATAATTACGTATTTCTAAATGTTATAATAAAGCGTCAATTTGCATACGTCACGGTCCGCAAATCCACTTAAGGCGAAACTTAGTTAAAAGATAAACGCTATGAAACGATGGTAAAATTAAAAGCGAAGCACAAATGACCATAAAATATCTTTGTACATTTGCATATAGGGTTGTCAAATGCGACAGTTAACCCACCTGTATGTGTGTGAGTACTTTAAATAATCGTGGTGACAAGAAATAACAAAGCGTTATCATAATTAATCGGATGTCAGAATTTCTATTGATGTGCCATTAGGATCTTTAGAGCGGTGATAGCTCAATGGTAAGGACACGCGCCTCATAACCGAGGGGTGCGGGTTCAACCCCGAGCACATACCTATGGATATTTGAAATCTATGTACTTATACCACTAGCTTAGTGATGTGGGAAAAATCGTGATGAAACCTGCAAATTCAAACAACGTTGGATTTGTATGTAACCATGACCCAAAATTTGTCTAGTTCCCCTATCATACGGTTACGAAGGTTAGACCGGCAGTCGCTTCAATGTTATTACCAGACTCGATAAAACCTGGATCATGGTCTAAGCGGACGCTAGGAAGATGATGTTGCCATTAGGGTCTTTGGCAAAACCTTGTCAGAGTCTGTAATGATAACATTGTTGTGTTGATAAACTTTGATGGTTTAACGTTTAACTCTAAATACGGAGGTGTCAGCAATATTTGAACTTTGGTACCAATATGGGGTGTTTTTGTGATTAAACTTGCATGATTTTTGCAATCTAATCTAAATAAGTGATAATGGTATATCACAATACGGAACAACAGCATAGTACTTACTCGTAAATATTTAAGTGTATAGTAGATTTAAGAAGAGACTATGGTTTAAATAATCTGCTGGTAAAGTTAATGTTTTGTAATAGTTATTTAAGAATCAAATACGGAGATGAGGAAGCATATAAATGATCAATACTTACTTAAAGAATTCAGAATTCAATACCGGTGGATATTAAGTACCTACCGATCGTGACAACCCTACTCGAATGCAAATGTGTTTGATATTGGTATCGGTACAGATTTGCGGTATCGTTCCGTATCGTTTTGCCCATCGAGGCTTACGTTTTAATCGGATTCAGTAAAATTAACGCCAATTGAGATGCTTTCTACAGTTGCGCAACAAGTTTGCGCAATATCGGACCGGAGGAAAGGTTTCCGATAAACTAGAGGTCGGATAAGTTTCAAAAAATATGTAATCGCTTGAGTAATTCCGTTTATCCCTCAGAATTGGAGTGGACCTGTATTACAGTTTTAAATTTTAATTACCGAATTAAAGACTGTTAAAATATATTTGGAAGATATTTTTTTAAGATTTCGTTTAATAAATGTTGTTATTTGTAGGGTCGACGATAAATTTTTGAGATCAAAGTGAAATCAGGATCAAAATTTATTTGTGATTTTTGGTTTTAAAACAGCATAAAAATATACTTTTCATAATCTTACATTCCATTGGAATTCATCCGTCCGTAAGATTATGAAAAATTTATGTAGGTACACATATATTTATCTTTAGTGGTAATGTTGTGTTGTACGTACACATTTAAAGCTTAATTTATTATCAGTTACCAACATTTTTATTATTTTATTAAAAATAATAAATTGTTTTACGTTCGCAGAAAAACTTAGCATTAATCTCTATAATATTTTTTGCATTATGCATTATGAATATTCAAAGTCATCAGGTGCTAATTACAACACTTTCGCTCCTGATGAAGATTAGTACTGCGATAATATTTTAGCGGTTGCCACATTTAAATCATAACACTGTTATTTGAATAACAATGACGAAAATTATCATAACGCACGTTTAACGTTATTAAATAAGCTAAACTTGCACGAAAATTCGGTTTCGGAATAGTAAATGGTAATGGTGCTTTCTACGGATGATGAGTAATTAAATATACAAGAACGTGTTAGAGCAACGTTATTCATCGTGATAAATATCTTGACCGATGATGCTGTAAAACTGCTGTTAATACTGTTATTTTAGTACTTTCCCGTCTGCGGCTCGCGAATTAAGTTTTACGAACTGCGTTCGAAGTCATACTGTTTTTGCTTCGTTGCCTTCTAAATATTGAGGTCCCGTAAGTTAAAGACTTATAAAGGTAAAATATTTCATTGCTATGGTTGGCAAAGAATAAAATCTTGTCTTGAATTGAGTTAACAGTTTTCTATAAATCAGCGCCGATACAAAACCGGGTAAAGGGTTACATCTGTATAATTCTGACATACCTACTTACATTTCAATATCCTTATTATCTACATTTCTAATATCTTTTCCTTAGCACATTATGTAACAAACACAACAAAAAGTAACAAATCAAAGACGTTTGATTTTGTAACTTCAATATGTTAACCCTAAAAGTGTGAAATGATAAATTTCTCCCAAATAGTACGAATCATTACGATGAATAGATTTTTCGCCATAGTTATACCGACGACATATCTCCAGATATGCCAATTGGAATTTCTTATCCAGAAGTTTAAATTTACTTCATAATTAGAAAGTACCTATTAACTGCGGCAATTTTTATACGGTTGAGCGTCTCTTACCGGGCAGATCGTCGACGCACAGTTCTCGGTCCTCCCTGAAGAGCGGTGCGCGCTGCGGGCACACGCACGCGCACCCATCCGCTGTACTCTCCGCGCCCAGCCCGGCGCCATGCTCCGCGCATTGCGATGGTCCGCATTCTTGTCCTGCAAAAATGTGAAGTAATACTGTAAAATTTATATATTGTACTTATGTTCTATAAAATGAATGTTTGAGGCAGCTGATAGGCAAGATCAGTGGCATTATAATGTATTGTCGGGCAACAAACCATTTCAGGGCACACAATAAAGTTACTCTAAGGCAGCTTGCGATGCTGCCTCTAGACTCTAGAGCGTTCTGAGGTCACAGCTAATTTGACTAGTGCGTGACATCACAGGGCGGTCGGTCACGGCAACAGCACCGCAGCGGCCATGCTGTCCTCGGCTGGTGACGTCACGCGTGCTTACCGGTGAGAGTGAAGATGTCGCCGGTGTCGCGCCGCGCCAGGTCGCCGAGCCGCGCGCCGGTCGCGGCGGTCGCCCACAGCAGCAGCAGCGCGGCGGCCATGCTACCCTGCGCCGCCCGCGCTGCTCCCCTCGTTGCGCACGCGCATTGCTGATGACGCCTGTTGATATAAAATTGTAGGTTAATAATGTTTTAGCAGCCGAACAATTATATCTGAGTAAACTAGATTACATTGAATTTAAATAAAATAAAATAATATTTATTATACATAGCTCAAAAAACTTATGCTCCAAATATAAAATAAGCATATTTATATTAATTCATACATTTTGAAACCACTTACGTAATTTAGGAAACGACTTGTAGATTTACGTAAAAATATTAAGATAGGAAAACGTTTGAGGGCCTGGGGCCAAAGACACAAATTAATTTACCATTAAGACAACAAAAATTCAAATCATATACCGTGATGGAGATAAACAGATAAGATCTCCCACTTAATTTAAAAAGCATTGTTTTAAAAGTGTTAAGTACTTCAACACAGAACTTTTCGAGTGAACCATCGACTTTACCACAAAACCGCAGTTGCACAAGAAAATTCGCTAGAAGCGTAACTAATCGTTCAATTGTTACCTAATAGGCGATATTAAAATTACATTTGTATGACATCTGAATGAAAGCGAGTGAAAACAAGTCGAAACGAGATAAAAATAACAAGAGCGCAGTGAAAGCATGCACTCGGATGCAAAAATTCATAAGCATTGTTCGATGGTTCGATTTCACTTGGTCGTTCACATGATTCCCTAGCGCTAACTGATTTATGTCTTGTGTGAAATTTGCAACGATTATAATATTATGTCGAGTCCTTTGGCATGTGAGATGGTAGTGATGGGCCACTTCGTCTAGTGGTAAGAGAGGCTTTGCCCACGAAACTAATGGATCGAATCTCGTTAAGGGCAAATGTTCGGTTGATGTGCCATTTGTAGTCGAGTTATAGATCGAGTCTATACAGGGTCACATACATACATACATACATACATAACATCACGCCCATAATCCCCGAAGGGGCAGGGTCACTTGTTAAACATTAACTACCTCGCAGGAGTAGATTACTGTAATTATATACAAAAACATTTGTTCTACGATTTTTCTTAAAGGGACAAAAAAAAATCTTTTTTTTTATACAAACTACATTGATGAATAACAGCTGATCAGCTGTTTGGTCATTTAGTATGGCAAGCAGTTTTTTTTTTTTTGTTGATTTAAGAAAAGTCGTAGAACAAACGTTTTTGTTGATAATGTTAGTAATCAACTCCTGCGAGTTTGTTGATTTTTGATAAATGACCCTGTATATATACACGCTTTAGCTTTTTAGTTCTGTCTGCGTAGAGTAGGTAATTTCCAATGGCCAAGTATATCATAAAATAGCTAGTATGTTGTAAAAGGCGACTAATGATATATCGGGTTTTGGGTAGGTGATTGTGTAGGTGACAAGCTAGCCACTTGTCACTACTTTTTCACAATTTTCCATCTAACCCAGCCCAGTTTTGTTTTTGGCTGTATGTGGTTAAAGGGGCCTGCTGTCCCTTTGACTCTGCCTACCCCTTCAGGGATTATGAGCGTGATGTTATATTATGTGTTGTGTTATTCAATAATAACACCCAGAAATAGAATAAACACAAGTATTCATCACACGAATATTTGTCCTGGGTGGGGATCGAACCCACAACTCTTGGCGCACGGGGCAGGGTCACTACAGACTAAGCCATCGTGCCAGTCAAAATGAATGTACTTATAGTGCGTATGTGTTTATTGTAAACTCCGTTCATGCAGCAGTTTTACCTATACCCGCTACAGTTTCCTCGCCACGCGTCGCCTGTTGACACATCGTAAGTTAACGCTGTTTCCGCGCCTTTTTACCTATTGGTAGGTGTTGTTTGCCTAACCGTTGTCCAAACACTAACCAAGAACGGTTTAAAATATTATTGAAGTGACAATGTTTTACGGTGACGCAGAGTAGGGTTGGTGATCTTATTTAACCAAAATAATTAAGGTATTTCTTCAAAATAACGTTTATCTGTTTATCTAAAATTGTGTTTCTTTTTCTTAAATTCAGATATTAACGTCAACTGATTACTGAATATATTTTTAAATTTTATGTAATTTAGTTTATTCATATCTAATTGTCCAGAATACCTGATAAATTATATATGGTTTTTGTAAGATCGTTCCACGATATAAGTTAAGTTCGAAATGTCAAATGATATGGTCAGAGAAAAAATAAAATAAAATTCGGTATCGTTCATATATATAAGGTTATTTCTGTCCCTACTATAGACGTGATTTTTTTGTATAATCACGAAACAAAAATAAGTACCTAGATAGTATCAGATGCTTTTGCATGTATTATGGCGCTGTGATGAATATTGGCGTTTCGCTTGATTTTTAATTAGAAAAATGGTCGTTTAGATTTTTGTTATTAAGAATAAGAATATACTACTAAAGATTGAAATTAAGGAAGTCTGTTTGAGTAGGCAAGACTAGTACGGTCGTGGCAGCCCTACTGGACAGTGACAGACGGACGCAGTGGTGGGTCGGACCCCCGGACACGCAGTCAATCAATTCCGAGAATATCTGTTCTAACAACATTAGCGCGAGTTTGAAATATTGTTGCTCATATCTCTGTGCGATTTATCGTCTTCGATACAGGGTGCTTCTTCAGTAATACAACCTCGGCTTTAGTTAGCCGTAATAGTAAGTTAGTTAGTTAAGTTATAGCGGTGGTAGCTCAATGGTAAGGACACGCGCCTCTTAACCAAGGAGTGCGGGTTCAAACCCGGGCACATACATCTGGATTTTTCAAGTCTATGTACGTATTTATACCACTAGCTCGACGGTTAAGGAAAACATCGTGATGAAACCTGCAAATTCAAACAACTTTGGATTTGTAACCATGATCCAACAATTATCTGGTTCCCCTATCTTAGGGTTACGAAGGTCAGATCGGCAGTCGCTTCAATGTAATTACCAGACTCGCTAAATCCTGGATCATGGTCTAAGCGGACCCCGTCTGCACGGGACATAATGCTAGGAAGATGAATAGTAAGTTAGTTCCAGGTTTGTCTGGGACTTAAAAATAATATGCTAACTGTGTTCTTACTCTCCTATGTCATAAAAGGCGCCTAATGGTATATTTGGTGTTAGGTGTGTGATTCTGTCAACGCAACGAGCTAGGCAACGAGTTAGCCACTTGTCGTAGCTTAATTTTATTTTCGTTTAAAAACGGTTGAAAAACCTTTTTTGATGGCACGTGTTCGTGTTTTACCCAATAAACTTATATTGGTATAACAAGAATTTTAATCAACATAAAACTAATTTAATTGATTAAATTAAATGCCTTAGATACACATTCCTTGTCGTAATTTTAAATTAAACAAAATGATTTTACCTAATGTATAGAAACCGAACTGTAAAGTAAAAGGTTATATTTCTTTTCGTAATTTTTTTACACGAGATTAATTTCAAAATGTACATAGTGGCCTAGCCCTGTATTCGCAAACAGGCTTACAACTCATTAGAACACAAATCGATTTCCACTTTATAGTTCGCGACAGAAAATCTCAGGGCATTTCCTATGTAAATTATTGATCTTTATCTACCTCTCGCTGCGAAATGAACCATTGTTGCCAGGAAACTGGATATTTTGGCTCAAACAAAGGCCACACAAGTTTCATTTAAGTTTTACTGCTTGTCATTGGGCTCAGAGAAGTGTTTTCCGTACTGAAATGGTGATTTGTGGCCTAAGTAACGTACTTTGAGGGCAAACTCGCTTGTGCTTGCAATGGATTCCGATGCTTAGTGATGCTTGGTAGATTACAGAATCGATTACAGATTAGTAAAGTATGACATTGGGACAGACAGTAATTAAGACATTTGACTATAGCAAAGGCTTTTTGCAATAACCGTGAAAAGAAAAATATTAGAAATAAATGTCATTTGTGAAGAGTTGATGGAAACCTACACATTAACCAAAGACGTGTACCTAACTAAGATCCAATTACGTATTTGCTTCCCTTATGTGAGGGTTATGAAGATCAAACAGCAATTGATTCCATGTACAAGATAGTACAAAATGCAAGTCTAAGCGGACCTCGACCTAGACGGTGTATATATAACATTAGGATGATGATTATAGTAAGTAAATATATTTGAAAAAGTCAGTCATGAAAATGTGTTTTATTTCACTAGTCAAATATAAACGAGTGTTGTGCTCAAGACCAGTCCCAAGCTCAGCGCAACACGTCGCATCACTACTCTGGACGAGAATTAATAACAAGGAAACGAACTTATATTAGATGGCCATTGTTTTAGATTTTACAATATGTTGCGTAGTTGGGATGTGTACAGGTAACGGTATTGGCTTCTAGCGTAGACATGTACACTGCGCTATGATGGGCCATTGTGTCAACTAAGTTTATTGCGTCGAATATGTCAAAGTTTGGTGGCGCAATAAATAATAGAAATAGAAGTAATGTAATAATAATGTCCTTCTAACCGATATCGGTCACGGCGGCCAATCTCAACGACGATTAGCCATCTGCGCAGGAGATATTATTGTGCGCTAACACAGGTGCACTCTCTATTCCTTCACTCTCATAGTCCGGTGAGACGGCAATTCGACATGACCGGAGAGAGGTTAGAGAAATAGGCGAATCCGGTAAAATGTTAATTTCATATAAGGTAAGTTCCCTTCTCTCTGAAAGAAATGGTGACGGGAGACGATATTTATTTTATACGGTTCTATGTTGCACTGTTAATCAATTTACGAATAACTGTAATACTTAGATAGTCATAGACTGAAAGTAATATACATTACGTATATTTTTTCTTTCACCAAATGATTGTCATTGTGTTGTTGTTGTCGATTAATTACAAAAACATAAAATATTATTTCTTATTATAACGAATGTCTCTATAAACGACAAATTATTGTATCAATGCAGAAAGATGTAATAAACTGCCATTAACAATGTTTAATTATTCCTATTAAACATCAATTCGAATGGATCAAATATACTGACAACGTAAATACATATTTTAGTTAAATATAAATACTTATAAAAAAATAATTATATGTCTACTGTGACACCCACACTAGGCTAGGTCTGTCTCGTGGGAATCAAACAAAGGAAATTGCGAACATAATGGCTATTTCAAAAATACAAATACTGATTACTATTATTGGTTATTAATGAAAAAAAAACAAAACATCAATTAAATGAGTTAAATTTAAATACTCTTTTTGAGTTAACTTAAATTAAAATTCTATGTGTCTGTGTGTGTGTGCGTGTGCGTGTGTACGTGCGTGTATGTGTATAAGTGTGTATATGAAAAAATATATATGATATGATTCTGAAATTATAGTTAATTCGCTCGTGTTATTATGGAAATATTAATATCTCCCATGGGAACTTTCGGCTTAACTAACTTCCATCTTTACCTTTACATCTTTGATCTGTACTTTGGTACTAATACTATATAGAGGTAAAAACTTGATTGTTTGTTTGTTTGAATTGAATAGGCTCCGAAACAATTAGACCGATTAAAAAAAATATTTCACCAATGGAAAGCTATTTTATCAGCGAGTAATATAGTTATAAATTTTATCCCCGTATTCCCACGGGAGCGGAAACTACGCGGATGAAACTACTATCTTAGATAAATTCATCTGCTATAACAGCAGATGCATCTATAATTAACACATTTATAATTTTTGTCTCGTATTGGTCTGGGACTTAAAAAAAATATGCCAACTGTGTTTTTTGCCTAGCATGTCGTAAAAGGCGACTAATGGTATACCATTACATACCATCACATACCCAAAACCCAATATATCGGGTTTTGGGTATGTGATTGTGTAGGCGACAAGCTTGTCACTATTTTTTTCAACAATGTTCCATCTAAACCAGCCCCGTTTTTTTTTGGCCGAATGTGGTTAAAGGGGCCTGCTGTCTCTTTGACTCTGCCTACCCCTTTGGGAACTATGGGCGTGATGCTATTTATATATGTAATTTTAATCATACATAGGTATTAACTACTTGCTATGTTCAAATACTCCCTAATACCTCATCGCAACTCTAAGGCAAATAACCATTGTTAGATCCCATCAGAGTATTTCAATTCTCAGGCCGAGTATGTAGGGCGTAACATAACTTTGTTGCAATGTAATAAATTCCAGTGAAGGATAAAACTTTATTTGTTTACCATAAACGATGCTTTTAAAATAGTTCGTTTATACTGGTGATTTGGCCGGACTGGCATAATTGGCATTTAATAGAAAACACGGACAAAACATTTTTATTCTTGTTTATTATCTTGGTTCTTAATATTTTAAACAAACTCATATTTTGTTTTCTAAAATGTTTTAAAGGGCAGTAGATTCAAGATTACGTGCATGCGCTTTAACAAACCAATCCTTTAAAATACTGAACAGCCAGTTTAATTAAGAAACGGGAACAATAACATAATGCATGTATTTATAATAATAACGTAAGCTGATATAGTATGATCTCCTAATTATCTGACAGTATATCACTTATGGATAATGTACAGTATAGTATGTGTCTTTAAAAACCAAGATATACGAAACTTTTCTTCTATTATTCCTCACTGGTACTGCATTAACTGTAACTCCCCGAAGGTAAACACGCCCCGGATGCGTACGCGCACGGCGCACGCTGAGATAATAATTGATATACTACTACCGTTGCACTGTCGTTATTGATATTAAGTCATTCCTTTGAAATTAGGTGAGTTTTGTAGACAGATTAATGTGGTATCTAGGTCAAATGATAAATTTAGATAGGTATATTGAAAAAACAAACAGTAGGTCGTTAAAGAAAGAAATAATATACCTACGTCGAAAGACAAATTTGTACAAATAAGCTTTTAATATACAATCGTGTATTTTATACAATCGTGTATTTTTCAGTGTTTATTTTTTTTTGGGGCAAATTTTTAGGGAAGTGGCGTGAAGTTTAGTTAGTTAGTTAGTTTTTGGGGCTGGTTTGTCAACGGCCATATTGTTTACTTTATCAGCTGACTGATAAAGTAAACAATAATCTCATTACGTCCTGCTTAACGTATCGATAGGTGCTGTTCGTGGACAAGGCCGGGTGCTGTTCGTGCTGGTGTTATTCGGGCGGGTGCTCTAAGTGGACTACGTCAGATATTTTACCTAGGGAGCAAGCGATAACATTTTCCATATTGTTATTTGTTAGACTGCTACCTTTTCTGACTATGGAAAAATTTTACTTTCTAAAAACAATACCAAATGTTTGTTTAAGATAAACAAATAATTATATATATTTTTAACAGACGTTTTATTAAATCTGAAAATGTATCTAGTGATATTGACAGCTACACAAATACGCACCCGACTATTGGAAATTACTCAAACCTCTAACATACGTAATGACTATTCTCCGGATCCAACCCAGGCGATAGACAGTAGCAGATAATGAATACCTCGCCCTAATACCCGACCAATTTGCCCAGAGCACCCGGCACTTACAAAAATGAAGAGGAAACCGTAAGTAAACCAGAAACAGCAACCACTGTTAGCGGCCTGGGGCGGCGGAACCGACGGCCGGCACCGAACTGAGCCGCCTGTCATTAGTACGAGTGGATACGTCAGGGTTACCATTCTGTTAAGTCAAAGTCAAAGTCAAAATACTCTTTATTTACACAGGTTTGAAACAAACACTTATGAATCGTCAATTCAACAGGAAAATCCACTAAGTAGTAATAAATCTACCACCGGTTCGAAATGTTTCTACCGAGAAGAAACCGGCAGGAAACTCGGTAGTTACTCTTTTCAACAACATCTTTTACAAGGGTGTATAATGTATATATCATATATGCTTCTGAATCATGTCATGGAGTCGGCTTGTTACTGATAAAGAATAAGGGACCACTATTTGCTGTGCCGGTGTCCCTATGCAACCATTCCAGAGTATCGCAAAGGTATTTCATTTTAGATATCATATTAACTTAAGTTAATACGAGTATATGATATCTATCTAAAATGAAATCGCAACAAAGTAATAACCACTCCTTCAAACTGATTTATACTGTAATGCACAAGTGTCTGTGCAAACACAGGTACTCTTTGTACTTTCATTTTTACGTTATTTCCCAGTCCAGCAAGATGGCAATCTGGTCATGTGTTGAGAGAGGTCGAAAAATTTGTCATTATATATTTTTGATTAAGGAATAGAGCTTTAGGTGTCACCTAATTAATTGTTTATTATAAAAATGTGTGTAATTTGAATGAATCATTAATAATATATTTTCAGTCAGCCAGTTTAAATATTTCCAATGAAAACTAAACCAGCTGATACATACACCATGGCAGCCCTAAGGTATCCCAGCTTCTAGGGCTAAATAGTATCGACAATTAACTGGTCGCACCGGTGCCGGCGCCTGCGGCCCACAATCATAGTATGCTAATACCGACGAGAGGAGAACATTCTTATACAAATATTACATGCGAGATTCTGTCTGTCTGTTCTTCTGCCAAGTCTTCGCGCCTAATTTAAACAATGGCGATGAAGCGCGTTTATAGTTTGAACTTGAAGAGAGGGCATAGGTCACTTTTTATTCTGGAATAATTCATAGGACTCATAGTAATAATAATAATATAATTCTGACAAATTTCTGTCATGGCGGCGAATATCAACGAGAATTAGCTTGCTACGCAAGAGATAATATACAGGTCTCTGCTCAAACACAGGTGCACTCTTTGTTACTTCTTCATAGTCCGGTGAGACGGCACCGACATGACCGGAGAGAGGTCAGCAACGCAACGCACAGGGGTTGTTAAACAGTCAATATTCTGACTCCGGGCTGTTACTGAGTAATTTCAATATTGAAGTAACCAAACACATATTTTTGGCCCAACCCGGGATTTGAATCTGGGACCTTGGTCCTTTAACCGGAGCATGCTACCTCTAACCCAACGAGATAATCATAGGACACATAGTAGTCTCCGTAACATACCGAAATTCACGCGAACGGAGCCACGACCATAAGCCAGTACAACTTACCACAAAGAGCTGACGAAATTCAAAGTTTGCATAGACTTAGCCCACACACCGGCTTTGTACTCGTAGTGTACTTTGGTACTTCTTAAACACGTACTTATGTTGACCCTTTACTTTGTTAACAAGTAGAAAATGTAGTTAAAGGGATATTGATGGTTTTGTGCTGTTTAGCACTAGCTTGACTGTAAGCTATTGTTTTCTTATGCTATTAGAGGTTTATGAGTTTAGGAAGCAAATATAGTTAACAGTTAGACATATATATATTTGCAGAACAATGATAAATAATCATAATGAACATTGTAGGAATACTTTAGAAAAGAAAAACAAATAAAATATTTCTTAAACGAGAATTGTTAATTGTTTTAGAACATTTTTCAATGCTTAACCGGTAAACAAGATAAAGCTAATTAAAAAAACCACTAAATATGGGATTATAGTCCTAAAGAAGTCCTAGTCGAGAAACATATCTTTATGAAGATGATTGTTATGCATTAAGTTCCTTTAATTTTAAAAACCACTCCAAACAGTAATAAACATTTTTTCTCAGTTTTTTAGTCAAACCCCATACTATAAATATGCGAGTGTGTTGTAAGTCATTTGATAAATACGTAATTTATGCAGTAAGCAATATATCAATCTTATCCACGGGTTGCAGAACTATTTAATTATACTTCTCATTCATCCGTCATTTTTGCTTTAGATTAGTTCCAATTCGTCAACTTCTTTACTAGGGCAGTTCATTAGAGCGCTTTCAGACTGATGTTTCGGTTAAGCAATTGCAATAATAATATACTAACTAAGTTTAAGTTGTACAATATCTTCTGCGAATTTGTCTTTGTACGTCAAATTATTTGAATCTTTACAAACGAAATTGGTACAGGCTTTTATTTGTTTCGAAGCTTATATTAATGAGATTCTCTGTTTAGCAATTCTGAGTTGAATGTATAAAAATGATTAGTAAAACTGAAACTGGGCCAGCACTGAGTAATTACGATATTAAACAACCAGTCACAAATTTTGGCTTTACCTAGGAACAGTCCGACTTCAGGTGGCGCTTGTTACCAATAGACCAAAGAGGCAGTCAAGAATAAGTCTACATATGAGAGTCCAATGAGCGATGAGTTCCTTAAACCACATTTAAAGTCCAAACGATAGGCCCGTTCGTCGAGTGCTTAGAAACTCTGTTCATGAAACCATGAGTCGCGGGTTGAACTCCGCTATGGCCAAATATTTCGTGTGATGAACCTGAACATTTGTACTCGAGTCATGAATGTTTATAAACAATATAAATATTTAAAGAGTGCCTATCCGTTCACCTCCATAGCACAAGCTTATTTATAGCTTAGTTTGGGACTAGGGAATTGGTGTGTCGGTCTGGATAATTTATTATGATTATTTACCAAGAATTGGGTTGGGTCTATACGAGCATAAAAACTTTAGTCTGGAAGCCCTCTTATGACCCACGACTTCAACTCCATTAGACATGGCCCGGCTCACGCATTTAGTCTTATGTGGGAATAACTAATGAAACCCAGGAACGTAATTAGTAACTGGCAAACATTAGCGGGCTAGATGGAAGGCTGGAATGGCAATACAGTATCTCGGTCGATGGATTGCTTTGAATTAGAGAATTGCGTACATTTTGATGTGGTATATAACTGAATGTGTATGTAGATAAATAAAGTTTTCCATCTAACCCAGCCCAGTTTTATTTTTGGCTGAACGTGGTTAAAGGGGCCTGCTCTGCTGCCCCTTTTAACCAAAAAATGGTTTATTATTTCTGTCCCTGACTGTACCTACTGGCAAAAACGATTCGGGTGGAGACGGTAACGGGTCGAATCGCCACGGGTGGAAACGGGAACGGGTGGAAACGCTACTAACCCTTTGACTCTGCCTAACCCTTCGCGGGTTATGGGCGTGATGTTATGTATGTATAAATATAAGTACCATGTTGGTTTGGGACAAAAAAATATGATGCCAACCTTGTTTCTTGCCTAGCATGTCGTAAAAGGCGACTAATGTGTGATTAAGAAGGCGACGAGCTAGCTACTTGTAATTTTTTTTCACAATTTTCCAGTTCAGTTTTATTTTTGGCTTAATATTGTTAAGAGACCTTGCTGCCACTTTGACTGTGTCATCACCTTCGGGGATAATGGGCGTGATTTTATGTATTATGTATAAATATGTACGTTACATCGTTAAAATGAACTTACAGAAGTTCGTTGCAACGATGTTACGTCTTAACTCATTAATTCTACTGTTCATTGTGGAATGGAAATATACTCTTCATTGTAAAAACATACTTATTAATATTATTAATGTTCGATTGTTCTTCTTTATGATTTTTGTTTCAAGAATAGATAAAAGTAGAAAGTAACATACTGATTTCCAAGAAAAATATTAAATTTCTACAGGAAATAAGTAGAAAACCTGTCGAATGCTAGTATGTCATATCTACTTGTAGATTATACGTCTCCTTCGAGACCTCCACTTGACAGGGATGTCCGGCTCATTATAGCTTTCAGGTATTAGATTTTGCCCGTGGTTCCACCCACGTAGGATACAGTTTTACTTTAAAGAGGCGATCGTACTTCCCGGATCTATAAATTATGCCCAGATGAAAATATATGTAGATTATGTTTTTTCTCAGAGTTTGAACTTAAGCCTTGCCTAATTTTAACGTTAACTAGTTCATTAGTTAGGGCGTGCAATCGTAACAGAGTTAATTACGCTTTTATAATGTGACTAGCTCTTACCTGAGGCTTTGCTCGCATCTAATCTTTTTTCTCCAAATAAACTTTGAACCCCCATTTCACCCTCATATGGAATGAATTATGGTAAACCCTTTCTTAGCGAATGCCTACGTCATAATAACTATCTGCGTGCGTATGTTAGCGTAATTCGTTAAGTGGTTTGAGCTGTGTGTTGATAGATCAGTCAGTCAGTAACGGTTGCCTTTTATATATACAGATTTGTAAGGATTCTGACTATACCGCTAGTTAAGCTCAAATTTTAGGCCATATCACAACATGGTACTTCATAATAGATGACTCAGGAGAACTCAATTAGCATCAGATTTGCGGAGAAAGCCGATTAATGGACCGCCACATCAGCGGCAGTTATTAGTAGGCGCCAGGGCCGTATTAGGGGTGGGGAAGTAAAGCAACCTTAAAATTCTATTGCCCTGTCCTATGAAATATCATTGCTAAGGATAAGTATGCTATTAAATTGTTCAATATTGCAATGTTCATTAATATAATTTTTATTCTCTTTAAATCTCGAACTTGGGTAACCTTTGGCTCTGCCTGGGCTGTCCTTTCGGGGAATTTATATGTAAACTTAAAAAAAGAACTTGGTGGATCGTACATGGGGTCACTTAGTCCCCCTCAACCTTAATTACCAGTCCCTTTCCATAAATTTGGATCCAGGTACGGCCCTGGCAGATACTATTAATGGTCCCGCTGTAACGTGACTTTGTGTTATAAGCCGGCCACCCAGACTTACTATGTGACGATATAATCATTGTAGGGGGTGGTTTAACTGAGACTTTTTTAGTCGTATCGTAATTGTATCGCTGTGTCATTTATATCATCACTATCATCCTATAGTTTTTCTTATATTACGCCATAGTTAGTTAGGATTAGATTAAACTATAATTCTAAATTTAGCGAGCTTAGGGCTTGGAAATTAAACTACGGGTTCAATCGATTGACTATTAAACCTTAGGTTAGGTTAGGTTAGGTAGGTAAATTTACCACCCCCCCCGCTGGGGTCTTCGGTTTGGCGTACCGGGGGGGCTTAGTAGGCCCTGGTGCAGGACAGGGCCGAAGCTAAGAGAGACCCCGAGGTGAGCTGCGACTGCTCGGCATTTCCCACCGAGCAGTTGCGGCACCGGCCGCAGCCCCCTGCGGCTGGACTAGGATTGCCGAGGAAGAGGAGGAGCTGAGTGTGTCGTTGCTCGCCTCCCTATCCTCGGCAACCCGACAGGGGCCCACTGCGCTGCGTTGTGGTGGGTCGCGGAGGGATCTCCTCTCCCTCCGTGACGACAGGGCTCTGCCCTCAATTTAGGTCGCCGGGCGGAAGGCGGCCCCCTCTGACGAGACGCTCTCCGCGTGCCCTCTAGCTTAGCAGAGGGCACAGCGCGAGAGTGGGCCCACGACGCCGGTCACGGGGACGATCGGTGTCTGAATCCTGGGCGGAGTAGTTGAGACATGCTGGGTGGCCTGGCATATCTCGACGCGCGCGCGTGCTCGGTGCTGTGCATCCGACGACTGATGGCGTGGGCTGCACAGCATCGACCACCGCCGCGCGAGGTGAGCCGCGCAGCGCGGCATGCGCACTACCGGAGGAGCTGTCGTATAGTACCGACAGTGGGGATACCGGCTCCTCCGGAACTGCGCCGCGGGAGGCCACGTTGGGGTTTTAGTCGGTTCGATTCCGACACACCGCCCTCTGCTTCCCCGAGCAGAGGGTGACGGCTCGTGGGAGTTTCCACAACTAAAAAAAAAAAAAAAAAAAAAAAGGTAAATTTACCACACGGTATCAGACAAATTCGATTATGGTTTCACATTCGTAGTTGGAATTTGCAGATTTCCAAGTGTTCAAGCTGCTCACAGCTGCTGTTGCCAAATATCAACATACTTAAATCCAAAAATCATAAAGTTCGTTTCTGTGTTTGAATCTGCATTCGTCGTATTTAAAGTTATCTTATTATCGTTCAGCTACTGTCGATCTCAAGTGAACACATTCATAAGTGTAGCTCGTTGATATCTTTAGTACTATGGGTTTTCTGACAATGTTATACATTTATTTTAATACCATAAACTGACGTTTGTTATACTTATAATGTTTTTTTATTGTATGTATATCCGCCATAGAAATACGAATGAATTTCAATCACGAAAATATATATGCGAACTTCACAAATTCTGGTCCCGAATAGGCGATCACAATTAAAATAGCATACTTCTTTGTGCTTTGCGACGGCTACTATATACTTTACCAAGGCTACTTCCCACTGTTAACAAATATATACCACTGAATTAAAAAAAAAACACCAACTTCCTATTTATTGAAATTGTATTCTATATTATATGTATACATTTATTATTAACACATCCATACCTCCATAATTTCAACCGTTTAAGAATAAAAGATAAGCTTGTCGCAACATGTAAATCGCCCTTCTTATTGAACACAAAAGCTGAAAGCCGCCACTGTTCGATCATTATTTATTATCAGTACCGTACAAAGGCAGAGTTTACTGGACCGGATGCATTAATATTATTACGCTAGGTGTAATGACACCTTATTAATTAATATTGTCCACGTACCGAGATGTAGGGCTTAGGGTTTGACCTAGTTGGCTAAAGATGCTTATGGGCTTGCTTATGGGGTATTGGCTAATATGAGTTATTATGGGAAGGTTAATTCGGTTCCTAAGAGCTGATTGAGTAACTGTATGGCGGAATGATGGTTTACAATTTTGTATAAAATAAGCGTTATTTCTTAATATTATATATATACGTGAGGATATGATGATGACATCACGCCCGTAATCCCCGAAGTGGTATGCAGAGGCAAAGGGGCGAGTAGCCCGAGTAGTTTTTTTGCCGTTCTTTAGGTAGACGCTTAAAATATTTACAGAATATTTAGTTGTTATTAATTTATAATAAATAATGAAATTAAACTAAAATGAAATTAAGATTACGTTTGTTCTATATAAAACAAATGTGATTTTAATGCCGTTTATGAATATAGTCGATATGAATAACGGCAACAGATAGACACTTGAAATATTAACAGAATATTTAGTTGTTTAGTCTCTGATGTTGTAAAGATAATACGGAATCCTTCGTACGCGAGTCCAACTTGCACTTGGCCGGTTTTTATTTTGTTAATTAAAACCAAACGTTATCTGCCCTGTTTGAAGATTGTAAACATAATAATAACATTTGATTCCATATTCTATAATGTCAATGTTAGTTCATAAAACTGCCAAGTGTGGCGCTACTGTTTTTTCTTAATTTTCCCTCCAAAACTTTGTACAAGTCAAGTCACATCATCTCAGCTGCATAAAATAGACGTGTATTGAATTTAAACTCGCTCTAGGTGTATTAATTTCTACATGCCCTAACGTAAAAGCTAATGTTTTGCAATTGGACGATCCTGGACGTTCCTCAGGCATAGCTAATGAGGCCCTCAAGGCCTTGAGGCATCTGAGGAGACATTCACAAAGGTTCGCAAATATTGGATCCCTCTTCACTCCGGCTTCTGTGGCCTATAGACCTCCCGAACGTGAAAGCTAAAGATATTTACCCACTAACAACTCCTTGTAACTATGGATATGGTGTTTCAATACTTACCGGTTTGGCGTAAGTGTTTGATGTTGTATTGTGTCTTTTGTAGCCCTCAGAAACAGAAGGTACTATTTTCTGGATGAAAAGTAACCTCAGTTAATGGGATTACAACATTTTAGGATGGTTAAGTAGTTAGAACACTATAGTACCTTAATATAAGTACCTACCGTAATCTATTACGTAAATAATAAGTTAGGGTGACATGTCACCTAATATCAAGTAATAGACCAACTTGAATTTTCAGTAGATTATTTTTAATAATATGGTTAGATTTATCATTTACACGTATGTATATATATATATGTGATATAATAACATAGTTAAATATTCATTTAAATGACAAAATAGTATATGATACTTATTGTTAAATTATGTCCGAACACGATAATTGGAGAATTTTTCTGTTTGTTTAATATTATCTGGACAGGAATCAAGCAAATTTCTTGATCGATTTAAGACTAGCCTTCTAATTAATATTGGTCGAAGTTCACAAAGTTCATTAGAGGAAAAAACTATAAAATAGTAATTAAAGGTCACAGACCCATACATATAAATTTACTCGTTCAATTTATTTCCAAGAAAGATCGATATCAATGTTTGAACTCATAAAAGCCAATATTTAATAAGGTATTTTTATATCACTCGAATCCACGTGCTGTTGGCGTATTATATCCATGTTTGCTTTTGTAACTTAAGATTTAAAGTTCTGAGTAAGTGCCTGTTAAGAAAAAATGGATTATCATTTACATGATTTATTTGAATTATAGGTAATGGTATAGTTAAGTCTTTGTTTTATGAGTTTGGTTACTCTAATTTCCCTAGACATTTCAGTCTTTCGCAAAATGAGATTGCATTTATTCCAAATCAGCAATTTAAAAAATGACGTCACTTAAATTGATTAGGCTTTACAATGACTATTCCAAATTTGCAAGTCCACTTGTACAATAAGAAAAAAAAAAACGATTTTAAAGGTTTTGAATCTAGAGACCCTACACTTTTTATTTATTTATCGACAATACCGGTAGGATTAATATCGAGACGGAGATATTTTGCGTTTATGAACATCGGTAGCTTAGTTCGGTGTCTCTGTGATCTCTTGTCAATATGACCTGAAAAATCAACAAAGGATAGGAATATAACATAACATCCCCGAGAGAAGTCCACAGAGATTCCATGGCGAAGTATCTATTCCAAGAGTCCCTGAGCCCGAAAAATATTTCAATATCCCTGAAGATAAGGATTTTGGCTTGTCGGATCTTACTCGAATGTAGCAAGAAGTTTGGAGTCTATACTGCTATTTACTCATGTGATTACACGGTCGGACGCATCGCCAGTACAGTCGTAATCGCTGGCACGCGCTTTTATCAAATGTTTTCTTTGCAGTCTACACACAATACGCATGTATTTTCGGTCTGTTAAACGGCTGGAATCTATTATTTATCAAACATTCGACGGAAGCTGTGCAGAGGTCGTCAACATGTGGAATGCGTCGTAAACGTTATTAAAGACTCTTTCTGAAATGAACTCTATAACCTTTGTAAATTGTCTCATCTCATACCTTTCGGAGGGTTTAATTGGTATATATTTTTTGATGTTAAATTCGTTTTTTTACTTATATACATTGTTTTGACAGGTCACAAACTCTTGCTTAACTAACACTTAGCTTAAAACAATATTCGTATGTGCAGTCTGTTACAGTAAAATTATCTTAAAGTTTAAACATAGCGTACCTAATTTAAGCTCAAGATGAGTGATTTAGGCGTGAAAACATACTAGGCATATAGACGGGAGTTTTTCGTATTTACAGTATTAATAAAAAGCCATGAAGATTACTTTACAAACGTATTATTACAATTTGCTAACTAGAGTCCAACAACACTTCATCCAATCATTTTAACAAACATCCGCGTTGACAAAAACATGAGAGTTCTGTGCAAAATGTTGACGATCGCTTACCCAGTGTTTGTACAAGCATATCGCTCCGCACCATTAGCCGTTCACGGTCTATCCAAGTCAAGTTTTCGGTCAACCGTGCACCGACATTGAAGCTCAAGTAGTCTTCCCAAACAAAGTTTTTTTACCCAAGTGACAACGGCTATTTTAATAGTAGTTTGCACATTAATATTTTTAAAAATATATTTGCGTGTTGACAGAAAACAATCTCGATAGCTGCTTGAGAGTAAAGCTTATGCAAATATATATAAGAACAGATAGGTAATTTATATGAATGGTATTGTAACGTTATTTACTTTTGAACTTGATAATCAATCTCACGTCTATCCTTGTTGGATCTGCTTGATTTATGTATACATAAGCAGATAAGTTACAAATAACTTTCTTAAGAGAGGTGTTACTAAATAATTACTACTACCTGCTATAATTAATTTATAAAATTAATAATTATTTCCTGAAAGCAAGCCCCTGTTGTAATCACTTAAAAATTCCATCAGTGGAAATAAATACCCGACACCTATATAAATGATTATAAACATCAGACAACATACATTAATCTGACACCGTGGCTAAGTAGCAACTTGAAGCACTTGTGTTACGAATATCCAAATCAACAGTAGTTGTAGTTTTATATAATACCTTCATAATTTCTGAACCTCCGTCATTGTAACATTACGTTATCCATATAAAAAGCTGTCTTCATACCTTTCATAGGAAAAATCAATGTTCTTACAAGAATAAAAGTGATAAAAACCACTTGTATTAAAAGTTTCGCTTAATCCGCAGAACATTGCTTGCTAAATGGTTGTTCGTTTTAATCTACAGCCGCACTACTTACTGCGTCGGAGTGGAAGCCGTCAAACCACCTTGTTCAGATGATTCTCGACGCATGCGTATGATGTGCATGAACATCAGATGTAATACATACATTCATAATATAATGACCACAATTTCCGAAGTTTTCTGTTGTAGTGGGGTTTGAAAAAAAATGTTCCTACTGTGTTACTAGCAAGTCGTAAAAAGAGACTATTAGACGTAGTAAAGTAGCGACGAGTTAGCCACTTGTCTCTACTTGTTTCAGGATTGTTCATCTAATTTAACTCAATTTCATTTTTAATAAATTTAGTTTAAGGGGCTTAAAGCTTGTCTATCCCTACAGGATTGCCCGTGAGTTGCGTGACGTAAGTGTGAGGAATTTATTTTGTATACGCATTTTTATTTTCCAGACTGACACACTAATTCCCTGTTCCAAACTAAGCTTAAGCTTGTACTATGGACATTCATGACTCGAGCACAAATGTCCATGTTCATCACACGAAACGTTTGCCCCTAGCGGGATTTGACACCGCGACCCTTGTTTCGCGACCAAGATCTCTGACCACTCGACCAACGGGCCAGTCGTTGTTAGACGGTCATTGTTTTTGTTGGCTTATATTTGGTTTGATTTGTTCGCTTCAACTTATTATCAATATTTGGAAACTAAATCCGACTTATAACTATTACCTTATATTTAAATCAGCTATGTTGTATTGAGTCATCTCACGAGCGGTGGTAGCTCAATGGTAAGGACACGCGCCTCTTAACCGAGGAGTGCGGGTTCAAACCCGGGCATGTACCTCTAGATTTAAAAAAAAATCTATGTACATATTTATACCACTAGCTCGACGGTGAGGGAAAACATCGTGATGAAACCTGCAAATTCAAACAACTTTGAATTTGTAACCATGATCCAAAAATTGTCTGGTTCCCCTATCTTAGGGTTACGAAGGTCAGATCGGCAGTCGCTTCAATGTAATTACCAGACTCGCTAAATCCTGGATCATGGTCTAAGCGGACCCCGTCTAAGCACGGGACATAACGCTAGGAAGATGATGATGTTGTATTGAGTCATCTTTCGGTGCTTTTGTTTCGGGTTGCCGATGTCTTAGTCTCATTAGAAATTAAAATTATTCGCAAAAAGTGCAAGGTAGACTACATGACCGGCTTCCAGAGATCTCTTTAAAAGTGAAATGCATAACCTTTTTATTATATAATGTAAACGCAAATTTCGACGACCACTTAGTTGCAACACTTATTAATTTGAGAATTTTTAAGGCGGTTTTTACAGCGCCCTACAATCTCTCGTTCGTTCGACGATCTCGACTAATTCTGGCGACAAGTAATTAAATAAATTGTTATTTGACTCCTTTTCTCGCTGGAGAACTTGAAAGTTTCAATAAAAGGTACGGCAATAAAAATTTTTGGACGGTATAATGACGACTTTGAAGTGCGCGTTGGGACCCATCGAAAAGTTAGTTTTTAGATGCCTTGCCGAATATTTAAGAATTTTAAAAGTTAATTTTTAACACTAAGACACAAAATTGGAGATTTAATTGTTTTCACCGGTCTTAAACGTTAAAGGTTTTGAAGGAGTTTTATGTTTTTAATAATAATGTCGTGGTGAAATTAAGTATATTCGATGGGTTATCTACTGTTTAATGTTAATAATACGATTGGTATTGAAAACGTTAAGTTAAAAATATTATATATAATTTCTTGTTGAGGCTCTTTGACCTCTTTACAATTTGTCACCTCCTATATATGCATACTGTGTCGCTAACTTTATAACATTTTAAGAAAATACTTCTAATTGAATGCACCCAAGACAAATATTCGTATGATGAATACTTGTGTTTGTTCTGTGTCTGGGTGTTAATATTCAATATTTAAGTATATATTTGTAATACCACTGTTGTTCCTTAACACAAGTGCTTAAGCTACTTACCTCGGAGTCAGATCAATGTATGGGATGTAGTCTGATATTTATTTTATTTAAGGTGTCCTACGCAGGTATTATGACACATTTCTAAATCAGCACTTTTATAAATGATAGAGACTGCCAAGATGTGAACAGATCTATATTTGTAAAAAAACTGCAAGAAAAACAATAGGTACTTTATATCAAAATAAAATTAGAATTCTAAACTTGAATACAAAAATAATAAAAGGTAAAAAAAATATTAATATAAAAGTAATGAGGCCAGCGTCGGCAACAACTTTATTATTACGACAAGTTAACATTTATGACTGCAGTCATTAAAAGAAGCGTCTATCATAAAACGTGTTAGCGACAAACACGCTGTTAATTGGAAATATCCTTCTAAAGAACTAATCCTTTGTTCTGGACACTGGCATTTCGATAACAGTATACATTTTTATCTATCAAACGAAAATGATCGGTAAGTATAAGCTTAATACTTGCTGTGATGTTTAACATTGGGATTTGTAATAGGTACAAGTGTCAGTCGTGTTCAGAGAAACTTCGTACATAACCATATTTTGGGACAATATCACGTTTATGCTTTCCCCGAAGGCGACAATCTGTAAGAACCATTATGAGAAACCAGCAAGCCTACATAAAAGCCAATCTGTGTTTCGAATACTCATATAACGGTGCTGAATTAGGCGAGTAGCTGGAGACGATTAAATCTACGGGTTTTTTATACTTTAAATAAATATTCGACGACATCACATACATTGATCTGACTCCGAAGTAAGTAGCTTAAACACTTGTGTTACGGATATCAGAAACAACAGTGGAATTACAAATGTATACTTAAATAAATATTGGATATACCCAGACACCGAACAAACACAAGTATTCATCACATGAATGTTTGTCCTGTGTGGGGATCGAACCCACAACTCTTGGCGCATGGGGCAGGGTCATTGCCGAATGCGCTATCATGCCAGTCCAGTAGTTCAGTGGGTAAGGGTACATAATATAACTAAGCATTAATGACTCCTTTTCATAATTTTATCTTATATAGCTGACCCGGCGCAATGCATAACGCCCCGTTCTCGGGTTTTCAATACCCATTTTTTTTCCATGCGACTTTTTTATTTTATTCTTTCATAAGAACCTTCATCTGATAATAACAAACATCACTAAAATAAAATTTGCGAAATCGGTGCATCTGTTCTCGAGATTTTCTCTTAGCAACATATTCAGCAATTCATTTTTATATTATAGATATATATTTATATAACATAGTATGCAAGAAGATGCAAATATTTCATATAAGTGCAAATACTTTCCCAGATCCCGTGTGGAGAGAAAAGTAAATTGAGATGACCACAGCGCGTAATTTATATAAGTAGCCATCTAATAATATCACTGGTAGCTGAGATGCATAATTTAGAATTCTAAATACTATGTTGCATAGCAAACTGCCTGTACAACTATGTTTTATGTCGAAACGGCAGCAAGAAGATTTTGTAATTATTATAGAAAGCTTATAAACAATAGTTATAGGAGAATAAAGTCATCAAAAGTAGCTGTCCTGTATAGTTTATAGGAAATATTCTGTCTTTAGTGTATCGTTCTAGACTAATGATTACTTAGAAGACTAACTCAGTGTACGAACAGTGGGTTTCATTGCTGGCTATTTTAGCTTTAAATTAGTAATCTAATAAGTAAATCCTTATAAGAATGACTGCTGGATATATAGATCCTCATGGTATGTATATTTAAAAATAATAAGATATTATTCTTTAACCAAGGGTTTTCGTTTCTTTCTGCTTATAGTTTCTTATAAATATCGACAATCTCGATGGCGTATGCGATAGTGAACCTGCCCCATACGCCAAGAGTTGTGGGTTCGATCCTCACCCAGAACAAATATTCGTATGATGAATACTTGTGTTTTTCTGTGTCTAGGTGTAAATGTCCTATATTATTTAAGTATATATTTGTAATACCACTGTTGATTCTGATATCCGTAACACAAGTGCTTAAGCTACTTACCTCGGAGTCAGATCAATGTATGTGAAGTAGTTTGATATTTATTTATGTTTAACCATGATCTCTTGGCGTGATCTCTATATTTTACTACGTGCGGCAATACGGCACATATGTATATATAGTCTCTTATATTAATCCAAACATAAAAAAGATTGCGAAACATTTTTGTCTATAAAGCATTTTATAAGTTATTTATTTCAGCTATTTGATTTTATGGAAATTGCAACCTTTTGCAATATAAACCACAATTAGAATATTGATGTGTTGCAATTTAAAATGAAAGAAATCTCGCTAGTACAACTTCTAACAAGGCAATTTAGCATCCGCATATACTTATGAGATTTTTATTTCATGCTGAGAAACAAAGAAAATCCCACGTTATCTGTAACGTGAATGTTAAAGGGCAAGTCAATATTTGATAATTTACGCAAATAATACAAATGAACTAGACAAAGGCTCATCAGAGAGGCTGGTCGTATCACGGAACTTTTCTAATGAACCCTCCTCTTGTTAATTAGACCGAATTAGCAGGTTTTGTCAATTGAACGTGAAATGTTTCGAACTACATATATATATTTTTTTAAATATTAAGCCTGTGTGAACAAGTGATTACTTTAAAAATCGAATTTGCTATATTGTTGCAGAGTATGATAGTCGGGTTATCTTATTTCATAATACATTTGTATGTAGAGATATTCGAGATTACAATGATACTGAAAATTTGTCCACAAGAATGTGGTACGTACGTGAGTAAATTAAATTTACTTTCTATCATTATAAAGCTGAAGAGTTTGTTTGTTTGTTTGTATGCGCTAATCTCAGGAACTACTGCTACGATTAAAAAAAATATTTCAGTGTTAGATAGCCTATTTATCGAGGAAGGCTATAGGCTATATAACATTTACCATAAACGAGGATGAAACCGCGGACTCTACTAATATTATAAAGAGGAAAGATTTGATTGTTTTTGGTTTGTATTGAATAGGCACCAAAACTACTGGACCGATTTGAATAATTCTTTCACCAATGGAAAGCTTTTTTATCAGCAAGTAACATAGGCTATATTATATCTCCGTATTCTTAAGGGTACGAGAATTACGCAGGTAAAACCACGGGGCACTGCAAACTATTACTGCTATGTTATTGTATATAGATACACTACTTTGTATTATTGTGTACAATAAGTTAGTGTATTATTGTACACAATAATACAAAGTTATTGTATTATTTTACTGCAAATTTATTGTGACTTTAGATACAAAAGTCATAAATTATTAGCATTTCGACACATTCATTTAGCAAGAACAGATGGAATGCCATCTGAAATTTAGTCAATTTCTAGAAGAAATAGCTCCCTCCACATTTAGCCACAAAAAGTTGGGTTAGACGGAAAATTGTGACAAAGTAGTGCTAAATCATTACGCCATTATGAGCTATTAAAAGTTTATTGAATTCGACATTTATTATTATTATTCAGCCTGAGTCTTCCTACGTTAAATTGAGTTTGTCAAGTTTTCAAAATATTGTTAAATCAAAATGTTATATGAACTGTTGAGATTCTCGTGGTTTCAAGAGTAGCTATAAAGTAAAACTTCAAGAGTAGCCGTGCTTCGCAGAATTAGTCTCTTAAGTTAACTGCCATTATCAGTATAGAATCAATATATCTCAGCTAGAGGTCTTTACATACACAATATTTTAGTACGCGCTTACTTCCCGTATGGACGTTGATTGAAATCCTTGGCTCCAGCTGATTGCGACATGATGTTACGAAATGTGCCAAGTCACATTATAATAAACTACTGCAACCGTTTTCAATGATGACATTTTAATTACTATGTTGCGCTATTTCTCTTACAAAATGTATTATCAACTAGATGTCGGGATGTAATCGGGAAGAGGCTAGGTTGATTGATATTTTTTGACAGGCTTCTTGGTCGCGTGGAAGACCATTCGACCAAGCTGCTCGGACTTCACAGAATTAAATCTCGCTTGGGGCAAATGTACATTTTATATTGAACATGGTTATTTATTTTTGAGTTATATGACCAGCAATTTAGCCGTTACGTTACGTTATACCTATCGTTTAATTTAAAGCTATGTAATTTGTGTGTTGAAAAAAAAATAAAAACATGTTCACATCTTATTATTTTTATCATTCCGAATTCAATAATCGAAATGAAAGATTAATATTGAGATAAGGAATGGAAAGTACTTAAAGCGAACTTTGAACTATCTATGTAGGTTCAGCTATTTTTAGTTGGCACATTTTTGACAGTGCTATTAACTGTAGCAAATGAGGGATATCTACAGATTGTTTTACCATTTACAGATACCTTATCTGATTGTTTTAAATATATCCATACATTGAGTGCTACGTAATTTCTAACAAGTCAACCCATCAAACTACTGACGGCATCAATATAAAATATCAATAAAAAAATATTAATCATTCAGACTTACTGAATTGCTTTTTAATTGATTCCGATCTCTGTTTTGCTGTGGGAGATATCCGCCGTCCCATCAATTCAATCATTCCTAACGATTAACAAAAAGTTAATATTTAATTGCAACTAATTCCTAATTAACGCCGAATGGTGTTAAGCAGCTTATACATGTCTGCAGTTGATTGATCGTGTGCTACCACGCTTTGCTTAGGGTTGTCAGTAACAAGCATAATTGGAGTGCTTTTTACTCGATTACGGGTAAGCAAAATTAGAGGTTATGATTTTAGCGGTCAATGTAAGTACATATGTTGTGTACATTATAAAGCAGTGTCTAAATTGTTTATTGTCAGGTTATGTCATTACGGTCAGAACGTAATAATATAGGGTAAATTTATTGACTTCGAAAGTAAAAGGAGTATTTTTTGTGGTCTGGGTTAAGTGCAGATTTAGTTTTTAAAGTTAGCGCTTACTTGTCTTATTTTACACTTACAAACAAACTGTAAAGTTAACTTTCTCACGATAGTCTTTGTAACAAATCGAATTCCAAGCAAGTAGAGCTGCAGGGAAAAGCTGGTACTTAACACCCTGAATCTAAATTATTTTATTCACATGTTAATTAAAAGCTCGCCGGTATAAAAATAAAAAGACTAAGTTATTTTCTACTTTGCTTAGAACTCCAGCGATATTATTGCTATCAATGCCACAAGCTGTATCAATAAATTGTAGCTGTTTCTTAGTGTTTAATTAGAAACCAATCTTTGCAAATGTCTCATCACTTTGCGTGGTGTTATTATTTCTTCTACAATATAACACCGTGTGAAAGTCGCTTCATCGTGACGTATAGACCTTACCGATCGCTTCTCTGATTGACTGCTGTTATTGTCGTGCCAATGTGAACTCTATTAACATAGTTGTAAGGCTGTTGTAATTGCTATTGTTACGTATGTACACTTGCGAGCAGAAGTATCGGGCAGAAGGTTTTCGTTTAGAAGATTATCAACTATGCCATTACTTTAGATCGAATCGTAAAATTTTATAACAAGCAATATTGAAAAGATTGGTATAGCTTCGGCGTGTATTGGCAACTTTGTAATTAGATTCCCGTGTTATAGTATATTCAACCTCAATATTATGTCTTCATTTTAGCATTGCTATTCGGATGGGGTATCTTAAGACGGTGTAGAGTTTCCTGTGTTTACCACTTAGGTATTACACTATGACTTATTTGCTTTATCATCATCTTCCTAGCGGTATGCCCCGTGCTTAGACTGTGTCCGCTTAGACCATGATCCAGGATTTAGCGAGTCTGGAAATTACATTGTAGCGACTGCCGGTCTGACCTTCGTAACCCTATTTATTAGGTTACAAATCCAAAGTTATTTGAAGTTATTTTGCAGGTTTCATCACGATGTTTCCCTCACCGTCGAGCTAGTGGTATAAATACGTACATAGATGTGAAAAATCCAGAGGTACGTGGCCGGGTTTGAACCCGCACTCCTCGGTTAAGAGGCGCGTGTCTTTACCATTGAGCTACCACCGCTCTAGATTCTCATTCAAGTGAACAATTTTAATTCAAATATTTCTGAAAGCAGCACAAATATCATACCTGTAATCCTTGAACAGATAAGTTCCTCAAACTGTATTTAGTCAAAAATTTTATTGAGTTGGGTTAAATGGAAAATTTTAATAAAGTGTCAAGTCGCTAGCTCTTCGTCTACAAATTCACAATTAAGTACCCTGATAAATTAATAAATTTGACTGACTCGATGGCGCATTTGGTTGTGACCCTGCCCCATGTGCCAAGAGTTAAGGGTTCGATCCCCACTCAGGACAAACATTCGTGTGATGAATACTTGTGTTTGTTCTGTGTCTGGGTGTTAATATCCAATATGTAAGTATATATTTGTTGTACACCGTTGATTCTGATATTTGTAACACAAGTGCTTAAGCTACTTATCTCGGTATCAGATCAATGTATGTGATGTAGTCTGATATTTGTATTTATACACAACTAGCTGTTTCCCGCGACTTCGCCCGCGTAGACTAATATTTCTGTATCCTACAGAAACTGTGCATTTTTTCGGGATAAGAAGTAGCCTATATGTTATTCCTGACTACAATCTATTTCTGTGCCAAATTTCATCCAAATCCGTTCAGCAGTTTTTAAATAAGTAACAAACATACACACACACACAAACTTTTGGCTTTATAATATTAGTGTGATGTACCATTAGTCGCTTCTTATGATACCTATACTAGACAAGGAACACAGTTATATTATTTTAAAGTGGGTAGTTGGCACGAAAACTTTGCACGCCAGTACACGCCGGGTCGCGAAGCCTGCTGGTTCCCATGGCGACTTCACATGCACACGTGACTTGGGGCTGACACTCCGGTAATGTGTCGGTTTAACACCGTAATAGTTATTGTTGAAATATCAATCGATATTAAACTGCCGCCCGTTCGTTTTTCAACTCATTTCCCACACGTTGCTGCTAGTAACTACTTATTATATAGTTCTTGCTATAGTGCCATTTGTTTGATGGTAATTGACGCCAATTAAGATGTTACTAGGAGTACCTTGTAGTTCTATTTGCGTGGATATTCCCAGAGGAATACAAACAGTTAGCGCTTTGGGGTTAAATAACCGTCGGAAGCATATGTGTCTATCGTGCATATGTACGTAATAATTGCGATCCCTTTTACATGTCAGTAAAATATTTTCCCATTAAATAATTCTTTTCAGTTTGTACATAGTTTGGTCTTGAAAAATCGCTTTGGTTTTGCACAATATAACACAATACAACGCACTATTTTACATTAACCATACTTATATACAAATTAGCTAGAAAGCTTAGATTAGGTACCTTACACATTATCTAGTAATATCTCAATCCAGCACGAGACCATTCCTCCTAATTGAAATTATCTTGCATACCAATATTCACTAAACGTTATCGTAAATTCCATGATAAAACTACTATCTTCAAACATGATGAGATTTAACTTCAGCTACATCATAGACTCGTAAAAGAGCTTGCCCTGAATTCTGTTTACCCCTTCGAATATTATGCGCATGATGATATGTATGCATGTAAAATATTTTCCTTACTTTTAACCTACAATATAAATAGCTCACACTATACCTCCTAGCGTTATGTCCCGTGTGTCCAGTGCTTAGTTGTGGTCCGCTTACACAATGATCCAGGATTCAGCTAGTCTGGTACCTAATTATATTGAAGGGACTTTCGATCTGACCTTAATAACCCTTAGATAGGGAAACCAGACAATTTTGACCATGGACCACGGCTACACATCCATAGCTGTTTGATCACAATATTTATTATTTACCTCACCGCCGAGCTAGCGGTATAAATGAAAAATGCAGAGGTACGTGCCCTAGTTTGACCCCGTATCCCTTGGTTAAGAAGCGTGTGTCCTTACCACTAAGCTACCGCCGCTAAAATATAAATAGTGGTTCCACACTTTGAAACAGGAAATATTGTTACTGAATATATTGATATCAAACTCGCTGATTGCATAAAGTCTCCAAATAACCTGAGCCCATTACTGTCACCCAACGTCCACCTCAGTAGCGTCACACAGCAAGATAAATATTCGCTTGCAATCGTAAAATGGGCATAAAATTGATATAAATGTTCTCTGGCTGTAAAAGCAGGCGACGAATGCTTTAACTGCAGATGCTGAATGAGTACACTTTGGGATGTTGTGGGAGAAATAAGTAAGTATATTACATTTATTTTGGAAAACCCAAAAAAACTACGCTGTCATGTCACTTCTTAAGAGATTTAAAATAATAGCAATTCGGATCTTTAGCATCTGATTATTGCTATTATTAACGGACATGTACTTAGCATTATATTACTAACCTAATTTTTTTAATGGTTTTATTTTGGCCCGAGTTCGGTAGTTGTATACTTTGTTGTAGGACTAGGATTGCTTTTATTAATTCAGATAAATGCAATAATATCGTGAAAGCATGCTTGACGTTCTTGGTCCGTCGATATTTAAGGTTCTCCGTCTATTAAAGATTCACAAAAAACTACTCTAGAGAAAAAGTTCTCTCGTAAAAATTTGAACAATATGTAGTCAAATAAAAACTTAAGATTAGGATCTGGATTGCCTTACAGCCTCATTTCGCGCTATAAAGAAACACGTGTCCTTTAAAATACAAATAGATGGTGAACCTACACGATCAATTATGTAAACCTGTGGGCACCTCAATAATAATGACCTCTTTAGTGCGTGTGACAAATTAGAGGACCTTTTTAGCGTTCCTGCTGATATATCGGTTTTACGGCAAGTGTATAATTTATATTATAATCATAAGTTAGAGGCTCTGTGTCATTCGGTACATAAAATTTTTGATATCTCCGTTTACTTGTTGCTACTTTCCTAACTGTATCGAAAATAAAAGAAGTTGTTTCGATGACAGCAATCATATGCAATATTGTAAAAGTCATCATCATTGCGTATATTATTGTAAAAGTTTAAAAAACAATTCACCTCGCCAATGATCCATTTAAGTCCAATGTAATGGAACGTCGTCTTTTTATTTTTTGTTGTACCTAATAATTTTATTGACGAAGGACTTTTGAAATGACAAACTGCTACATTGTTCAAATTATTATCAGCAGGAAAATCTAATCTTAAAATCAATCTCATTTCTTACAAAATAAAACTAGCTATGTACATACTGTAAATGCAATTTTTTTTTATAAACATAAGGTAAAGCAGTATGTTGGGATTTTTATTTATTTTCAAAAAAAAAATACATTGATGATTTCTTTACATTTTCATGGATTACTAGTGGATTACAGAAAAAATATTTACTTGTGTATCATCAGTATTATAGTATACTCATGCACCCAAATTGTTACTATTTGTGACTAATTAATCACTACAATTAGTTTTTGTGGAAAAAGTTCTCACTACGTTAATGAATCTTGTGTAGATCAAATATATTAATTATAATGTATATCTACTGTTGGCACAGGGGGTACAATGATATTAAATATTTTCAACTCGATGTATAAAACAGTCTTCGTCACTTACGTAAAGTTTTGTTTAAGTTGCTCTTAAACTTTATACCCAAAATCGTTGCTTTTATTTCAACGAGAAACCTAATTATTACTTTTAAGTAGATGGGAGAGGATGACTAAATAAACATTATTTATTCCTTTTAAGGGCATAAAATTCCGGAGACGACAAATATTTTTTATTTTATATTGATAGTCAACATTTTATTAAGACCCAGACTTATTTTATTAAGCAAAGTAAGGCTTTTCGGTAGCTATAAAGTTAATTTTACAATATCGTTATAAAATTTTATGCTAAAATGTATTTGTTCTTCAATTTACATTTGTACCCAGTTCGTTAAGTTTTAATTTATGTGTTTTGTCGCTTTTGAGATTACTGTTACCAGCACATTTTAAGAATATTTTTTTGGAATCTTTCAAAGTACATGTATGTTCAGTCGTATAAAGATATTTATGTATACGCACCCAACTACTTATGTATACTTAAATCTGTGTAATGTAAAAACTACATTTGATGTAATAGCGATGAGGATTATATTAATAAAATAATATACTGTAACCCAAAAAACTATTTCATAAAAACCGTAGAGCTTGTATGAAAAGGATTATGAATGTTGAAGAGGCGAGTGAGGTGTGTAAGGATCGTGCCATATTATGGCGTTCGGTTCTCTCTGCCTACCCCGCTACCTTTTTATTTATTTTGAAAAGTTGGTAAGACAATGGGACATATGCCTATAATGCTGATAAGCTATCCTTAAATTGTTTAATCTATTATAGCACTAGCTCGATGATAATTGACTATAATCAAAAATATGGTAAGGAATTATGTTTGTCATTAGTCCCTCTGTCTAGGGCTATTAAGTTCAGATGGCAGTCGCTTTTATACAAATAATCAGGGATACCTGATTTAGGATTCAGAATACTGAATCCTGGATAATGTTTCAAAAACGCTTAACTAGAAACGGAACATATAAAGCAGAAGACAATGTTTTTATTCCTGGGTAAGAAGGTTTTATGACTTTTATAAAATTACCTGTTCTAAAAACTAAAAGCTAAAACTCTAGTTTAGTTGGTTAGTTAGTTACCAATTTTAAGAGGATATGAACGCTGGAAAAAATACATATATTTAATTTAGTATTTCGATTCTCACAACCATTTTTTTTAGTTATGTGTAGTATTAAATTTTTTTAGAAACGTCACTTTAAATACACGTTGCTTGTAAAATGTGCGTTCGTATTAACCAAGCAAGTATAAAAGGCATTAATGTCGGTCGGTATGTTTGTCAAATTGTCCGGACAATGACTATCGTTAAGCGGAACCTGCCCCGCTGACCCCAGGACTCGCCGTTTCCCGGTAAAAAACGTTTTTAGTTGTTTTTGTAATGCACAGAACACCGGTTTCGGATTTTGGCACCGAATAACTAGTAGCGTTTGAAACGAGTTTTAGTGCTGCATTGAAAGTTAATGTTTGGTGTTTTACTGTGCGTAAACACGGTAAATTTCCTGTGATATATATATTTTTTAATTATGTTTGTACAGCAGAATACATATACGAAGCCATAGATTAATATGTTATGCTAGCTGTGCGCGCGGTTTCTCCTGGGTTTATGGTTAATGTTATAAAGCCTTCCTCGATTAGCGCGTTCAAGCAAACAAACAAACTCTTCAGCTTTGTAATATTAAATATAGTAATATATTATAGATAAATACATACACATATTAATCTATACTCTTAAAGTAGTTTAGGAGTATAGGCAGTTCAGAAACGTAGGAAAAAATTGTGTCAGTTGTTTGAAAGGCCTGGTTTATGTTAAATGCTAATTTAGCTATATTTAAAAAAATAGTAGCAATCCCTAGGGATGCCGATAGTTCAGACGAAGCCGCTGACAAAAACTAGTTGGTATTTAGCGTTTAAAATGTAATCGCCCGCTACTGGTTAGCCCCGTTGCCGGCCGGTCGCGTACACGTCCGATTTTTATCTCGCACCATAACTCACGGCACTTGCACCGCGGCAGATGAGGAGTATTTATTGTTTCATGGTGTACTTATCCATGTAGGGTTGGAGCAAAGACCTTTGTGGTGTTCATTTTTATTATTGTATAGCTGAATAATTAAGACAACTTTAATAATATTTAATAATTAGAGACAGAAAGGAAAATGAGAAAGCATTATATAAAACAAAAAATAAGAACGAATATTTTTCAGAAATGTAAGTAAATAAGCTCTGTATAATTGTTAGTCTACTTTAAAGCATGTACCAACTTTGTTCGCCGGGAAGACGAAAATTCGTTAACCCTTTCCGTTAGGATACGGGTCACACAGCTGTCTGTGTTGTCGTAAACACCACATTAGGTGTTCTGGGAAGAGTTTTCTTCTCCTTCGAGATGGACGGCGAAGCGGCAGCGCGCGCTGTGTAGGCTTTTAGATAGTTTACGTTCAGCGCCTGTAGAGGGCAGCCGTAAGGCTTAGTCGGTAGGGGAACTGATGTTGTTAGCCAGTTCCGACACACCCTTGTAGGCTGTTACCCAGGTCTACTTCGACGGTGCATACAAAAAAAAAGAATATATTTTGTTCTCTGCTTAGCAACACTTCGTTTCTATTTGTGATTATGCACACCTTCAAAAATTGCAGACATATGATAATAGTACATACGCATGTACACAAGTAAAAAATATAAATGCAACCCACTGAGACATATAAATAAATAAGTAAATAAAAATAAATTTGAATCTACATCACATACATTGATCTGACCCCGAGGTAAGTAGCTTAACTTGTGTTACTGATATCAGAATTAACCATATTGGATATTAACACCTAGACATAGAACGAATACAAGTATTCCTCATACGAATGTTTGTCCTGAGTGGTGATCGAACCCACAAATCATGGCGCGTGGGGCAGGGTCATTATCGAATACGCCATCGAGCCAGTCAAATTAAGTATTATTAAAGTTTATTAAATTTAGGTACAGAATCGACAGGCCCGTTGGTCCAGTAGTCAGAGACCCTGGCCACAAAACCGAGGGTGGCGGGTTCGAATCCCGCTAGGGCCAACTGTTTCGTGTGACGAACATGTACATTTGTACTCGAGTCATGGACGTTTATAAACGTATTTAAGTATGTCTATCCGTTCACCTAGTATCCATAGCACAAGCATATGCTTAGGTTGGAACTAGGGAATTGGTGTGTCAGTCTGGCGAATTTATTTTTTTATTTATTATTATTTATAGAATGCCTATTAAAACGTATATTAGTTACATAGACAGCCCTTAAGTCGCCCCGCTGAGGGACTAAACGACTGATTATAGTCCTAACCGAATGTTAGAGGAAACAGTCAATCGCGACCTTTGAAATTCTAATGCGAGCTATCTTCACATGGGCATTTGTACCAGCCTGCTGGGCGCGAATACAAATGCACCATTTAGGTAAGTGTGTACTGATGTTCAATGGTTTAAAGATTTCATTACATTGGCTTAATCTGGCCATAAGTTGGGCTGGGATTGATGGCTAAGTGAGCTTAGTTTGCTTACGATGAATTAACTATAGGGTGGGCTTGGTCTTGGGTTGAATTTTGTTCAACAACGGTATGGTAAGTGCGTTGAATGACCGCTAACATGACAGACTGACTTTCCCCCTAAGTAAGCCGCACCGCTCGCTGGCGGACTCGCTGGGCTTTCCGAATGGGTCTCACCTGGTCTGACCGCGCCGAGGGTGCGCCGGATTAGCGCGAGGGGGGACTCTTTAACAAAGGGACCCCAACCGCTCCATAAGCATCCTTATCGAAGAAGAAGCCCGGGCAAAGGGTGCAAGCTCGAGGCCCGAAAACCGCCTACTAAAAGGCGAAGAACCGCGACGGTAAGTGCGTGCCTTGGTTGTTGTCGGTGGCGTAGATAGGGGTAGGCTGATAAGCCCTCGCCCAAGGCCTTTTGCAAGCATGTTTGAAAAGATAGATTTATTGGGTAGATCTTGGAGCCTCGCTGATGTGAATTCGCTTACATCTATTTTAGGTTGTTGTTGGATTGCTGGATTATTCCAGCAGAGGACGAACGTAGGTCAATGATGATGATGATGCAAGTGTGGTGTCATTTTTATGACGCGGTACAGATACTGTCCAGAATAATATATTATACACAATGAGTAGTATTATACCATACCATAAATATTTACTATACCTTTTAGTAGAATATTCTTCAGGAACGTTTATAATTAATACGTATGCCCAAGTACAGGTGATCCAATTCCACTTAGCCTGATTATTTCATTTTTGATATACAAAACGGTAAAAATCGCAGTCCGATAATTACAGTCCCTTATCGTCGGTCGGTTAAAACGTAGTCTATATTATACAGACCATAAAAATAAATGTATTGACACCTCATTCATCAAAATCGTATAAGTTACTTTAGGCGTGAAGTCAGAACATACATATAGTAAGTATGTAATTACGAACATTCGAGAACTGAAATTATATTATTTAATTGTATAGTTAAACAGCCAGTAGACTTTAAAATGAGTGCCTACATAACATGACGTACTTCATACCGCTACTAAAGAGTAAAATCGTTTTGACAGTTGGTAAAAGTACACATCATTTGACTGACAAAACCCGATCCTATATTGCTTTCCAAATTAAGTGATTCGATACCGATACTTCTATTAAAAGTATCATTAGAAATGTTTGCGCCAAATTAGTGACTTAGGCGCAATTACTGCGCCATCTGTCTGAGTTAGCGCAAAATTGCGCCACAACTCACCGAAATGGAACGTCCCGAATGAGCCGGAAGGTGCTAAGTGCGGCACTTTATTCATCAGATGCTATAATTGCTCTGTGCGTTAACACTAGGGATTGCAATGCTATGGCCTAGCACATTTCAGCTGTGCTGCGTCCAGCGACATGTGTTGGTTTAACGCAGTTGGATTTCTTCTCAGAAGGGTCTGAGATTGGAATGCTAGATAAATCAATCCGGCTGGGTCAAAAACCAACTCGGTATTTTAGCTTTGCTGGATCTAAGGTCATGTGCTGAATCCAGCAAAAAATGCCGCTGGATTGCAATCCCCAGTTAACACCTTTATGGAGAAGTGAGTCGACACATCTGACGCAACGATTGAGTTAGCGCAATTGCGTTACGCAGCATAGTGTTACAAACATTAAACATCTAATAGCATATCAGCTCAAAATGTTGCATCTATTTTGATGAACATATTCTTTGCATGTCTACATGTCATAATGGCTTGTAAGTGAATATGAATGCGTGATACGATTATAAATACCCGTCCAATACTTACTCAGAGCAATCAATTGCATCTATATTCATTATCCGCCGATAGGCATTGTTAAGAAGTTTGATTGGTAAGAAGTTCGAATTTACAGTTACTATATTGGTTTGTAGGCACGTGCTGCTATGCTATTCATTTTTAATACAAGCTTTTGCCCATGGCTTCGTTCGGTATTCAGTCGGTTGTGAAAACTCCTTTGGATTTTTTTAAATGTTTTCTTCATACTTTATTACCTAAGAAACACATCGCCAGAGATACTATCGCATTTTTTATTAAAAGTATCTTGATAAATATAAATCATAGGTTTATAAACAATAAATAACATGTTGTTGGAGACATAAGAAGGGTATTTCTATTTTACACAAGATTAAAAAAAATGCGTATTTATATGAAATAGATTGTAAAAGCCATGCCAGAAATGTCGATTAAGATTAATAAAGGAGTCATAAAACAAAATTATTTTCAGAATCTTGTATTTTGACTTTTCCGTGTAGTCTACATCTAAATTTATTCGCTACATATGATACGACATTAGTAGTACAGAAATAAACTTAATTTTTGCTATCACTTTTAAGTATTGTCTTTTAAGTATTGTCCCATGTTGGTCTGGGACTTGGCCCATGTTGATCTGGGACAAAAAAAAAGAATGTGTCAACTGTGGTTCTTGCCTAGCATGTCGTAAAAGGCGACTAATGGTACACATAATTTGAGTATGTGATTGAGTAGGCGACGAGCTAGCCACTTGTCACTCCTTTTTCACAGCTTTCCATCCAACCCAGGCCACTGTCCCATTTTGGTCTGGGACTTAAAAAGAATATGCCAACTGTGGTTCTTACCTAGCATGTCGTAAAAGGTGACTAATAGTATATCGGGTTTTGGGTGTGTGATTGTGTGCGCGACAGGTTAGCTGCTTGTCACAGCTTTTTCACAATTCTCCATCTAACCCAGCCCGACTTTGTTTTTGGCTGAATGTGGTTGAAGGGGCATGCTGCCCCTTTGACTCTGCCTACCCCTTCGGGGATTATGGGGGTGATGTTATGTATGTATGTACTTTTAAGTAGATATAGATAAAATACCTTTAAAAAAGGTTTTTAATTTGAGAGATGGAAGTTTTGAAAAAAGTTATTAATGTAGTTTATAAATTTTAATTTTATCTTCCAATATCTCCTATATTACTAAATTTCAGATATCCATAATTAATTAGACAACTACATATCAATATGGTACAAAGAATTGATATCAAAATCAATTTTGAAATTAGTTACATCTTTAATATACTGGCCAAAACAAGTTGGTTGATTTGTTGAAATAAAATTATCGAATATGATTGGCGTTATCAGCCCTTCTTGGAAACAAGGATATTTTCTCAGTAATCATTTATTTAAATCAATATCTGATTTTATCAAGGTTACAAGTTATTTTCAATATGAGATGGGATATGCCACGTGATAGATACATCTATATATTTATACGGAAAGCAAAATCTTGGTACTTCTTTTTACGAACATTCTGTGGACGGAGGAGTATGCAATTTGGCTCAGTTGAAGTTTATATGGAGAAGGAGTGCAGAAACCAAGTATTTTACTAAATATTGCGTTAGAAATTCATAAAAAATTTTAATGAATTATAGTCGAATTTCGACCACTGAAGCAATAGTAGTACGCTCCTTTAACAAGCACATTTAGCCAAAAATAAAATTGAGCTGGGCTAGATGAAAATGGCGAGACAAAACTAACAAGCCGCTAATTCGTCGCCATCTACGACATGCTAGTCAAGGGACACAGTTGGCTAATTATTTTTAAACCCCAGACCAGTAGGAAGCTGATGATATCTAACTGAATACTAGATCAATGCAGTGAAGGTCCGCACGTGTTCAATATCTTAGATATCAAGAAATCGTTTCAATCTCCAGCGTAATCCGTGGCGTATGCGTCTACTAGCATAATCGACGAATTCGTCTCGCTCTTGAATTTTGTTACGTGTCGTTATTACTTTGTATCTGTAACGGAGTCTCGGAAACTATTAGTCTAGACAAAATAATTATTATTCGTCGACGTCCAATTTTGTACACAATGCGAAAGAGGAAAGATGTTATAGAAAGATGGTATCGTGGAGGGCCCAGGCTCACCAATCACGACCAGATTGGTCATGTGTTAACAGAAGTTGATATCCTAATATCACCTTCTTTGCTATAAGAACCGTAGAGCTCGTATTATGAATGATAACGAAGCCAGTGTTCGATTCTCTCACCATAGGGTAGTGCACCCATTTGAACATTTATTCTCCATTTAACAGGAGCATTAACAGATGTATATAAGCTAAATGGATTACGGATTTTTTCAATAGTCCTTACATATCATAAAATTGAAGTTGTTAAAAATAGTCTGAGACTAAAACAGAATGTGCCAACTGTGTTACCAACTTTATGATTACGTAGAATGATGAACGTGCCTCTTGTCACTAGTTTTTTAAAAATTTTTCATTGTAAGTTAATTCTCGTTACAAAAATATTGTACATTCTAATCTGTTTGTCCGTTCCGTTCACATACCTCAGTTTTGGTATTTGAAGTTTTGTATAGTTTTAAAGACCTACTTACTAATAATTAATTTGTAAAATAAATGACATTTAAGAGAAATCCTATTTAGTTGAGATTCTTCTAGCACGATCTTTGATCCAGCCATAATCGTCATTAGATAGGCCAAAGAACTTGATGAGCATTTTTCACGAATCTATTTGCAGAAATAAATTATATCATTTAATATCTGAGTCCCAGTTTGGATATGTTGAATTAAGTAGTATGATTATCTTAACCGTGAAATTGAAATCAATCTACTTTGGTACTCTGATTCCACATGTATTAACAAACAAGTTTCCTTAAGGAACCTGACTTAACGGAATAGGAAAAAAATGAATCAGAATTTGACCTCGCACGAGATCTTAATCAGAGTTTGATTTGGTTTCTTTGAATTCGATCAAGTTCGTCTACGTGTTTATTTATCACCAACCCCACCCGTGGCTTCGTCTTTTTAAAGTACTTTAATGAGTTTTATATGTTTTTTTAATTTCATATGACACCTAAAGTAGATTAAAGCTGATAAGTTGTGTGCTATATAAGAAACCCATTTGAATTAATCCAGATCCATAATCAGATATCAGAGGCTCAGATGTGATAGGTATAGATTTGGTAAATTTCCACTTAAGACTAACCATATCTTACGAAAGTATCTTATTTTGGTCTGAGAATCCCACGTTGGTCTGGGACTAAAAAAGAATGTGCCAACTGTGTTTCTTGCCTAACATGTAGTAAAAGGCGACTTATGGTATATGGGGTTTTGAGTATGTGATTTTGTAGGTGACGAGCTAGCCACTTGTCACTACTTTTTTACAATTTTCCATCTAGCCCAACCCAGTTATATTTTTGGCTGAATGTTGGTATAGGGGCCTGCTGCCCCTTTGACTCTGCCTACCCCTTCGGGGATTATAGGCCTGATGTTATATATGTTATGTATGTATTCTCATACATGTCCTACATAGCCACCACGTCAAGTCAAATTACGAGACAATTCTTTGCGACCCGATGTCACACAGAAAAATAGTCTTTATGAAATTCATAGAACAGTAATCATCCGTGTTCTATACTCCCATTTAACTACGCGATAATGATAGAAATAATTATAACAGAGGTCCGGTTACCATTAAACCAAAAATATTTTTACATTAAACATAAATCAGCATAAACATAATTAGAATAAAAGCTATTATAATTATGATATGTATCCCAGAAACATGAACAGATCTTGAAAAAATCATTCGCAGACAAAATTATAGATAATTAAAACAAACTGGTCAAAAATATTACGACATTGTATAGAAGATGCGTTTTAAAAATTAGACTGTTGACATGTTAGCCTTGAGAATATAATCTAATCTAATCACATTGCTGAATACTAACGCAATAGCATATTATAATAAGACTTATCATAAATTCAGACAAACGAGAATGTAGACAAGAGGTTTTTGTCTAAAGATTTTTTATTCACTCTTCTGTTCCCGTCAGTGGCGGATTTACAATCTTGGCCGCCCTAGGCCCCAGGCCATAATTCTCAGTACTAAAGCGTCATCACTTAATTTTTACCACGATTGGCCGCCTCTAAATCTGGCCGCCCTAGGCCCGGGCCTACTGGGCCTTAGGGTAAATCCGCCACTGGTTCCCGTAAGCAATTTCGATTTATATAAAATTTATCATACTTTGTGGTTCCTTGGGATAGCTTGGGAGAATATCCTCTCGACTGTTAAGTCAAGTCTACACTATACACTAAAACTAAAAAATATATGGCCTATAAATAGATAGATATGTTTTACTTAAAAGTGTCCGTGACATAAATTTTCAAGATCAATTATAGAACCTTATTTATGAGAATGACTCCACCAATCTTTGTTAATTTTTCGTGAGTTGTCAAAACGCTAAAGTGTGACGAAATGGCAAGTTAAATGTTATCGGTGCAATTTAAAATAGGAGTGAAAATAATTAAAGTTGTTTAAAATAATGTGTTCTTTTTGCAAATCATGTCTATGAATTTCCCGATTATGGTGTTATCATTCTTATTGCATTGTCATAAAGATCACTGTTCAAGATGAATTCAAGCACACGTCCCGTTTTGAGCCGTTATATAGCCAGTAATATTGGTAATATCGACTCGACTGCGAATCGAATTCGATACTCATAACTATAATTGTCGTTTAATCGATTACAACGGCTTGTTCTATTGATTAATACGCGACTTTATGGACGATTTATGTCTGTTAAGACTACTTCGAAGAATTAAACATTAATTCATTTATAGGTTTTGTAATTGAAATTGTCGATGGTGTAGGTAGAAGATAGTGTAAACCTCGATGTATCGTTTTGCTTAGGAAGTTGCTTCAATCAAAAGATTAACAGGACTTTAGAAAGTCTAGTCTTAACCTTAATTTTCCTGTTTATCTTTCCTATCTTTTTTTGTTATAAATATTACTTAAGTCCTTATAATTTATATAATTGACTAGCTGTGCACGCGGTTTCACGCGTGTTAATGTTATACCTATAGCTCACTGACAGAATTTTTCAAATCGGACCAGTAGTTCAAGCCAATAACAAACAAATTCTTTAGCTTTATAATATTAAGTACTATTTAGTTTACTCCTATAATTAATCGCTTTCTGTTATATCTATGGATATTTTTCACACTTAACATGATAAAAATAAATATATGTATTAAATTGCCTACTACTTAAGTGCCATGATATTTTTTATGGTTTGTAAAACATACAGAAATAGTAAAAAAAAACAGTATAGAGACAACAGTGCAAAAACTAAGTAAACCAAATTTTACAGTAACTTACTTAACATATAAATGTATGTACTTATAAATATATGATCGAACAAGACCTCTTGGCGTCTCCGTTGTGACTACCACATAAAAAGAAATTCAAGTACACCTGTCATAATAGCCACAAGGACTTAAGTACTGACAGCTCAATTTTACACCCGACTCATTAACACGAGCAGTAGACTCAATCATGACTTCATACGGCGCGTGCGCACAACACTTGTTAAATCGACAAATAAAAGTTGACGGACGTAAATACACCATAAGGTAAATTGCTATCGTGTTTAAATTATAACAAATCATGGCCAGTAATAATTTAAACCCTATTAGGCGCAAGTACCTACCCACGAAGTTATGTGTGTTTTGAATTTTCCCAAATCGATTCGGATGATGTTTATTCCAAAATGGACATTAGGGGCCGTGACGTTTGATTTGCTTTCACTGTAAATAACGGACGAATTGGTGTAATAACTGTTATTATTACTAAATTCCGTAATATATGCGTACTTGTATGTTATGGAATGTGGCCCTTTTAAGTCGATCGAATCGATCAATCGTTTAATTTAACAATTTGTCTAGTTATAAATTTGAAGCGGCGGTTTTCCTACTGTAATTCTTTTTTATTGCAATTTTTAGATAGGCAGTCATGAATTATTGAAAGAATTGGTATTATGATAACACTTTTCACTACTTATCACAATTTTCCATCCAACCCAACTCGATTTTTGGTTAACTACTCTTTGGACTCTGCCAACCCTTTCAGGGTATATAATAATAGGCGTAATGATTGTGTGGGTGTCGGCACCTAAATGGTTCAGCTCTGTCAAAATTATGATTGGCTCTTTTGACGTTATCGTCCTCTCGTAAACAAAGCAGTTACGTCATCATGATAGGATCCTAGATTAAGAGAATCCAAAATAAAAAAATCCAACCAATCAAAACGAATAAAAAAAAATCTGTCGATTTGAGAACCTCCTCCTTTTTTTGAAGTCGGTTAAAAATAGCAACCAAAACTATTTCTACGTGCCTTTCCCCTCTTTTGTCGTTTCAACGCTTAGCTGTTGATATTATCTACTTAAAACTGCACAGTTGAGTGACATATACTCGGTTTCAAACCATCACCAATAAAAAAAAAAGAAGGACTTGACATTTAATATCCAGAGGCTTCACTGAGTTATTTGATTCTATTGTTATGTAAATAAAAACATTTGTATAACATAAACGAATCCTAAAATTATACGAAACTGCACCAAACCTGTCCGCTGATACGGAAGGAAAGATCTATTCAAATAACGTGTCAAGACATAGTTCAATTACAATAGCTTCGTGGGAATGTAAGCCATGAGATAAGGTATTAAGGTCTAAAACCTGAGTCACCGACGAGCTTGACTTCGGTACGTGTATGGGCGTATACTACGGTAAAATTGGATGGCTTAATTGGAGGAAAGGAACACCTGCTACTGTGTATATAATAGGCTGCCTACTTATGGAATTGTGATAATGGGATTAACAAAATCATTTACTTCGCAACTTTAGTTAATAATAAAATAATAATAATAAATTTCCCAGACTGACACACCAATATTCGCTAGTTCCAAACTAAGCATAAGCTTGTACTATGGATACTTTGCGAACGGATAGACATACTTAAGTAAATACGTTTATAAACATCCATGACTCAAGTACAAATGTCAATGTTTATTACACTAAACATTTGCCGCCCTTAGCGGGATTCGAACCCACGTCCCTTGGTTTAGTGGTCAGGGTCTCTGACCACTCGATCAAGGGGCCAGTCAAGTTGTAAAAAATATTTTTTTAATATAATTTAAGTTACTTACTTAGATTTATCTTCCTGTGCACTTTTCACGCAGACAAACATATTATCATCACGCCTGCAATCCCTGAAGGTGAAGGCAGACTTCAAGAAGCAAAGACCTCCATAAACCAAATTTAGCAAACAATTACACACACTACACACACACACTAATAATACCTGATACTAAATTAACAAATAAATTAATAAAAAACATAGTTGGTATATTATTTTTAAGTCCCAAACATGTGACTTTTCTGAATGAGCTTAAGAGTGATTATTTGTATACAAATGCCGCTTTAATTCAACATGTTGGTTGAACCAGCATCAATGAAGGACATTGTAGCGATAGTGTCTAACGATAAGTCGGCATGCAACCACACCTGAACTGATTTAATTACTTAAATGTTATCGTATTTAACGTGTTTGTAATATCGTTAGTGAAAATTATCTCGTCCGACCAGCCTCTAGCTTGGCTACATGTGGGCCGTGAAATACGCTCATTAGTAGTTTAATTACGAAGGAGCAGACGAGAAGAACGCTGATGTATTGTTTACGGTAATTCGCTTCAATTAGCGATAAATATCGGGAAAATATATGTTTTCTCTTGCAATGGATTTATGTAGTCCAAAACAAACGGAAATAACAGTTTATCGAAATGTTAACCGTTTTTGTTTTCGTTGTTATGCTGTTATTTAAGTCTATCTATGTTTTCTAGTCGTCGATAAAATGATCGTAAAACAATAGTCGATAGGCGTCAAAAATATGTGCTCTTTTAAGTATTTATGAAGTTGCTATCCTTAAAAAATCTTATGTAGGATACATAACGACATGCTCATTGTCTCCAAAGGAGTCGGCAGAGTTAAGGAAGCAGCTATCTCATTGCCTACACCATCACACACCCAAAACCCGATAGATATAGCATTAATCGCCTAGTCAAGGAACACAGTTTTTTCAATTCATTTTTTTAAAGTCTCAGACCATCATAGGTCATGGGAGAATAAATAGGTTGCATAGAAATCTGAACTCAACTTAACTTCACGCTACTTCCCTAGCGGGGTAGGCAGAGAGAACCGAACGCCATATGGCACGATCTTAACACCTCACTCGCCTCTTCAATATTCATGATCATTCATGTTCATGATGACATACAAGCTCTACATAGAAATCTAAATGGATAAATAAAAATTATGACGGAAGAATTATATCAAACTAGCTGACTCGGCGCACTTCGTAACGCCCCGTTCTGAGATTTTCATGATTTGTCGATTGACATTTAACATTGACAGATACGAATCCCACCGTTTTATATGAGAAAATACTTTTGCTTTTATTTTGTTTTATCGTCAATTTTTCAATGTTTTTAATAGTTATTCTGTTATTATGGACGAAGACAAATCCAACAAATCAAAAACAACGTAAATCGGTTCAGCCGTTCTCGACTTATAAGTGGTGTAACAAACACGACTTTGTTTTATTTATATAGATAGTATTACAATGTGACTCATTTTCAAAAGACTACGTAGGAATGTATCTACTTAAAAATAATAACACATTACACCAAAACAGTCAACATGTCAATACAACAAAACATTTGCCATTCAATCTAGATTCGAAAAATCGCCGCGTCGATTTGTATCCAATAAATTAGTATGCAGATTATCTTAACGAGGTGTGATGCGATACGTGTGTCTAACCGGGAGCGGTTGCCCACGTGCGCCTGCGTCCATCAATCACCCTAATGAATCTGAGATACATAATGATATTCAGACTATTTGGTAGCTGGACCTGGATTTATAGAATGACCGCTACGATGCGGCAATATTTCTTGTAAATCCGTAAAGCTGTAGTTAGTAATACCTACCAGGCTTCGTATAGTTAAAATGTGATTGTTCGATGCTTCATTAGATTTTTTAAATCTGAAAAAAATGCTTTTATCTGCAACACTTAGGTTACTATTTTTTTAAAGGCTTGTCTAGGCTAAATGTAAGCATTTGCCGTAGGGTATACATACCTTTACAAGTAAGTATTACTGATCTTGCGGGATCTTGAGGGATTGGGCTCCTAATGATATATCGGGTTTAGGGTGTGTGATTGTGTAGGCGACGAGCTACCCACTTGTCACTACTCTTTCACTATTTTTGCATCTACCCCAATACAGTTTTTAATTTTTTAGCTGAATGTGGTTAAGGGGGCTTCCTGCCCCTTTGACTTCGCCTACCCCTTCGGGGATTACGGGCGTGATGATATGTGTGTATATGTTCTGTTAGAGAATGGCTTTTTCTTCTTCTTCTTTAGAGCTTCTTACTTTACCATGAAGTAACATGGTATAGGCCTTCTAAACTAAAGAGTTTCGAATCAGTACATAACAATAAGGTAATGAAAATATTTGATGATTTCTCGAATTTCCTGAACTTAATCTTTGAAGCAATTGATTAATTGTACATTTAAATTGCTAACGAAGCTCATTATCTGAAAACGTTTCTAAGGCGACTGTACTATATAATACAGTCAGTTATACTTTGTAATAACTGTGCTATTGAATTCTGCAGTAAAATTGCATACTAGCTAATAAGCTGTCCTTTCATTCGCAATTTATTTACAATTTACCGCCCGTCAAATGTTAACAGTAGACAGTTAACTATTTATTAATACCTAGTGGTCGACTACACCCAGAACAATGGTCCATAGCATCTCCTATTTGTTTTATAGACGGACCGGTTGGTGATGGTTAAACTGAGTAATCTATACTTATAATAAATCTGTAGAGAGGTCAATTCTGTACATGAAATATATTTTCAAAATAACCATCAGGGGGTGATTAGTGATCGATCAATCAGTAAAATTTTTGTCTGTCTGTCTGTCTGTCTGTCTGTCTTTATGTTCCTTACAGAAACAAAAACTACTCGACGGATTTTAACGAAACTTGGTACAATTATTTTTCATACTCCTGGGCAGGTTATAGTATACTTTTCATCACGCTACAATCAGAGTAGTGAAGGGAAATGTTGGGAAAACGGGAGAAGTTCCTCCATTTTTTAAGCTTTCGTCGCGTGTGCAGCCTTAAGGGTTAAAGTTACATAGAAATTATGTATGACGGAAATAGTCTTTATAATATTAACCATAAACGCGGATGACACCGCTGGCACAGCTAGTGTTTAATAAGTTAATATTAAGGTTCCGTGTAAATTAAAAACCGCACAAAGTTTTGTTCGTAATAATTGCAAAGTTTTGTATTATTTTGACAGGACCACTCACACTTAAATAGCTAACAAGATTTATAAACAGTTACAATGATTTAAAAATTATTACCTATTAAATCACAGACCATAAAGTTAGCTTCAATAATCTTATAAGATATCCGTCATAATATGAACAATAATAAAAAATAGTTAATACTAAATCCATAGAAAAAGCAATTATCTAGCTTCAATGGAACATCTAAAGCTTATCAATAATTTATTTTCTATAAATACAAATATTTTATACACAATAGGTAAAATAAAAAAAGCTTAATCGATGGAATCTAAGAAAATAACTCAGTTTATACACGAACTTTATTTACGCGTAATCTTTTGAACAAAACATTAAATTAACGCAACGATTTTTATGACCTTGTTGAATCACACAGTTGTAATGGCAAGACACGAGGTAAGGTACCATCACATGTTAGTCTGGGATTTAAAAATAATCATGTGCCAACTGTGAGCCTTGCCTGGCAAGTCGTAAAAGGTGACTAATGGTGTATTGAGTTTGAAAAAATGTAGTAGTATGTAGAGTTGAGAAAATATAGACGAGTTAGCCGCTTGTCACAATTTTCCATCTAACCAAATTCTAATTTATTTTTGGTTGAATTTGGTTATAGAAGCTTGCTGATTTTTGAGCACTAACTCTGTGCTGCCTACCCCTTCGAGCTTGACGATATCTGTGTATCTTTAAAAAGGTAATTTCATAAGAAATTATCAGTTAAAATATATTTATCTGTGGAAAATTTATTCTTTTATGTATGACTTATGTGATCTATATTTATGAATGTAAATTATGTATATTTCCCTCCCTTATAAAAAATAATAAAAAAGCCCTATGGTTCCCGGCTGCAAACACATGACTTTTTCAAATGATGTATTGATTACCTATTTCTTGTTGCATATGGTAGACTATTATGCAATTTGCCCGCTAACGGTACCCCGAGAACTGCAGTATACATACAATAGTGCATTCATTATCTAAGTTTACACTGTTTAACATTTACGCAGCTACTTATTAATATTTCTTTTACTTTGTTCCGCAATAATTACGAACGGGAAAGATGGCGAAGAAGAAATAATCCTACTATGATTTTTATAAAATTATGACTTAAGTCTTATAGATTTCAGAATTAAACTTAAAAGGATTTTTGCCGAGATTACAAAGATACTTCAACATTTTTGCATCATTGCGAGTTTTGTTTGATCAATATGTTTTATCGCAAGGAGGTTTCGTTTCTATTGTCAAAAAACGAATAAACACGATACCGTGCATTAAATAAAAGTAAATTCATTGGTCTAGGAATCAAATCAAATCAAAAAAAAAATCGGATATTCATAGTCTTAATACACGAAATAAACACAAACTTGCCGTCCCAAAACTCAGACTTTGTAAGATAAGTAGCTCATTTGTGGGCCTAAGCATAAAAATATTTAATAAATTGCCACAAAATGTAACTGAATTACCTATAAATAAGTTTAAGATTTTTATTAAATCACGTTTAATGATAAAGGGTTACTACAAAGTAGAAGATTATTTAAATGACAAATATATTTGGACAAGATAGTCTGCTCGCACGCACAGTGAAATTTATATTTTTAATTTATAATGTCACTAAATTAGATATATAAGTAGGTACATAAGAACGTATTTAAAAAAAGGCCATCTGTTGAGTTTCTTGCGGCACCTCTTCTCAGCAGGCCATTCACGTCGAGGTGCTGGTAGGGCAAAAAAAAATGTTTGACGTGCAAAAGAATTTGTTATGAATCCACTTGCAGAATAAATTATTTCATTTCATTTCAAATTCAAGTTAAAATTCAAAATCTCTTTTTTATATATAGGCTTTAAAAAGGCACTTATAAATAGTTTATTTAAACAGAAAAAAAAGTATTACCACCGGTTTGGAAGGTAGACTATCGAGAAGAGTAGGTATGTTATGTACATATCTATATGTATGTTATAATTTCGTGATTAAATTAAATTTAAGCATATGTGTATCATAACTTGCTCTAACGAACCGATCACAGGCCAGTATTTGGCCCAGCAGACCGTCGAGTTATTTAATAAGGAATTTAATTAAGCCTTACTTTCATCATTTATCAAACCGCTTAGATTTATGTATTTTCGTCCAGTTGGGTAGAGCATTTGTATTTGCTACTCAGATATACAAAAAAAAATGTGTGTCAGCTTTTTATTAACTATATCATTTAATAAACTAAAGTTCATCAAACTTTATATAAATTCAGAAAACTTAACTTGTGTGCCAGTTCTGTATGAAAAAGACTGCGCGTATTTTTTCTGTTTCGTTGTTGCAAGATATTTCTATTAGACTACAGGGACTGGCTGTTCATTTAAGGGGTTAAATATAATTTTAATGTAGGAATCTTAAGATAAATAACGATGAAAGTACCTGAAGGCACTATCAAAAATGTATCCGTAATTATATAATTAACCAGTACACTGAAGTTCATAATCTCTGTCTATAAGTGCCGCGTGATATTACAAAATAACCCATACAAAAAACTTTATGTTTGAAAATATGTGTAAATTCAAATAAATCTTATTCCAAACAACTCTAAGGTATTGTAATCATCATTGACCCGAAAAATACAAAACTGCTATATTAGGCAACATGAATACTACTTGGATACCGCAATAAAAGCAATTAGACGTCCTAGAAAGTTTATTCCAAATTCGTTCAAAATCCGTTTCGGAGAAAGCCGTGGCTATGAATTCGGCTATCCCTGAACTTTAACCCGGCGGAATACAACCAACAATACAGGATAAGTCTTTATCAAGCGCATTGTCCGCTTTCAACCAGATAACAATTATTGTCAAATATTGTTAGAAACATGTTCCGACGGCCGCAATAGAGATGCCCGAAGAAATTTTGAGTCGACGATTCTTATAAGAGATAAAGAGCAAACAACTGGACGCTATGGCGTACGCAATAAGGCATTTATTATTTTGAAATGTGTGTCGATTGAACGTTGGCATTTGATTACAATAAGTCTTGGGACATGCATTTGTGGATTATATCCGATGACCACAATGGAGTGAATGGATTGCAAATGAAGTATTTCGCTAAATGAGGCGTGATCAATGTCAGCGTATTGGATGTTGCTAATTGGTGTTTTACTAATGATGCAG